>JARCFY010000002.1:8155000-8755000 GCA_029233225.1 Lepidodactylus listeri
CCCTCTTAGCTGTGGAGTCCTGTGAGCAAAAATTCTCCTTTGTGAGCTACTGGCATTCAAGTTGTGAGCCATCGATTTGGCTGATGCATCGATTAGTTTGCTCTGGAGCCATCCTTCCTGAGCTGAGACAAAAAGGTGTGAGCTGGAGGCTAAGAAACTGTGGGCTAGCTCACACTAACTCAGCTTAGAGGGAACACTGGTCACAACCAGACCTCAGCCTCTCCATTCTAGACAGCCTCTGGGAGGTGTCCTTAAAGCAACAGTACGGATATACCACTTCGCTCACAACCAAACCCTCTCAAAATTCCAGAGATGGCCACAGTATTTGGATGGGAGACCACCAAGGAAGCCCAGGGTTGCTATGCAGAGCTTGACAATGGCGTATGAACATAAGAACATCAGAGAAGCCAATGTTGGATCAGGCCAGTGGCCCCTCCAGTCCAACACTCTGTGTCACACAATGGCCAAAAACACCAGGTGTCCTCAGGAGGTCCAGCAGTGGGGCCAGAACTCCAGAAGCACCCCCCCCCCCGCCCTCCTGTCTTCCGCCGCTCTCTGGAGCCTGCTCAATTTCATGTTTGTTGCATCGATAACACTGTACCTTGATTCACAGATCTTACATTCCAGGGTCCTATGCAGTATTGCTCTTTGCAACATCGGACTTTCCTTTCACCGTCAGACACATCCACAGCTGAGCGTCCTTTCAGCTTTGGCCCAGCCGCTTTATTTTGGGGGGGGTTACTCAAGCTTGCCCTCTGCTCTTCCCCAGTAGCATACTGGACACCTTCCGACCTTTAGTTTGGAGAAACAATGGCTGAGGGGTGACATGATCGAGGCTTATAAGATTATGCATGGGATAGAGCAGGAAGACAAAGAGGTACTTTTCTCCCTTTCTCACCAGACAAGAACTCGGGGGCACTCCATGAAATTGCTGAGCAGTTGGGTTAGAGCGGATAAAAGGAAGTCCTTCTTCACCCAAAGAGTGATTCACACATGGAATTCACACATGGAATTCACTGCCACAGGAGGTGGTGGCGGCTACAAGCATGGACGGCTTCAAGAGGGAATTAGATAAACATCTGGAGCAGAGGTCCATCAGGGGCTATTAGCCACAAGGTATAGATGGGAACTCTCCGTTTGGGGCAAGTGATGCTCTGTATTCTTGGTGCTTGGGGGGGGGGGGCAACAGTGAGAGGGCTTTTAGTGTCCTGGCCCCACTGGTGGACCTCCGGATGTCATCTCGTATATTTGTGTGACAGAGTGTTGGACCGGATGGGCCATTGGCCTGATCCAACGTTGGCTTCTCTTATGTTCTTATGTTCTGAGGGACTCATCTTCCAGCGTCATATCTTTTAGCCTTTTGTTTCTGCCCATGGGGTTTTCTTGGCCAAGATACTGGTGTGGGTTGCCACGTCCTTCCTTCTCCAGTGGATCCCATTTTGTCTGAGTTCTCCGCTGTGGCCTGTCCATCCTGGGTGTCCCTCCATGGCATAGTACGTTGGATCTACTGCTGGTTGTTATCTTTTCAGTTGTCATTTCCCTTTCCGAGTACGGTTGCCGACCTCCAGGTGGTAACTTTCATCACACGTCATGTAGCGACATTCAATGTATTCATATAAATTTATACACATTTCAGCAACATCCGTAGTCAGGGAATAGGCATTAAGCTAAAAGTTTCCTCCGCTCAATGAAACCAACGAGATAGCGCTAGGATGTCAGGATCTGACAATAGCTTGCTTGTTCTATGCTTTCCTGAATGTTACTTTCTGTTTCTTTGTGCCTTGCTATCACCCAAATGTTTTATTGCTTGCCTTGAAGTAGAAATTGCTGTCCTGTTTAGTGTTACTCTTTCCCCGGGAGGATGGCCTCTCGCATTCCAATGCGTCACATAAACAACTGCAGCTATCTAGCCCAGGTTCCCTCCCCCTCTCATTTGAGGCTCCGAGTGTGTTATCACAGTGGGTACAACCTTGGAAGTTATTTTATTGTCACTGGCCAAATGTTTTGCCTAGAGTTCTCACATCTGGGTCACTCGGGGCAAGAGGGGAATTTTTATAACTTTCCCACCTTTGGTGGGAACAAACTGTCGCCATTTCCCTTCCCGCGTTTTGTATGTATTCTGATTGGAGGTTTATGTTCAAGCACCTATGCCTGAAGGTATATTAACCCAGGTCATCTTTATTCTGTATCTCTAACAAACATCGAGATCCTGTTCCAGTATTAGAAATAAAGAACTCTGTTTGATTACAAAGGTCTGATCTTTTGCTGATAAGTACAGAAGCCTCACATAGAATTACGTTCGTTACAAAATTCTGAAAGCAATGACTTTCCTTTTTCTGAATCAGAGAAGAAGATCTCTCCTAAATTGGTTGCATCCATTAGACAAGTATGGATGGATGAAACAGGGAGCAGTTCCAAAGACTGGTATACAAAACAGCAGCAATACTTCCATGGATTGAATTCCGCAACAGCAGGACACACTCCTCCAGACTGAAGGCGGTTTCATGTAATGACTTCTTCAACCCGCTTCCAACAGTGAGCCTACTTTCAACAATTCTTGTTTGGAACTCGTATACGGCGCGTAATAACAGAAGCTTATTATGCTAACAATGAACAATAAATATCAGTCTTTGGAACAATTCCCTGCTTCGTCCATACACACTTGTCTAATGGATGCAAGCAATTTAGAAGAGATCGTCTCCGATTCAGAAAAAAGGAAAGTCGTCGCTTTCAGAATTTTGTAACGGACGTTGTAACGCTAGCGCTGTCTTGTTTGTGGCATTGAGCGGAGGAAACTTTTAGCTTAATGCATCTTCCTTGGCCACGGACGTTGCTGAAGTGTGTATACATTTACACAAATGCATTGTGCGTTGCTGCATGATAAGCGATGAAAGTTACTGTATTATATAATTCATGTTAGAAAGTGTTTTCGTGGAGAGCTATATAACGTTTGGTGGTCTATTTTTGGTGTAATTTCTATTGTTGTTGCTCAGTCGCACAGTCGAGTCCGACTCTTCGCGACTCCACGGACCACATTACGCCAGGCCCTCCTGCCTTCCGCTGTCCTCTGGAGCTTGCTCAACGTCACGTTCGCTGCATCGATGACACTGTCTAGCCATCTCATCCTTTGCCGTCCCCCTTCTTCTTTGACCTTCAGTCTTTCCCAGCATCGGAGTCTTCTCCAGTGAGCGCTTCCTTCTCATTGGGTGGCCAAAGGATTTGAGCTTCAGCTTCAGGATCTGGCCTTCCAGGGAACCGTCAGGGTCGATTTCCTTTAGGCAGGGGTCATTTCGTAGAAAAAGAGGTGCAGGAGCTCATTAGCATAACTCATTTGCATAACTCATTTGCATATACCACGCCCCCTAACATACCGGAAGGGTGTCAGAAGGCAACACCCCCCCCTCAGGCTCCACTCCACAGGTGAGGGAAACTGACCTGCTCTTCCTCCATTCCCTTCCCCATCCAATACTTTGTGCAATAAAAATAAGCGTAAAGAACACACCCTCATTCTCTTCCTGCTCCCTTGAAACCACCAGGTTTCAAGTAGACTTGAGATACCCAGGACATATGCACCACCCGTCCCTTTCCCTTCCCCTCCCCACAACAAGACACCCTGTGAGGTAGGTGGGGCTGAGAGAGGTCTTTGGAGAACTGCTCATGAGAGAACAGCTCTGAGAGAACTTGTGACTGACCCAAGGTCACACCAGCAGCTGCACGTGGAGGAGTGGGGAATCAAACCCAGTTCTCCCAGATTAGAGTCCAACTCCTGACCACTACACCAAACTGATGGGGTGGAAGCTGCTGAAGGGTTGGTGAAATTTCTCCAGTACTTATGTGCCATGTGCCCAGATAAAAAATGGTCTACTTAGAAAATTTATATGCCACCTTGAGCAAGTCTCTGGAAAAGCAGCACACAGTCATAAAAGGAACAATGATAAAATTATCAATATTAAAACAAAACATTAAAATCAGTAAAGACCCTAGCAGGGCTTTCCCCGGGGCGCTGCGCCTCTGCACTGCTCGAGGAAGCCAAGGAGGGGGCGGGGCTTGGTCATGTGCCCGCCCCCTGGGCTCCTCACTCCCGGAGCTGCGCTCCTGTGCGCTCCCGCTCCAACGGACCCCTGCCTTTAGGTTTATCTACTCACAGTAAACTTCCCTTTTGTACCTGCATAAACCCCAGGTGGCGGCTGGAGATCTCCTGGAATGACAGCCAATCTCCTGGCAACAGAGATCAGGTCCCCTGGAGAAAACAGCTGTTTTGGAAGGTGGACTCTATGGCGTTACACCCCTCTGAAGTCCCTCCCTTCCCCAAACCCCAACCTCTTCAGGCTCCACCCCCCAAATCTCCAGGTATTCCCGAAGCTGGAGCTGGCAACCCTATGTTGATTGCATGGCCACTTTGTTTTCTGTTGGGTTTGCTGTGTTTTTGGCAGGCTCGCATTTGGGCCTTCATTCCCAGTCGGTTTGTTCTTGGGGCTGCCAACCTCCAGGTTGTAGCTGGAGATTTCCTGGGTCTGCTACGGATGTCCAGGTGACATAGAGCCGTTCAGTTGGAGAAAATGGCTGTGGACTGGACTCTATGGCTACCGAAGCCCTGTCTTTCCCCCCAAGACCTAGCGACGGGGACCTATGCAGTGGCCACTTCCAGACTTGATTACTGCAGCTCACTCTACACAGGTTTGCCCTTGAAGCTGATCTGGGAATTACAACCGGTGCAGAATGCGGCGGGGAGCCTGCTGACATCGAAGCCTATGTGACACCTGTACAGATCAGGTTTCCTGGCTGCATCGTGGAGGTTTCAAAAGAGCTCTTATGTTCAAAGCCTGGCCTCCTTTCCCAAAATACCAGTGCACCACAGTATGTTTTATGGTTGGAAATAATAGCAAGCCCCTAAAATGGGAAAGTACAAAAGTGAACGTAAAAGAAAAGAACGGGATGCAAGTAATTCTGAAGTCTCTGTCACCTGCAGTGGTTAAGAGCACGGCCTCTAATCTGGGAGAACCGGGTTTGATTCCCCGCTCCTCCACATGCAGCTGCTGGTGTGACTTTGGGTCACTCACAAGTTTTTCAGGTCTGTTCTCTCAAGAGCAGTCCTCGAAAGAGCTCTCTCAGCCCCACCTACCTCACAGGCAGTGTTGCCTCTAAGCTGAGTTAGTATGAGCTAGCTCAGTTTTTCAGCCATATTTTTGTCTTAGGACGGATGGCTCCAGAGCAAACTAATTGATGCAGCAGCCAAATTGTTCGCTCACAACTTTAATGCCCAGTAGCTTACAAAGTAGAATTTTTGCTCACAGGACTCCACAGCTTAAAAGGAGCATTGCTCACAGGGTGTCTGTTGTGGGGAGGGGGAGGGGAAGGAGTTTGTAAGCTGCTCTTAAACTCCTTCAGGTAGTGAAGGGTGGGGTTTAAATCCAATCTCTTCTCTTCTCTCTCAGTTCCAGTCAGGGCTGTGATGCGAAGGGAAGGGAATATTACCCACCCCACACAACCCCAGGCAATTTTCCCAGTTTCAAATTCCACCATCCCCCATTACTGTTTTTTCCCCAAGGGGAAAAGCAAAAAGGCATCTCCCTATTAAGGTAGTCTAAGTCTAAAGAATTGGGCTAACCCCATCCAACACTGTCACGCAGTGGCCAAAAACACCAGGTGCCCTCAGGAGGTCCAGCAGTGGGGCCAGAACTCCAGAAGCCCTCCCACTGTTGCCCCCCTTCCCCAAACACCAAGAATACCGAGGATCACTTGCCCCAGACTGAGAGTTTCTATCTATACCTTGTGGCTAGAAGCCACTGATGGACCTCTGCTCCAGATGTTTCTCCAATTCCCTCTTGAAGCCTGTTGTCCGGAGACCAGCTGGAATTCCTGGAGATCTCCAGGACCCACCTGGAGGTTGGGAACCCTCGATTTCCCACCCACTCACTGTAGCACCCACTCACTGTAGCACCCACCCTCCAGCGTAGCCACTGTCTCCGGGGGAGTGGGCTGATCCCCCTGTTGTCTGGAGACCAGCTGGAATTCCTGGAGATCTCCAGCGCCCCACACCTGGAGGTTGGCAACCCTAGGTCCACCCACTTTAGCGCGCCCCCTCCAACGCAGCCATTGCCTCCGGGGGGGGGGCTGATCCCCCCTGTTGTCTGCAGATCCGTTGGCATTCCTGGAGATCTCCCGCCTGGAGGTTGGCACGCCCCTTCTCTCCCACGCCCCCATCCCCTCCCCCCGCCTTGCCGGGTCTCCCCCCCCCCCCAAGGAAGGCTTCCAGGCTCCAGAACGCGGCCTCCGAGGACAATGGGGGTTGCCCGGGAGACCGCCCAGCCTTCCCCCGGCGGCGCCCACCCGGGCCCCGGGCATGCAGTGGGCTGGAGCCGGCGAGCCCCTGCCCCGGGAGGGACCCGCAGCCATGCTCAGCCAGAGGTAACTCGGGGGGGGGGTCTCTCCTTTCCATCCCTGAGCGCATGGGGGGGCTTGGGCGGGGGGGAAGAGACGAGGGCGGCCTTCTGGACCCCCCCCCCCCCCGCCGGGAGAAAAGGGGTTCGGGGGGGGGGGAAGGAAGATCTTTGGAGGAGGAGGAGGGGAGGTTTGGGGGAAGGGACACACCAGCCCCCGGCCCTGAGCAATGCAGGAGCCCCCTGGACTGAAGGGTGGGTGGGAAATCGAGCCCTTGCCGTCTCCAGGTGGGGCCTGGAGTTCTCCCGGAATCACAACTCCTCCCGAGAGGACGGTGATGAGTTCCCTTGGAGGGAAGGGCGGCTCCGGGAGGCCAACACCAGAGGGGAGGCGAAATCCCTTCCCCACATTCCCCCTCTGCAGGCACCGCCCGTGTTCCCTCTAAGCCGAGTCAGTGTGAGCCAGCTCGCAGCTTTTTAGCCTCTGGCGCACACCGTTTTTGTCTCCACTCAGGAAGGCGGGCTCCAGAGCACACTAACTGATGCAGCAGCCAAATCGCTCGCCCGCAACTTGAATGCCAGCGGCTCACAAAGTAGAATGTTTTGCTCACAAGACTCCACAACTTAGAGGGAGCATTACTCACACACACACACACACACACACACACACACACACACACACACCAAGGTCCAGGAATTTCCCAGGCTGGAGTTGGCAACATTAATAGAAATTGAGGGTTGCTGCGTTGTCACAAACCAGCTTTTCTGAAAACTTTGGTTGGCCCTCAAGGCAAGGGGGGATTGGACTATCCATGCAAAGCTCAGCACTTTAAAATCCTTTAAAAAAAAAGATCGCTAAAATCTTTAAGGCTAGCTCTTCTTGGTGTAGAAGAAGAAGAAGAAGAGATTGGATTTATATCCCGCCCTTCACTCACTTGGGAGTCTCAAAGTGGCTTACAAACTCCTTCCCCTTCCCCTCCCCACAACCCCGTGAGGTAGGTGGGGGCTGAGGGAGCTCTGAGACAACTGTCCTTGAGAGAACAGCTGGGACAGAGCTATGGCTTGCCCAAGGTCATCCAGCAGGTGCAAGTGGAGGAGTGGGGAATCAAACCCAGTTTTCCCAGATTAGAGTCTGTGCACTTAACCACTACACCAAACTGGCTCTCAAACTATAGTGGTTAAGTGAGTGGACTCTAATCTGAGAGAACCGGGTTTGATTCCCCACTCCTCCACTTGCACCTGCTGGATGACCTTTGGCAAGCCATAGCTCTGTACCAGCTGTTCTTGAAAAAGAGCAGTTTCTGTCAGAGCTCTCTCAGCTCCGCCTACCCCACAAGGTGTCTGCTGTGGGGAGGGGAAGGGAAAGGAGTTTGTAAGCCGCTCTGAGACGCTCTGAGTGAAGGGTGGGGTATAAATCCAATCACTTCTTCTTCTTCCATTAAAAGCTACTCAGCTAGCACCTTTCTCTGCATGTAAGAATCTTTGCCTAGAATTGCTGTGTTCTTTTAATAAAACAGGAGGCTGATGGAACCTTAAAAACTAAAAAGATATAATTTTTTGGTTAGGTTTTAAGGTGCCACAAGACTCCTGCTTCAGTAGGAGGCTGCCAACCTATTCAGGTCACCAACTCAAGGCTGAAAAATTCCTGGAGACTTGGGGGTGGAGCCTGGGGAAGGTGGGGTTACGGAACGGGAAAGGCCCCGGTGGGTTATAATGCCATGGAGTCCATCCTCCACAGCAGCCATTTAGTCCAGGGGAAACCAATCGCTGTCATCTGGACATCCATAGCAATTCCAGGAAATCTCTTTAGGCCTCGCTTGGAGGATGGCAGCCATACCCAGCGTCAGGGCTCCGTTGGGGCCGGGGCGCGCCGGAGCGCCGCTCCGGGAGAGATGAGGCGGGGGGGAGGGCACTTAACAAAGCCCCGCCCCCCGCCGTCGTCCCCCGTCAATGGAAGGAGAAACCTCCCCCCTCCCACGGCCCCGGGAAGCCTCTTCCGCCCCCCCCCCACCTTCAATTGTCCTGGGGGCGGCGGAAGATGGGGCAGCGGAAGGGGCCTTCCTGGGGGCTGGCGGCGGGGCTGGCGGGACAGCAGCCATGCTGCTCAGCTCCCCGTCCCCAAGTCAAGGCCGGGCCGGCAGGCAGGAAGCGTGCCAACTCCGCCCAGCGGGAAGGGAGCGCATCTCCGCCAGCGGCAGCTCTTGGGCCAACCGGGGAATGAGGCGAGGCGAGGCGAGGGGCGATGGGGAGGGAAGGGAAGAGGGAGGAGAAACCTCCCCCCTCCCACAGCTCCGGGGGCCGCGGCAGAGCGCCGCAGGCCCCGGGAAGCCTCTTCCGCCCCCCCCACCACCACCTTCAATAGTCCCGGGGCCGGCGGCGCTCCACCGGCCCCGGGAAAGAGAAACCTTCCCCCTCCCACTGCTCCCTCCCCCCTCCCACTGCTTCTTCCTTTCCCGTCCTTCCCCTCTCCCTTCCTTCCTTCCTCCCTCTCTCCCCCCTTCCTTCTCTCTCTCCCCCCACCTACCTACCTACCTTCCTGTTCCTTCCTTTCCCCCTTCCTTCCCTTCTCCCTTCCTTCCTATCTTCTCTCTCTCCCCCCACCTACCTACCTTCCTGTTCCTTCTTTTCCCCCTTCCTTCCTTCCTTCCCTCTCTCCCCCCCACCTACCTACCTACCTTACTGTTCCTTTCTTCCTTCCTTCCCCCCTTCCCCTCTCCTTCCTTCCTTCCTTCCTTCTCTCTCTCTCTCCCACCTACCTACCTACCTTCCTTCCCGTTCCTTTCCTTCCTTCCCCCTCCCTCCCTCCCTCCCTTCTTGCCTTCTGACACACTGCCGATGACGTCATCGCTTCTGGTGACGTCAGGGCGTGTGGCATATGCAAATTAGTTATGCGAATGAGCTCCTGCACCTCTTTTTTTACGAAAGGACCCCTGGCCAGCGTTGTGTTCTTTTCATTTGCCTCAGTTGTGAAGAGCATGCTCTCAAGATGCCTTTGGAGTAGAGATGCCGAATTTCTGGAAATTATTAAAGCCATGGGCGGGAAACTGTCGTCATCCCCCAACAACGATAGCATTTTTTTGGCAAAATTGGGGCGAAATGCAATATTAGTACTCTATATAGAGTGAAAATCACTTTGTTACTTTGGGAACATAAAATGTGGCGTGCGTCAATCGCCTTGGCGTTATACTATCATGTCGGATATATTAAGAGTACAGCTTATTTAAAAAAAAATATCACAAATTGAATTTACTTTTTTAAATTTTTATTTTTTGTTACAAATGGAACTGCGAGATCCTGAAGTGTAAAGGACGCCTGAACTAGAAGGTGCCTCTTTGGCCAGTTTATGAGAGCATACAACAGATACAAACCATGCATAAATAATGAAAAACATTCAACAGTCAAAGAGTATGATGATCTGAGCGTGGTGTAGTGGTTAAGCGCACGGACTCTAATCTGGGAGAACCGAGTTTGATTCCCCACTCCTCCACTTGCACCTGCTGGATGACCGTGGGCAAGCCGTAGTTCTGGCACAGCTGTTCTTGAAAAAGAGCAGTTTCTGTCAGAGCTCTCTCAGCCCCACCCACCTCCCAGGGTGTCTGTTGTGGGGAGGGGAAGGGAAAGCCGCTCTGAGACTCCCTTGGGTAGTGAAGGGTGGGGTATGAATCCAATCTCCTCCTCCTCCTCCTCTTCGTCTTCTTCTATATATATACAGAGTAGATAAGCAAAAATATAATATAGTCAGAAACTCAAAAATACAAAAATACATGGTCCAGTGAGCAGGGGTCATTTTGTAGAAAAAGAGGTGCAGGAGCTCATTAGCATAACTCATTTGTGTAACTCATTTGCACATGCCACACCCCCTAACACTTATTTATTTATTTATTTATTTATTTCCTGATATTTATATCCCGCCCTCCCCGCCAAAATGGCAGGCTCAGAGCGGCTGACACACCGAAAGTGTGTCAGAAGGCAACACCCACCCCTCAGGCTCCACTCCACAGGTGAGTGAAACTGACCTGCTCTTCCTCCATTCCCTTCCCCATCTCCAATACTTTGTGCAATAAAAATAAGCGTCAAGAACACACCTTCATTCTCTTCCTGCTCCCTTGAAACCACCAGGTTTCCAGTAGACTTGAGAGACCCAGGACATGTGCACCACCCATCCCTTCCCCTTCCCCTCCCCACAACAAGACACCCTGTGAGGTAGGTGGGGCTGAGAGAGGCCTTTTGAGAACTGCTCATGAGAGAACAGCTCTGAGAGAACTTGTGACTGGCCCAAGGTCACACCAGCAGCTGCATGTGGAGGAGTGGGGAATCAAACCCGGTTCTCCCAGATTAGAGTCCCAACTCCTGACCACTACACCAAACTGATGGGGTGGAAGCTGCTGAAGGGTTGGTGAAATTTCTCCAGAACTTATGTGCCCAGATAAAAAATGGTACACTTAGAAAATGTATATGCCACCTTGAGCAAGTCTCTGGAAAAGCAGCACACAGTCATAAAAGGAACAATGATAAAACTATCAATATTAAAACAAAACATTAAAAACAATAAAGACCCTAGCAGGGCTTTCCCCGGAGCGCTGCGCCTCTACACTGCTCGGGGAAGCCGAGGAGGGGGCGGGGCTTGGTCATGTGCCCGTCCCCTGGGCTCCTCACTCCCGGAGCTGAGCTCCTGTGCGCTCCCGCTCCAACGGACCCCTGCCAGTGAGATATATCGCATAGTTGGTCTGCTGGGCAGTAAGAATGTAAAAGATGCTGTGTATTTTTCAACAATATTGTAGCTGGGCGGTTTTGGTGCTCCCCTTTTGGGGAAGCAAGGCGATATGGCAGCTGGAAGCTGGCGGGGCCGTTAAGTCGATACCCAAGTGGCGAGGTGAGATTTGCAAAGAGGAATGATAAACATTGATATTTGGACTTTTCCCTGTTTGAGGAATTTGACTTGGACTATTTCTGAAGGTTATTTACGTATTTGGACCGTGTATTTTTGTATTTCTGACTATATTTTTGACCAACTACTCTATTTATATAGGTTCCGATCCTCCTCCTCTTTGACTGTTGAATGTTTTTTTGGTATTTCTGCCCGGTTTGTATCTTTTGTATACCTTTGTATAACGTGCTTCTCTGCTGTTTTGAGTTTGTGAGAACAGGCCAAAAAAAAAAAAAAACCCAATAAAAACTGAATTGTCTCCTCAGTATTTCTTTAGCATTGGAACTGTATCGCAGCAATCGCTGAATCCTCAGTGCACAGGAAATTGCAGTGATTTGACGCTTTACGCAATCTTACATGAAAGTCTACACGTTACATCGTTTTTAGAAATAATATCGGCGGATCGAAGAGATGAACACCTGGTCAGAAATGTTATTTATCCTTGTAAAAGAAAATATTCCATAATCCGTCCCCCCCCCCCCCCCATTTTTCAAGAAAAAAATGGCTTCAGAAAAAAAATGGTTCCCCCCCCCCCAATTTTTTTGGTTTTTTTTCCCAGGCCTTCCCATCTCTACTTGGAAACGTGCGACACTTCTTTGGGGGGTGGAGTCTGAGGAGGGCGGGGTATGAGGATGGGAGGGACTTCAATGGGGTATTAAGCCAGAGAGTCCACCTTCCAAAGCCGCCATTTTCTCCGGGTTTATCGATCCCTGTCTCCTGGAGATCTGTTTGTAATAGCAGGATATCTCCAGCCACCCACCCCCCGGAGGCGGTAAGTAATACAAAACATACAAAGGATCCAACTGTGCAAATAACGAAAAATATACACAATAATCAATGAGTATAAATAATCTTAAACCTATATAAATAGAGTGGTTTTTCAAAAATACGGTATAGTAGTCAGAAACTCAAAAGGTCCACGGTCCAAATACAAAAACAATCCTATTAATCCACCTTCAGAAATAGTCCCAACCGAATTCCTCAAAAAGTCAAAATAAAATTATAAACATTTCTGAAGGTGGAGAGAGCCACTTTGGAGTCGTGGCCAGCATAGGCGTAGAGTACGGGGGGGCTCGAGGGCTTGAGCCACCCCCCGAAATTTCCCGGGGGGGGCTCAGCCACCCCCGGGAAAACGGAGCGCCTGCCACCGCGCCTCCCCGGGTCCTTCCGAGGCCCGGCCGCCGCTGCTGGACAGGGAAAGGGAAGGGGTGGCGGGCGGGGGGGGGAGAGAGGCACCGGCAGCAGCGGCTGGCAGGCCTCGGAAGGGCCCGGGGAGGCGGGGCGGTTTCCCGGAGGGGGGAGAACATCGCTCCAGTGAGCGCGTGAGCAAAGCGCGCACGCTAAGCAGCCCCCGCCCCCCCCAGGATTTCCAAAAGTCTACGCCCCTGGTGGCCAGGAATGCAGATTCTAATCTGGGAGAACCGGGTGTGATTCCCCACTCCTCCCCATGCAGCTGCTGGTGTGACCTTGGGTCAGTTACAAGTTCTCTCAGAGCTGTTTTTGAAAGAGCAGTTCTGGAAAGAGTTCTCTCAGCCCCACCTACCTCACAGGGTGTCTGTCTGTTGTGGGGAGGGGGAGGGAAAGGAGTTTGTAAGCCGCTCTGAGACTCTTGAGTGAAGGGTGGGGTATAAATCAATCAATCAATCAATCAATCTCCTCTCCTCTTCTTCTACTATATTGTATTTTTGAAAAAAAAACACTGTTTAGATAGGTTTAGATTATTATACCCATTGATTGTTGAATATAGAAGAAGAAGAAGAGATTGGATTTATACCCCGCCCTTCACTACCTGAAGGAGTCTCAGAGCAGTTTACAAACTCCTTTCCCTTCCCCTCCCCACAACAGACACCCTGGGAGGTAGGCGGGGCTGAGAGAGCTCTTTTGAGGACTGCTCCTGAGAGAACAGCTGTGCCAGAACTACAGCTTGCCCAAGGTCATCCAGCAGGTGCAAGTGGAGGAGTGGGGGATCAAACCCGGTTCTCCCAGATTAGAGTCCGCGCACTTCACCACCACACCAAACTCTTGTTATTTATACATGGTTTGATCCTTTGTATCCTTGTGTATTACTTACGCTCTTCTGTACATCTCTGCTGTTTGGGTTTCTTACCACCTGGAGGTTGGCAACCACATTCATCTATATTTGCCCCTTAAATGAGAAGTTGTATGAACTCATCTGGTGTTCTTTATTTAGCGAATATCTATCCAGCCTCTCCAGAGATATGCTCGAGGCGGCTAATATTAAATATTTGGGGTTTTAGCTGACGTACTCGGGGTGTCCAGCCCTGGCTTGGGAAATACCTGGAGATTTGGGGGGGTTGAGCCTGAGGAGGGTAGGGTTAGGGGAGAAGAGGGGCTTCAGTGTAGTATAATGCCAGAGAGTCCACCTTCCAAAGCAACCCGGAGAACCGATCTCTTCCGCCTGGAGATCAACTGCAATCCCAGGATATCTCCAGCCACCACCTGGAGGCTGACAAAACTAGTTGGTACATAATCTTTGTCTGTTGCCTCAGCCACTTGTCTGCCATATGGAGTCATAATAAAGGTCTACTTTACAGAGTCGTTGTAAGGTTTACCAAGATAATTTTGCGCTTCCAGTGTTCCCTCTAAGCTGAGTTAGCGTGAGCTAGCTCGCAGTTTTTTCGCCTCCGGCTCGCACATTTTGGTCTCGGCTCAGGAAGCATGGCTCCAGAGCAAACTAACTGATGCGGTAGCCAAATCGCTCGCTCACAACTTTAATGCCTGTAGCTCACAAAGAAGAATTTTTGCTCACGAGACTCCACAGCTTAGAGGGAGCACTGGCGCTCGCTAACCTGTTTCAGTCATGGTTTACTGCCTGCTGGGATATCCGGTGCATCAGTCAACTTGGAAAGAGTCCTACATTAGGTATTTTAAAAGGGGCATTCCTCTGTCCCTCATGCCTGTTTAAAAAGCAGAACTCTGTATGGCCTGTCAGATCAACTTCATTCACCATTGCTTTCTGTGGCCAGAGGGTCCAGATAGGATCTGAGAGACTCAAATTCGAACCCCTGTGCTGCCATGGAAGCTTGCCAGGCGATCGTGGGCCAGTCACAAGCTTTCAGCCTCGCCTACCTCTGGGGATTGTTGTGAGGAGAGGAATACTTGCTGTTTGGCGTAGTGGTTAGGAGTGCAGACTCTAATCTGCAAGAACCAGGTATGATTCCCCACTCCTCCACATAGGGTTGCCAAGTCTTCGGAACTCACCGGCGGGGGGGGGAGTCCTCCTCCGGCTGGGAGTTCCTGCTGGCGTGCACGCTTTGCACGCGCGCCCAGCAACATCACCGGAAGTGACGTCAGCACGTTGGAGGCGTTGCCAGGGCGACGCTCTGGCAATCGCCCCAAAACTCTATGGTATCATAGAGTTTTGGGGCGATTGCCAGAGCGTCGCCCTGGCAACGCCCCCAACGTGCTGACGTCACTTCCGGTGATGTCAAGTCAAGTCAAGTCAAGTCAGCCTTTATTGGCATAAATTAGAAAAACAATTTCTGCATGTTAAAACCCGTTATAAACACATATATAAAAATTCTAAAGCCGGTGATGTCATTACGTCGTCCTCGCTGGACGACTTCGGGGGTGGGGTTCCCCCCGCCGGCTGAATGCTGGCCGGCGGATTGGGAACCCCTTTAGCGGGGGATCCCCCGCCCCCCGGGCTGACTTGGCAGCCCTACCTCCACATGCAGCTGCTGCTGTGACCTTGGGTCAGTCACAAGTTCTCTCAGAGCTGTTCTCTCAAGGGCAGTCCTCAAGAGAGCTCTCTCAGCCCTGCCTCCCTCACAGGGTGTCTGTTGTGGGGAAGGGGAAGGGAAAGGAGTTTGTAAGCCGCTCTGAGGCTCCTTCGGATGGTGACGGGCGGGGTATAAATCCAATCTCTTCTTCTTCTTCTGTGGGTGACAGATGTACAAAATTTGGCATTCTGAGCTGTGACATTTTGCTCTCAGACGATGAGGAACCCTGTTTTACTCTGAAGCAGATAACTCTATGCCTATGTGCCAGTGGGAACCCACGAGAAGGCACACATTATTGCTTGAACGTAAACCAGAATGACGTTACAGTAGGAGCTGAGCTAGACATGTTGGTAGGTGCCACTGCCATTTTAAAGTCATTAGAAAAATGCCACAAGGGCCCAATCCTGATCGGGCCCACAGCTTGGCATTGTTTCCCCTGTTTCAGTAGCTACTAGCCATGGTGGCTGAGGGGAACCTCCATATTCAGAGGCACTAAACTTCTGAATCCCAGAGCCAGGAGGCAACATCAGGGGAAGGCCTCGGGAACTGGTTGGCCACTGTGTGAGACAGGATGCTGGACTAGATGGACCACTGGTCTGATCCAGCAGGGCTCTTATGATGTTCTCAGGAAGGCCTCAGCCTCTATGCCCTGTTGTTGGCCCTCCAGAGGAACTGGTTGGTCACTGTGTGAGACAGGATGCTGGACTAGATGGAACTCTGGACTAATCCAGCAGGGTTCCTCTGATGTTCTTATGAAGGCCTCAGCCTCTCTGCCCTGTTGTTGGCCCTCCAGAGGAACTGGCTGGCCACTCTGTGAGACAGAATGCTAGATTAGATGGACCTCTGGACTGATCCAACAGGGCTGTTACGATGTTCTCAGGAAGGCTCAGCCTCTATGCCCTGTTGTTGGCCCTCCAGAGGAACTGGTTGGTCACTGTGTGAGACAGGATGCTGGACTAGATGGAACTCTGGACTAATCCAGCAGGGTTCCTCTGTGGTTCTTATGAAGGACTCGGCCTCTCTGCCCTGTTGTTGGCCCTCCTGAGGAACTGGCTGGCCACTGTGTGAGACAGGATGCTGGATTAGATGGACCTCTGGACTGATCCAACAGGGCTCTTACGATGTTCTCAGGAAGGCTCAGCCTCTATGCCCTGTTGTTGGTCCTCCAGAGGAACTGGTTGGCCACTGTGTGAGAGAGGATGCTGGACTAGGTGGACCACTGGTCCAATCCAGCAGGGCTCTTCTGATGTTCCCTGCCCTGTTCCTTTTCAAGTTCTTTGGTAGCTGTTCCGTATGGTTGCCGACTCTGGATTGGGAAAGACCTGGAGATTTTGGGGGTATGGGGAAGGGAGGGATTATGGGGAAGGGAGGGATTTCAATGGGGTGTAAGACCACAGAGCCCCCTTTCCAAAGTGGCCGTTTTCTCCAGCTAAACTGATCTCTGTCACCTGGAGATCAGTTCTAATTCCAGGAGATCTCCAGCCACCACCTGGAAGTTGGCAAGCCCACTGTTTTGGCACCTGCTAAGGCATGTGAAGGACCTATGCTGGGGGTTATTAGGAAGGGAATTAGAAACAAATCAGCCAGTATCATAATGTCCCTGTATAAATCGATGGTGCGACCTCATTTGGAGTACTGTGTACAGTTCTGGTCACTGCACCTCAAAAAAGATGTTATAGCATTGGAAAAAGCGCAGAAAAGGGCAACTAGAATGAGAAAAGGGTTGGAACACTTTCCCTGTGAAGAAAGGTTGAAGCGCTTGGGGCTCTTTAGCTTGGAGAAATGACGGCTGAGGGGCGACATGATCGAGGTTTACAAGATTATGCCTGGGATAGAGCAGGTAGAGAAAGAAGTCCTTTTCTCCCTTCCTCACAATACAAGGACTCATGGGCGCTCGATGAAATTGCTGAGCAGTCGGGTTAGAACAGATAAAAGGAAGTCCTTCTTCACCCAAAGAGTGATGAACACGTGGAACTCACTGCCACAGGAGGTGGCAGCGGCTACAAGCATGGACGGCTTAAAGAGGGAATTAGAGAAACATCTGGAGCAGAGGTCCATCAGTGGCTCTTAGCCACAAGGTATAGGTAGGATCTATAAGAACATAAGAGAAGCCAGTGTTGGATCAGGCCAGTGGCCCATCCAGTCCAACCCTCTGTGTCAAAGTGGCCAAAAACACCAGGTTCCCTCAGAAGGTCCACCAGTGGGGGCAGAACAGTAGAAGCCCTCCCACTGTTGCCCCCCCAAGCACCAAGAATACAGAGCATCACTTGCCCCAGACTGAGAGCTCCTATCTATACGTTGTGGCTCACAGCCTCTGATGGACCTCCCGACAACAAACCCTCGAGGAAGGAGCGTAGATGTAGAGACAGTAGCTGCCTCCAAACAAGTTGAATAATGCACTTTCAGTGGACATTTGCGATAGTTTGCAACAGTAAAATCCAGTTGCAAACGATTGCTAAAAGTATATTGAATGGGTGTTATCCACCGTGCGTGAAACCAGCAGGTGACTGACCCAAGGTCACCCAGCAGGCTTCCGTAGCAGAATGTGGATTTGAACCGGGGACTCCGGGATCCCAGTGTGACACTCGTAACCACTCCCTGTTGCTATCCTATTTTCCTGGGCAGCTAAGCTGCCAGCTGAAGGTCTAAGAAAGTAGGCATGGAGCAGAGGAAAGAAGTGAAGAGGGGAGGTAGAGAAGTGGGGAAGAGAATAGAGCTTCCCAGCCAAAGACAGCCCTGACCTGGATAGCTGAGGCTAGCCTCATCTCTTCAGACCTCAGAAGCTAAGCAGGGTCGGCCCTGGTTAGTCATTGGATGGGAGACCACCAAAGAAGTCCAGGGTTGCTACGCAGAGGCAGGCAATCGTAAACCTACCTCTGTTCATCTCTTGCCTTGAGTTTGCTAGCTCAGGCTAGCCCAATCTCATCAGATCTGAGAAGCTAAGCAAAGTTGGCTCCGGTTAGTACTTAGATGGGAGACCACCAAGGAAGTCCAGGGTTGCTACGCAGAGGCAGGCAATGGCAAACACCTGTATGTCTGCCCTGACCTGGATAGCTCAGGCTAGTCCGATCTCACCAGATCTCAGAAGCTAAGCAGGTTCAACCCTGGTTAGTACTCGGATGGGAGACCACCAAGGAAGTCCAGGGTTGCTACGCAGAGGCAGGCAAGGGCAAAACCCCTGTGTGTCTGCCCTGACCTGGATGGCCCAGGCTAGTCCGATCTCACCAGATCTCAGAAGTTAAGCAGGTTCAACCCTGGTTAATACTGGGATGGGAGACCACCAAGGAAGTCCAGGGTTGCTACGCAGAGGCAGGCAAGGGCAAAACACCTGTGTGTCTGCCCTGACCTGGACAGCCCAGGCTAATCCGATCTCACCAGATCTCAGAAGCTAAGCAGGTGTCAACCCTGGTTAGTACTTGGATGGGAGACCACCAAGGAAGTCCAGGGTTGCTACGCAGAGGCAGGCAAGGGCCAACCAACTCTTAGGCTGACCCTTCGCTGAGCAGGGGGCTGGACTAGACGGCCTGTACGCCCCCTTCCAATTCTGTGATTCCATGATTCTAGAAGACAGCTGTTAAAAAGGGCTACGAGCTGAATGTGTGCGTTTTGTTTGGCCTTTATTGGATTTGTACAGCGGCGGTTTTTTAAGTCACTGGATTTTGGCCGTCGAGTTCTCACTTTTGTGCGCGGAAACTCAATCTGCGCGTGTCCGGGAGAGCGGTCGTCAAACCCCCATCCGTAACTGACTGGCTTTCCTTTTGCTTTTTGGCTCTGCCGCCGTTGCTTTCCAGTCCAGGCGTGATGAACATTGGGACGATCGACGTCTACTTAAACAAGGCGGGGACCGACCTCCAGACGGTGCTGTACGGGAGCGAGGAACAGGAAAACGAAGCCTGGAACATGTACGTGGAGCGGAAGAACATGATAGTAGAGTTCCTGCGCTCCGACCTCAGCCTCCACCTGCTCAAACGCCACCACAAGAGGATCGAGCTGCTGCGGAAGTGTTCCTACTACATCGAAATCCTGCCCAAGCACTTGGCCTTGGGGGACCAGAACCACCTGGTGCTCCCCACCACCATGTTCCAGCTGATAGACCCCTGGCGGTTCCAGAGGATGAAGAAAGTGGGCACCATCCAAACCAAAATCCAGCTGCTGCTGCTTTCGGAACTGCTGGAACAGCTGGAGAGAGGCCGGGACGAGCTGCTCCACTTCCTGGAGACCTACGACATGGTGGCGTTCCTCTCCGGGTGGGAGGTCATCCGACAACGGTTGTCCGACCTCTCCGAGCAGATGGACGGTTTCCTGGCGATGCTGGTGCCCGGGAAGCTGCACGTCAAGCATCGCCTGGTCTCCGAAGTCGGGGTCACCAAGATCCCGCACATCAAGCTCATCCTGGTCACGAAAATGCCGGTGATGTTCGACCGGAAGGAGTCGGTGGCCCACGAGGACTGGGTGAGCCTCAAGTGGTTCGTCAGCAGCCAGCAGCCGCAGCTGGAACAATACGAACTCCATTTCAAGTTGTTGGAGCCCCGGGCGCCGCAAGAGAAGGGCCACTGCGGGGTGATGGCCGTCGCCTCCGACTCCTGCGAAGTCCACAACCTCCTCTCCGACCGATCGTACCGGTTCTCCGTCAAAAGGGCCGAGACGTACACCCTCGTCTACGAACAGTGGCGTGATTCCATCATGCTGAAGACGAAGCCGTACGGCGAGGGGGGCCCCCGCCCCCGAGCCTCGCCGTTCCCATCTTAGCCATACGCAAGGAATGTAGAATATGTCAGATTAAACAAAAAACTTATTTTTAAAGGTTTGCATCACAGCACGGCCCTGTTCTTCTCCTGCAGGGGTGTTCGGCAGGATTTGAACTGGGGGCAGAAACAGCCCCGTTGGCCAGCCAAGCAAAACGGGAGTTTCATTTGACTTGCCGTCCTTGTCTCTTGCCTCCCAAATGCTCCCTCCCTTCCTTGAGTGCCAGTTTGGTATAGTGGTTAAGAGCCGCGGACTCTAATCTGGAGAACTGGGTTTGATTCCCCAGTTCTCCACATGCAGCCAGCTGGGTGACCTTGGGTCAGGCACAGTTCTCTCAGAGCTGTTCTCTTAAGAGCAGTCCTCGAGAGAGCTCTCTCAGCCCCACCTACCCCACAGGGTGTCTGTTGTGGGGAGAGGAAAGGGAAGGAGATTGTAAGCCACTCACTCTGAGGCTCCGAGTGAAGGGCGGGGTCTAAATCCAATCTCTTCTTCTTCCTCTAATATAGTTCAAAACTTTAGTGAAAGTTTCAGGTCTCAGCAGGCAAGATAACTTGGAGAAAAAAATTAGATATGGCTTAAGCCCCAATTTTAATTTTTATTCAAAAGTACACTTAGCAGGAAAAGGACAAGCATAGTGGAAGCCACTGTTGGTAGCCTCAAGAATGGGATGCAATTTCATTTCCACGAAGCAACCAAATTGCCAGTTCACACAGTTACTTAGTACTCCGGATTGATGGCTGCTCTCAGGTGGTTTCTTGGTGGGAAACGGTTTCAGGCCGAACAAAGGACACCTTTAAGACCAACACAAAACCTTATGCCCACAATTAAACTTTGCTGGTCTTAAAGGTGCCCCCGGACTCAAACTTTGCTCTTTTGCTTCAGACCAACACAGGTATCCACCTGAGTCCGATTTCAGGTGGGTAACTGTGTTGGTCAGCCTGATTCGAGACTGGTAGCACCTAAAAGACCAACAAAATTTCCAAAGGTATAAGCTTTCGAGAGCCAGAATGCCCTTGTTATCTGATGAAGGGAGCTTTGACTCTCAAAAACTCATCCCCTGGAAAACTGGTTGGTCTTTCGGGTGCCACTGAACACAAATCGTGTTCTTCCATGAAAGATTTAAGCAGGGGCATTCTCTCTGGCTATGTATTGTCTCACAGTAAGGAGAGGGTGAATCCAGACAAGGAGAAAATCCAGACAAGTGGTCAACTGCTTAATACCTGGGGCTGTCGGCCAGAGAAGTGGGTATTGGCATTTGAAAGGTGGTTGCAAGAAAAGATTGATTCGTCCTATTGGTTCAGAACCTACTGCAGCAGAGGGTGGCTCAGCTCGGCACCATCTCTTACAGCCGTGAGCATTTGAGCTTACTTCAGTCCCATCTTTTGGGATCCAGGCCCCCTCCCCCCCCAGGTGTGGTAAAACCATAACTGTTTGTTCTTGGGTACCATGTAAGAACCCCTGAAGAGCCCTGCTGGATCAGACCAGTGGTCCATCTAGTCCAGCATCCTGCCTCACACAGTAGCCAATCAGTTCTTCTGGAGGGCCAACAACAGGACAGAGAGGCAGAGGCCTTCATAAGAACCTCAGAAGAGCCCTGCTGGATCAGAGCAATGGTCCATCTAATCCAGCATCCTGTCTCACACAGTGGCCAACCAGTTCCCCTGGAGGGCCAACAACAGGGCATGGAGGCCGAGGCCTTCATAAGAACATCGGAAGAGTCCTGCTGGATCAGACCAGAGGTCCATCTAGTCCAGCATCCTGTGTCACATAGTGGCCAGCGAGTTCCTCCGGAGAGCCCACAACAGGGCAGAGAGGCCGAGGCCTTCATAAGAATATCTGAAGAGCCCTGCTGGATCAGACCGGCGGTCCATCTAGCCCAGCATCCTGTCTCCCACAGTGGCCAACCTGTTCCTCTGGAGGGCCAAAAACACGGCATAGAGGCCAAGGTCTTCCCCTGATGTTGCTTCCTGGCTCTGAGATTCAGATGCTGACTGCCTCTGAATGTGGAGGTTCCTCTCAACCACCATGGCTAGTAGCCACTGACAGACTTATCCTCCATAAATCTGTCTAATCCCCTTTTGAAACTGTTTATTCTTGTGGCCATCACTACATCCACGGGCAGAGAATCCCATTTTGATCACTCTCTGTGTAAAGTAGCATTTCCTTTTGTCCGTCCTGAGTCTACCGCCCATCAGCTTCATTGGACGCCCATGAGTTCTAGTATTTTGGGAAAGGCAGAAAAAGTTATCTTTGTCAGCTCTCTCCACCCAGTTCTTCTGGAGGGCCAACAACAAGGCATGGAGGTTGAGGCCTTCCCCCAATGTTGCCTCCTGGCTCTGGGATTCCGAGGTTTAGTGCCTCTAAATGTGGAGGTTCCCCTCAGTCACCATGGCTGGTAGCCACTGATAGATCTATCCTCCATGAATCTGTCTAATCCCCTTTTAAAAGCTGTCTATTCCTGTGGCCCTCACAACATCCTCTGGCAGCGATTTCCACATTTTAATCACACACTGTATAAAGAAGGATTTCCTTTTGTCCGTCCTGAATCTACTGCCCGTCAGCTTCATTGGATGCCCTCGAGTTCTGGTATTTGGTGTAGTCGTTAAGTGCACGGACTCTAATCTGGGAGAACCAGGTTTGATTCCCCACTCCTCCACTTGCAGCTGCTGGTGTGACCTTGGGTCAGTCACAAGTTCTCTCAGCACTGTTCTCTCAAGGGCCGTCCTCGAGAGAGCTCTCTCAGCCCCACCTACCTGACAGGGTGTCTGTTGTGGGGAGAGGGAGGGAATGACTTTGTAAGCCGCTCTGAGTCTCCAAGTGAAGGGTGGGGTATAAATCCAATCTCTTCTTCTCCTTCTGTTTGGGGAGAAGGAGAAAATTTCCCTTGGTCAACTGTCTCCACCTCATGCATAATTTTATACAACTCTCTTACATCCCCCCTTAATAATCTCTTCTCTAAACTGAAAAGTCCCAGACTCTTCAGCCTTTCCTCATAGGGAAAGTGCTCCAACCCCCTCCAACCCCTGAGAGAGCCAGTTTGGTGTAGTGGTTAAGTGCGCTGACTCTAATCTGGGAGAACTGGGTTTGATTCCCCACTCCTCCACTTGCACCTGGCTGGATGACTTTGGGCAAGCCACAGCTCTGTCCCAGCTGTTCTCTCAAGGACAGCTTGGGAAAAAGCTCTCTCAGTCCCACCTACCTCACAGGGTGTCTGTTGTGGGGAGGGGAAGGGAAAGGAGTTTGTAAGCCGCTCTGAGACTCCAAGTGAGTGAAGGACCAGGTATAAATCCAATCTCTTCTTCTTCTTCTTCTTCTTCATCCTCCTGGTTGCCCTCCGCTGTACATTTTCCATCTCTGCGACGTCCTTTTTGAGATACGGTGACCAGAACTGTACAGTCTTCCAAATGAGGCTGCACCACAGACCTACACAGGGGCATTGCAATATTAGCTGTTTTATTCTCACTTCCTTTCCTAAGAATCCCCAGTATGGAGTTTGCCTTTTTTGCCGCTGCAGCACACTGGCGTGATGCTTTCATGGAGCTGTCCACTACAACCCCAAGATCTTTTCCTCTCTCAGCCTCAGCAAGCTCTGACCCCATTCGCCTAGACTTGGAAGTTGGGATATTTTTGTCCCAGTGTGCGGTCTGATCTTTGGAGCTCTCTTAGACTGCTGAAGGATGGTCTTTAGAGAAGACCGCATAAGGATTCATGTTGACATGCCTGACATTGGACAGTTTTGTCCTCAATCTAGTAGCAAGCACGAGGCAGAAGGCAAACACATTGCGGTGTGCCTAGTACCGGAAGAGGGGAGCGGTTGAGCAACTTATAGGTTCCTTATTTGTTGTTGTTGCTCGGTCGCAGAGTCAAGTCCGACTCTTTGCGACCCCATGGACTACATCACACCAGACCCTCCTGACCCTCAATGAAATCGCTGAGCAGTCGGGTTAAATGGAATTCACTGCCACAGGAGGTGGCGGCGGCTACAAGCATGGATAGCTTCAAGAGGGAACTGGATAAACATATGGAGCAGAGGTCCATCAGTGGCTGTTAGACACAAGGTATAGATAGATCTCTCAGTCTGGAGCAAGTGATGCTCTGTATTCTTAGTGCTGGGGGGGCAACAGTGGGAGGGCTTCTAGTGTCCTGGCCCCACTGATGGACCTTCTGAGGGCACCTGGTGTTTTTGGCCACTGTGTAACACAGACTGTTGGACTGGATAGGCCACTTGTGAGACTTCTGAATCAAACCAATAAGCCAGACCTTTGATGAAGCAAAGAGTTCTTTTATTCTTAATGATGGTTCAGGTACTACATGTTTGTTAGAGATACTTGGTTACAGACAACAGGGATTAATATACCCCCCACCTTCAGGTAATAGCAGGCAGAGGGCCAATCAGGATGAATACAAAAAAGCACGAAAACTTCTAAGCCGTTTGTTCTCACAGAAAAGGGGCAAAGCACTAAAAATTCCCATGCCCCATAGTGACCTCTACTTGCAATTCGCAGGCCAGACACCTGGCTAGAAAAACAGTTCAACAGTTCTCCAAGGTTACAAAAGCAGATAAAACATTCGAGTCTCCGGAGAGGGAAAAGGGAGGTGACAAGACAAGATAGCCAGGCTGTTTATGTGACGTGATGGAATGCGGCAAGCCACCCTCCCGGGGAAGAAAAGACACATTAAGCAGAACATGCAATAAACCCCAAGGCCAAACATAAATTACTGATAGAGACCCCAGATACCAACAATTAATGGCAGAGACTTTAGCAGACTCTGACACCACTGGCCTGATCCAACATTGGCTTCTCTTATGTTCTTATATCTTCCGCCATCCTCGGGAGTTTGCTCAGTTTCATGTTCGCTGCAACAATAACACTGTCTGACCATCTCATCCTTTGCCGTCCCCTTCTTCTTTGACCTTCAGTCGCTCCCAAGAAGGCCCGATAGCCCTGACGTTTAACACCCTAGAGAGGCCCAACCCACCACCAGTCAATACCCAAAAGGAAGCAGATAGTTTTTAAGAGAGTCAAAAGGAAAGGTCAGGAACTTTTGACATTTACTGGTAACTTTCAAAGCCAAATGCGGGCTCGCAATAAATGCCCCAAGGTCAGCTTCATTGCCACTGTTTATGAGGAATCACAAATATCAAGCGGCTCAGATGCTTTTGACATTTCCCCCTGCGCCTCCTAGAAGCTTACTAGTAAATATCAGCATTCGCCAGGTTTTTTTGACATTTTAGTACAATCCAGTCCCCCATCTTTTGGAATTGGCGAAACCGTGGTTGTTTCTTTTGGGGGAGCGTGCATGGCCTAATCGTTTACGCTTTCCTAGAGTCTCCCCTCTGCTTATTATCATCTTTCTGTTAGGGACAATTGCTAGTTTCAGCCAAATATCTCTGAACAGGGAGACAGCCGAAAAGAAGCGGAAAGGGAAGCCCTCTCTTAGCCTCGGAAGTGACTTAAATCCCCACGGATGGAGGCTCGGAGACAATGGTTAACCATCGGTTAGGAGAGGTACGCATAGAAGCATAGAGTTGGAAGGGACCTCCGGGGTCATCTAGTCCAACCCCATGCACAATGTAGGAAATTCTCAAATACCTCCCACCCCCAGTGACCCGTTCCATGCCCAGATGATGAAGAAGAGACTGGATTTATACCCCGCTCTTCACTACCCAAAGGAGTCTCAGAGCGGCTTACAAACTCCTTTCCCTTCCCCTCCCCACAACAGACACCCCGGGAGGTAGGTGGGGCTGAGAGAGCTCTTTCCAGAGCTGTCTTTGAGAGAACAGCTGTGCCAGAACGATGGCTTGCCCAAGGTCATCCAGCAGGTGCAAGTGGAGGCGTGGGGAATCAAACCCAGTTCTCCCAGATTAGAGTCCGTGCACTTAACCACTACACCAAACCGGCACAAAAACCCTCCAGGATCTCCGGCCAAACTGGCCTGGAGAAAAATGGCTTCCTGACCCCAAAGTGGCGGTTGGCATTTCCCTGGGCATGTGAGAAAGGGCCTTCCTGCCCTTCCCTCTCATGAATATAAAAATACATATGAAGCGGCCTTCGACTGAATCAGATCCTTGGTCCATCACAGTCAGTATTCTCTACTCAGACTGGCAGCCGCTCTCCGGGGCGTCAGGCGGAGGTCTTTCCCCATCACCTCCTGCCTGATCCTTTTAACTGGAGGTGCCGGGGATTGAACCTGGGACCTTCTGCATGCCAAGCAGAGGCTCTTCCACTGAGCCACGGCCCCTCTTAACAGCTCTCCAGGGTCTCAAGGCAGTGGCCTTCGACTGAATCAGATCCTTGGTCCATCACAGTCAGTATTGTCTACTCAGACTGGCAGCCGCTCTCCGGGGCGTCAGGCAGAGGTCTTTCCCATCACCTACTACCTGACCGTTTCAACTGGAGATGCCAGGGATTGAACCTGGGACCTTCAGCGTGCCAAGCAGAGGCTCTACCACTGAGCCACAGCTCCTCTTATCAAGCCTTACAGCCATTTCCACATGGATGATAGGCCCCGGGTTCGCTGCTTGCTGGGAAGTAGTTTTCCTGCTTCCCCAACGCAGCCTGGTGAATTGTGGACCCTGGAAGTTCCCCCGGCTTTTCTCAGATCTTACTTAAACTTGCTTTGCTGCAAAGTTTTGGGAGAGATCACAGTACAGCCTGGATGGTTGCAATGAGATGGGAAATTTCATTTTTTCCTTCCCACCCAGCATTTTCTCCCTGTACCTACAGCATCCCTTTCCAGGAAGAAAGCCACTGTAGTGTAGAGGTTAGGAGCGTGGACTCTAATCTGGGAGAACCGGGTTTGATTCCCCACTCCTCCACATGCAGCTGCTGGTGTGACCTTGGGTCAGTCGCAAGTTCTCTCAGAGCTGTTCTCTCAAGGGCAGGGCTCAAAAGAGCTCTCTCAGCCCCACCTATCTCACAGAGTGTCTGTTGTGGGGAGGGGAAAGGGAAGGGACTGTACGCCGCTCTGAAACTCCTTCAGGTAGTGAAGGGTGGGGTATGAATCCAGTCTCCTTTTCTTCCTCCTCCTCCCTTTGTCAAGGGGCCTTGTTGGTTGGTTTTTTTAACTGGCAACTGAAGATTGTTATATCAATAGAATATAAGAAGAGATTGGATTTATATCCTGCCCTTCACTCACTTGGGAGTCTCAGAGCAGCTTACAAACCTCCTTTCCCTTCCCCTTCCCACAACAGACACCCTGTGAGGTGGATGGAGCTGAGAGAGCTCTGAGACAACTGTCCTTGAGAGAACAGCTGGTACAGAGCTGTGGCTTGCCCAAGGTCATCCAGCAGGTGCAAGTGGAGGTGTGGGGAATCGAATCTGGTTCTCCCAGATTAGAGTCCGCGCACTTGACCACTACACCAAACAGTATGCATATTGGGTTCTCTAAATTCCCAGCTTTCCTTTTTAAAAAAGGGTAGTCTCTAGCCCAGTGGTTCTCAACCTGTGGGTCAGAACCCCTTTTGGGGTCAAACGACCCTTTCACAGGGGTTGCCGGCTGGTGTCCAAGCCTGCCCCGCCGGCAGTAAAGTGCCCCACGCAAGCTGATTGCCATGGGAACCTAACTTTTAGGAATTGATTCCAATCCAGTGTAGGAATAATGGTTGGACATAAGATAGTGGTTCAGGCAAGATTTTGTATAGATGGGGCAGAAAATAATGTTTTTATTGGTTTTGTCAAAGCCGTTTAGACAACACAACAAATAATTTTATGGTTGGGGGTCACCCCAACATGAGGAACTGTATTAAAGGGTCACGGCATTAAGAAGGTTGAGAACCACTGCTCTAGCCCCTTTCTTTGTGGAGATATAAGGGGAAAGGCATATCCCCGCAAAGGGTCAGGTGTCTGAAGAACTAAGCCCAGGTGAAGCGACAAGAGATGAAATTCTAGGGCTCATAGACAAAACTAGTATCTCTCAACGGGCAGTTGAAAGGGTATACTCCACTTATTCTCCTGCAAGTAAAGATCAGACTTCAGACAAAAACAACCGATTACCATAGTTATAAAGAGGTTTTATTCAGTGCAACACAGTCATCGTTACTATTCTGGATTGAGGAGAAATGTTGCAATCCATATAAACATCGGGAGGCAAAACAGAAGACCGGAAGCCATGATCCATAAAGCTATACAAGACTGTAATTGAAAACAAAACCCATCTCCTAGAAGTTGGCTCATAAAAAGGGCTTCTGCTGGAGGCACCTCCTGGGGTGTTCCACCGAGAGAACTACAGCTACTGTCCCACAGAACACATGAGACTAGTTTATACTGAATCAGAACCATCGGTCCACCAAAGTCAGTACATCACCCACCACCTGCTCCTTTTAAGTGGAGATGCCGGGGATTGAACCGGGGACCTTCTGCATGCCAAGCAGTAGAAGATTTTGTGTCTTTAGCCACAGGGCATCCAACGGCGGGGCCAGAGACCTCCGGGGCCACTCCGACAGTACTGAGCCAGTACATGGCTGCTGAGCGCCACAGGTGACCAGCGGCTTCAGGGTGACCAGCGCTCCCTCTAAGCTGAGTGAGTGCGAGCGAGCTCACCGTTTTTTAGCCTCCGGCTCACAGATTTTTGCCTTGGCTCAGGAAGGAGGGCTCCAGAGCAAACCGATTTATGCAGCCGCCGCACTGCTCGCTCACAGCTGGAATGCCGATAGATCATAAAGTAGAATTTTTGGTCACGAGACTTCCACAGCTTAGAGGGAGCATTGGGGGTGAGCGCACCACTTGGCGGCTGTGCCCCCCCCCCCCGACATCGCCTCTGGATACCCTCCGGCAAAGCCATGCAATCCCCTTCTGTCTTCGGCGCTGCTCAGAGGGGGTAGCTGTAGCTATAGCCTTCCAGATGAATCCGTCCAACCAGGGCAGTTTTCATAGAAATTCATTTTTTTAAAGAAACACACACACACACACACACACACACTCTAGATCTATCCAAAGCCACAAAACAGAGAATCAAACTCCCTTATTAATGGCAGCTTATTATTTATTTATTATTATTTATTTGTTTGTTTGTATTTATACCCTGCCTAGCCAGCAAGGCCGGACTTTTTAAAAAAAAGACACGCAACCAACTACAGTATAAAACCTTTAGTTCATTTCATATATAATTAACGTTTGGGGTACGATCCGGCAGTGTGATCTTTCACAGGCCTACTCAAAAGCTTGGCCTCCTTCACCTGGCTTGGTGCCCCCGATTTGCATTTGAACAATGTTATTGCACTACAAATAGCTTTAGAATTGCCCCTGCAGGTTCACATTTCTACATCTGACAGCTCTTTTGTTTAGAAGAGGGAGGAAACTGGAGAAGGCAGCGTCTGAATAACATGGCTATTTCAATATCAACAGGCTCTCTACAAAGGAAAAGGTTAATTGCAAGCCCTGGGTTATGAAACCACGGTGTCTATTGCGGGGCCCTTCTTTACATAATACAATTCTTAACATTGTAATGTTCACCTACGATGAAATAAGGCTCAGCTCCAGGTGACCAGGCTTAGAAACTCTAAAAAGATAGCTTCTATTTTTTTTTTTTAAAGGACAGACACGATTCACAAAGTAGGCATATTTTTGCAAGAAGGCGAGTTAAAAATTGCAGGCTAATTTTTAGGGGGGGGGGGTGTTAGCTGATGCTGAAACAAAGAGGGCAGAGACTTAAAGACACAAGTTCGTCTTTGCTGCCCCAAACACATCCCAGAGCAAAGTGACCTACATAGCTTTTTTTTTTTTTTGCATTTATAAAAACAATTTCCAAAAGGTGGCAAATCTTGAAACAAAGAGCAAGTACGCAGCCCTTCCACATTTAAAAACAAGTGAGGTAGACCAATGGAAACGAGAACGGCCTTGCCCTGTTCAAGATTCCCATTAACAGGTTTCGATTTCTGGGGAGAAAAACCCCAGCCGAAGGGGGGGGAAGGGGAATACATTAAAAAGGTTTCTGCTTTCCACAATATGCCCCTATTGCACAACAATTAAATGAGCCTAGAATGTAGACTGGAATTCCATGACATCATAACACCACCACCACCCGTCAGCGAGGAAAGAGCAACTACGAACATTGCTCCAAAATATAATTCTGCGCAAAAACAGCCGACGCAGAACCACGGCAAGACGATGCGCACTGGCCTATTTATTGCTCATCCCCATGCTCTTAGGGGGAAGTCCAGCCACATCGTCTTTAGTGCAAACATTGGGCTTAATTTGCCCCTGTGGTCCCCAAATGGTTCTAAATGGATACGCCAAGGAGGGCCATGCGCTGCATTTGGCGTAGAGGCTCGGTAGAAGCCAGTAAATCCAGCCTGGCTGGATCGGTATGAGAATTAACGACTGGTTGCTGGGAATTCCAAACGCTGAATTCCATGCAGCATTTTTAGACAGGCACTTGGGAAACTCAAAGCAGGATTAGAGAACACCCGCGCGCACCCGCACGCTTCGTCTCCGACATTTCAGATGCGCAGCCCACAAGGAAACAGCGCCATCCACAGAGTTCTGCTGCAGAGGGTACACAAAAGCCTGCAGCGTGGGCGCTCATAACCCACCGCCAAAGGACGCTGTAAAGGCACCACAGCCCATTAAGGTCAGCGGCCCATCTGTCTCCCCAGGTCCAGGACCTCTCTTTAACCCCGCTCCCACCCTCAAGGCAGCAAGACGGGGCTCGTGGAGCTGCAAGCACGTGACAGGAAGTCATGTGACATCAGAGCGCAGGCAGAGCCAGAGCTACGGCTCCGTCGGTGACGAGATCAACCCCACGGACGGCGTGCCGAGAAATCCGGAGGCGAGGAGGACGAGTCGAGCATCAGATGGTGTGCTGAAAGGTGCTCTCCACAACTGTGTGACTTCGCCGCACTGTCCACTGGATTCTCTCCGTGTGCCTTGGAAAGGCAGACCTTTACGTGCACGCTAGCTGCAGGTCCTTCAGAAAAACAGCTAGCCTATGGGGCTCATAACCCTCTAAAGACGGCTGACCCGTGGGTTGAAAACCACTGTTCCCAGCTTGTACGCCAGGAGCAGTTGGTAAGCAGGCCCATGCGTCACCTTCTCCTCTTCCCATAATCCTCTGCAGCAGGGACAGCCGTCATCCAACCTCTCTCAGCACGACAAAGGAGGCAAGAGCGCCCAGAGGCGGCCGAATCTCCTTTCGGAGAAGCAAACGTCTCAGTCTCTGAGATTCTCCAGCAGGAACTGGTTTTAAAAACAACGAAAATTCATCGCCGACAAAAGGAAACACTTTCAAGTAAAAGAAGGAATGCTTTTTAAAAAGTGTATACAAAGTAGAAAAACGATCAGAGACTCTGTGGGGCAAATTTACATTCCGTGGTCAGGATAATCTTTGATTAAAAGATTAAAAAACAGTATTTTTATTTAAAAAAATAAATACCCAGCCGTGACCAGGTCGGACTCTTCAGTGCCAAACCTAGGGAATGTTCACACTTCAAATGCGAAGAGTTAATCTTCTGCTTTGGTCCGAGACAGGACCCAGGGGTTAAAATGAGTTGGGGTGCAGGCAGTTCCACCACAGGTCTGCTGTAGCTGGTATTCTCCCAAATGTCCATTGCAAACCATGGTCTAGTTCCCCAAGATGTCCAATTTGGTCCTCAAACCCAACCCAAAGTTAAGATGCCATTTCCAAGAATGGCAGGCAGGGAATTCCACAAAGCAGCCTGAACCTTTTGCCTCCACATCAAAATATCTCTCTTCTGGAGAGAATGCATCAAGTAACAAGAGGAATGTAAGAGGAGGAATTCGTCAAATCTCACAGTCTGCAGGAGACAGTGGCTGTCACTAGGAAGCCTTGTGCAGTTCAGATGCAACCCTCCAGTGGCTCGGGATGGTTTTGCCGTCGGTCAACTCTACCAGGAAGCATCACCGTACTACCAGGAAGCATCACCGTACTACCAGGAAGCATCGCTGTACTACCAGGAAGCATCGCAGTACTACCAGGAAGCACTGCAGCACTAGTCAGGAAGGAGAGAAAGCCTGAATAGATGCACCCTCCAGACGTGGCCCTACATAATGCTACCAGGGCCACCGGTGGCAGGCCATCCACGTAACATGGTCCTCAGATGAAGGTTCAAGGTTCTTTGATGTATGTTGCTCGTGCCACATTGTGAATTTCCTGGAAGAGCCTGGCTGGCTGCTGCCATAACAGACCTAAGAGGGCCACTGATCTAGAGCTGCTCAGCAGATCTTGCGTATCCTTTAAAACGGCAGAAAGGGGGCAAGGGAGCGTCAAAACCGCGCCAAGGGTTTGTCCAGGTGGTGCTGCGTTCTCTTCAGTGACCGGCCGGCTGCCTCCTAATCTGGATTGCAGCAGCGCTGGTGAGACATCTCTGGGAGCGGTAATGTTGCACCAGTTTTCGCCACAAGGGGTTGCTTTCGAGGAGGTAACGGTTGCCTGGAAGCAAAAAGAAAGGGAGGAGGAAGGGAACAGAGAAAGGAAAACGAAAATTAGTATCAAGGTGCTAAGACTGAGGACCAGACGGAGCAGTGGCCCATGTTGTGACTACAACGAAAAAGGCCAATGCTGTGCTGGGGGTTATTAGGAAGGGAACTGAAAACCAATCAGCCAGTATCATAATGCCCCTGTATAAATCGATGGTGCAACCTCATTTGGAATACTGTGTGCAATTCTGGTCACCGCACCCCCAAAAAAGATATTAATAGCATTGGAAAAAGTGCAGAAAAGGGCAACTAGAATGATCAAAGGGTTGGAACACTTTCCCTATGAAGAAAAGTCGAAGCGCTCAGGGCTCTTTAGCCTGGAGAAATAACGGCTGAGGGGTGACATGATCGAGGCTGATAAGATTACGCATGGGACAGAGCAGGCAGAGAAAGAAGTCCTTTTCTCCCTTTCTCACAAGACAAGAACTTGTGGGCACTCGATGAAATTGCTCAGCAGTCGGGTTAGAACGGATCAAAGGAAGTCCTTCTTCACCCAAAGAGTGATTAACATGTGGAATTCACTGCCCCAGGAGGTGGTGGCGGCTACAAGCACGGACAGTTTCAAAAGGGAATTGGATAAACATATGGAGCAGAGGTCCATCAGTGGCTATCAGCCACAAGGTATAGATAGGTCCAGCAGAGGCCCAGCAGTGGCTATCAGCCACAAGATATAAATAGGAACTCTCAGTCTGGGGCAAGTGATGCTCTGTATTCTTGGTGCTTGGGGGGGGGGGGCAACAGTGGGAGGGCTTCTCGTGTCCTGGCCCCACTGCTGGACCTCCGGAGGGCACCTGGTGTTTTTGGCCACTGTGTGACACAGAGTGTTGGACTCGAGGGGCCACTGGCCTGATCCAACGTTGGCTTCTCTTGTGTTCTTATTAAACTCCTGGAAGACGTTAATCAACACAGCAAAGGTGGCTGTGCGAGGGGCGCAACTACCTTATTACACGTGATTCGGCCCTCAGGCTACAAGGAGCAAGTACAGAGAGAACACCAGCTGTGGCAATTCGGGCCAGTGGCCCTTGGCCCATTATACCTACCCTCCTTCTTAGCAGGGACTCCCAGCCCATCACTCCAGGGCCTCGTAGCCCTCCTAACTGCTCCCCAGGGATGCCGAGGTCTCCCCAGGCACCAACTGGCTCTGCATCCGAGCCCTTTACCCAGAGATTCTGCCTCCAGTCGCACACGCACGGAGGTGCCATGACCCTCCCCGACTACCTACCAATGATGCAGAGTCCTTCCTGTGCCCGGGTGATGCAGACGTTGATCTGGTTCGGATCCGTCACGAACCCTAAATGCTTCTTCTGCCAGGCGATGGTGGGCTTTTTGTCAATACCTGACCGGCAGCAGGACCGCACGGTGGACACGATCACGTACCTCCATTCACTTCCTGTAGGCGGGAAATTGGCACACAAGAGTTAGCCCTGGTTGGTTGGGGGACCTTTGGGGTGGAGGTGGTTTTCCAAAATGCACAGCGCTGCCCCACGCATCAGTAGGGTTCCCAAGTTCCCCTGGGGGGCGGCCCACTCCCCGCCGGCCCAGATTGGGCCACCGGCGGGAACCCTGCCCCCAAATCGCCGGGCTGCAAAGACGTGCCCGGCGTGATGACGTCACCTCCACGTCGGGCAGGTTTCGGGGGCGGGACGCTCTCTAATTCAAGGGAAAACTCTATGGTTTTCCCTTGAATTAGAGAGGTCCCGCCCCAACGTGCCTGATGCGATGACGTCATCATGGCGCGCACACCAGAAGTCTCCCAGGAGGGGAAGGACTCCCCCCCCCCCCCCCCCGCTGCACTACAGGTAAGGACTTGGCAACCCTACGCATCAGTAGACGTGTAAAAACCTAGGGGGGGAAACAGAACAATTCAGAAAAAAAGAGAGTTTTTTCCCGTTTTTTCCCTGAAGCCTTTTTTGTTTTTTCCCGAATAGTCGGAAAAATTGAAAAAAGAAAAGAAAAAAAATTGATTATGGAACGTTTTATTTTAACATGATGAATAAAATATTTTAAGGTAAGGTGTTCAAATATTTTCCAAATCATTTCTAAAAAATATGTACGCTATCAGATTAATCTGATTTCTGTGCACTGGGGACAAGCAAGTTCTAGGTTACAAACGGAACTCTCCAATGCAAGAACAAGATGCATTTCTTCCTTTAGGAGGTGCTATTGTCACAGGAAAAGAAAAAGGCTTCAGTTTTGATTTTTGCATGTGGGTGGGTATACTGGCAGTCAGGCTTCACTAGGCCTCAAAGCACTGGAAGAAAATACAGAACAACAAAAAGGACCTGAAAGTATAGTTTTTAGAGGTCCATAATAACTGAGATAATGACAGACACAACAGAGTAGCTGCAGAAGCAGAGACTGAAACTGATAATTACAGCTCAGAAAATGATTCTGGCTAAATTTCAAGCCCATTCATTGAAACTTAGTCCCACACTCCCTTCTATACACTTCCCCCCCCTTCAGTTCTTTTTATGAGAATAGGTTTTTTATTTTTATTTAATACTGTGGAGAGGAAATATTAGTAATTGTTACTTCTGGGTATTTAAAAATCATTTTGTGGAGGGGTTTTGGTCCGTTCCACATAAACTAGTAAACGGTTCAGGAGATTGCTGCCCCATTTCTTACAATTACAAATAAATATTATTAAAAAAGTAAATTCTGTTTGCAATGATTGTTTGGATACACTATATTTTTAATATGCTAGTTGTGGCAATTTCATGCCAAGTAAAATTGTCCGTAGTCATATTTAACGTTCCTAAAGTAACAGAATGACTTTCAACCTGGAAAAGAAAACACAAGGGCTAATGTAGCATTTTTTTTTCAATTTTTCCAAAAATTTCCATTTTTCCCCAGAAAAACCCTGGGCTTTCTCCTGAGCTTCAAAATTTTCGGAAATTTTACATCTCTACGCATCAGCAACTTGCCTTGACTTTTCATGATGGTGCAGACGGTCACATTCGGCAGCCTTTCTTGGGAAAGCAGTTTCTTGACCTCGACTACCTGGGCGTTGTAAGGAGTCAGCACAGCGACGTGCTCGGGCTTGGTGGTCCCGTCCAGGGTCAGCTGCTTTACAATCCTGAGCTGCAGGAAAGCATTTAAATGGCACCTGTGTTGCACGTGTTGTGAATGAAAGCATTTCCCACTGTTCTGCCGTGCCCTAGAGCAGGGGTCCCCGACCTTTTTGAGCCTGTGGGTACCTTCAACCAAAGAGTGATTAACACGTGGAATTCACTGCCACAGGAGGTGGTGGCAGCTACAAGCAGGGACGGCTTCAAGAGGGAACTGGATAAGCATATGGAGCAGAGGTCCATCAGTGGCTCTTAGCCACAAGGTATAGATAGGAACTCTCAGTCTGGGGCAAGTGATGCTCTGTATTCTTGGTGCTTGATGGGGGGGGGGGGGGGCAACAGTGGGAGGGCTTCTAGTGTCCTGGCTCCACTGGTGGACCTCCTGACACAGTGTGGTAGGCACAGTCTCAAAATGGCTGCCAGAGGAGGTGGAGCCAGGCACAAAATGGCTGCTACAGGAGGTGGAGCCAGCCACAAAATGGCTGCCGTAGGTGGTAGAGCTAGCCACGAAATGGCTGCCGCAGCTTACTTTCAGCCACACAGTAAAGACCCTAGTGCTGTGCTAGCAGCAACATTTTTGGAAAAACTGCTCAGCCAATCAAATCTCCAGTGCTCAATGAAAGCCTTGCTAGGCAGAAGTCCCAAGTGACCCTGTCCACTTTCTAAACGGAGGAGAAGAGATTGGATTTATACCCCGCCCTTCACCACATGAAGGAGTCTCAGAGTGGCTTACAAACTCCTTTCCCTCCCCCCCCCCCACAACAGACACCCTGCGAGGTGGGTGAGGCTGAGAGAGCTCTCTCGAAAACTGCTCTTTGCAGAACAGCTCTGAGAGAACTGAGACTGACCCAGGATCATGCCATCAGCTGCATGTGGAGGCATGGGGAATCAAACCCAGTTCTCCCAGATTAGAGTCCGCGCTCCTAACCACTACACCAAACTGGCTCTCTGTGCGGGTGCCAGAAAAGGTTTTGATGGGGGCCACGCCATCTAGGCCCCTGCTCTAGAGTGACCAAGAAACAAAATCAAAGGTGGGGCTATGCAGACAGGGATGGTTTTGGTGGTACTGCGCAGTGGCTAAGACAGAGGGCTGCAGCCCACACAAGGTCGCCAGTTCAAATCTTCTCAGATGTTAATAGTTGGCTGGAAACAAGCCACGCTCTCAGTCTCTCTATGTGACAATAATAGTGACCTGCCTTACACGGCTGATGTAAGGATAATGCGTGCTCTGAACCCTATTGAACATTGAGCCAGCATGATGCCGTGGTTGGAAGCGGTAGACTCAAATCTGGAGAAGTGGGTTTGATTCCCCACTCCACACAAAGGCTGCTGGGTGACCTTGGGCCAGTCACAAGTTCTCTCAGAGCTGTTCTCTCAAGGGCAGTTCTCGGAAGAGCTCTGTCAGTCCCGCCTACCTCACAGGGTGCCTGCTGTGGGAAGAGGAAAGGAAGGGGATTTGTAAGCCGCTCGGAGACTCCTTTGGGTAGTGAAGGGCAGGGTATAAAAACCAACTCTTCTTCTTCTTCTTCTATGAGGGCTACAGTTATGGATTCTCAATGAGTGGGGCATGGAGCAGCACCTGAAGCTCTTCAGAGTGTGGAAACACGCATTATAGAAGAGGGGAAGAAGAGGAGATTGGATTTATACCCCACCCTTCACTACCCAAAGGAGTCTCAGAGCGGCTTACAATCTCCTTTCCCTTCCCCTCCCCACAACAGACACCCTGTGAGGCAGGTGGGGCTGAGAGAGCTCTGACAGAAGCTGCTCTTTTTCAAGGACAGCTGTGCCAGAACTATGGCTTTGCCCAAGGTCATCCAGCCAGGTGCAAGTGGAGGAGTGGGGAATCAACCCCGGTTCTCCCAGATTAGTGTCCGCGCACTTAACCACCACACCTGCCAATACCTGCAGAGCGAGCTCCTGTTGCAGACAAGGAACCTCATAAGGAATTGGGCACCCCGCCTCTGGGTGGAGTCTGAAACCTCCAGGTGGGGCCTAGAGATCTCTCAGAATTATTATTGCTCTCTAGACAACAGAGTTCAGTTCCCCCTGGCGAAAAAATGGCTGCTCTGGAAGATGGACCACACAGCATTGTACCCTGCTGAGGTCCCTCCCCTCCCCAAACCCCGCCCACCCCAGGCTCCACCCCTCGATCTCAAGGAACTTCCCGATCCAGAGCTGGCATCCCTGGGCCTGCAGGTCTCCTAGAATTACAACTGATCTCCAGGCCAGAGATCAGTTCCCCGGTAGCAAATGGCTCCTTTGGTGGGTAGGCTCTATGGCAATGGACCCAGCTGAGGTCCCTCCCCTCTCCAAACCCTGGGCTCCACCCCCAAATTGCCAGGAATTTCCCAACCCAGCGTAGGCAACCCTACCTCTAGGCCAGGTTCCTCTCCAGTGGAAAGAAGCCCAGGGTCTCTTGGCCGCTGGCCGGTTTACTCACCACCTGCTCTGCTTCTTCGGGGTTGGACCAGGAGTTCTCGTTCCCTTCCTCCGCCGAGACCATCAGGCTCTTCGCTTTGCCTTCGATGTGGCCGAAGAGGATGGGGCAGCAGCCGTTGCCGGGGTGGAAGAGGGCGCTGGGCTGCCGGAAGAGGGAGGGCCAAGTCTTCAGCCTGCTGTCGTAAAAGGCATCGGATGGGAACCTGCAAATGTCTCTGTGCTGGGGTGACATAAAGAGAGGGTTTTTTGCAGATGGCCGTGCCAGGAAGGTGCCCAGGAACGACGGGAGATGCACAGCGCGCCCTCGTGGGCAATCTACAAGTGACCCCTAGGGTCTTCAAGAGGAGGAGGAGGAGGAGGAGGAGACTGGATTTATACCCTGCCCCTCAGTACCCGAAGGAGTCTCGGAGTGGCTTACAAACTCCCTTCCCTTCCCCTCCCCACAACAGACACCCTGTGAGGTAGGCGGGGCTGAGAGAGCTCTGACAGAAACGGCTCTTTTTCAAGAACAGCTGTGCCAGAACTACGGCTTGCCCAAGCTCATCCAGCAGGTGGTGCCTTATACTGAATCAGACCGGGTGGCCAAACTTGCTTCTAGTCTTGCAGTCCAGAGTAAGAGAGAATAGATCTGCTCCGTCTTCGACATGACAGCCCTTCAGATACCTGAAGACTGCAATCATGTCCCCTCGAAGCCTTCTCCTTCCTGGGGTAAACATACCCAACTCTTTCAGCCTTTCCTCATAAGACTTGGACTCCAACCCTCTCACCATCCTGGTTGCCCTCTTCTGGACACGCTCGAGCTTCTCAACATCCTTCCTTGGATGGGAGACTACAGAGGAAGACTCTGGAGAGGAAGGCCAAGGCAGACCAACTCGGCTTCTCACTTGCCTTGAAAGCTCCTCACTGGCACATCACCATTTCCTCCTCCTCCTCATTATTATTATTATTATTGTTATTAGGGGTCATAAGAGGTGCAGGAGCTCATTAGCATAACTCATTTGCATAACTCATTTGCATATGCCACACCCCCTAACATGCCAGAAGTGTGTCAGAAGGCCACACCCACCCCTCAGGCTCCACTCCACAGGTGAGTGAAACTGACCTGCTCTTCCGCCATTCCCTTCCCCATCCAATACTTTGGGCAATAAAAATAAGCGTCAAGAACACACCCTCATTCTCTTCCTGCTCCCTTGAAACCACCAGGTTTCAAGTAGACTTGAGATACCCAGGACATGTGCACCACCACCTATCCCTTTCCCTTCCCCTCCCCACAACAAGACACCCTGTGAGGTAGGTGGGGCTGAGAGAGCTCTTTTGAGGACTGCTCTTTCCAGAACAACTCTGAGAGGACTTGTGGCTGACCCAAGGTCACACCAGCAGCTGCATGTGGAGGAGTGGGGAATCACACCCTGTTCTCTCAGATTAGAGTCCGCGCTCCTAACCGCTATATCAAACTGGCTCTCAATAGTCAGAAGGAGGAGGAGGAGGAGGAGATTGGATTTATACTCAACCCTTCACAATCCAAGGGAGTCTCAGAGTGGTTTACAATCTCCTTCCCTTCCTCTCCCCACAACAGACACCCTGTGAGGTGGGTGGGGCTGAGAGAGCTCTCTCGAGGACTGCCTTTGAGAGAACAGCTCAGAGAGAACTTGTGACTGACCCCGGGCCATGCCAGCAGCTGCATGTGGAGGAAGAAGAAGAGGAGATTGGACTTATACCCCACCCTTCACTACCTGAAGGAAGAAGAAGAAGAGAAGAGATTGGATTTATACCCCGCCCATCATTCACTTGGGAGTCTCAGAGCGGCTTACAAACTCTTTTCCCTTCCCCTCCCCACAACAGACACCCTGTAAGGTGGGTGGGGCTGAGAGAGCTCTGACAGAAGCTGCTCTTTTTCAAGAACAGCTCTGACAGAACTATGGCTTGCCCAAGGTCATCCAGCAGGTGCAACTGGAGGAGTGGGGAATCAAACCCGGTTCTCCCAGATTAGAGTCTGTGCACTTAACCACTGCACCACACTGGTTTTGCCATTGCCTGCCTCTGCATAGCCACCCTGGACTTCCTTGGTGGTCTCCCATCCAAGTACTAACTAGGGCCGACCATGCTTAGCTTCCAGGATCTGAGGAGACTCAGCTAGCCTGAGCCGTCCCAGGTCAGAGTAGACAACGGAGGTGGTTCTTCATTGCCTTCCTCTGTGTCATGACCCTGGTATGCCTTGGCGGTTTCCCATCCAAATACCCTGCTTAACTTCTGAGACCTGGCAAGATCAGGCTAGCCTGGCCCATCCAGGTCAGGATGTCCTGTCTGTAGCTTAGCCGAGGGACTGGAATCTTCAAATCCTAACGGAGAAAAGAAGTGTGCTGAGATACAGTTATCTAAGGCAGGGGTGGGCAAATTGCGGCCTGCGGGCCACATGCGGCCCGCCACAGAGGTTTTTGTGGCCTGCCAAGACAGTCGGCCACGTGGTTTCAGTCGGGCGCAGAGAATATCATTGCAGGTATTGATACAGCACCTGAGGAGCTGCAGCTTGAGCTTATTGACATGCAGTCAAACCACACTGTGAAAGAAATGTTTCATGCTGTGACATTAGTTGACTTTTACAAATCTTTGTCTGCTGAAAAAATTTCCATGTATGAAGAAATTTGCTGGGGAAATGTTCTCTATATTTGGGTCTACCTATATTTGTGAGCAAAGTTCTTCTTGCATGAAGATCGACAAGAGCAAATATAGATGCTCTTTGACAGACATTAACTTGCAGGCTGTGATGAGAATCTCAACACGCCATCTCACTCCTGATTTCAAAAAAGTTGTAGAAAAGTGTGACAGGGTACACTTGTCTCATTAAACGGATTCTAAAATTAAATGTGCTTGCAGCTATAGACGATATGAAATTAGCACAATAAATAAATTGAATAAAACTACCACTATTTTATTTAATTAATATTTATGGATTTTTATGATACAATTTATACCTTTTCTGAAATGCAAGGTTGACTAATGAATGCAATCGTTTTAAAAGGTGCGGCCCTCCACTAACCTCCGCTCCCACAAAGTGGCCCCCGAGCCAAAACAATTGCCCACCCCTGATCTAAGGCAACTTGGAGGCAATGCTGAGAAATACTTCTAGGAACACTCTCCTTTCTTTGGCCATCAAGTCAAGCTGAGTTGTGGCGACCCCTAGTGGGCCTTGAAGGCTTGCCATTGCCTTCCCCTGCGTTATGACCCTGATATTTCTTGGAGATCACCCTTCCAAATACTAGCCAGGGTTGGCCGTGCTTAGCCTCTGAGATCTGACAAGATCGGGGTTGCCTCAGCTATCCAGGTCAGGGCACTTTTAGGAACACATTTGATGCATTTGTTTAGTCCATGAATTCTGGGCAGGGAGTGGGGTTCGACTGAAGTTGAGCACAAAATTAGCATACCAAGTAGAAAGCTTTGGAGGAGGAAAGATCTTACCCCTGGGCAGTGTGTTTTGGGGGGGGGGGCTGTCAAGTTGCAGTCAATTTATGCAACGCTGTAGGGTTCTCAAGGTTTGCCATTGCCTGCCTCTGCACAGCAACCTTATGCAGTTCTGCAGGGACTGCAAGATGGAACTCTTCCACCAGCCTTCAACTAAGGAGCTCTTCCACCAGGACTTCAACTAAGGAGCTGCCCCCAACAGTTTAAAGGCAGAGAGCCCTGTCCCCTGGAGCTACTGGCAACGGCCTGTGCCAGCCGCATAAATGAGCAGTTTATTAAGATGGATTATTGGATTGTTGCCGCCATCACTAAATAACGTCGCTATGACCAGATTTTATGTCTGCTGGCACTTTATAATATCAGACTGTTTTTAGGAGGTTTTAAGATGGTTAGTAACTGTTATTTATGTGTTTTACTGTCGTAAGCGGCCCCTCAGCCGGCTCCGGCTGGGAGGGCGGGGTATAAATTTGATAGATAAATAAATAAAATTAATAAACCCTGGGGCTTCTTTGGTGGTCTCCCAACCAAATACTAATCAGGGCTGACCCCACTTAGCTTCCAAGATCTGACGAGATCGGGCTACTCTGGGTAGGACAGCCAGGTCAGGGTTCGGAAATACATGGAGGTTTGGGGGGCAGAGCCTGGAAAGGAAGGGGTTTGGGGAGGGACGTCAATGGAGTATAATGCCACAGAGTCTACCTTCCAAAGCAGCCGTTTTCGCCAGGTGAAATGATCTCTGTCACCTGGAGATCCAGTTGTAATAGTGGGAGATCTCCAGACACAACCTGGAGGTTGGCAGCCCCAAGCCTGGGCCATCCATGTCAAGAGCACAGAGACCCCAGGACCGAGCTGTTCAAACAGTTCTCAGAGTTCCCTTCTGGGCCGAGAGCCCAGCTCTTACCATGCGATACTGGATGTCTAACATCAAGGCTTGGTCTTTGTAGCGCTCAAAGAGGGAGGTCTCCATGCCCAGGGCTCTGCAGAAATCATTGTTGACCACGGGCCGCAGCTGTTTGTGATCCCCCAGCAAGACCACCTGCAAGAGAAGACAGACCACACTGAAATCTACCTGCATTACACCTGCCCGGCCTTCCAGAGATTCCTGGCCAGCCGGGTCGTTTCTTTTATTCAGCGTTTTCGTGCAGGCCCATTTCTTTCTGTCCCCCTAAAGAGCGACTAACAATTAAACCCAGGTGGTACAAAAAATGGAAACAAGATCAAAATACATAGTGATAAGTTTGAGAGCAGAACCTTACTGTCGCTGGAGTTCAACACGCACCAGGGATGAGCACGAACTCACACACGAACCCCGTTTCAAGCACGAACCAAGAGAGAGATCTTGGAGTCGTAGTAGATAACTCACTGAAAATGTCGAGACGGTGTGCGAACGGCAGTGAAAAAGGCCAACGCTATGCTGGGGGTTATTAGGAAGGGCACTGAAAACAGATCCGCCAGTATCATAATGCCCTTGCATAAATCGATGGTGCGGCCTCATTTGGAGTACTATGTACAGTTCTGGTCGCCACACCTCAGAAAAGATATTATAGCATTGGAAAAAGTGCAGAAAAGGGCAACTAGAATGAGAAAAGGGTTGGAACACTTTCCCTGTGAAGAAAGGTTGAAGCGCTTGGGGCTCTTTAGCCCGGAGAAACGACGGCTGAGGGGTGACATGATCGAGGTTTATGAGATTATGCATGGGATAGAGCAGGCAGAGAAAGAAGTCCTTTTCTCCCTTTCTCACAATACAAGAACTCGTGGCACTCCATGAAATTGCTGAGCAGTCAGGTTAGAACAGATAAAAGGAAGTACTTCTTCAACCAAAGAGTGATTAGCACGTGGAATTCACTGCCACAGGAGGTGGCGGCGGCTACAAGCACAGACAGCTTCAAGAGGGAATTGGATAAACATCTGGAGCAGAGGTCCATCAGTGGCTATTAGCCACAAGGTATAGATAGGAACTCTCAGTCTGGGGCAAGTGATGCTCTGTATTCTTGGTGCTTGGGGGGGGGCAAGAGTGGGAGCGCTTCTAGTGTCCTGGCCCCACTGCCGGACCTCCTGAGGGCACCTGGTGTTTTTGGCCACTGTGTGACAGAGTGTTGGAGTGGATGGGCCATTGGCCTGATCCAACATTGGCTTCTCTTATGTTCTCTTGTGTTCTTAAGCTGGGCAGCCCGACTTGACCGAACTCTGCCCTGAAGGCTTTTATAGGCCTTCAGCGCCCAATTCCGGGTGGGGGATGGCCCATATCAGGGCCTGCCCATATAAGGGCATATAAGGCCTACAAAGGCCTTGGGAGCTCACTCTCAGAGCTCAGTCGGACCGGCTCGCTCCCAAGTAGGCCGAATTCCCCAAATCGCAAACCGGTTCGTGAAATGGAGGAGTTTGTTGGAGGTTCGGGGTTTGTCCCGACTCTCAATATGCACCCCTTGGCTCTGTCTGGAAAGGCTGAGGGATCTGGGACTTTTCCATTTACAAAAGAGACGACTATGGGGGGGGGGGGGAGACACAAAAGAGGTTTATAAAATAACACATGTGGTTTGGAGAGTTGAAGAAAAGAACATTTTCCCTGTCGAGTCATGGCCGACGTAACACTAAGACGTCTGGAGAAATAAAGTTTGGGAACAATTCATTACGAACAAAATCAACACCACACTGTGCACTGCTCACACAGGGGCACACAAAACACACTCCCAACTTAGATAAGCTATGGTTCCCCTTCATACAGTACACGGCAGTGTCAGAATCCATGGATTCGAACAAGGGTCTCTGGGGCTTTACGCTGTATTGTGTAACCTATCCCTGCATTTACTATGTAACCATGTTTGATGCTGGTCTGTTTGACCCTTGCAATCTCCAATGCAATGTCCCTTTTCATTTATGGCCCTGGGTTTATGGCCCCGACTAGGTCTGGCTAATGTAACCATTTGTCCGGGAGGATGGTGACTTCAGAGCCTGAGAACAATTGGCCTCTCACCCTCCTCTCACCCTCCTGCCTCCGCATTCCTTTCCTCCCTGCCGGGGAAGACGAGGACTACTTTCTTATCAACGTGTGAAGGCCTTGGAGAAAGTCATTTGTTATGTGAAAGATGGTTACATCTGAGGGGTCTGGTTAAGAGGGGAAATTTACTGCTTCACACCTAACCTTTTTCCTGTGGGAAGCAAACGGTCAAAGGACCTGTTAGCCCGCGTTTTTTTCCCCCTGCTGATTGGTTACCTATGGGCAATTCAAATTGTGCTGGAGGGTATATTAGTCCCGCTTCTATTGTATGCTTTATCTCTGACAATAATCCGAGGACCTGTAGTAATGTAGTAATTGGAAATAAAGAACTGTGTTTCATCAACAAAGATCTGATCCTTGACTACTTCGAGCAGAAGCCTCACAGGCAGACAATGACCTATTTACCAAGCAATCCAAACTATACCCCTTGGCTCCACTTTTAACATCAAATAGTTATCGAGATCTTAGCCGCCACAGGATCCTGGTTGGTTCACCCCTCCCTAAGATAATTCGAAGGGTCGAGCGTTTTTCTTTGTTGCTGTTGTTGGGTTTTGAAGTTCAACTAGATCTACACTTACCAAGCCCCCCGGAAGGGCGGGGGAAACACCGATTTTTCATGCTTACCCCCGCTTTTTCAAAATTGGCCACCGGGGGAGGCAATGGCTGCCAGCAGGAACGCAGGGGAACGTCGGAGCCTGCCCTGCCCTCTCCCTGCCACGCCTGAACTGTCTTAAAAGGGAAATGTCTGCAGAGAGCCTGCCCTGCAGTAAAAAGCCTCACCAGACATTTCCCCTTTAAGAGCAGAGCCAGCAAGAGAAACCCCCGCCCAGAGATTAAGGAGGGACTAGGCTCTTTGTACTGAAGGGCCTGCTTTTGCATGTGGCTTGCAAGGTTGCTGGGGTAAGTGCCTCTGCCAGCTCTTTTCCTTCTTTCTCTCTCCCCCTCCCCCTTTCTTTCTTTTTTTCTGTCTGTCTGTCTGTCTCTCTCTCTCTCTGTCCCCATCCAGCAGAGGTCTATCAGTGGCTATTATTAGCCACAAGGTCTCAATGGAACCCTTTGTCTGGGGGAGTGATGCTCTGCATTCTTGGTGCTTGGGGGGCAACAGTGGGAGGGCTTCTGGAGTTCTGGCCCCGCTGCTGGACCTCCTGAGGGCACCTGGTATTTTTGGCCACTGTGTGACACAGAGTGTTGTACTGGATGGGCTGTACTGGATGGGCCGATCCACTGTGGCTTCTCTCCTGTTCTTATGATATGAAAATCATATTTAGCACTTGTGTAGCACTTAGTGCTTCATATTCTGCCGAGATGAGGAAGGATTCAGTAGGGCCATTGCTCAGTGATAGAGCATCTGCTTGACATGCAGGAGGTATCAGCCTCTTCAGCTAAAAAAGGATCAGGTCATAGGTGACATGAAAGATCTCAGCCTGAGACCCTGGAGAGCCACTACCAGTCTGAGTAGTCAATACTGACCTTGATGGACCAATGGCCTGATTCAGTATTAGGAAACTTCATGAGTTCATGTGGAAGCATGTGGAAGCAACATCACAGGATGTGACATCACAAAATGATGTCACTTCCTTTCTCCTGGCTCCACCCCCAAAGTCCTCAGATATTTCCAGAGTTGGACTTGGCAACCCTAACTAGATCTCAGCTTAGGCAACGTATAATATGCCTGAATTATTCTCCTGTTCTGTGGAAGGCAATTTACAGTTCACATCCTTTACCTACACTATTGTATTTGATGTTTGATTGGCTTGTTAGATTTTAAAAAGTGAAATAAAAAATATTTTTTTAAAAAAAAGGCATAGCTGACTTACGGTGACCCCAACAGGGTTTTCAAAGCAAGTACCGTATTTTTCGCTCCATAAGACGCACTTTTCCTCCCCAAAAAAGTGGGGGGGGGGGGGGGAAGTGTGTGCGTCTTATGGAGCGAATATGGAGCTTTTCTTACCTGTAACAGGGCTCTTTCTTCAACAGGAACGCAGGGGAACGCCATTCAGGCTGGCATCCCAGCCTTCCCCGCCCCTCCCTGCTGGGTCTGAGCTGTTAAGACTTAAAAGGGAAACGGCAGGAAAACCCCCACCAGGCTAAGTACTCTTTTCCTTTAAGTGCTTTTCCCCTTTAAGACAGCCAGCAGCAGAAAGCCCCGCCCACAGATTAAGCTCCGTGGCTACTTTGCCCAGAAAGGCCTGGCTTTGCATGGCATGCCGACGTCTCTCTTCTTTCCTCTCTCTCTCTTCCTTCCTTCCTTCCCTTTTTTCTGTCTGTCTGTCTTTCTGTCTCTCTGTCCCCACCTTTCTTTCTTCCTTTCTCTTTCTCTCTCCTCCTCCTTCCTTCCTTTATCTCTCTCTCTCTTTCTGTTTCATTTTTTCCTGTTTTCCTCCTCTAAAAACAAGGTGCGTCTTATGATCAGGTGCGTCTCATGGAGCGAAAAATACGGTAATTACAAAGAGGTGGTTGGCTATTGCCTTCCTCTGCAAAGCCCTCCTTGGTGATCTCCTGTCCAAACAACGACCCTGCTTGGCTTCCGAGATCAGGCTGTGCTACCTTTCCACATCCCCAACAATGTGGCTAAACCCCACTTTTCTTTGTTAGTCGTGCCTCATGACTCTGTGAGTCTGTCCATCCGTTGCCACCGCCGCCTCCTCCTCCCACCTGAATAATTTTGCCAGGGCTCAAGCAGAATGATACAGCTGAGAAGTTGAGAGGCAAGGGCAAGAAGTTGCCCAAGTCTGAGGCAACTTGTGTACAGGGAGAGAGTTCACAGACCCATGAAGCTGTCATATACGTAAAATTTTGAAGCTCGGGGAAAAAACATTTTTTCCCGGGTTTTTTCGGGAAAAAAATGGAAATTTTCAGAAAAAATGAAAAAAAAAATGCTTCATTAGCCCTTCTTTTTTCTTTTCCGGATTGAAAGTCGTTCTGTTACTTTAGGAACGTACAATATGACAATGGACAATTTTACTTGGCATGAAATGATCACAACTAGCATTTTGAAAATGTAGTATATCCAAACAATTATTACAAACAGAATTTACTTTTGAAATAATGTTTATTTTTACTTGTAACAAATGGAGCAACAGTCTCCTGAACTGTTTACTAGTTTATGTGGAACAGACAAAAAACCCTCTCCAAAACGATTTTTAAAAATCCAGAAGTAACAATTATTCCTATTTCCTCTCCACAGTATTAAATAAAAATAAGAAAAACCTATTCTCATAAAAAGAATTGAAGGGGGGGAAGTGTATAGAAGGGAGTGTGGGACTAAGTTTCAATGAATGGGCATGAAGTTTAATCAGAATCATTTTCTGAGTTGTAATTCTCAGTTTCAGTCTCTGCTTCTGCAGCTACTCTGTTGTGTCTGTCATTCTCACAGTTATTACGGACCTCTAAAAACCGAAGGTTTGCCTGGATTGAAACAGAAATTAGATTAATCTGATACCATACATATTTTTTAGAAATGGTTTGGAAAATATTTGAACACCTTGTCTTAAAATACTTTATTCATCATGTTAAAATAAAATGTTTTCTTTTTTCAATTTTTCGGGGGGGGGGGGGGGGAAGGCTTCAAGAAAAAAACGGGGGGGGGGATGGTTTTTTTCTTAATTTTACCGGTTTTTCCCCGGGCCTTCACATCTCTACTCATACAGCATCATACCATTGGTCCAAAATGGTATTGTCTTCTCTGACTGGCAGCCGCTCTCCGGGGACTCAGCGCTTTTTCACATCCCCCACTACCAGATACTTTTAACTGGCGATGACGGGGACCTTCTGCATGCCAAGCAAGTGCTCTGCCACTGAGCCACAGCCCCTCCACTAAGCTCTGCCAATCCCCCCTAGGAACTGTATAGAGGAATATCACTACTTTCCCATGCTTTTGGGAGCTACCAGCCATGACACCAATCCCACCTCTCACCTCAGACCTATTTGCACGGCTAGCAATCCACTCCTACGCCAAACAAACAGGACAACGGCGGCCATGTTGACCAGGCCTAGGCACAGAACTTCAAGAACGAACGCTGGCAGACAGAAAACCCGCACCATTGGACAAGCATTCTGCTAGTAACCATTTAAATGTTTCTCATCTGAGCATCATGAGAATTGCTGTCTGATGAGTTGGGATCTGGCCCACAAAAGGTGATTTTGGGGTCCCGGAAAGTTGTCTCACAAAGCAGTTCTAGGTTGGCTCACTTACCTTCTTCACATTTTTATAGTTCACCAGCGGGATGAGGGTCTCCGGCTCGGTGGACATGGCGCATTCGTCAACGATCACTTGCTTGACGTACAGGTTGCCAGTCAAACTGGGAGCGCAGGAAGCCGAGCACGTGCAGAGGATAACGTCGTGTTGCTGCAGCTCAAATTTATTGGCTTTCTTGAGAAGACTCTTGTAGCTGGAAGGCCACAATGGAAGCCGCTAAGTTCTACAGCCGAGCCAGGAAAACTATAGCCCAGGCATTTCAAAATTCTGCAGCTCAAGGACATCCATTCGCCAAAGCTATATAAATTACAACCACTGGGTCGATTGTCACAATCCCCCCCCCCCCCCGCTATGTATGGTCTATTCCAGGGGTGGGCAAACTGTGGTTCCGGAGCCGCATGCGGCTCTTTCACATATATTATGTGGCTCCCAGCAGGGCGGCTGGGGAAGCTAAATATCATTAGCAAACAAATATCATTGGACAAATTAATATCGTTATCAATATCTGCTTTTACCCCTTTTGTTATTATTTTGGGCAGTCTCATTTAATGTTAATAAAAAGCAAATGTGCTTATTTTCCAATAAAAGCAGGTCATATTTGTTCATGTCTTGTGGCTCTCAAACATCTGATGTTTATTTTATGCGGCTCTTACGTTAAGCAAGTTTAGCCACCCCTGTTCTAGGTGGCTCTTATGCTGAGCAAGTTTGCTCACCCCTGGTCTATTCCATTATTTGGGTTCTGTAACTCATGAGAAGATGCAAGAAATTACACAGGACACTGAAGTCCCATCCTGAACACCAGGACGAGACAGAGAGAGATTGGATTTCTACCCCACCCTTCACTACCCGAAGGAGTCTCAGAGCGGGTTCCAAACTCCTTTCCCTCCCCCTCCCCACAACAGACACCCTGTGAGGTAGGCAGGGCTGAGAGAGCTCTTTCAAGAACTGCCCTTTCAAGGACAGCTCTGAGAGCAAAAATTCTACTTTGCGATCTACTGGCGTTACAGTTCTGAGCGAGCCATTTGGCTACTGCATAAATTAGTTTGCTCCGGAACCATCCTCCCTGAGCTAAGACAAGAAGGTGTTAGCCAGAGGCTAAAAAGCTGTGAGCTAGCTCACACTCAGTCAGCTTAGAGGGAACACCGGATGCGATTATGACCAACTTTTCTTTGCCCTTCTGGTTGCAGATCTGGTGCCGTGCTAAAAGTATGCCTGTGACCTTTTTCTCTTTTTAATAAATATTTCACTCTGTGACGCGGGTCGTGTTCTCTGGACCACAGAGTTCCCCCAACCGCCTTAGACCACGCTACTGTAAGGGGGGAGGCAAGCAATCAAGGCACCCGTTGCCAGTCCTCCAGGGGGGGCCTAAAGAAGGAATTTGGTCCACAGTGGTAAGGAGGCGCTGGGTAGCAGGAGACCAGAGGCAGGGCCTCAGTTTGAGAAGGGGGGTCAGGGGCCCGTCCCTCCTGCCAGGAAGACCCCGACAGGACAGTGGTGGCAGCCAATGTTCCCTCTAAGCTGAGTTAGTGTGAGCTGGCTCACAGTTTTTCAGCCTCCAGCTCACACATTTTTGTCTTCGCTCAGGAAGGCTCCAGAGCAAGCGAATGTATGCAGCCGCCAAATCGCTCACTCACAACTTTAAATGCCGGTAGCTCACAAAGTAGAATTTTTGCTCACAAGACTCCGCAGCTTAGAGGGAATATTGGCGGCAGCGCGCCCTAGTGGGAGGAGGTGGAATAGCACCCTCTGGGAATTGGCGCAAGCCAAGGAGGGCGGCTGGCAGGACAGGGTCTGTAAGTCAGAGTGGGCCTCTTCTACCACACCCTGGGAAAGAGGCGTCAGAAAGAGAATAAAACCAATCCTGCAGAAGCAGTTGTCGCTGGAATGTTATTTTCACCTGCACAGCCAATAAGAAAGCAGGAGCTCCACCTAGCTCCACCCACTTTCAAAAACCACCTAATGGATGCCATGAAGGGGGCTGGCGGGTGCAATGGCGCCCCCCGGGGCACCATGTTGGGGACCCTCCCCGGCATAAGGCATCTCATTTTAATTGTGCCTCTCTCCGTGTCAAACAAGAAAAAGAAGAAGAGGAGATTGGATTTATACCCCGCCCTTCACTACCCGAAGGAGTCTCAGAGCGGCTTACAAACTCCTTCCCCTCCCCACAACAGGCACCCTGGGAGGTAGGCGGGGCTGAGAGAGCTCTTCAGAGAACTGCCCTTGAAAGAACAGCTCTGAGAGAACTACGGCTTGCCCAAGGTCATCCAGCAGCTGCAAGTGGAGGAGTGGGGAATCAAACCCGGTTCTCCCAGACTAGAGTCTGTGCACTTAACCACTACACCAAACTGGCTCTCTGACAGGTGCCCATCCTGCACTCACCTGTCAGTTTCCGCCTCCGGGATCAGATCTCCTTTTTTCACACGGGCGTCGAACGCACAGATGTCTTGGGCGTAAGGATTTGGGGGACGTCGGATCCGGTAGTGTAAAGTGATGTCCCTGTGCAAAACAGGATTGTTATTTTTTTAAGGAAAAGACTGGATACCGACCTACGCACAACACGCCTGACGAGTTCTGCCACCAGTCGCACCTGCAGGCGCCAATTACGAGGGCTGCAAACCTTCCTCGCTTCTGTTCTCCGAGTAATCAGGCAAAGCATCCTGCTTCGGTGCTGCATGATTTCATTTCATCTGCATAATTTGTTCTGCGATTTCCTCAGACTGCTGTGCACGCACGTTCTGCTTCCGCTCGACGGGGAAGGAAGAACTTTAAATTCCCCTCCCCTGACAAAGGCAGATCTGATTTACCTATACGTACGAACCCATCCATACTCTGCTTTTTGTGATTCCGGCAGGCATGGCCTACGGACTCTCCAGATTATAATTGTAGCCACGAGGACTAGAAACCATCAAAAGACCTGTTTTCTGTCTTGCGCCTATATAATTGCAGGGGGTTCTCAGTAAATTTTTCCCCTCTCTACCTCCAGTCCGCCCTCTTTGCGACAGGGGTTTATGACACCCTCCACTTTAAACACAACTACAAGTTTATTTAAAATAACACAGGGAGACTGGGTTATTTACAGGGAGTCAATCAGTTGTTCAGGCTTTCTTTTACTTTTCTTCCAGACCACACCCTTCCTGCCCACTCCATCTTTTATATCTCTGTTCTATTGAAGGCTCTCCCACCGTCTAGTGCAGGGGTGGCCAAACTGTGGCTCGGGAGCCACATGCAGCTCTTTCAACACATATCGTGCGGCTCCCCATCTATTTGCTCTCTCTCTTTCTTTCTCTCTCTCTTCCTTCATCCCTCCCCCATCTATTTGCTTTCTAGGTTTCTCTCTTTCTTTCCGCCTCTTTCATCCTCTCTTTCGACCCCTCTCTCCCTTAGACACATAAATATCATTCGCAAACAAATAAATATCATTGGGCAAATAAATATCATTATCAATAGCTGTTCCCCCACCCCCTTTTGTTTTGATTTTTGGCACCCTCGTTTAATGTTAATAAAAAGCAAATTTGCATATTTTCCAATAGGAACATGTGTGTAATAATTGTTCATGTCTTGTGGCTCTCAAACATCTGACTTTTATTCTGTGTGGCTCTTACCCTAAGCAAGTTTGGCCACACCGGGTCTAGCGTCCCCCTAAACTGCTTCCCTTGCAGTTGGTCCCTAGCTAGGACTGTATAACCTTCCCCAACAGGATTTCTTATAGAGGAGCACTATGTGTGTCTGTGTTATCTACGAGGAGTTTAATGAGTCTGTGTTATCCACGAGGAGTTTAACGAGGAGTTTAATGAGTTCACAGAGTCCCTGCTCTCTCTTCCAACCGAGAGCACTTTTTCTTTTCCTTTTTTGTGTTCTGGTCAGCAGACGGCCATTAACAACCTTTTGCAACAGTTTTTTCCTCCCTCCCGGTCAAAACTGAAGATTCCAAAACTACAATGTCACACCCTCTCTCTGCCTGCCCCTCTGGTCATGTGTCCACTCAGCTGCAGGCTACCGTCCAAGCAGCTGACTTTGCTTGTAAACTTTGCTCGGAAACTAAGCTTTCCATTACAGCTTCCTAATGCAGAACTGTAAGGAAGCTCGCTGCGATCACAAAATGCCCTAACAGAGCAGTCTTCATGCGTATCTCCTCACTCTGTTTGGTAGAGCTCATTCTTAGGAAGCTATAGATAGGGTTGCAACCAATGCTCCCTCTAAGCAGAGTTGGTGTGAGCTAGCTCACAGTTTTTTAGCCTCCAGCTCACACATTTTTGTCTTAGCTCAGGAAGGAGGGCTCCAGAGCAAACTAATAAAGTCCTTCTTCACCCAAAGAGCGATTAATACGTGGAATTCACTGCCACAGGAGGTGGTGGCGGCTACAAGCATGGACGGCTTCAAGAGGGAACTGGATAAACATATGGAACAGAGGTCCATCAGTGGCTATTAGCCACAAGATATACATGGGAACTCTCAGTCTGGGGCAAGTGATGCTCTGTATTCTTGATGCTTGAAGGGGGGGGGAACAGTGGGAGGGCTTCTAATGTCCTGGCCCCACTGCTGGACCTCCTGATTAGTAATTTTGGCCACTGTGTGACAGAGTGTTGGACTGGATGGGCCACTGGCCTGATCCAACATTGGCTTCTCTTACGTTCTTATCTTCTTATGTTAATTTATGCAATAGCGAATTCGCTCATTCACAACTTTAGTGCCAGTAGCTCACAAAGTAGAATTTTTGCTCACAACATTCCACACCTTAGAGGGAACATTGATGGCAGCCAGGGCAGGCTCTACAGTTCGTCCAGGGGGCTACGTAGAAACAAAAGAGCTGGAAGGGCCCTCAAGGGTCATCTAGTCAAACCCCTTGCACAATGCAGGAAATTCGTGACTACCTAACCTCCCTTCCCCCAATGACCCCCGCTCTATGCCCAGAGGAAGGCAAAAAGCCTCCAGGATCCCTGGGCCATTCTGGCCTGAAGGGAAATTCCTTCCTGGCCCCGAAGTGGTGATCGGCATCACCCAGGACACATGAGAAAGGGCCACGAGAGCCGAGCACTGTGTTATCCCTTCCTGTCCTCCCTCGCACAGTCTGCCCAAATTCACAGAATCTGCATTGCTGTCCAATGGCCATCTAGCCTGTGCTTAAAGACCTCCAAAGGAGAGCCCACCACCTCCCGAGGAAGCCTGTCCCACTGAGGAGGAGGAGGAGGAGGAGGAGGAGGAGAAGGAGGAGAAGGAAGAGGGAGATACTGGATTCATACCCCGTCCTTCACTGCCCGAAGGAGTCTCAGAGCGGCTTACAATCTCCTTTCCCTTCCCCTCCCCACAACAGACACCCTGGGAGGTAGGTGGGGCTGAGAGAGCTCTTTCGAGAACTGCCCTTGAGAGAACAGCTCTGAATGAACTTGTGACTGGCCCAAGGTCACACCAGCAGCTGCAAGTGGAGGAGTGGGGAATCAAACCCGGTTCTCCCAGATTAGAGTCCACGCTCCTAACCACTACAACCAAACTGGCTCTCTGGAACCGTCCTAACTGTCAGGAAGTTCTTCCTCATGTTTAGCCAAAAACTCTTTTGATACCATTTCAACCTGCTGGTTCTGGTCCGACCTTCTGGGGCGGGGTGGGCAAACTTGCTCAGCGTAAGAGCCACCTAGAACAGGGGTGGCCAAACTTGCTTAACGTCAGAGCCGCATAGAATAAACATCAGATGTTTGAGAGCCACAAGACACGAACAAATATTACCTGCTTTTATTGGAAAAGAAGCAGATTTGCTTTTTCTTAACATTAAATGAGACTGCCAAAAATAATAACAAAAGGGGTAAAAGCAGATATTGATAATGATGTTAATTTGTCCAATGATATTTGTTTGCTAATGATATTTCGCTTCCCCAGCCGCCCTGCCGGGAGCCGCATAATACATGTGAAAGAGCCGCATGCGGCTCCCGAGCCACAGTTTGCCCACCCCTGTTCTGGGGCAACAGAAAGCAACTCCGCTCCACCCTCTACACGACAGCCCTTCAAATACTGGAAGATGGCCTTCGTATCACCTCTCATTCCAAGCCGTAGTCTGATCAAGCAAAGGGAACCGTTAGCTTCATACCTGATCTCCGGCTTGGGTTTGGTGTCCCGCACCACCTTCCGAGAGATGTGTAAGCTACTCCCAGGGTAGGGAAATTCCATTGTCTCGACACTCTCGCCATACACTCTCAGGGGCCTCAGTTCTCTCTTCTTCAACAGCATCTCTGCAGAGAAAGCAAAACATCGCCACTGATGGGGAACTCTGTTCCGAGACCCATCCCCATGTTCTATGAACAAGTCCAGCCTTATTATATATAACAAGGAGCGGGGACCCGCAATACTCACGGGGGGGGGGGGGGGGGGGAGGAGCTCCATGTCGAGGAGGAGGAAGCACCCACATGTGAGCCTCCTCCCTCACCCCACACCAAAAGCGAGGCCCGGGCCCACCGATCTCCCCCCCAGGCACTTTTTTGGGGGTTTAAATATCCCCTGTATACTTTTTAAAAAGTTTTCAGATTTTTCTGCACACCTGGGGAGTCCCCCAAGTGTGTAGGAAAATCTCTCTGCCCCCCAAGTGCCCCCAATGTGCAGATTTAGATATCCGCACACACAGGGGACACTTGGCTACTAGTATATAGATAAACTAAGAACTCACTGTTAGAACCCCGACCTGGATAGCCCAGGCAAGCCCAGTCTCATCAGATCTCGAAAGCTAAGTGGGGCCAACCCTGGCAAGTCCTTGGAAGGGAGACTGCCAAAGGAATACCAGGGCCGGAAGGCAGAGGCAGGCAATATCAAAGCCACCTCTCTGAAACGCCCACACCCCAGTAGGGGTCGCCAGAAGCCACCATGACTTCCATGCCTGCAAGGAAGCACACACACACATACTCTCTCTCTCTCTCTCTCTCTCTCTCTCCAAAGAAGAATTCGCTGTCAGCTGGGCGCCCCCTGCCTCTCCCACTTGCCGAGGTGTTGTGATGCCAGAGAACATTCACAAACATTCTAACTGCCGTCGGGCAGAGAGATAGGTCAGTTACAGAAATCTGATAACCAGCTTGTTACTGAAGGATAATGGGTAGGATGGTTTGATGGGGAGGCAGTTGGTTTGAAACAGTGCCTAGGGACAGAATGGCGTGTGGTGAGCTACCGAAAGTTGGCAGTTGAAGGCTTGAGAATGGAGCGGGAAAGCAAGAGGGTGACACTTAGGGCAGCCAACCTCCAGGTGGGGCCTGGAGATCTTCTCAGTGTGACAACTGATTTCCAGACGACAGAGATCAGTTCCCCTGGAGAAAATGGCTGCTTTGGAGGGTGGACTCTGTGGCATTACACCCTGCTGAAGTTCCTCCCCCCAGGCTCCACCCCCAAAATCTCCAGGTATTTCCCAACCCAGAGCTGGCCACCCTGAGTCATGCTGGAACAACAGGAAAGCAATCAGTAAACTTTTTAATATCCAGAGCAAAGTCTGAGTCCAGCGGCACCTTTCAAGGCCAACAGAAGTTTTATTCTGGGTATAAGCTTCCGTGTGCGTGCACACTTCATAGAATCGTAGAGTTACAGAAACACAGAGTTGGAAGGGACCTCCAAGGTCATCTAGTCCAACCCCCTACACAATGCAGGAAATTCACGAATACCTCCCCACCACACCCCCAGTGACCCCTGTTCCACGCCCAGAAGATGACAAAAAACCTCCAGAATCTCCAGCCAAACTGGCCTGGAGAAAAACTGGGAGCCAGTTTGGTGTAGTGGTTAAGTGCGCGGACTCTAATCTGGGAGAACCGGGTTTGATTCCCCACTCCTCCACTTGCACCTGCTGGATGACCTTGGGCAAGCCATAGCTCTGTACCAGCTGTTCTCTCAAGGACAGTTGTCTCAGAGCTCTCTCAGCCCCACCTACCTCCCAGGGTGTCTGTTGTGGGGAGGGGAAGGGAAAGGAGTTTGTAAGCTGCTCTGAGACTACAAGTGAAGGGCGGAGTATAAATCCAATCTCTTCTTCTTCTTTCTGACTCCCCAGCATTTCCCTGGGCGTGTAAGAAAAATCCCTCAGCAGGACTTCATCAGATACTTCTTTGTAAAACTTTGTTGGGTCTTAAGGGGACCACTGAACTTAAAACTTTGTTCTGCTGCTACAGACCAACACAGCTACCCCTCCGGAATCTATTTAATATCCATTGCTTGTTCCAAGCTTTTTCGCTAACATTTGCTTTGACTTGAATGCCCGGTCAACACCACTGTTTGAGAAGCTCTATTGCAGAAGAGGGCCTGATCCAAAGAGACAGTGCGGTGAGCAGTTCTCCTGTACAGCCTTACTGCATCTGGGGAGCCAGCGCACTAATCAAACAGGCGCCATGGGACAACTGCCCCTCACCTATCATAAGCCCTCTATGCTCCGCCAGTGGAGAACGGCAACAAAAATTCTGTTCCGTCAAATCTCCTTTATACATCAGAATTCCCCGAACACTGCAGGGGGTTCACTCTGGCCTGTTTTAACGTACTTTAACCATTCAATAAATCATTATCACAGCCACTCTATTTTACAGACATCAATGAAACTGATTAACAACAGCTATTAAAGCCAAAATTATAAATAACACCGCTGAATCCAGCTAAATATGAAACAAAAATTAGCCCGCCTTCACTTTTTCCCTTGTTAGTGGTAAGCAATTTGCATTCAGTAGCTGGGTAGTGTATCTGACTTTGCAATGAATTTATGTGCTTTCTGACCCACTGTCTCTGGTTTTTTGTTCCATTCTCTTAAAATAATAGGATATTTTTATAAATATATGTTTATAACGCAATATATGTTTATAACGCAATATATGTTTATAACGCAAAAAATGAGTCCGTGGTTAACCGCAAAATTTAACCGTCCCTAACTAATACTTTGGTCATTAATCTAAATGTATAAAAGTTATAATAGTTCAAAATGTTGCCTTAGGAGACAAATATTTTTATATATATGTTTATCAGTCGATATGTATGACGGTGCAGGTGGGGTGGGAAGTCATTTAATGATTATATCTTTTTAACTTAGTACGCAATTTTATAGAGAATGGAATATATATAAAAGCTAATTGTGTTAAAAAAACAATGGATAAAAAAATACAAGCTTTATTACAAAAAAATAAATAATAGGATGAAGCAATTTCTGCTCAGTGAACATGTATTAGTTATGCTTATTACATAAATATGGAGTTTCCTCAGCTCAGTGAAACTGGTGAAATTGACGTGTGGTACTTTATGAATCTTATATAAGGTACGGTTGTAAATTTATATAATTTTTGTTTCATATATATTTTTTGTGAGTATTTAATTGTTCATTAATGGTGATTTTCATTTTTTAAGTCTTCTGACAAAGATTTATCGAAACGAAGACTACAATCCGGAGTCTTCGCTGGATTCAGCTGGATTCAGCTGTGTTATTTATAATTTTGGCTTTAATAGCTGTCATTAATAAGTTCCATTGATGTCTGAAAAATAGAGTGATAATAACATGGATTGTGATCATTATTAATTGAATTGTTAAAATATATCTTAGTAGTTATATCCATTTACCTGTTTTGTTTGCGTTTGAGTGCAGTGCTTGTTTTCTAATAGTATTGATTACTGCTGTTCATCGTTTATATATTTACTGTTTTAATGTACTCCCATCTGCCCTGTGAGGTAGGCGGGGCTGAGAGAGCTCTCACGAGGACTGCCCTTGAAAGAACGGCTGGGGGGAAGAAGAAGAGAAGAGAGGAAGAGATTGGATTTATACCCCGCCCTTCACTACCCGAAGGGAGTCACAGAGCGGCTTACAGTCTCCTTTCCCTTCCCACAACAGACACCCGGTGAGGCAGGTGGGGCTGATACAGCTCTGAGAGAACTTGTGACTGACCCAAGGTCCCACCAGCAGATGCAAGTGGAGGAGTGGGGAATCAAACCTGGTTCTCCCAGATTAGAGTCTGTGCTCCTAACCACAACACCAAACTGGCCCCCCAAGGATAGAAGGACTGCGTGTGCCACCCTGGGCAACTCGGAATGAGGCTGGGGTTTTAAAAAGCGGCAGAGGTCCTCCTGGGCGGAAGGGTAGGGCTCACCCGCGATGACATCAACCGACTTGTTCGAGGGCCCACAGTACAGAATATGGGTCTGGCCTTCCTTCGGGTCTTCATTCTTCCAGCTTTCCTGATTCAGCTGGTGGAACCAGTAAACGATGTAGAAACCGACAACGGTTTTCCCAGTCCCTAGACAAGGGAAGGAAAAAGGTTTTATTTTTTTGAAAAAAATTCAGTTTTCAGTTGGCCGTCTACAATGCGCCCGGATTTTTTATATACCCCGCTGTAATTCTGCACCTTGTTTTTACAATAAGGACTGACCGTGTAACCGGCGTTCCCTCTAAGCTGAGTGAGTGTGAGCTAGCTCACAGTTTTTTAGCCTCCGGCTTCAGAAGCAGAGGCAGAGCGGCCGTTCAGATGGCCGCATCTGCCCCCAGGAGGCGGCCCGGACGCGTCACGTCCGGCGCCGCGCTCCTTGCGCACCAGCCGAGCACCACTTTAAAGTGGTGCTCGGCTGGTGCAGTGCGCCCCGCGCCCGCGTTCCACCCGCCGAAGCGGGTGTGAACGTGTGCGGGCAAGGGCGGCCGCGCGGCGTTCGCCCGCCGCTCCAGGAAGCCGCCCGCAGTCTGAACGCTGCGGGCGGCTTCCTTCCAGCGGCGTGGGGATGCCACGGGGCGGGGGAAATTCCCCTGTCCCATTCTGCCACGCTGGGGAGGTGCGGCAGAAAACCAATCTGTCTTCGGCCTTAGCTCAGGAAGGGGGGCTCCTGGGAAAAACTGATTCACGCGGTTGCCAGATCGCTCGCCCACAGCTTTAATGCCGACAGCTCACAAAGGAGAATTGTTGCTCGCAAGACTCCACAGCTTAGAGGGAGCATTGCATGTAACTGGAGCAGAGTTAATGATTCCCTCATCCATTGCCCATTAATTCCCCACCGGTGCTATCATCTCACCTGGGGGGCCTTGGATAAGCGTAAACGGCTTGCTCAGAGCCTCCAGAATGGCACGGTTTTGGCTAGGGTTGAGTTTCCTGGTGCTTCCCGGTAGATCAAAGCTTCTGAGGCTCAAGGGTTTGGACTGCTGCTTTTCTGTATATGAAATAAAAAACACAGAAAGTGGCATCAAATGGACACGGAGACGGGTCCCGAACGACAAACCCAGACCAGCTTCCTGAACAATGAAACCAGACAAACCCCCCAAAAGTCAGAGGTGCATCCATGCCGACTTCATCCCTATACTGAGCGCTACGTCGATTAGGTCCAGTGTTCCCTCAAAGCTGCGTTAGCGTGAGCTAGCTCACAGTTTTTTAGCCTCCGGCTCACACATTTTAGTCTTGGCTCAGGAAGGATGCCTCCAGAGCAAACTCATTTATGCAGCAGCCAAACCACTTGCTTACAACCTTAAGGCCAGTAGCTCACAAAGTAGAATTTTTGCTCACAAGACTCCACAGCTTAGCGGGAGCATTGTCCGATTCACGACATCTTAGTTCCAGGCAGTTAAATCTGTTTTCCACTTGCCCTTGCTTACAGTAGTCATTCAGATGGGAGGAACACTTTCTTCCTTCCTCTTTTTCCAATTTTCATCAAAAGACTCAGATGAAAGCTTGCGAGACTATATCAGACCCAGCTAGATTCGAGTTCAGTAGCAGAAATCAGCAAGATTTTTGGGGCATAAACTTTCAAACTCCCTTAGTCAGATATCTGGAGGGAAGAAGGAGGAGGAGATTGGATTTATACCCCGCCCTTCAATCCCAGAGGGAGTCCCAGAGCAGTTTACAAACTCCTTTCCCTTCCCCTCCCCACAACAGACACCCTGTGAGGTAGGTGAGGCTGAGCTGTCCTTGAGAGCTGTCCTTGAGAGAACAGCTGGTACAGAGCTATGGCTTGCCCACGGTCATCCAGCAGGTGCAAGTGGAGGAGTGGGGAATCAAACCCGGTTCTCCCAGATTAGAGTCCGCGCACTTAACCACTACACCAAAGAGAAAGATGGGTATATAAATACCCCAAATATATAAATAAATGTATCCACTGAGCTGTAGAGGAAAGGCAGTGTGGAAACGCCTGCAATACATAAGTAAACTCTTAAGTAGACTATTCTTGGTCAGTAGAAAAAAGCAAGAATCCAGGAGCACCTTAAAGACTAACAAAATTGGTCGCAGGAGATGAGCGTTCGTGAGTCACTGCTCACTTCTTCAGATTCAGCTAGGATATAAGTCCATCTGTCCTTATATCTTGGGAAATGATTTCAGATTTGTCACTTGCCCGCTAATGTTCTTCGGCATCTGAAATCACTCCACTTTCCAATATATAGACAGGGACTCACATTCTAGCTGTATCTGAAGAAGTGAGCAGTGACTCACAAAAGCTCCTCCCCTGCCACTGATTTTGTTAAGTCTTTAAGGTGCTACTGGACCCTTGCTCTTTTCCACTGCTGCAGACAGACTAAAACAGCTACCTGTCTTGCAATTCAGCAGTCTCTCTTTCTAATCAGCCTTTGAAATTCCTTTGTAAGAGAACTGCTGCTCTTAAGTCAGCCACTGAATATCCTGGGAGGTTAAAAGGTTCCCCCGCTGGTTTTTGAATGTTGTGGTTTCTGAATGCCAGACTCGCATTCGCAGTGACTCACGAAAGATCCTCCCCTGCCAGAAATTTTGTTCGTCTTTAAGGTGCTCCTTGGACTGTTGTTCTTTTCCATTGCTACAGACAGACTAACGTGGCGACCTATCTGGATCAGTTCACATTACATCCTACGATGTGTTTCCACTCACTTTGTTCAGGAACCTTCTTTCCCAACGCTATACTTTTTGCAAGTTCAGTCGCGTGTTGCAGTCGCCAAACAGCCTCCTCCTTCCGGCTGCAAGAAAAAAGGAAGAGGAGAGTGGTGGTGAGAAAAGAGGAAGTAGGCAGGGAAGTGGCTAAATTTGCAGATGACACGAAGTTGTTCAGGGTGGTGAGAACCAGGGAGGATTGTGAGGCACTCCAAAGGGGTCTGTCGAGGATGGGCGAGTGGGCATCAGCGTGGCAACTGAGGTTCAATGTGGGCAAGTGCAAAGTGATGCACATTGGAGCCAAAAATCCTAACTATAAATACACATTGATGGGGTCCGAACTGGCGGAGACTGACCAAGAGAGAGATCTTGGAGTCGTAGTAGATAACTCACTGAAAATGTCGAAACGGTGTGTGACTGCAATGAAAAAGGCCAACGCTATGCTGAGGGTTATTAGGAAGAGAATTGAAAACAAATCAGCCAGTATCATAATGCCCCTGTATCAATCGATGGTGCGACCTCATTTGGAATACAGTGTACAGTTCTAGTCGCCACACCTCAGAAAGAATATTACAGCATTGGGAAAAGTGCAGAAAAGGGCAACTAGAATGAGAAAAGACTTGGAACACTTTCCCCATGAAGAAAGGTTAAAGTGCTTGGGGCTCTTTAGCTTGGAGAAACGACAGCTGAGGGGTGACATGATCGAGGTTTACAAGATTATGTGTGGGATAGAGCAGGTAGAGAAAGAAGTCCTTTTCTCCCTCTCTTACTATACAAGAACTTGTGGGCACTCGATGAAACTGTTGAGCCGTCGGGTTAGAACAGATAAAAGGAAGTACTTCTTCACCCAAAGAGGGATTAACACATGGAATTCACTGCCACAAGAGGGGGTGGCAGCTACAAGCATGGACGGTTTCAAGAGGGAATTGGATAAACATCTGGAGTAGAGGTCCATCAGTGGCTATTAGCCACAAAGTATAAATAGGAACTCTCAGTGTGGGGCAAGTGATGGATTGTATTCTTGGTGCTTGGGCGGGGAGGGGCAACAGTGGGAGGGCTTCTAGTGTCCTGGCCCCACCGGTGGACCTCCTGAGGGCACCTGGTGTTTTTGGCCACTGTGTGACACAGAGTGTTGGACAGGATGGGCCACTGGCCTGATCCAGCATTGGCTTCTCTTCTGTTCTTATGAGGACAGCGTGGAAGAAAGTCCTCATGCCTGAATCTGGAGACACACCTCTCAGCAGCCTGTCAACTCCTAAATTTTTTTTTTTTTTGGGGGGGGGGGGGGGGGGGCACCAGATTCCACCGGTTTGAAAACACTTGATAATGATCTTACTCACAGCGGCCAAACTGGCAATCGCTTTGTAATGAAAAGGAGGGACAGGCCCCACCAAAAAAAAAAACCTACAGCTATATAAAATTGCTTTGTTTTGGAACGCTTATCAGACAGATTATTACAATCGGAACTTGATAATCACTGTCCCCCATTTGTGGAACACTGGTCCCCATTCTTAGCTTATATGGCACAAACGGGTCTTCCGCCTTACAACCTATACCTTATGTGTGATCCCCTATAGGTAAAGGTAAAGCTTTCCCTTGCTCGAAAGCCAGTCGAATCCGGCTCTAGGGATGCAGTGCTCATCTCCGTTTCCAAGCCAAAGAGCCAGCGCTGTCCGGAGAAGTTTCTGTGGTCACGTGGCCGGCGTGACTAGATGCCGAGTCGCACAGAATGCTATTACCGTCCCACTGAAGCGGTACCTATTTATCTACTTGCAATCGCTTGCTTTTGAACTGCCAGGTTGGCAGGAGCTGGGACCAGAGACGGGAGCTCACTCCGTCATGCGGCACTCGGGTCTCGAACTGCCGAACTACCAGTCTGCAGTCCAGCGTCTTAACCACTTGAGCCATTGCAGCCCCTGTGTGATACCCTATACTAGGTTTTAATGCTCACTCATTTTTTACTTATTGGATATATGTAGAACAGTAAGTTGCATTCCGCTTCTCCTAACATAAAACTTGATTCTTGGCTCGTACGCTTAGCTGTGTTATGGTTATGGTCATTTTTATGAATGTTTATCAGAAGTCAGCGCTATTGTATTGTATTGCAATTGTTAAAATTAATAAAAATTATAAATTCAAGCGGACAATTGGGAGGCCCAAACGCTGTTTTCAGGCGCCTGTGGTATGCTGTCCAGATCCCGGTGGCCGGATCTCACTCAACCACCAAAAAACAAAACACCAAGATATCCAGCCCTTTAAGGGTGCCCCTGTTTGGAAGGGCTGCGGCTCAGTGGTATAGCACCTTCCTGGCACACAGGAAGTCCTCCACACCTCCAGTTGTAAGTCTCAGGTGGTAGGTGATGTGAAAGACCACAGCCTGTCCTAACTGGGCAGACAGGAGGGACCCAAATGTGTTACGTAAATTAAAAAATAAAATGAATACCTCTGAATTTCGAAGCTAGGCCAGACAGCCCAATTTTATATGCCAAGTTATAATTTTTATGGTGTGCATAAAGTGCCATCAAGTCAAAGCGGACTTTTGGCGACCCCATAGGGTTGTCAAGGAAAGAGAAGTTCAGAGGTCGTTGGCCGTTGCGTAGCAACCCTGGACTTCCTTGGTGGTCTCCCATCCAAGGACTAACTGAGGCCAACCCTCAGTTCGAGTTAGCCTGGGCCATCCAGGTCAAGGCAGAGACAGAAGTGGTTAGCCATTGCCTGCCTCTGCGTTGCAACCCTCAACTTCCCTGGTGGTCTCCATCCAAGTACTAACCACGGCCAACACTGCTTAGCTTCTGAGATCTGATGAGATTAAGCTAGCCTGGGCCATCCTGGTCAAGGCAGAGACAGAAGTGGTTAGCCATTGCCTGCCTCTGCATAGCAACCCTCAACTACCCTGGTGGTCTCCATCCAAGTACTAACCACAGCCAACACTGCTTAGCTTCTGAGATCTGGTGAGATTAGGCTAGCCTGGGCCATCCTGGTCAAGGCAGAGACAGAAGTGGTTAGCCATTGCCTGCCTCTGCATAGCAACCCTCAACTTCCTCGGTGGTCTCCATCCAAGCACTAACCACGGCCAACACTGCTTAGCTTCTGAGATCTGATGAGATTAGGCTAGCCTGGGCCGTCCTGGTCAAGGCAGAGACAGAAGTGGTTAGCCATTGTCTGCCTCTGCGTAGCAACCCTCAACTTCCCTGGTGGTCTCCATCCAAGCACTAACCACGGCCAACATTGCTTAGCTTCTGAGATCTGATGAGATTAGGCTAGCCTGGGCCATCCTGGTCAAGGCAGAGACAGAAGTGGTTAGCCATTGCCTGCCTCTGCGTAGCAACCCTCAACTTCCTCGGTGGTCTCCATCCAAGCACTAACCACGGCCAACACTGCTTAGCTTCTGAGATCTGATGAGATTAGGCTAGCCTGGGCCGTCCTGGTCAAGGCAGAGACAGAAGTGGTTAGCCATTGCCTGCCTCTGCGTAGCAACCCTCAACTTCCTTGGTGGTCTCCATCCAAGTACTAACCACGGCCAACACTGCTTAGCTTCTGAGATCTGATGAGATTAGGCTAGCCTGGGCCGTCCTGGTCAAGGCAGAGACAGAAGTGGTTAGCTATTGCCTGCCTCTGCGTAGCAACCCTCAACTTCCTTGGTGGTCTCCATCCAAGTACTAACCACGGCCAATACTGCTTAGCTTCTGAGATCTGGTGAGGTCGGGCTAGCCTCCGCCATCCAGGTAAGAGTGGAGGAAAGAAGGTAGTTTGCTACTGCCTGCCTCTGCACAGCAACCCTGGACTTCCTTGGGTGGTTGCCCATCTTAGCTTAGCTTCTGATAAGATCAGGCTAGCCTGGGCTGAACTTTTATGTTAAAACGATAAAACAAGTTTATGGCTCACAAGGAAGTATTACATGTTTTAATTTTCTTCCAAATGGCCCCCCACCCAAGGGGAAAGAAACACGGGAAAACGTGCCCCCCCCCCTTTACACACATTTCGTTTCCAAAATTGTTGCTAATTTTACATCTGGAGGAGTGATCCAGCAAAGAGCGTTGGAAGAGGAAGAGGAGAAGGAGAAGAGTTTGGATTTATACCCCGCCCTTCACTACCCGAAGGAGTCTCAGAGCGGCTTACAATCTCCTTTCCCTTCCCCTGCCCCACAACAGGCACCCTGGGATGTAGGTGGGGCTGAGAGAGCCCTTTGGGAACTGCTCATGAGAGAACAGCTCTGAGAGAACTTGTGGCTGACCCAAGGTCACACCAGCAGCTGCATGGGGAGGAATGGAGAAACAAACCCAGTTCTCCAGATTAGAGTCTGCTGATCTTAACCACTACACCAAACTGGACCCCCAGTCCATTATCACCAGTCCTTCTACGGAATCAGACCGCTGGTCCATCAAAGTCAGTATTGCCCACTCAGACTGGAAGCTCCTCTCCAGCATTTCTGGCAGAGGTCTTTCCCATCACCTCCTTCCTGGTCCTTTTAGCTGGTGATGCTGGGAACTGAACTTGTTGGGATCTTCTGCATGCCAACCAGAGGCCCTCCCCCGGAGCCACATCCCCTCCCCACTCTTGACCTGGTTTTAAAAGTATACCATAATTACAAATTTAATACATGGGGGGGGGGCGCTTTCTTTTCCTTTCTAGCGCGGTGAAGCACGCAGACTCTAATCTGGGAGAACCTGTTTTGATTCCCCACTCCTCCACATGCAGCTGCTGGATGACCTTGGGCAAGCCATAGCTCTGTACCAGCTGTTCTCTCAAGGGCAGTTCTCCGGAGAGCTCTCTCAGCTTCGCCTACCTCATAGGGTGTCTGTTGTGGGGAGGGGAAGGGAAAGGAGTTTGTAAGCCGCTCTGAGACTCCAAGTGAGTGAAGGGCGGGATATAAATCCAATCTCTTCTTCTTCTTCTTCTTCCTAGCGAAAGGCGGACTGCTCCAAGCTTCAGCCTCACTGTGGAGTGCCTGAAGACCCTGAATGGGAATACAAACAGGCCTTAAGCCAGTGACTGAGCTCACAGCTCAAGTTTTGTTTATCACAGACACCCTGTGAGGTAGGTGGGGCTGAGAGAGCTCTCTTGGGAACTCTCCTTGAGAGAACAGCTCTGAGAGAGCTTGTAACTGACCCAAGGTCACACCAGCTAGCCGCATGTGGAGGGGTGGGGAATCAAACCCGGTTCTCCCAGATTAGAGTCTGTGCTCCTAACCACGACACCAAACCGGCTCTTATGAAGACGTATGAAGACTTACACATCAGGCAGCATCTTTGGAATCAGCTCCACGGTGAAGCGGGAGGACTTCTGCGTGATCTCGACAGGGATGTTTTCGGTGGACACGAAATTGACGTGGAACGGTACCATCTTTTCCTCATGCCGATCAGATTTGTTGCCGTCATTACATTCCTCGGTACGCCCGTGCGCCACCCAAGTGTACGTTGCCGGATCAACCATCAATTTCTCTGCGTTCTTCTTGGCCAAGCTGAGGTTGTGGAGGCTGTGGCTAAGGGACTCCACGTTGTCTTGGTCTCTGCCGAGCTTCAGGCCTTCTAGGCGAATGCACAGGTAGCAGTTCTGGAAATCCACTTCGATGGCACATGCCTTGAGGAACTCTTTGGTCAAGGAAAATGTCCCCTGGAGCTTCCCTTCTCTTGTCCTCTTCTTCTCCCAGCCGATGGGGACATCGTAAAGGACGATGGAGTCATTTGCCGACACGGCGCACGACGCCGATTCCATGTCACAGAGAGGCAGCCACACTTTGCGATACTCCTCGGCGTCCTTATAGCTCTTCTTGGAAGCCTGCGTGGCGTACTTGGAAAAGCAGTCAACGGGTTTCTCGGTGTGCTCCAGGCACACGTCGAAGCCTGGAGTCACGGCCCACAGCTGGACGCAGGGCACCAAGAAACCCCGATGGACGCTTGTTGTGAGCTGGAGGCGCAAGACGTCCCCGGCGCGGAGCTCCCGGGACAGTTCTACATAATGTGAGCACCAGCTTCTCTCCATCTTCCCCACACTTCTCGACTGTTTGCTGTGGCCTTCCTCAAGAAGACAGGCCGCCATCCCATAATCTTTGTTTCTGACAGCCTCTAGGATGTCTCGCCAAACTTGAATGCTGAAGAGAGTGACGGCGCCGTCCCGAAGTGTCAACGATTTGGGGGTGCAGTCCTTCCCGGTGCTGATGGAGTAGGTTCTCCTCTTCCATTTCAGCCTCATGCTGTTCTGCTCCTCGGTAAAAACTGGCTGCTCTACCAGCTGTAGAGCTCTGTAGTTGACAGGATGAGGGTCTGGAAGGGTGTCCTTGTTCAGGGGAAACAAGACCTTGAAGGTCTTGGCCATCCCCTCGACGTTCATCACAAAAGCAAACTTCTGCTGGACCTGCTGCTTCAACTGAAACGCTATCTCCAAAGAGTGGGCCTTCTTCTCATAAGCGGCAGCCAGTCCATTCTTCCAGGTGAAATCGTGGCAAAGGAGCTCGATTTCTGTTGAGGAGTACAGGACTGGGCTCCTCAAGAGCACAGAAAGGAGGTGCCGCTGGACCACGACGTCCACGTAGCGCCGGATGGGAGAGGAAGCCCACGTGTAAGTGTCCACGTGCAGGGAATAGTGGCCCACTTTCGACTGGGTGGACGAGTTGGAGCACGTGAAATAGGAACGGCTCAGAAGCTTCCGGAACTCCAAGTTCACAGGTACCAGTTTTGGGTGGATGTCATCTGTCGTGATCAGGTCAAGCATCCTGGGGAACTCACGGGCACCCGCGGCTGACCTGAGATGATCCCACAGTGGAGTCAGGAGAACAAACTCACTGCCAGTCTCCAGGTGGTCTCTAGCGGTCTGAGCTCCCAGATGGTGCGAGAGGTGGATAGACAGAGGGATTATATCTTTGTACTTGTTGCTCATTTGAGTCACCTGCTGTGGGGTGGGCTCACTCTGACACCGCAGGGGTGTTAGTTTTCTGGTGGGATCCCTAGTGGTGAGGAACTCGCCCACAAAGCTGTTGAACATGATCATGAATTCCTCCACCATCTGGTGAGAACATCTTTGGCCCAGAGAGCTATCTTCGTCCAGCTGATGATAGTAACAGTCTTCGTGGAGCCTGGATAACCGGTGAGTTCGGGAGAAGTGGTACGCGGCCGCAACACAGTGCTCCAGGGTGTTAAAACAATGTGACGGAGCTTCTGCTCTGTAACAGCTGTGGATGATAACTTCGGCCTCCTCGTAGGTCAGCTGCCGATCCGAGCGGATGGTGGACACGTTAAATAGAACTTCCAGCACCTCGTCCGACGTCTTGCTCACCAAGACAAAGAGAGAGATCACAGGCCGGTCTTTCTGCGGAAGAAGACTGCAGAGGTCTCGACTTAGCTGAGGTGGGAACATGCCCACTGGCTCCATCCCGGGAGCGTAAAAAGTAGACCCCCGGTTCTTGGCTTCTGCATCCAGAGCACAGCCTTTGGGGACCACGGATGCCACGTCAGCAATATGGACCCCAATCTCGTATTTATCACCCAAATCTCTGATACTGATGGCGTCGTCCAGGTCTCTAGCACCTGGGGGGTCAACCGTGAAGGTAAGGTAGTCCCGGCAGTCTTTCCGCCCGTTTTTCACCGATGCAAACTTCCCAGAGGTGAGTTTGGCCACCTCCTTATTCACAGAGGCTGAGAACTGTTTTTTGAGACAGTACTCTATGCCGAGGATCCGCAGCCCTTCCTCTAGAGTCGACCCCACAGGCAGCAATTCCGTAACGATCCCCAGAGGGTAGTAGAAGCCTTCCCGCCAGTTGAGGACTTCGACGACAAAAAGACTTTTCTTCTTGAGTTCATGGGATATTTTCTTGCATTTCAGCAGCTGGATCCTCCCTGCTTTGTCCATTCGGCGGATGGGGAGGACGTCAGGCGAGCCTTTCAGCCCCGGGACAAAGATTTTTGTAACCGTGTGGTCAATGGGGATCATGACGCGAGGATCGAACTCGTCCATCATGCATACAAAGATACGTTCCCGCTCGGCCTTCTTCAGCACGCCCATCACCTTCCCGTGCAAACTCCCTTCGGGATTCGCCGCTGCCGCGTTGTTTGGCAGGATCTCCACCAAGACCTGGTCCCCCGTGAAAGCCGTTCCGCAGTGAATCCTGCCTTTGATGTGGATAGTCAAGGGAGGGCCGTTGTCCAACGTGAAGGCGGACGCTCGATCAAACCCCTCCTTGATGAACTCGCAGCGCTTGTACAAACCAGGCTGCATGCGCAGATAGTGCTGCATGATTTCGTGCGAGAAGCTGATGTATTCCCGGCCGCCCCTCCGGGCCATCGGTGCCTCGGACTCCACATTTAACAGCCCTTCGTCGGAGACCGTCACCACCGCATCCACGCTCTCGTCCAAGAGTTCCTGCAAGATGGGATCGTCGACATTCAAGCTCTCCGAGCTCGAAAACCAGGAACTGGTGTCGCTGCTTTCTTCCTCGGCTTCTTCGAACTCGAGGCTAGCCCCGTTCCAGCTGGTCCGGTCGCACACCGCTTGCCATATCTCCTCCAGCGTCAGGGTCCTGGGAGTCACCGCCCCCTTCTCTATGCACTCCTTGATGAAACCTTTCCAGACCTTGCTGCATTGGCCGTAAGAGCACAAGGCCACTGCGTCACCCACGGCGATGACCTGCGACTGAGCCCTTGTCATGATCGTATTCAGCACCCGTGCGTTGTTGAAGAAGTCCAGGTTGGGGGAGCTGATGCTACTGAGACTCTCCCTGGTGTGGACGGTGCTTAGGACAATTAAGCGGAATTCCTTGCCTGTAAAAAAAAAAGGGGGGGGGAGAAGGTTAGTGCTTCTAACTTCTAAGTGGAGACCCAATGCTCTGATGCATAGCACACAAAGAAAGGAGGAAAAGGTACAGCCATTGGAATAGGTTTTGCATAAATTTATTAAAAATTGAACGTTAAGTAAAACGTGGAGAGGGAGGGGAAGTGACTGTCAGCATACTATATTGTAATGCAGGCAAGATGACAGCTCAGGTAAAGCAGGGTTGGATCATCTTGATCTAAGGGTGACAGCAGAGGGATCATGTGTACAAGTCGCCTGATAGAATGGCATCAGCTTTACTGTAGTCACAGTGACGCAGCACTGTGTTCTGATTGGTGCTTACCAGTATATATTCAATGTGATTAGACCAGGGGTGGACAAACTGTGGCTCGGGAGCCGTATGCGGCTCTTTCACATATATTGTGTGGCTCCCGGCAGGGCGGCTGGGGAAGCGAAATATCATTAGCAAACAAATATCATTGGACAAATTAATATCATTACCAATATCTGCTTTTACCCCTTTTGTTACTATTTTTGGCAGTCTCATTTAATGTTAATAAAAAGCAAATTTGCTTATTTCCCAACAAAAGCGGGTAATATTTGTTCCTGTCTTGTGGCTCTCAAACATCTGATGTTTATTCTATGCGGCTCTTACGTTAAGCAAGTTTGGCCACCCCTGGATTAGACTGTACATTCTCTCTCTGGATTATTATTTGCCCGCGTAGCATTCTGTCCGATTTTGTGAAGATTCTACCAGTGCTATATATCGACTGTAAATACTTTGATGTAAATAAACCACTGTATATTTGAGCACTAGCCAGCACTGTCTTGTGGACTTTATCACCACGCTTCAATTGTGCCGACAGTGACAAGGTATAGCCGAGGGGTCCCCACCTTTCTGAGTGCCCACCCAGTGTTTTTAGAAAGTGGGAAAGGCCAGATGGATCTCCTGCCTAGCAAGGTTTCTGATGGGCCACTGGAAGAAGAAGAGGTTGGATTTATACCCCGCCCTTCACTACCCGAAGGAGTCTTAGGGAGGCTTACAATCTCCTGTCCCTTCCCCTCCCCACAACAACACCCTGATGAGGTAGGTGGGGCTGAGAGAGCTCTTTTGAGAACTGCTTGAGAACCTGTGACTGACCCAAGGTCACACCAGGGGCTGCATGTGGAGGAGTGGGGAACCAAACCCGCTTCACTCAGATAAGAGTCCGCACTCTTAATCACTATGCCAAAATGGAGATTCGATTGGCTGTGCAGATTTTTTAAAATGTTGGTTTGGCAGCAGCTGCCACCAGAGCACAAGGGTCTTCCCTGTGTGACTGAAGTTAAGCTGTGGCAGCCATTTTACAGCTCACCCCGCCCCCTGTGGCAGCCATTTTGTGTCTGGGCCCATCACACTGTGTCAGAATTCTAAATGCCTGCAGGATCAAAAAGGTTGGAGACCCCTGGTTGTAGCCTGATCTCCTCAGATTTTGGAAGTTAAACAGGGTCGGTACTAGGATGGGAGATTACCGAGGAAGGCTCTTCAGAGGAAACTAATGGCAGATCACCTCTGCTTCTCACTTGCCTTGAAAGCCCCTCACTGGGGTGGTCATAAGAGTTGAAAACCCCTCACTGGAGTGGCCATAAGTTGGTTGCACATATAGAATCATAGAGTTGGAAGGGACCTCCAGGGTCATCTAGTCCAACCCCCTGCACAATGCAGGAAATTCACAAATACCTCCCTCCCCCACACCCCCTGTGATGCCTGCTCCACACCCAGAAGATGACAAAAAACCTCCAGGATCCCCAACCAAACTGGCCTGGAGAAAAATTGCTTCCACACCCTATAGTGGCGACGAGCATTTCCCTGGGCATCTAAGAAAGGGCCACGAGAACTAAGCACCGATGCAACCCTTCCTGCCCTCCCTCTCATGATCTGCCTAAGTTCACAGAGTCAGCATTTGCTGTCAGATGGCCCTCTAGCCTCTGCTTAAAAACTTCCAAAGAAGGTGAGCCCACAAGTGTCCCCTCTAAGCTGAATTAGTGTGAGCTAGAACAGTTTTTTAGCCACCGGCTCACCCATTTCTGTCTCGGCTCAGGAAGGATGGCTCCAAAGCAAACTCATTTATGCAGTTGCCAAATCGCTCACTCACAACTTTAATGCCAGTAGCTCACAAAGTAAGACTTTTTTGCTCGCAAGACTCCACAGCTTAGAGGGAACATTGGCGCCCACCACCTCCCAAGGAGTCAAAGCTCCTCTTGTCAGGAAAAATCTCATTAGTGTCTAAGGAGCTACTGGATTCGAACCAAGCTCTTCCACGGCAGACCAACACGACTTCCCCCTGAAACTACCTTTTTGGCTGTAGGCACATTTGACAGCTGAACTATTACTAACCTGGTAGATTCTCGTAGCTTTCTACCATCACGTCAAGCAGGCGCTTCTTTCTCAGCTCTTGCCGGATTGCCGGCACCTAGGAAAAAGAAGACACCCCTCAGTAGAACTCAGTAAAGAGGGAGACCAAGATGATTAGGGGGTTAAAGCACCTTCCCTATGAGCCAAGGCTGAAGAGTCTGGGACTTTTCAGTTTAGAAAAAGAGATGACTAAGGGGGGACATGACAGAGGTTTATGAAATTATGCACAGGGTGGAGAGAGTTGACAGAGAGAAATTTTTCCCCCTCTCCCTAACGACTAGAACTCGAGGGCATCCAGTGAAGCTGAGGGGCAGTAGGTTTAGGTCGGACAGAAAGAAATACTTCTTTACACAGAGACGGATTGAAATGTGGAATTCGCTGCCAGAGGATGGAGTGATGGCCACAGGAATAAGTAAATTTAAAAAGGGATTAGATAGATTCACGGAGGATAAGTCTATCAATGGCTACTGGCCAGGGTGACTGAGGAGAACCTCCACATTTAGAGGCGCTAAGCCCCTGAATCCCAGAGCCAGGAGACAACATCAGGGGAAGGCTTCGGCCCCTCTGCCCTGTTGTGGGCCTTCCAGAGGAACTGGGAATGAGTGGCCTGTAGGCCTCAAGGAAGCCTGCCTCCCAGTAGGAAGCCTGGGGAAGGAGTGGCCTGTAGGCCTCAAGGAAGCCTGCCTCCCAGTAGGAGGCCTGGGGAAGGAGTGGCCTGTAGGCCTCAAGGAAGCCTGCCTCCCAGTAGGAAGCCTGGGGAAGGAGTGGCCTGTAGGCCTCAAGGAAGCCTGCCTCCCAGTAGGAGGCCTGGGGAAGGAGTGGCCTGTAGGCCTCAAGGAAGCCTGCCTCCCAGTAGGAAGCCTGGGGAAGGAGAGGCCTGTAGGCCTCAAGGAAGCCTGCCTCCCAGTAGGAAGCCTGGGGAATGAGCGGCCTGTAGGCCTCAAGGAAGCCTGCCTCCCAGTAGGAAGCCTGGGGAATGAGCGGCCTGTAGGCCTCAAGGAAGCCTGCCTCCCAGTAGGAAGCCTGGGGAAGGAGTGGCCTGTGGGCCTCAAGGAAGCCTACAGAGGAACTGGAAGGCCCTTCCAGTTCCAGTTCTGTTCCAGTTCCCTTCCAGTTCCAGTTCCCTTCCAGTTCCAAGGAAAGCCCTTCAGAGGAACTGGGAATGAGTAGCCTGTAGGCCTCAAGGAAGCCCGCCTCCCAGTAGGAAGCCTGGGGAAGGAGTGGCCTGTAGGCCTCAAGGAAACCTGCCTCCCAGTAGGAAGCCTGAGGAAGGAGTGGCCTGTAGGCCTCAAGGAAGCCTGCCTCCCAATAGGAAGCCTGGGGAATGAGTGGCCTGTAGGCCTCAAGGAAGCCTGCCTCCCAGTAGGAAGCCTGGGGAAGGAGTGGCCTGTAGACCTCAAGGAAGCCTCCCTTCCCAGCAGGAGGCCTGGCTCCTTGCTGGGATTTTCCCTCTTGGCCTAGATTTTCCATGTGGTTTCCTGATTGGACTGGGGTGAAATTGGAGGGAAAGAGAAGGGCAATCATGACCAGGAGAGAAAGGGAAGGCCAATCATGACCAAGGAGGCGGGGCCTTGAGACAACTAATATAAGGCCTCTCTGAAGCCAGGGGGAGTTCTCCTTCCCGGAGCTGAGGGGTAGAGAGGCAGCTGCCAGCAGGAAAGGGTCCCTCACCCACAGAGGGTGAGTCGGACCCCAAAAGGGTGAGGGGACGTAGGGACCAACAAGGCAGCCATGTTAGGAGGTCGTTTTGTTTTCTGACTGGCTCCTTTATGCTGCTAATCTTGCCCTGCTTGTAGTTCAGGCAGTTGCTCCCAAGTTTTTTGGCTCTAGAGTTGCCAACTGTATACCTTATGTAACTCTTGTCTTTCTTACACACTGGTGCTTAGTCGCCCTGAGTTCGGTGGGAGGACAGCGTTAGGCCGCTCCCAGGAGAACATTTCTCTCTCTCGTGCTTGTTAGCAGCCCTTACCTTCAAAGCCTGAGTTGTTTCTTCTCCCTACTGGACGCCAGGTGCAAGATGGCCTGGCTCAGCCTAGTGTTGTGGAGAGCTGAATTAATGATTTTTTGACTCATCGCCAGCACTCATCGCCAGCATTTTTTTGACTCATCGCCAGTATAAGATGCCTAGTTTTAATTATGCGTGTGGTCTCAGATTCTGGCAAGCTTTGCTGTATGTGTATGTGCATTTTCTGTACGTTTGATGCTTTATTTAAAAATCTCGTAAGCAAATCTGGATTTTGCGTATCGTATCCTTGGGATTTCTGCGCATCCAGAGCTCCTGGCCATAGCTCCATACACCAACCTCCAGGTGGCAACCCTGAGTAGACCCCCCCCCTGGCTGCCTACCTGGGTTCCATAGGAGACCACACAGATCCTCTTGAGGTCTTGCTCCCCCCATTCATCTGGCCACTTCTCGCTCATCTCCTGTACTTTCTCCACCACCTGCATGATCTCAGAAGCGTTGATCCAGGAAGTCTCTGACGCGTCCCGTGCAGCAGAACCCGCCACATGGCAGAACATGAGCGGGTGGAACTCCGGGTGTGGGGGGATCTGGCCCATGGCGTGGATGGCATCCCCCTTGCCAACGTAGAAGTGCCTGGAGACGAAGTCGATGATGCTGGCGGTGGAGCGGTAGTTCTCGTTGAAGATGATCCTGCTCTTCTTGGCCACTTCTTGCTTCTCCTTCTGGTAGTACTGGAAGAGACGGTTCAGCAGGGTGTGGTCGGCCATCTGCTCGCCTCCTTGTAGGCCGAAGAGCTGCGGGGTCATCTGCATGTGGTCCCCGGCCAGGACGATGCGGGTGTCCAAAGTCGCAAGGGAGAGGGGGACCAGAGCTTCGCACTCCAGCATCTGGGCAGCCTCGTCAATCAAGATGTGGCTGAAATAACCAGCGGGCAACCCGAGCTGCTGGGAAAGCATGCAGGTGGTGATAATGATCCGGTGCCGATCCAGCTCTTCCCTGGTGGGGAGGCGGAAGGAATCCTGGTTGGGGGAGAGGCAGCAATAGCGCTGTGTGATGGGGTCAGTCTTCTTGACTTCCCCGTGAGCGGTCTTTATCCGGAGTGGGATTGCCTCTGGGTGCCCGGATGCAACGTAGTCGTGGAAGTAGTCACGAGTATATATATCTGCTGCGCTGGAAGAGAAGATGCACTTACTGAAAATGCTATACAGGTGCTTAAAAGATGTACAGGTGTGACTAAGACGAAGATGAGAAGAAGAGATTGGATTTATATCCCGCCCTTCACGACCCGAAGGAAGTCACAGAACACAGAATCATAGAGTTGGAAGGGACCTCCAAGGTCATCTAGTCCAACCCCCTGCACAATGCAGGAAATCTACAGATATCTTCCCCCCCGCACACGCACACACACATTCAGTGATCCCTGCTCCATGCCCAGAAGAGGGCGAAAAAACCTCCAGGATCTCCAGCCAAACCAGCCTGGAGAAAAAGTGCTTCCTGACCCCAAAGTGGCGATCGGCATTTCCCTGGGTGTCTAAGAAAGGGCCACGAGAACTAAGCACTGGGGCAACCCTTCCTGCCCTCCCTCTCACGATCTGCCCAAGTTCACAGAATCAGCATTGCTGTCAGATGGCCATCTAGCCTCTGCTTAAAAACCTCCCAAGAAGGAGAGCCCACCAGCTCCCGAAGAAGCCTGTTCCACTGAGGAACCGCTCAGACTGTCAGGAAGTTCTTCCTCACGTTTAGCCGAAAAGTCTTTTGCTTTAATGTCAGCCCGTTGGTTCTTTACTAACGTGGGCAGTTAGTAAAGCTGCGATCGCATTAGCAACTGCAAGAGCAGTTCCCCTGCTCAAGTCTGGCCTGCGGCTGGAGAGAGAAGGCCTAGAGCTTGATGCCAGGGATTTTGTTTCGAATGACCTTTCTGAAGGGCACTTAAGACCCTGTCCCTGCAAACCTTACTGTGTTCACGGCCATTACAATTTGAGTTGTATCTGCGGTTGTAAAGTCGCTGGGTTTGTGATAAATAACCTTGAAGACTAATCTCTCGAAGGTTTTCTTTCTGAAGCAATCTCCTAATTGCTTGCCGCCACCACCCCCCGATTCTCCGACTGGAGAAAAGATAATTTAGCAGCCGGGGTTCTGCAGGGTTACAGAGGCATCTTTTAGAAAGCCGCCCAAGCAGACTCTGACGAGGGAAAAATACTATATCAATAGCAGCAGACAAAAATAGATTTGAAAACACAGAACAAAATAATAAAACAACCCTCTTCAAATGAAACTAGGGTTCCCGACTCCAGGTTGGGAAATTCTGGGAGATGTAAGGGTGGAACCAGCAGTGGGCGGGGTATGGGAAGGGGAGGGGCTTCAGTGGGGCATAACGCCATACAGTCCACCCTCCAAAGTAGCCATTTCCCGCAGGGGAGCTGATCTCTGTTGTCTGGATGTCTGTTGTAAATCTGGGAGATGCCAGATCCCCCCCGGCCACCATGGGGGATAGTAGGTTGCCAAATCCAGACTGGAAAACTCCTGGAGATTTGGAGATGGAGCTTAGGGGGACAGGGACCTCAGTGGGGGGGTACCATGCCATAGAGTCCCCCCTCCAAAGCATCCCTTTTCTCCAAAGAAGAAGAAGAGGATGAGGAGATTGGATTTATACCCCGCCCTTCACTACCCGAAGGAGTCCCAGAGCGGCTTACAAACCCCTTTCCCTCCCCCTCCCCACAACAGACACCCTGGGAGGTAGGTGGGGCCGAGAGAGCCCTCTTGAGAACTGCCCTTGAGAGAACAGCTCTGAGAGAACTTGTGACTGACCCAAGGCCACACCAGCAGCTGCATGTGGAGGTGTGGGGGAATCAAACCCGGCTCTCCCAGATTAGAGTCCGTGCTCCCAGCCACTACACCAAACTGGCTCTGATCTCGGGAAACTGATCTCCGGAGATGAGCTGTGATTCCGGGGGGGTCCCCAGGTCCCACCTGGAGGCCGGCATCCCAGGTTGACAGCCCCAGATGACACCAGGCCAAAGCTATTCCAGCGGCCAAAGGCAATTAATCAGATAAAAGACACCGGGTGAAACTTAACACTAAAAAGATGTTAAGTTGGTGCTGGGACGATACGTAAAAAACGTATTCTTGGTCGGACCCCCCCCTTCCCCAGATCAGCACTGGAAACGGACCCACGACGCTGCAGTCCAGCTTACCTGTTGGTATGGGTACAGATCAAGACCCGCGCCTTGGGCTGCTTAATGATCTCCAAGGTGGCCTTGGCCAAGGTGAAGGTCTTCCCCGTCCCGAAAGGCCCATAAATCAGGAGGGGGGGCACTTGCCGGGGCCCAGATGCCTGCCCCGTGATGAAGGAGAAGGCCTGACTCTGCTTGCGGTTGCCCCTCGGCAGCTGTACCTGCGGTGCCATTTGGATACACAACCAATATTACGCATATTCATCCTTGCGCTTCTAATGTCATTCCGACGGTATAAACGTAAGCTTGTTAAAACACGCGTTCCTGAACAAATGCATTCCCAGCGCCTCGTGAAAAGAAGATAACGGTTTTACGGCCTCGCCGGGGCCATAGAGGGCTTATCTAAAACTTCAGTGGCCTCCAACGACAGCTTAATTGCTAGAGGCTTTCGACATACTTCGTCTATTACAGGTCCTGTATAATTAGCTCTAGCCGCAATTAGGTTTTCCCTTAGAGACAGAAATGAATGTAACAGCAGGAAAGCGATGAAGTACACCTGTAAGCTTTGATAATGACTTTATCCTTCACTATAAATGCCAATAATGTTTACGGGGAAACGAACTAGAAGTCTGGGAAATGCAGTTCAGGTGAGGAAACTGGAAGCTAGGCATGGCCTTACTTTGAGCCCTGTTACAAGTTTTATACAGGGGTCCATTGGAGCGGGAGCGCACAGGAGCGCAGCTCCGGGAGTGAGGAGCCCAGGGGGCGGGCACATGGCCAAGCCCCGCCCCCTCCTCGGCTTCCCTGAGCAGTGCAGAGGCGCAGCGCCCCGGGGAAAGCCCTGCTAGGGTCTTTATTGTTTTTAATGTTTTGTTTTAATATTGATAATTTTATCATTGTTCCTTTTATGATTGTGTGCTGCTTTTCCAGAGACTTGCACAAGGTGGCATATACATTTTCTAAGTATACCATTTTTTATCTGGGCACATGGCACATAAGTTCTGGAGAAATTTCACCAACCCTTCAGCAGCTTCCACCTTATCAGTTTGGTGTAGTGGTCAGGAGTTGGGACTCTAATCTGGGAGAACCGGATTTGATTCCCCACGCCTCCACATGCAGCTGCTGGTGTGACCTTGGGCCAGTCACAAGTTCTCTCAGAGCTGTTCTCTCATGAGCAGTTCTCAAAAGACCTCTCTCAGCCCCACCTACCTCACAGGGTGTCTTGTTGTGGGGAAGGGAAGGGGAAGGGATGGGTGGTGCACATGTCCTGGGTATCTCAAGTCTACTTGAAACCTGGTGGTTTCAAGGGAGCAGGAAGAGAATGAGGGGGTGTTCTTTACGCTTATTTTTATTGCACAAAGTATTGGATGGGGAAGGGAATGGAAGAAGAGCAGGTCAGTTTCACTCACCTGTGGAGTGGAGCCTGAGGGGTGGGCGTTGCCTTCTGACACACTTCCGGAATGTTAGGGAGTGTGGCATATGCAAATGAGTTATGCAAATGAGTTATGCTAATGAGCTCCTGCACCTCTTTTTCTATGAAATCACCCCTGGTTTTATATATTTAGTCACATTTATTTGAACTTGGAAATTCCATTTGTTTCATTTAGTGAATTTCTGACGGGAATGGAGGCGAACAGATTATAAGATGTTAGTCGATTTAATTTCTATTTTGAACTTTTTGAGGGAATGCAAAATAAAGAAAAGGGGCAAAGGGAAAGAATAAAAGGTAAAATTACCAAAACATAGAATAAAGGGCATTTTTTGCAAATATAAAGGACAATCCTTGATTCAAATACTTGAATTTTTTGGAAAAATTATATAACATAATAACTTTAAAAACCACTATAACTTGCTCAACATTCTACCACTTTCTCATAATATATTAACATTTTTATCCTATCTGATCCATCGTATAACTGATGATAAACCATGAATAACCTCATAAAAATTTGAATACAATTTTAACATAACCTCTGTTATGTTAAGATGCTAGTCAATTTACTCCTTGTATCATTTTATTTTCTGGTCCTGTCTATGTAACCCTGATATTTGAACGTTTCTTTCTTACTGAGAATGACCCTTGGACACTTCCCGTGAGGGGTCCTTCTCCATCTGAGGAAAGGAGGATATCTTTGGGTGCTTCCCACCATCCAATCAGAGAGGCAGGAACTAATTTTTTAGTTCTCCCTCTGAGGCCGGAACAGAACTGAAGCGAGGGGGCACTCCCACGCCAGACAGGAAGAAGAAAAAATTAGCTCATGCCTCCCTGATTGGACGGTGGGAAGCACCCAAAGATGTCCTCCGCCTAAGTGAGAGAAAGAAGTTAATTAATCCAGACACTTCTGAGTGGTTCTTTGTTGAGAGTTTAAGAACCTAGATCCCAGAACAGGAGATATCCTGTGCCATAGGCGTCAACTTCAGGGGGGCTGGGGAGCTGGAGCCCCCCCCCCCCCGAACTTTTCCAGGAGGTGCTGAACCTCCACCGGAGACAATGGACTGTGATATCTCTGGCCCAGCCCCAGCCCCCCGCCCCCACCCCGGAAATTGGAAAGTCTACGCCCTTTTCCTGTGCTGTTCAGAACAGATGTCTCTCAAAGGCAGTCTGTCTTAAAACAGACATGTTAATATAAAGTTCTATTGCCCTGTGCTATGGGTAAAGAGAGACTATTATATTAGCAGGTAACTGAGTACAGAGAAATCCCCCAAGCTATGGTGGAAAGTGCCGTCAAGCCACGGCCGACTCATGGTGACCCTGTAGGGTTTGGAAGGCAAGAGACAATTTGAAGGCAAGAGACAAACAGAGGCTTGCCCCCTGCCTGCCTCTGCATAGCGACCCTGGACTTCCTTGGTGGTCTCCCATCCAAGTACTAACCAAGGCTGACCCTGCTTAGCTTCCGAGATCTGACGAGAGCAGGCTAGCCTGAGCCATCCAGGGCCGGACAATATTCAAGCTGTAATCGATTCGTGGTGACCCCATGGGGTTTTCAAAGCAAGACACAAGCAGAGATGGTGTGCCATTTGCCTGCCTCTGCCTAGCAACGCTGGACTTCTTGAGCGGTCTCCCATCCAACTACTAACCAGGGCTGACCCTGCTTAGCTTCTGAGCTCAGGTCATCCGGGCTAAACTAGATACAAATAAAGAAACCCGTTACACACCTGCTCGAGAGGCTGCGGAACGGAGCAGGCCGCCACATCGGGAAGGACCAGCCGCACATCCAAGAGCTGATCTGTGGCGTGATGCCACTGCCGAAACTCGAGCTGGTTGAGCTGGAACTGGATTTCAGCCTTGACGGAAGTCCCGCTTTCGAGGCCCAGCTCGAAGCAGCAGCGCTTGGGGAGCAAGAGGCAAACGCTCCTCTCGGTGATGGCTTTGCTCTCGACGCCGACCTCGTAGACGCGGTTGCTGGTGGGGGGATCCGGCGCCAGGAAGGCAGTTTGGATGGAGCGGTGAAGCAGGTATCCCTCCTTGGAGTCGGGGGTCACTGAGCAAGGGGTGGGGACCTGAGCGAACAGCTCACCTGGAAGGGCAAACTTCATCCCAAAGGAAGGGTTCTCCAACATCTGGTGAAGGGAGACATCAACTTGCAAGCTAAACCTGAGCAGGAAAGAAGCCGCAGAGGCAGGCGTAGGGAAAACAGTGAGGAAGCAAGGCAGAGAAAGGGGGCATGTGTTAGCGTTAGAAGGTAAGAGAAGCCCGTGTTGGATCAGGCCAATGGCCCATCTAGTCCAACACTCTGTCACACAGTGGCCAAAAACACCAGGTGCCCTCAGGAGGTCCAGCAGTGGAGCCAGGACACTAGTAGCCCTCCCACTGTTGCCCCCCCCAAAAAAATAGTGTATCACTTGCCCCAGATCACTTCCTATCTATACCTGGTAGCTAATAGCCATTGATGGACCCCTGCTCCATATGTTTATCTAATGCCCTCTTGAAGCCGTCCATGCTTGTAGCTGCCACCACCTCCTGTGGCAGTGAATTCCACGTGTTCATCACTCTTTGGGTGAAGAAGGACTTCATTTTATCTGTTCTAACCCAACTGCTCAGCAATTTCATGGAGTGCCCCCGAGTTCTTGTATTGTGAGAAAGGGAGAAAAGGACTTCTTTCTCTACCTGCTCTATCCCATGTTAGTCTTTAGGGACTGGAGATCTCAAACAATCTTCCTTAAAAACCGACATGCTCACTGTAGCTAAGACCGTCACGGGCTTTCTCAGATGCAACAAGGGGCTCTAATCCAAGCCCCTAAAAAAAACTTGTCTCTCAGGCCTGTCTGTTCTCACTGCTACAGATCAATCTGGAGATCCGTTTGGAACTGGTCTCCTGCGAAGTGATAACTCCTGATGTCATCCAAAATTCTATGCCAGGGATGGCTAACGGATGGACTGTGGCAGCCCTCCAGCGACTGAGTTATGTGGACATATGTAGCTGCCTTCTACTGAATCAGACTGCTGGCCCATCAAAGTCAGTCTTGTCTACTCAGACTGGCAGCCGCTCTCCAGGGTCTCAGGCGGAGGTCTTTCTCTTCACTCACTACCTGATCCTTTCAACTGGAGACACCAGGGGTTGAACCAGGGGACTGCCGCTCGCCTTGTACATGATCTCGACCACCGAGCCCCTGTCCCTAACTTCGAAACCTTCCTGCGGTTTCAGCCTCTTGCAAAAGAGGCCTGGTTATGAGCATACTCTTTTCTTTGCAGAGAGACACAAATGATAAATAAATAAATAAAATATTCCACGCGGGAATGTCGACTCCCGTTGCTTTATTTGTGCATTTTCGGTCAGATGCATACATTTAACCTTTATTTTATATCGCTACGCTTCTTAGAATATGTATATTTTGTAAACTGCTTTGAGCATATCGTAGGGTTGCCAATTCTGAGTTGAGAAATTCCAGGAGAGTTGGGGATGGAGCCCAGGGGGGGGACCTCAATGGGGTCCAGTGTTTCCTCTAAGGTGAGTTAGTGCAGGGGTGGGCAAACTGTGGCTCGGGAGCCGCATGCGGCTCTTTCACATATATTATGTGGCTCCCGGCAGGGCGGCTGGGGAAGCGAAATATCATTAGCAAACAAATATCATTGGACCAATTAATATCATTAGCAATATCTGCTTTTACTCCTTTTGTTGTTCTTTTTGGCAGTCTCCTTTAATGTTAATATAAAGCAAATTTGCTTTCCAATAAAAGCTGGTCATATTTGTTCATGTCTTGTGGCTCTCAAACATCTGATGTTTATTCTATGCGGCTCTTACGTTAAGCAAGTTTGGCCACCCCTGTTCTAGGTGACTCTGACGCTGAGCAACTTTGCCCACCCCTGAGTTAGTGAGAGCTAGCTCAGTTTTCTACCCTCCAGCTCACACATTTTTGCCTCCGCTGAGGAAGGAGGGCTCCAGAGCAAACTAATGTATGCAGCAGCCAAATCACTCGCTCACAACTTTAATGCCAGCAGCTCACAATATAGAACTTTTGCTCGCAGGACTCCACAGCTTAGAGGGAGCATTGGTGGGGTCCCATGCCGTAGTGTCTGTCCCCCCTTCTCAAAAGCAGCCATTCTCTCCAGGGGAACTGATCTTGGTCTTGGAGAGCCAGTTTGGTGTCGTGGTTAAGTGCGCGGACTCTAATCTGGGAGAACCGGGTTTGATTCCCCACTCCTCCACTTGCACCTGGCTGGATGACCTTGGGCAAGCCATAGCTCTGTACCCGCTGTTCCCTCAAGGACAGCTTGGGAAAGAGCTCTCTCAGCCCCACCTACCTCCCAGGGTGTCTGTTGTGGGGAGGGGAAGGGAAAAGGAGTTTGTAAGCCGCTCTGAGACTCCCTTGGGGAGTGGAGGGCAGGGTATAAATCCAATCTCTTCTCTTCTTCTTCTTCTTCTGGAGATCAGTTGTCATTGCGGGTGATCTCCAGGTACCACCTGGAGGGTGGCAACCCTACTGACTCAGCCATTAGTAGTTGGTAGGGTTGCCAACTCTGTATTGGGAACTGCACATCACATGAGAAAGTAAAACCTGGCTCTAAATAAAAGCTTTTTTTCATATATTTATTTCTGGGTGCGTGTTGTCTTGCAATGGTAAGATTGACCACTGAGGAAGACCCTAAAGGGCCGAAACGCGTATGGTCTCCTGGTCACAAGATATACCCAGCCATTGCATATGTTAAATTATCGACTCCAGTTTGTCAAAAGTTTTTAAGAGTGTGATATTTGGACCATTTCTTTTAACCTATTTTATATTTCAGTAATGTGTACACCATAATGACCCACTTACGCTACAACTCTAAAGTGCAGACCTGAGCTTGCAACGCTGGGAGGGTGAAAGAAACCCATAATATTGGGGACCCATGGTCTTTCATTTACTTTGGTTGCAAGGCCACTTCGGACCCCAAGGAAGCTACCACACACCAAGAATCAGCAGCAAGGCCATTAGAATCAATAAAACCCCGGAAAAAACAATACTGTCCCCCTACCATGCCCATTCTTACTCATCAAGCTGCTTAAGAAGACGAAAAGACGAGATTAGATTTATACCCCACCCTTCACTCGGAGTCTCAGAGCGGCTTACAATCTCCTTTCCCTTCCCCTCCCCACAACAGACACCCTGTGTGGTAGGCGGGGCTGAGAGAGCTCTGACAGAACTGCCCTTGAGAGAACAGCTGGGACAGAACTATGGCTTGCCCAAGGTCATCCAGCAGGTGCAAGTGGAGGAGTGGGGAATCGAACCCGGTTCTCCCAGATCAGAGTCCGCGCACTTAACCACGACACCAGACTGGCTCTCAAACTGACTTCAGGGATGCCCAGCGAAGACACCTGCCAGTGTGATGCTGCTACAGCCGCTACTCACTTTGCGACAAGAGCTTGCTCTGCCTCTTCCTCTCTGTACAGGAAGTTGTGCATCTGCTCGCGGTAGTTGAAGAGGGTGACCGGCTTGCCCTCGGCACCACGCTGGAAATCCAGGGAGAGCGACGGGATCTTGTATTTGGCCAGCAGCTCCGTGACTTTGCTGCTACGCGCCACGCTGGGCACCACCACCCGGTTGCCACTGTGCCAGCGTTCGAAGTCGACAAACTGGCTGCTTTGCTCCGCCACCGGATCCACGCGCCAGTGAGATTCTTTCTTACCAACCGTAACCCAGAGCTTTCGCACCAACACCGGGCGGCTGCCAAAGTCGAACACCAGCCACTGGTCATAGACGCCAAAAGTGCAGCACTCGACGCAGACTCGTATCTCAGAAACCGGTGGAGACGTGAGCAGGGGCTTGAATCTTTCTCCCGAGGCATAGGTGAGACCCCGAGAAAGCCCGTCCCCTGCCAGGGAGAAGACGGCTCCGGGGGATCTCTTCAACAAAGCCACATGTTTCAAGGGCTTCTGAAATCGGAATGAAACAGCGACATCAGTGGCGAAGGGAAACACAATCCGTACATACACAAATTCACTCTATGCGGTCTGTGCTGGAGTGGTTAGAGCTGCAGGAGGCACCGAGTTCAGATCTCCACTGTCATGAAACGCCCTGGGTGATCTTGAGCCCCTCTCTGTCAGCCCAGCCTACCTTGCAGCATTGTTGTGAGGATAAAATGGGGAAAGAGGGAAAAAATGGGAAAGGATGAAAATGTACTAGACAGACAGCCAGATGGGTGCAGAGAGAGTGTGGCTCACTTCATGACCCTGAGGTCAGTGGCTTCTGATACACGGATTTCTGAAGGACTGGGCCACCAGCCATGATAGCGAAGCGGAACCTCCATGTTCAGAGGTAGTGTACTCATGAATACCAGTTCCTGGGAGAAGAAGTAGGATAAAGCTGTTTTACTTGTAGGTTTCCTAAGCATTTGGGAACAAGGAAAGGCCTTTGACTGGATCCAGCAGACCAAAAGAACATAAGCCCTACTGGATCAGATCAGTGGTCCATCTGGTCCAGTATACTGTCTCACACAGTGGTCAGCCAGTTCCACTGGAGGGCCAACAACAGGGCAGAGAGGCCGAGGCCTTCCCCTGATAATAACCTCAGAAGAGCCCTGCTGGATCAGACCAGTGAGGGACCATCTAGTCCAGCATCCTGTCTCACACAGTGGCCAGCCAGTTCCTCTGAAGGGCCAACAACAGGGCAGAGAGACCGAGGCCTTCCTGAGAACATCAAAAGAGCCCTGCTGGGTCAGACCAGTGGTTCATCTCATCCAGCATCCTGTCTCACACAGCAGCCAACAAGTTCCTCAGGAGGTCCAACAACAGGACAGAGAGGCTGAGGCCTTCATAAGAACACAAGAAGAGCCCTGCTGGATCAGAGCAGTGGTCCATCTAGTCCAGCATCCTGTCTCACACCAACCAGTTCCTCCGGACAGCCAACAACAGGGCATAGAGGCCGAGTGCCTCATAAGAACACAAGAAGAGCCCTGCTGGATCAGACCAGTGGTCCATCTAGTCCAGCATCCTGTCTCACACAGTGGCCACTCAGTTCCTCTGGAGCGCCAACAAAAGGGTGGAGAGTCCAAGGCCTTCCCCTGATCAGAACATCAGAAGAGCCCTGCTGGGTCAAACCAATGAGGATCCATCTAATCTAGCATTCTGTCTCACACAGTGGCCAGCAAGTTCCTCTGGAGGGCCAACAACGGGGCACAGAGGCCGAGGCCTTCCCCTGATATTGCCTTCTTGCTCTGGGATTTAGAGGCACTAAGTTTGAGCTAAGTTCCCCTCAGCCACCATAGCTAGTAACCATTCTCCTCCGTGAATCTATTTAAGCTTGAATTATTTTTCTTCTGTAACCTCTACCTGCTAGTCTACAGGGACACTATAGGTTATCCACACTAGCTGCATGCTGTTTGGGTCATAGGCTCCGATTCCTTACAGACAGAGGGCACTTGGATCTCTAAGGGGACAAATTTATTTATTTATTTAATGATATTTTTATGCAGCCCCTTAAGAGTCCCATTTGAGGCGGCTTACAATTAAAACAACATAACAACGTAGAAGGAGGAGGAGGAGGAGTTGGGATTTATACCCCGCCCTTCACTCGACGTCTCAGAGCGGCTTACCGAACAAGCCATTAGAACACAAGCCATGGGGTGTGGACAGCATGAAACCCACCCATGAAAAAGGCGGTAAGATAAACACGTACTAATAAAAAGCCTGAGTGAAAAGATACGTTTTAGCCTGGTTCCTAAAAGACAATAAAGTAGGTGCCAGGGAAGCCGCAAGGGGGAGGGATTTGTTGAGGTGAGGTGCCACCACCAAAAAATGCTCCGTCTCGAGTCGCCACCTGCCTTGCTGTGGTCATATGTGGCCTATCCCTTTGGTCAAGCATAAGCTAGCCATTCAGGGATCCCAGAAGGCTCTGATTATCTACAATCTGCCTCTCATGGTCTCACACAGGCTTAGCCATTCATGGATCCCAGAAGGCACCAGTCATCTACGGCCTATCCCTAATCCGTCGCATAAAAAGGTAAAGGTAAAAGTTTCCCTTGCTCAAAAGCTAGTCGAATCCGACTCTAGGGGGCGGTGCTCATCTCCGTTTCCAAGCCAAAGAGCCAGCGCTGTCCGAAGACTTCTCCATGGTCATGTGGCCAGTATGACTAGATGCCGAGGCACACAGAACGCTGTCACCTTCCCACCAAAGGTGTACCTGTTTATCTACTTGCAGTGTCTTGCTTTCGGACTGCTAGGTTGGCAGGAGCTGGGGCCAGAGGCGGGAGCTCATTCCGTCACGCGGCACTCGGGTCTCGAACTGCCGAGCTACCGACCTTCCGGTCTGCAGCTCAGCGTCTTAACCTCTGAGCCACCGTGGCCCCATTAATTCATCACATACAGGCTAGCCACTCAGGGATCCCAGAAGGCTCTGGTCACCTACAGCCTAGCATTCTTTAGACACACGCAAAGCTAGCTATTCAGGGATCCCAGAAAGCTCTAGTCGTGTATGACCTAGTCCTCTCAGCCACACACCAGCTAGCCATTCAGGGATCCCAGAAGGTTCTGGTCATCTATAGGCTAGCTTTCTTTGGTCACAGGCAGGCTAGCCAATCAGGGATCCCACACAGCTATAGCTATATGTGGCCTAGCTATCCAGGATTCACAAACACTGAGCAGGAACAAATAAATGGTATCACACAACACACATTTGCACACCTGGATACTGCTGGATCTGCAAGGAACCAGACAGAGGTCCCGTCCCATCCCCGTCCCCCCAACCAATCCTAGCAGGGCTCCAAGAGACATTGTAAGCCATTGCTCATCTGCCCCCAGCTTGTCCTTCACACTTACCTGGGAATGAACTCGGAAAACCCACTGGTATTTCATCTTCTTCTCCTCCGACCACACTCGCAGTGGCTGCTGGCAGGTAACTGTCACGCCGTCGACCTGTTCCGAAATCTGAGGAAAAGAGTGAAGAGGATGAGGGCAGAAAGGTGGCAAGTGTACCTGGGAAACGTTATTGGCTTTCATCGTTTTTTGCTGCCACAGATGAGGAAAAGATGGATGTCACTGATTCCCTGAACCTACCTCGATGTGATCAACACGACTCCACGGGGCCGTGGTTGGTGTTCGACTACTGTGTGATTTCGGAACGAGAGGCATACGGGTATGATTGTGACAGAGGAACGTGTTTAAGAACATATGAACATCAGAGAAGCCAGTGTTGGATCAGGCCAGTGGCTCATCCAGTCCAACACTCTGTGTCACACAGTGGCCAAAAATACCAGGTGCCCTCAGGAGGTCCAGCAGTGGGGCCAGGACACTAGAAGCCCTCCCACTGTTGCCCCTCCCCCCAAGCACCAAGAATACAGAGCATCACTTGCCCCAGACTGAGAGTTCCTACCTATACCTTGTGGCTAATAGCCACTGATGGACCTCTGCTACATAGGTTTATCTAATTCCCTCTTGAAGCCGTCCATGCTTGTAGCCGCCACCCCCTCCTGTGGCAGTGAATTCCACGTGTTAATCACTCTTTGGGTGAAGAAGGACTTCCTCTTATCCGTTCTAACCCAACTGTTCAGCAATTCCATGGAGTGCCCACGAGTTCGTGTATTGTGAGAAAGGGAGAAAAGGACTTCTTTCTCTACCTGCTCTATCCCATGCATAATCTTGTAAACCTCGATCATCCTCACACCTCAGCCATCATCTCTCTAAGCGCTTCAACCTTTCTTCATAGGGAAAGTGTTCCAACCCTTTTATCATTCTAGCTGCCCTTTTCTGCACTTTCTCTATTCTCTATTTCTCTTTCTCTGTTTCTATTAGGCTTATCCTGCACTGAGCAGGGGGTTGGAGTGGATGGCCTCTGTGGCCCCTTCAAAGTCTGTGATTCTATGAAAGCTCCAACCCCAAAAATCTTGTTGGTCTCGGAAGGTGCTACTGGGCTCGAATCTAACTTTCCTGCTGGAACTTCAAGTCACATCACACTGAAAGCCCGTCTCCCGGCAAAGCTCCGACATGAATCTATGCCAGGTGGCAGAACTCTGGCTAGAGGGTGCTACTTTTAAAGCCAGACACATTCAGGGATCGGGTGGTTTGCCTGTCAGATGCTTCCCAGGACACTTAAATGGAACCTCCATGTACCATGGCAGTGTACCTACGGATATCTAACTGCAGAAGAAAAACAGCAAGGGGAGCTGTGGTCCTCAGGCCCTGCGTGTGGGTTTGCTAGAGGCGTCTGGCTGAAAAGAGGATGGCTGAGCTAAGCGACAACGCTCTCTCTAAGCTGTGGAGTCTTGTGAGCAAAAGTTCTACTTTGTGGGTTCCTGGCATTAAAGCTGTGAGCGAGCGATTGGGCTGCTGTATGAATCAGTTTGCTCTGGAGCCCTCCTTCCTGAGCAAAGGCAAACATGCATGAGCCAGAGGCTAAACTAAGTCAGTTGAGAGGGAGCACTGCACTTATCCCACGGTGGCTTTTCTGACCATTTCACCAAAATACGAGCCTTCCACTAGGGAAGAGCCACTCCAGCCTGAAGGTTCCCTTCTTGGCCGACCACTTACAATTAAGACCTCGTTGTGGCTTTGCTGGTATTCCATAAGAAGTCGATCCAGGTAAGAGAGGAGGCCACCCTCCTTGGCCAACTTTTTATTTTCCTCCGCTGCTTTGGCCCTCTGGATCCACTCTTCAAGCTCCTCCGTGGAATGGGCCTTTGTACAATCCTGCCCGTATTCGCAGATGTCAGCTCTGCAAGAAGGAACCAGCCCAGAGGAAAAAAAGAATTACACCAAAGGATGTATGTTCACCTACCTTCCCCTTCACCCAGCGCTGGCAGCCTGGGCTAAATGATTTCTCTTTACTCAAGCGACTAAGAGAGGTTCCTTTAGATGGGCTGTTCCTTCTTTTTTGGCCGTATCTCCTTCAGTGGCTGTTTTTTTTATGCCTTGTGCTAAGATTTTTAGTGTAAGGTAGCTCTAGCAATCGCCAGAAACTCTATGGTTAAGATTATCATAGAGTTTCCAGTGGTTGCTAGAACTACCTTTATAATTTCCAGGCAGCTCTAGGAATCATCAGGAACTCTGTGGTCAGAACTTCCACTAAGCAGCTGAGGTCTCATTTTTCTTACGTTTTCTCTCCAGGATAATCACACACCCTTGGCCTCTGTTTCCACCCACCAATCAAATGAGCAAATTGGCAAATGTCCCCATCTTCAAGAAGGGGGGGGGGGGGGAAGAGGATCCAGGTTACTACCGACCCATCAGCTTGATGTCTATACCTGGAAAGGTTTTAGAACAAATCATCAGTCAGTCAGTCCTTGAGCAATTATAAAAGATAGCTCTGATTATTAAGAGCCAGCATGGGTTTCTCAAGAACAAGTCATGTCAGACTAACCTTATCTCTTTTTTTGAGAAAGTTACTACCTTGCTGGATTAGGGGAATGTTGTAGACATAGTTTATCTTGATTTCAGTAAGGGTTTTGATAAGGTTCCACATAATATTCTCCTAGACAAATTGGAAAAATGTGGTTTGGATCCTATGACTATGAGACGGATCTCTAACTGGTTGACAGATCGCACCCAAAGAGTGCTTGTGAATGGCTCCTCATCCTCTTGGAGAGGAGTGACAAGTGGAGTGCCTCAAGGATCTGTCCTGGGACCTGTTTTGTTCAACATTTTTATCAATGATTTGGATGAAGGAATAGAGGGAATGCTTATTAAATGTGCAGATGATACTCAATTGGGAGGGGTAGCAAATACTGTAGAAGACAGAGTCAGGATACAGGATAACCCTGACAGGCTGAAAAACTGGGCTACAACAAATAAAATGGCAAGACGCAGCTCCTGTTTTTCAAAATCAGTGCAGGCATTTTGGGGGTCTTGAAGTTCAGCAATCATCTCTGTGCTTGGTACGGCCTACCCTAGGTAGTACTTCTAATGAGGTTAAGTCAACTGCAGCAGTGAGCTCCGGGAAAAGGGATCTCAGATGAAAAGCAGCCTGATTTACTGACTTCCAATTAGGCATCTTATCCTTGTAGTGACTCACTGTTACACAGACCTTATGAGTTTGTAAAGTCAAGCTGTAAAGTCTCTTACTACTAGTTAGCTTTTGTCCTGTGCTGTCATCTTTTGGAGTAGTGCCTGTGTGTAAAACATCAGCTGCACTGACAGTCATGCTTGGGAGTATCATTGGGTCCCCCAATTTAGCTATCACTTTAGTAATCCCTTCAAGGTTGCTTCTTATTTCATGTAACGCCTCAAAAATACATTTGACTGTCTCGGCAGTTAACATACATAAGTCTTTCCCTGAGTTGTCAGACAGCCCTGCTTTTGGAGATAATTGTTGTAACATTTGAGTATCCGAATTGCACTCTGGAGTAGCAGCTGAGTCAGGAGGAACGTCCAAAGCACACTCCAGTGTAGCAGCTTGGTCAAGAGGAGCATATCTGTTTGATACAGGAATATTAAAAACCAGGGTTTCCCTGGACTCTTTGATTACGAAGTAATCCTTTATCTTCTTCTGTTTACTTGCTGGAAGAGGAGTTATATCTTCTAAATCTCGAGCTCTCTTACTTCCTTTAGTTAAATCCATCCTACTTGTGAGAAAGCTACAGAAGTACGTTTCTTTAAGGTAAAGTAGCTGTTATATTCTTGCAAGCAGCTGTATTGTTGATCTATTCTTGCAAGCAGCCTAATGCAGTTAAGGCAGCTGAAGCAGAAAAGAAGAAAAAAGGCTAGGATGTCTGAGAAACTCTATTCAAGTGTTTTTTTCTGTTCAGGCTGCTGTTTCTCGTAAGACACTTCCCAGGCTTATCTCAACAATAAGACTTGGCGCGTCGAGAGAGGCCGTAGGAGTAAGATTAGAATTCAAATATTCAGGAGCAGCCGGCCCAGATAATGTGATCAGCAACAACTAGCAAAGGTAAATTATGAAGATATAAGGAGCAGAAGTGGGAGTAAAGAAAAATAAATAAAGTAACTTGCAGAGCGTTGTTAACCAGTGCTGCCGCCTTGGCGCCATCTTGCCCTCCTCTACAGTGACTGACCAAAGGGCTTATGTCCATAAGTCACCATCTCCAAGTGTTGACATGCACTTTAAAAGTAACTCAACTGGAACATCTATGGACATTGACAACAACAGAGGCTGCTCTTAACTGGAAAATTCAATTGAAGGGGACTTAATCGAATCCTTTCCAAAAATGCCGGAAGAGGAACAAACAAACATTATATCAAGACTGGACCGGCTAAAAACCGAACTTTGGAAAGCAAAAGAAAATGAGACATCTCAAAGACTGCCCTTTGTCACAGAAACTGATAATGTGGCACCAAATCCAAATGTTGCAGTTGGAACCCCTATAATTGGACAATTTGAGGGAAACCTTAGAGGCAGCCGTGGGCAGCATCCTAGCAAGCCAACAGGGGGTCAAAGGGTAATGGGTGGGCCACCTAAAAAGAGCCAGTTTGGTGTAGTGGTTAAGTGCGCGGACTCTAATCTGGGAGAACCGGGTTTGATTCCCCACTCCTCCACTTGCACCTGGCTGGATGACCTTGGGCAAGCCATAGCTCTGTCCCGGCTGTTCCCTCAAGGACAGCTTGGGAAAGAGCTCTCTCAGCCCCACCTACCTCACAGGGTGTCTGTTGTGGGGAGGGGAAGGGAAAGGAGTTTGTAGGCCGCTCTGAGACTCTTGTGAGTGAAGGGCGGGATATAAATCCAATCTCCTCTTCTTCTTCTTCTTCTAAAAATGGCTGCATATGTTTAGATCCCGAGGATAATCTAAATAAGATAGAACATGAAGCCTGACAACTAAAGTTTTTGTCTTGGAATATTGGGGGGTGGCAAAATAAGCTCCATGACTCTGATTTTTTAGATTTCCTGCAAGGTTATCATATAATTTTTCTCCAGGAGACCTGGAGCCAGGACCGAGAACAGCTCTCTATTAAGGGTTATAGGACCTTACAAGTCCCTGCAGTTAAATCCCATTTAAAAGGTCGGGGTTCTGGAGGTTTGGCCATTTTTATAACGGTACATCTGGACGTGGAATTACAAGTATTGGAAAACAGTTGTCCAAGTAATTTTCAAATCTTACTAATCAAAGGCCTTAATTTTGGCAATCTTATATGCATTAATGTGTATGTACCTCCAAATAACTCCAAGTATAAGCCTAATGGAAGTCCCTGGGATTCTCTGGGAGCCTCCATTGAAGTTTTAACGTCTCAGTTTCCCAATTCTCATTTTATACTAGGCGGTGACTTCAACGCCAGAATTGGATCAGGTGCCTTGGATACAAGAGCTAGTATGAACTCCCTAATTGCTGCTCACGCATCCCTATTAGATCACTCTTCTAAGGACAAGGTTATTAACAAATCTGGACTTCAGTTCTTGGAATTGCTCTCATGGACTAATTTACATGTCCTAAATGGTTATTTGGATGTATCTGGTGGCTCCTTTACTTACCTGTCAACTTTACGGGCCAGTACAATCAATTATTTTGCCATACCATCTACCGTATTGAACTTTGGAGAGCCAGTTTGGTGTAGTGGTTAAGTGCGCGGACTCTAATCTGGGAGAACCGGGTTGGATTCCCCACTCCTCCACTTGCACCTGGCTGGATGACCTTGGGCAAGCCATAGCTCTGTACCAGCTGTTCCCTCAAGGACAGCTTGGGAAAGCGCTCTCTCAGCCCCACCTACCTCACAGGGTGTCTGTTGTGGGGAGGGGGAGGGAAAGGAGTTTGTAAGCCACTCTGAGACTCTTAAGTGAGTGAAGGGCGGGGTATAAATCCAATCTCTTCTCTTCTCTTCTTCTCTTCTCTTTGTAGACAGGTTTGAGGTTGTTGATAGCCCTTTAAGTGACCATTGCCCATTAAGACTCGTATTTAATCTCAGTGATAAAAATTTTTTGAAACCAGTACCAGAATTTGCAGAAGATATAATCCTGGGATATAGGAGACTTAGGTGGTCAGAGCAACTAAACATTAAATTAGCCCAAACTCTTGGTAATCCTGAGATGGAGTCTATGAAGTTAGCCCTTTCCTTGCTAAACATTAAATTAGCCCAAACTCTTGGTAATCCTGAGATGGAGTCTATGAAGTTAGCCCTTTCCTTGCTATGAAGTTAGCCCTTGTAATGATGTTATTAAAACCTTTCAAGCCATAAACGACTACCTTAAATTCTTTTTATTAATAGCAGGCCAATTAATCCCTTACCTGACAGCAGCAACAGCTGGTACGATCAGGAATGTAAAGTGATTAAAAAAGAGTTAACGTCTCTAATGAGACTGGTAAAACGGAATAATTATGACTATTTGATGTCTCACCTCTTGAAACTTAGGTCTCATTATAAAAACTTGATTAAATCGAAGAAAAGGGAGAATGCCAAATCATTATGGAATGAACTTGAACTGGCTGTCTCAAGGAAAGATGACGCACGTTTCTGGGATATTGTATCCTGTGGTATTAACAAATAAAATGAATTCCAATGGGGATAAATGCAAAGTTCTGCATTTCAGTAGGAAAAATCAAATGCATAATTATAGGATGGGGGAGACTTGTCTTGGCAGTAGTGGTATGCGCGGAAAGGATCTAGGAGTCTTAGGGGACCATACACTGAACATGAGTCAGCAGTGTGATGCGGTAGCTAAAAAGGCAAACACGATTTTGGGCCGTATCAACAGAAGTACAGTGTCCAGATCACATGAAGTGATAATATCGCTTTACTCTGCTCTGGGTAGACCTCACCTAGAGTATTGTGTTCAGTTTTGGGCACCACAATTGGAAGAAAGATATAGACAAGCTGGAACGTGTCCAGAGGAGGGCAACGAAGATGTGGAGGGGTCTGGAGACCAAGTCCTATGAGGAAAGGCTGAAGGAGCTGGGTCTGTTTAGCCTGGAGAGGAGACAACTGAGAGGGGAGAGGAGAACCATCTTCAAGTTCTTGAAGGGCTTTCAAAGAAAGGATGGAGCGGAGTTGTTTTCTGTTGCCCCAGAAAGTCAGAGCAGAAGCAACAAGTTGGAATTAAATCAAAAGAGTTCTCATCTAAACATGAGGAAGAACTTCCTGACGGTTAGAGCGGTTCCTCAGTGGGGACAGGCTTCCTCAGGAGGTGGTGGACTCTCCTTCTTGAGAAGTTTCCAAGCAGAGGCTAGAGGGCCACCGGGCAGCCATGCTGATTCTGTAAACTTAGGCAGATCATGAGCAGGAAGGGTTGCCTCAGTGCTTAGTTCTTGTGGCCCTTTCTTACACACCCCGGGAAATGCTGATCACTAATTTGGATTCAGGAAGCAACTGTTCTCCAGGCCAGTTTGGCCGGGGACCCTGGAGGGGTTTTGCCATGTTCTGGGCATCGAATAGGGGTCACTGGGGTTGTTTGGGGGGGGGAGGTATTTGTGACTTTCCTGCATCGTGCAGGGGGCTGGACTAGATGACCCTGGAGGTCCCTTCCAACTCTATGGTTCCACCCGCCTGCCTTTTGGTGAAAACGCTGGACTTCCTCTCTCCTCTGCTTAATTGAGCACCTCCCGTTATTGATTCAGAACATTTCTACACTGCCTCTTCAGAGTCCTGCTCAAGGCGACTTACTGTTCTAAGACGCACATGGCGGAGTAAGAGAGTCCCAGAAGTGGTTGTGCTTACCGTGCACACAGCGAAAACTTCCTCAGGCCGTAGGGAGGGGCCCGGTGCTTCCACTGGACTGTGGCGTCTGTGGTAATCATCTGCAAGTGCTCCACCGAGGAGCAGTGGTTCTCGAAGCCCTCCTGAGAGCTGCAGGTGAGCAGGCAGACTCGGCAGTAGAACTGGACTTCGGGCTGTGCCGGTGGCCCTTCCAGCTTGCCGTCCTCCGAAGGGGACAGAAGGTCCCCACGCCCCAAGCCGTGGTTCTGCTCTGCCTCCCACACGGCCATTTCCACGTCGCTGTGAGCGTAGCTGCACCAGTTCGCCCCATGCCTGCACGGTTTCCCAGCAGAGACGTACGTGCAGTAACACAGTTTCTGTACGTTTTGTGGGCAGGGCCGGATCTCCGTGTACTGCTCCTTCATCTTTCCGTCGGTGACCACGTGGACCAGGAGGGCTTTCCAGTGCTGGGCGCAGGTCCGATTTGAGTCCTTAGGGGAGATCCTAGGGGGACATTGATGGAAGCACAGCTCGCAGATCTCCTGGAAGGCACCTCCGAACTCGCTGCGGATCTCCTCCGAGACGGTGGCCTGCACAGGCACAGAAAGGCCGTTCACAAGGCCGCCGCTCTGACCCTGCCGCACCAGCGATTTCAAGACGTGCCGCTCCATGCCCGTCTGCTTCTCAAACATCCACACCGTCACCTCTTCCCGGCACCAAGCGAAGGTGCAGTAGTTCCGATGCTGCTTGCAGCCAGATCCGGCGACGTAATACCGGCAGACTTCGTATCTGGCTGGATTGGGGAAGTCAGGTCTCCTGCCGACCTTCCGCCAGGATTTCCCACTCGAGCCCTTCCGCCTGGCGAGGAGGATTTCCATCGGGCACTTGTGTTCCACCTCCTTCAGCCGATAGGTGCTCTCGTTCTCCCGGAGGCTGCATGCCGAGCAAGCCAGGCGGAGCTCCAGCTGTTTCTGGAGAGCGTCCAGTAAAGACGGAACTACCCCGTTCTGCTTGGGCATTTCCTGGAAAGTCCTAACGAATCCAGTTGATAAAGGAGATGAAGGCTCTGTTGCAGCGCTCGAAAGCCCTGGAGATACTTGGTGCGAGGGTTTCCAGGTCAGTCCTCAGTGACGGAATCCTAATGGTTAAAAAAAGAACAAGGTTAGAAAGGAGCCTACGCAAAAAGCCTTCCTTCTCTTGTCAAATGCTCTATACTTGCTTACGTTAAGCAAGTTTGCCCACCCCTGTTCTAGGTGGCTCTCACGCTGAGCAAGTTTGCCCACCCCTGCTCTAGGAAACCTCTGTCAAACAGTAGCCTCCCGGCTATCAAAGTCCTCCTTCACCAAGGAAGGGAGATGTGGCTTTGAAAAAGAGGACAGAATAATGTTTACATGCCTAGGATACAGTGTCGCTGCATAACTTCCGACTGTTGATCTGTTACATAAATTTATAAATATATACATTTGTCATGTTGAGAAGTTTGGAAGCAGTAGGGTTGCACTGTAACCTTGATTTATAGCTCATGATTGTTGCATTTTGAGAGTCTGGGAACTTCAGCGCGTTACATTGGAACTCTGCCTCAGAGCGTTTGACTTTGTGTTAAATACTTTTGGAGTTGGTTCTAAGAAAACCTTGACAGCTGAACATTTCTTAAGAATACACACTTGTTTGGCATTTCAAAATTTTCACTTAAAGGCATTGGTATTAGACTCGTTAACTGCATGCGCAGGGTTCATTTGTTTTTGATAACTGGCACACTGCGTTCCCCCCTTGTTTTGTCTACCTTGCCCCGAGTTCCAGCAGCCCCAGAGAAATCCACTGCTTGACAGAACAAACCTTGCGGGTGTTTTTTCTTTTGACTGGAACAACTTGATAAAGAGCGTCTGCATTTTGGTTTTGGTTCTCCGCTGGGTAGATCAGCATGGTCTCAGACTCCATGTGATGCTATGCTGAGTAATCCCCCCCCCCCCAATTCAAGGTTTATTTTTAAAAAATGCAAAGCAGCTTTGGACGGATCAGCCATGGGGAAGTACTGCTTCCTCCTGGAGGTTTCTCTGTTCAAACTCCCCTCCTCCCAAAAACTGATGCCCATTAACCAAATCTGTCTGTGATTCCTCCTGGTCTGAGAAAATTCGTGAGTAAACACGCCAACACTGAATCTAAAAAAACTCTCAAAGGGAAAGACCCTTAAATTTTAGCTAAAGGTATTACATGGGGATTATTTTCGGATTTTGCTATGCACCAATTAAAAGACACAATTAACAAGCTGGAGGAGGGTAGATTAAAGTGGACAGCCGCGTTGGTCTGAAGCAGTAGAACAAAGTCTGAGTCCAGCGGCACCCTTAAGACCAACGAAGTTTAATTCTGGGTATAAGCTTTCGTGTGCATGCACACTTCTTCCAAGGGAACAAAGTTTGCATCTGGCGGCACCTTTAAGACCAATGAAGTTTAATTCTGGGTATAAGCTTTTGTGTGCATGCACACTTCTTCCAGGGGAACAAAGTCTGAGTCCAGCAGCACCCTTAAGACCAACGTAGTTTAATTCTGGGTATAAGCTTTCGTGTGCATGCACACTTCTTCCAGGGGAACAAAGTCTGAGCCCAGCGGCACCCTTAAGACCAACAAAGTTTGATTCTGGCTATAAGCGTTCGTGTGCACGCACACTTCTTCCAGGGGAACAAAGTCTGAGTCCAGCAGCACCCTTAAGACCAATGAAGTTTAATTCTGGGGATAAGCGTTCATGTGCGCAGACACTTCGGCTGCAGTCACAGACACTAAATAATCCACTTTCAAACTGGATTTTTACTGTGTGAACCGGCGAAATCCAGTTGGAAAGTGCACTGAAAGTGGATCAAGAGTGAATTATTTATAGTGTGCCTTGGTCAGATACCTGAAAAAGTGTGCATGCACACGAAAGCTTATACCCAGAATTAAACTTCGTTGGTCTTAAAGGTGCCGCTGGACTCCGACTGGGGGGGGGGGTTCTTTTTAAACAGACAACGGCTACAAAACAGCCACGCTGGTCATCAAGCTCCCCCCCCACGACAAAACGTGCTACGCTTTTTCTTCAGTCTAACCAAATTACCCCAAAACTGTGAGCAAACTTTTGAATCCCCTCATTGTTTATGGGCTGCGGATCTCAACTTGCAAGAATTGGGGATAGGGCGACCAACTCTGGGCTGGGAAATTCCTGGAGATTTGGGGGTGGAGCCTGGGGAGGACAGGGACTTTAGTGCGGTACAATCCCCACAGAGACCACTCTCCAAAACATCCATTTTCTCCAAGGGAACTAATCTCTGCAGCCTGGGGACCTGCTATCATTCTGGGAAAACTCCAGCAATCTCCAGCCGACAGTAATCAGACCCCCTGGAGAAAATGGCTGCTTTGGAGGGTGGACTCTATGGCATTATGCCCCCAACTGAAGTCTCTCCTCTCCGCAAACCCCACCCTCTCCAGGCTTTATCCCCAAACCTCCAGGAATTTCCCTGGCAGCCCGACCGGGAAGATCTGTTGACAAACGTGAACTCCACACGACCGTCTGACTCAACTCTGCTTCAGACTCGCGTTCCTAAATGGAAAATACGCCCCAGCTAAACGGCAAACCCAACATCTCTCAAGGACTCAAGAGTTCAACCCGCAGGCCTGGATCGCTGAGTCACCGGCCGTCAGACTCAACCATGGGGTGGGGCGAGATTCAGAAGACGAAACATCTGTTTGCCAAGTCACGAAGTCTGTCTGTGGTGTGTGTGATGGAATCCGCTGCTCGGGTGAGCCTGGTGTGCGTAGCTCATGCTGGCTGTTCCTGTAAAGCAGGATCCATTCCTACCATGTAAATTCTGCGTTTTTAATGCATCATATATTCCTGACCTAGATGACCCCCTGATCTCGTCAGCTCTCAGAAGCTAAGCAGGGTTGGCCCCTATTAGTCCTTGGATGGGAGATTCCCTGAGGAAGTCCAGGGTTGCTACGCAGAGGTAAGCCACAGCAAACCATCTCTGTTCATCTGTTCTGACCTGGCTGGCCCGAGTGAGTCCGATCTCATCAGATCTCAGAAGCTAATGTAAGCCAGCACAATGCTTTCTGAACTTTTATAGGGATCTATACGAGTAAATGAGTGAGCTATTTTGCTAACTGTGTGGGATGGACTCTTGGACGGGGTCACCAGAAGGAAAATGACTCTAAATGCTTCCAGCAGAGGTTTAAAGTGCCATTTTCTGAGGTTGCCACCTCCAGGCCAGGAGGTTTCTCCCAACACAAAGAGACTTACATAGGAAATAGCCATCTTGGCACTTTAACCAGAGACTTCTCTTCACAAGACACCATCACAGTATCCCTTTGGTACAACAAAAGATTTTCTCACAGAGATGCGAACACAGCAGGACACTTCCTGGAAGAACCAGTTTTGGCCGCCAAAAGGTCCTACCTTCATCTGAAAGACAATGCTCCTAGCCAATGTCAGCTTCCGGCCCTGGGTATCTCTCTGACCATCAGGTAGAATCAAATGCTGACCACTCCACCTAGCCTCTCTTCCACTGGACAAGAGCTAGTGGGTGGACTCTCTAAGGGGTGGTCTCAGGACAGGCATCTGGCTAAGCCTGCCCCCCCCCAGACCACCTCCCACCCCCCCCCACCCCAAATAAAGGAAAGTTCCCGGCACCATATCTTTCTCTTTACATCGCCTGCTCTCTCTCTCGCTCTCTCTCTCTCTCTCTCTTTCTCTCTCTCTCACCACGCTCTGACATAGCTCTTAACCCACAACCACCCCCAATTCCCTATAAACTCATCTTATTTCTCCAGCAGGAACACACCAACTCTCTCTACGCAGGTAAATCTAAAATGTCAGTGATTTCCTAATAACGCAACCGTCCCTTTAATTCTATCTGACTTCCTAGAACTGTGTGAACGCGCGAACGTTTCTGTAACACTTGAATAAGCTACCTTTTATTCTTTAAGTAAAAGAAAACCTTTTTATACTGGTAACAGTCTCCTTGTCAATTTCTTGGTTTGTCTGGAAGAGGTAGCAGTCTCTGTATAAACAGGTGCCGATCCTTAAGGCCTACTGCTGATTATTAAGAGCTAATATTCCCCAAATATTTATAACATAAAAGAGCAGTCCGGCTAACACTAAGCAGGGTTGGCTCTGGTCAGTATTTTGATGGGAGACCACCAAGGAACCCCAGGGGGGTGATGCCACAGCAGGCCACGGAAAACCACCTCTGAAATGTCTCTCCCCGTTAAAAACAAGTCTAGCTTGCCGCACAGAATCATAGAGCTGGAAGGGACCTCAAGGGACATCTAGTCCAACCCCCTGCACAATGCAGTAAACTCACAAATACCTCCCCCCCCCAACACCCCCAGCAACCCCTGCTCCACACCCAGAAGATGGCAAAAAAAAAACCCTCCAGGATCGCCAGCCAACTGGCCTGGAGAAAAATGGCTTCCTGACCCCAAAGTGGCGATCAGCATTCCCCTGGGCGTGTAAGAAAGCGCTACGAGAACTAAGCACTGACTCAACCCTTCCTGCCCTCCCTTCTCGCAATTTGCCCAAGTTCCCAGAATCAGCACTGCTATCAGATGGCCATCTAGCCTCTGTTGGAAAACCTCCAAAGAAGGAGAGCCCACCACTTCCCGAGGAAGCCTGTTCCCCTGAGGAACCGCTCCGTCAGGAAGTTCTTCCTCATGTTTAGCCAAAAAACTCTTTTGATTTCATTTCAACCCGTTGGTTCTGGTCTGATCTTCCGGGGTGACACAAAACAACTCCGCCCCATCCTCTATATGACACCCCTTCAAGTACTTGAAGGAAGTTATCCTACCACCTCCTGGTCGTCTGTTCTCCAAGCTAAACAGACCCCGCTCCTTCAACCTTTCCTCATAGGGCTTGGTCTCCGGACCCCTCACCATCCATCGCCCTCCTCTGGACACGTTCCAGCTTGTCTCTATCCTTCTTAAATTGTGGTGCCCAAAACTGAACACAATACTCCAGGTGAGGTCTAACCAGAGCAGAGTAAAGCGATACCATCACTTCATGTGATCTGGACCTAGTGGTGCATTACGCTAAAAGAGCTAGAACTTCTGGCTGCCAGACAAGCTTACGATCTCCTGGCTATTCTACACATAATGCCAAATAATAATGATAATCAATTCTTATGTATATTTTTATGGCCGATTGCTTTTTTTATATTGTAAGCTGCTTTGGGTCCCCAGTCAGTGGAGAAAAGCAGGGAAGAATTATTCAAATAAACAAACATGAGAGAAGTAGACATAATGGCAGCAGTCCTATACACACTTAGGTTATTTAAACTGATTGAACATATATAAATCTGCCTTATACTGAATCAGACCACTGGTCCATCACAGTCAGTATGGTGTCCTCAGATTGACAGCAGCTGTCCAGAGCCTCAGATGAAGGTCTTTCACGTTACCTGCTACCTGATCCAGAGGATGTAGTGATGGCCACAGGAATAAACACCCTTTAAAAGGGGATTAGATAGATTCATGGAGGATATCAATGGCTACTAGCCATGGGGACTGAGGGGAACCTCCACATTCAGAAGCACTAAGCCCCTGAATCCCAGAGCCAGGAGGCAGCATCAGGGGAAGGCCTCGGCCTCAATGCCCTGTTGTTGGCCCTCCAGTGAGACAGGATGCTGGACTAGATGGATGACTGGTTTGATCCAGCAGGGCTCTTCTGATGTTCTCGTGAAGGCCTTGACCTCCATGGCCTGTTGCTGGCCCTCCAGAGAACCTGGTTGGCCACTGAGTGAGACAGGAGGCTGGACTAGATGGACCCTCACTGGTCTGATCCAGCCGGGCTCTTCTGATGTTCTTCTGAAGGTCTTGGCCTCTATGCCCTGTTGTCCCTCCTGTCTCACACAGTGGCCAACCAGTTCCTCTGGAGGGACAACAGGGCATAGAGGCCGAGGCCTTCATAAGAACATCAGAAGAGCCCTGCTGGATCAGACCAGTGGTCCATCTAGTCCAGCATCCTGTCTCACACAGTGGCCAACCAGTTCCTCTGGAGGGACAACAGGGCATAGAGGCCGAGGCCTTCATAAGAACATCAGAAGAGCCCTGCTGGATCACACCAGTCGTCCATCTAGTCCAGCATCCTGTCTCACACAGTGGCCAACCAGTTCCTCTGGAGGGCTAAGGACAGGGCAGAGAGGCTGAGGCCTTCATAAGAACATCAGAAGAGCGTGGCTGGATCAAACCAGTGGTCCATCCAGTCCAGCATCCTGTCTCACACAGTGGACAACCAGTTCCTATAGAGGGCCAACAACAGGGCAGAGAGGCCGAGGCCTTCCTAAGAACATCAGAAGAGCCCTGCTGGATCAGACCAGTGGTCCATCCAGTCCAGACAGTTCCTGAAACAGAATAGATAGGCTATCTGAAATGCTTCATGGAGTTTACCCTTTTTGGCGCTGCAGCACACTGGGCTTACACTTTCACTGAGCTGTCCACTAGGACCCCAAGATTTTTCCCCCTCTCGATTTCAGCAAGTGCAGATCCCATTAGCCTGTCCTTGAAGTTGGGATTTTTTGTCCCAATGTGCATCACTTTAGTATAGAACACCGCCCCAAACCATTCATCCAAATAAGTCTGCAAACCCCTTTGTGCAGTGCAACCCTATCAACCGGCGCAGAAAAGCCTGCTTGAATAGTTCAGTTGTGCATCGTTTGTGGAAAGCCACAAGGCTGACTTGTTCCACGATGCAGGAGCCACAATGGAGAAAGCACACGGACGGGCAGTTGTCCATTTTGCTCATTTGCAGGTTGGCACCCATCCGCAGAAGCCCCTGACGACTTCAGCTTAGTTGTTGTGACAGAGCGTAGAGAAAGAGGCGATGTGACAATCCCTTTTTAGCAGCGCCCTTAGAAGTATGGGATACTGCAAGAAAAACCCTTTTACCCCCTTATTCTAGATTTATGACATTCTTAGGCCAGCAATGGTACCGACCAGGTTTATCAAACAAGGAATACAACTTATAGAGACAGGCAAAAGTGACAAAATTAACAGATCTTACAAAAAACTCCAAAATTATTTTATGTATTTATTATTTTTCAAATTTATACCCCGCCCTCCCCGCAAATTATAAGCAAAATGGATTTAGAAGTCAACTTGGGGTTCAATATATCATGGTATCGATATTATCAAATACATCACATGCGTACTACTATTCAACTGGAAACACTGCTAGAGCAGCCAATTACCCGTTTTGAAATGTTATTAAAATCTGTAGACGTTAGCAAAAAAGGAAATATATCAACATTCGTTCAAATTTTAAGACAACCGGAGGAAACCACTAGTTTGACGTACCAATCTAGATGTAATAAACTATTAAATAAAAATATTGACCAAGTATCGTGGGAAAGAATATGGCACTCTTTTGAACTTACTACCTCTCCTATAAATCTTAGATTGCAGGCATTCAAGGTAATGACCCTATGATGTCGTACTCCTGAATAACTTTCCCATATTACACACACTAATCCTACTTGTTGGAGGCAATGTAATAATAAAGGGACATATTTACATTGTTGGATGTACTGCCCAGTTGTTAAGTCCTTCTGGGAACAAGCATTAAAAGAGATTTCAAACATTACTGAGGTTATTATACCGTTTCAACCCAAAGCCTTATTGTTAAATGATAGACAAGATCTACAGTTAGGATATACTGATTCAATTCGTATAGCCTTTTTAATTTATGCGGCTAGAAATACCATAGCCCAGTGGTGGCAAACCTATGGCACGTGTGCCAGAGGCGGCATTCAGAGCCCTCTCTGTGGGCACGCACGCAGTTTGGGCACTCAGTCTCTAAAAGGAAAAAGACGACACAGACTCGAGGCTGGGCTGCTCTCAAACTTACAAAGTATGAGCCAAGGTTCGACAAATTATCAGCATGCATAACAACAGCAAAAATCACATTAATTGTTCAAAAGCAGGCCAAATGCAAACTTTTACCTTTCAATAAAAAGTTGTTTGTATCATTGAAAGCTCTGTTATTGTGTTTTTCTTTTAAGACAAAAGATGTTAATGTATGAGTTCTTTTTTCTAAACTAAAACCTCAGTATTCAGGTTAAATTGTCGTGCTGGCACTTTGCGATAAATAAGTGGGTTTTGGGTTGCAGTTTGGGCACTTGGTCTCTAAAAGGTTCGCCATCACTGCCATAGCCTCTTCATGGAAGTCTGTGAAACCCTTGCGTTTAAAGGTTTGGTATAAGAAGCTGTGGTATATATATTTAATGGAAAATATTACATGGTTTGTAAAAACTGAAAATATACAAAAAAAGTGAATTATTTATAGCCGTTTGGCTACCTATTTTACAACATTTAAAAAGAAAAGGAGAAATTCCTGAGGACTTAGAGGGTTTTGCAAATATGTTATAATTCTATACGTAAATATATAAGATTAAAGTTTTTACCTTTGTATGATTAGCTAATTTATTTCTTGTATTATTATTGTATTTTTTGTTATTGGTATTTCTGTATAGTATGATAATTAATAAAAATTGGTTTTTTTAAAAAAAGAAAGAACGAAAAAGAAAGAGGCGATCCTACAAATACCTCCCACCTGATCCTTTTTAACTGGAGATGCCGGGGATAGAACCTGGGTCCTTCCACATACCAAGCAGAGGCTCCACCACTGAGCCACGGCCCCTCCCCACAGCCCCTCCTACCATTTGTGACCGGCAGCAGTCTCTGCTTCATGTTGCTATGAACAGATTTCCTTTCCTCGATCTCAGCTGCTGATCTCAGCTGCCCTCACCACCCTGACCTAAGTACACCTCTGCTTTGTCAGTGCCATGCCATTTTCACTTCCTGATCTCGATCCACAATGTGGTTTTCAGGGGCGGGTCGCCACAAAGATTGTAAAAGACTTCCCCGTTCGCGAGACAAACTCAAAATAACAGCCGTTATGTAACAACAGCCAAGCCGCGTAGAGCAAACAGAAAGAGCCACGGCAGATACCGAGGTTTGTTATATTTATATACCCCACCCTTTTCCCAGCAGGGACCTCAAAGCGGCTGACGTCGTTCCCCTCTCCTCCGTTTTAACCTCACAACACCCCTGCGAGGTAGACTATGTTTAGAGCAAGGGTGTCAAACATAAGGCCCGGGGGCTGGAACCAGTACATCCAGGGCTCTGATGTGGCCCACAAGCAGTGTTCCCTCTAGGCAGAGTTAGTGTGAGCTAGCTCACAGTTTTTCTGCCTCCAGTTCACACAATATTGTCTCAGCTCAGGAAGGATGGCTCCAGAACAAATTAATTTATGCAGTAAGAGAAGAAGGAGAAGAAGAGATTGGATTTATATCCTGCCCTTCACTCACTTGGAGTCTCAGAGCGGCTTACAAACTCCTTTCCCTTCCCCGCCCCACAACAGGCACCCTGTGAGGTAGGTGGGGCTGAGAGAGCTTTTTCCCAAGCTGTCCTTGAGAGAACAGCTCTGAAAGAACTTGTGACTGACCCAAGGTCATCCAACTGGCTGCAAGTGGAGGAGTGGGGAATCAAACCCGGTTCTCCCAGATTAGAGTCCGTGCACTTAACCACTACACCAAACTGGCTCTCGCTCACAACTTTAAGGCCAGTAGCTCACCAAGTAGAATTTTCGCTCCCAAGACACCACAGCTTAGAGGGAGCATTGCCCACAAGCATCTAGGTCAATGCAGTGCTCCCTCCAAGCTGAGTCAGTGTGAGCTGGCTCCCAGTTTCTTTAGCCTCCAGTTCACACATTTTTGTCTTCGCTCAGGAAGGAGGGCTCCAGTGTTCCCTCCAAGCTGAGTGAGTGTGAGCTAGCTCACAGTTTTTTAGCCTCCAGCTCACAGATTTCTGTCTTAGCTCAGGAAGGAGGGCTCCAGAGCAAACTCATTTAATGCAGTCGCCAAATCGCTCGCTCGCAACTTTAAGGCCAGTAGCTCACCAAGCAGAATTTTTGCTCGCAAGACTCCCCAGCTTAGAGGGAGCATCGAGTGCAGGGAAGGAATAGGAGACTGCTTCGGGGGAGTGGGCGGAGCCACTCCGACTGCGGCTTCAGCACGGCAAAACCACCTCGTCTGCAGCAGTCAAGCAACGTGGAAGCATCTGCCCAAGCACTGCACGGCTGGCTCCCCAGTCCACCTATACGAGACTTCCTTTGCACCCCTTCCAAGCTGGTGGGGCCTTGCAGTGAGGATACACCAACTCGAAGCTTTGCTGTCCTTTATACAGTTTATATCTCTGGTTCCTGGTATTACGTTTTATGGCACGCGTGGCCCGACAAAGTGACATTTATGTCAGATCCAGCCCTCGCAACAAATGAGTTTGACATCCCCGGTTTAGCGTATGTAGAGAGTATTGGTGAGCAAGAATGCTGCGGCCAGCTTATTGATGGGTCTCACAATGCGGGACCATATCCGGCCTGTGCTGGCGGCGCTGTACTGGCTGCCTTTAGCATACCGAGTTCGCTTCAAGATGCTGGTTCTTACCTATAAAGCCCTATATGGCCAGGGTCCAACATACCTGAGGGACCGCCTCTCTCCGTATATACCCCAGCAGGCACTGCGGTCGGGGTCATACCATCGACTCTGTGTCCCAGGCCCCAGGGATGTCAAACTTGCCAGAACTAGGGCAAGGGCTTTTTCGGTGGCGGCTCCTGTCTGGTGGAACGAGCTCCCAGAGGAGATCAGGGCCCTGCGGGACTTAATGCAGTTCCGCAGGGCCTGCAAGACGGAGCTCTTCCGCCAGGCCTTTGAATAGGAGCCGCCACCAAGGATATCATCCATCACGTTCGCTATCTGTGGCCCTATGTAGCCCGGGCCTACTGGCAAGGGGGCACGGACCTCCTACTGGGTAGCCATTTGAACATTGAATACTTTATACTGGAAGCTTGTTGTAATGTATTTTATCTATTGGAAACGTTTTAGTGGATTTTACCTGTTTTAATCTATTTATGTATCAATTGGCCTATGTGCCCTAGTTAGCCACCCTGAGCCCGTTCGCGGGGAGGGCGGGATATAAATGTGAAGAATAAATAAAAATAAATAAATAAATATATGACTGCCCCAAGGTCACCCAGTGAACTTCATGGTCAGTGCCCTTCTACTCTGACCAGCATTGTGGAGCTAGTAGGGTATCATGATTAGGGAGTCAGACTAGAGATGTGAAGGCCCAGGGAAAAAAACGGGAAAATTCGGGGGGAAACCCGTGGGGTTTTTTCCCGTTTTTTCCCTAAAGCCTTTTTTTTGTTTTTTTTCCTGAAAAACTGGAAAAATTGAAAAAAGAAAAGAAATTGATTATGAAACATTTTATTTTAACATGATGAATAAAATATTTTAAGACAAGGTGTTCAAATAGTTTCCAAATCATCTCTAAAAAATATGTATGGTATCAGATTAATCTAATTTCTGTTTCAATCCAGGCAAACCTTCAGTTTTTAGAGGTCCATAATAACTGTGAGAATTACAGACACAACAGAGTAGCTGCAGAAGCAGAGACTGAAACTGAGAATTACAGCTCAGAAAATGATTCTGATTCAATTTCATGCCCATTCATTGAAACTTAGTCCCACACTCCTTTCTATACACTTCCCCCCCTCTTCAATTCTTTTTATGAGAACGGGTTTTTTATTTTTACTTAATACTGTGGAGAGGAAATATGAATAATTGTTACTTCTGGATTTTTAAAAAGTTGTTTTGTGGAGGGTTTTTTTTTGTCTGTTCCACATAAACTAGTAAACGGTTCAGGAGATTGTTGCTCCATTTGTTACAATTACAAATAAATATTATTAAAAAAGTAAATTCTGTTTGTAATAATTGTTTGGATACACTATATTTTTAATATGCTAGTTGTGATCATTTCATGCCAAGTAAAATTGTCCATAGTCATATTTTATGTTCCTAAAGTAACAGAATGACTTTCAATCTGGAAAAGAAAAAAGGAAGGGCTAATGTAGCATTTTTTTCAATTTTCCCAAAAATTTCTGGTTTTTCCCGGGAAAAAACGGGGGGTTTCCCGAGCTTCAAAATTTTCAGAAATTTTACATCTCTAAGTCAGACCAGGATGTGGAAGACCAGGTTGAAATCCCCACCCTGCCATGGAAACAAACTGGGTTTGTTCCGCTCTGTTCTGCTATGGCCAGGCCTCACCTGGAGTACCATGTCCAGTTTTGGGCACCCCATTTTAGTAAGGATGTTGACAAGCTCGAGTGCATCCAGAAGAGGGCAACCAGGATGGTGAGAGGGTTGGAGTCCAAATCTTATGAGGAATGGCTGAAAGCGTTGGGGATGTTTAGCCTGGGAGACAGAAGGCTTAGAGGGGACATGATTGCGGTCCTCAGGTATCTGAAGGGCTGTCATGTAGACGATGGAGCCGATCTATTCTCTCTTGGTCTGGATTGCAAGACTAGATCTAATGGGTGGAAATTACAAGGGAGTTGATATCGGCTAAATATCAGGAGGAACTTCCTAACTACAAGAGTGGCTGAGCAGTGGAACGGACTGCCTCAGAAGGTGGTGGATGCTCCTTCACTGGACGTTTTCAAGCGGAGGCTGGACAACCATCTTTCAGGTATGCTGTAGGGCTATCTTTCGGATATGCTCCTGCAGAGTGCAGGGGGTTGGACTAGATGACCTGCAAGATCCCTTCCAGCTCTAACGTTCTATGATTCTATGATTGGGTGACCTTAGGCCTGGAACACACTCCTGGTCTAACCTACCTCCTGTCAGTTAGCACTGCCATAGGCGTAGGTATGATCAATGTATTGCTGAGTGTATCAATACTGGCTGTTTTACCCTCAGGTTATGATCTCATAACATTGCTTTATGTTCCAAGGTTTCTTTCAACCCCTTTAGGTCCCGCCCGGGAGATAGCATCGGTATCCCAACTCCCACCTTTGGAATGCGAGTCTTGCTTGCCTGCTTCGCTTTGCGCTTGCTCATTACTCATTTGCTTTCCTTCCCTTCTTATCTCTAGCTGGCTCTTCCTTGGCTAACGGCCTTGAACAGGAGAGCCTCCTGTTATGTGTTACATGAATCACAGATGTTATGTATTCCTTTGCTTTGTTTCCTCTGGGAACCTTTTCTCCAAAAACCCTCAACAGTATTTTCCCCCTGCGAACCTATTTTGCCGCGCTTTCCTTGGGAACACTGGGCCAGTGTATTTGGGCGCCAATAACTGGTATTTATTTGTTTATTTATTTATTTATTTTTCATATTTATGCTCCGCCCTCCCCGCAAACGGGCTCAGGGCGGCTTACAAGGGCCCAATGCCAATTCAAAACATTAAAAAACAGATAAAATCAGCATAAAACAGTTCCAGTAAATAACATAATTAACAGTAAAAGCTTCCGATTATCATTCAGATGGCTACTCAGTAATCAAGGTCCGAGCCTGCATTGCCACCAGGTCTGGGTTGCACTAGGGCCAGCTACCATTACTGATATCATTTGTGATGGGTGATGCTGCTGGTGCTGCTGATGGTATGACTGGTGGTGGCTCCTAGCCAAAGGCCTGGCGGAAGAGCTCCGTCTTGCAGGCCCTGCGGAACTGCATTAAGTCCCGCAGGGCCCTGATCTCCTCCGGGAGTTCATTCCAGATGGTAGATGGTAGGCAGGCCATATTTCATATCAAGTATAATTGTAATGGCATTGCTAGGCTTGGGGATTACTAACAGGAAAAGTGTTTGACCAACATGATCTTTTCTACAAATAAAGGGCTTTCTACTTAAGGAGCCCTGTTGTGGACTATATCTCTGGGCCCATTCTCACACCTCCCAGGGTTGTTGTTGTTGTCGTGAGAATTAAATGGAAGATAGGAGACGGATGTCAGCCATTTGGGGTCCCTGCTGGGGAGGAAGGCAGGGTACAAATGGCGTCAATAAATAAATACATTTCCACTTGCACTCACCGGACAGCCAGCTGTTTCGTAGACCAAGGTCATGCACAGAGTGATGGATCTGGATAAGCAGCTCACTGTAGATGGAGAGACACAGACAAAGCCATTAAAAAAATTATCATATGGCAGTGTGCATGGTATAGCCGGGAGATCCTAAGATTGTCTGGCAGCCAGAAGCTCTAGCTCTTTTAGGGTTATGCACCACTAGGTGGCGAGCTAGACTTGTCTGCCTCTGCATCAGGCCCCTGGTGTGCCTGGGAGGTCGCCCTTCCAAATGCTAGCCAAGGCCGACCCTGCTTAGTTTCCGAGATCTGACGGGATCCGGCTAGCCTGGGTCATCCAGGCCAGGGCAGACAAAAGACATTTCCCATTGCGACAGATCTCCAAGCGGTTGTGAAAATGGACCACCAGTTGGCGGGACTCACCCTGGCTTCCATTTCATTCACCTGGCTTGCATTTAGACCACTCCCACTGTTCCCTTTGGAGTCTCAGGGCAGCTTACAATCTCTTTTCCCCTCCCCTCACCACAAGAAGAGAAGGAAGGGATTGGGTTTATACCACGCCCTTCACTTGGGAGTCTCAGAGCGGCTTACAAACTCCTCTCCCTTCCCCTCCCCACAACAGACACCCTGTGAGGTAGGTGGGGCTGAGAGAGCTCTGACAGAAACTGCCCTTTTTCAAGAACAGCTGTACCAGAACTATGGCTTGCCCAAGGTCATCCAGCAGCTGCAAGTGGAGGAGTGGGGAATCAAAACCGGTTCTCCCAGATTAGAGTCCGCGCACTTAACCACTACACCAAAGGAGTCTCAAGCGGCTTACCATCTCCTTTCCCTTCCCCTCCCCACAACAGACACCCTGTGAGGTAAGTGGGGCTGAGAGAGCACTTTCGAGAACTGCTCTTTCTAGAACAGCTCTGAGAGAATTTACGACTAACCCAAGGTCATCAAGCAGGTGCAAGTGGAGGAGTGGGGAATCAAACCCAGTTCTCCCAGATTAGAGTCCGCGCTCTTAACCACGACACCAAACAGGTTGGTTAACACATGCATATTCCTCTCTGGTTGATATTTCTTTATTGTTATGTCCAATCCACCTTTCTCACAGCATGGATTACACAGTGAGCCAGTTCAATCGACAAAAAGAACCTCTATAACCAGCGCATTAGGATTTTTGAACCAAAACAGAAAGAACTACAAAAAAATAAGAGAAGCCAATGTTGGATCAGGCCAACGGCCTCTCCAGTCCAACAGTCTGTGTCACACAGAGGTCAAAACTCAGGGGCCATCAGGAGGTCTGCCAGTGGAGCCCTCCCACTGTTCCCCCCCCAAGCACCAAGAATACAGAGCATCCCTGCCACAGCAGGTTGAATAGATCCAAAGGAGTTAGCCAAGACAGTAAGACGCCCCGGAGCACCTTGAAGACTAACTAACTTTATTGTAGCCGTCAGCTTTCGAGAAACACAGCTCTCTTTGTCAGATGCCTCTGAAACATTTCAAAACCAAAATCCAACTGGATGCTGCCGAACTGGAATTTGTATGTAAATCTGACTCGGTCAGACTTGGACTAAATAGAGACTTTGTGTGGTTATCTCATTACCAGAAGGAACTGCCTTTCAGGGTACTCCATTCGGGTTCATCAACAGAAGGAAGGGGTCACACCCAGCCTGGATTGAGCATTCAACCCCTTTTCATGACTTTTGTAACTGCTTTGCATTTACACGGCACTTCCCATATCCCCTCCCCCCTCCCCTTACCACCTCTATACCTCTGGCCACTTTCTTCATACCCTCCATGCATCTGACGAAGAGAGCTGTGTCTCTCGAAAGCTTACGCCACAATAAAGTGTGTTAGTCTTAGCAGGTAGAATAGAAAGCTAGTCTGGTATAGCGTGATGGGTAGCCGTGTTAGTCTTTCTGGATCGGGGGAAAGCACCTTCAAGACTAACAGCAATTTCTATGAAGGGAAAAATGACTTAAAATATGGCTCTCATCAAACGATAAATTAATCCAAAGATTATGTAATCTATTGTTGGAGGATTATATGCAAGACGAATGTGTAAAAACAACAATGGTTACATGGATGAAGGACCTGGGACATAGTATAGACCAATGGTGGCAAACCTATGGCACGCGTGCCAGAGGTGGCACTCACAGCCCTCTCTGTGGGCACGCACAACATCACGCCAGCACAGAGTTCGCAGGATTGGACAGCAAAAATCACATTAATTGTTCAAAAGCATGCCAAATGCAAACTTTTACCTTTCAATAAAAAGTTGCTTGTATCATTGAAAGCTCTGTTATTGTGTTTTTCTTTTAAGACAAAAGATGTTAATGTATGAGTTGTTTTTTCTAGAACAAAAACCTCAGTATTCAGGTTAAATTGCCGTGTTGGCACTTTGCGATAAATAAGTGGGTTTGGGGTTGCAGTTTGGGCACTCGGTCTCTAAAAGGTTTGCCATCACTGGTATAGACATTGAGCAATGGTCAAAAATATGGAAAGCCGCTAGATTTATGAGAGCAATATCATATAAGGAAAATATCTATAAAATGTTTCATAGGTGGTATTGGACACCAGACAGAATAGCAAAATGTTATGCGAACACCTCCAGTACCTGTTGGAAATGTAAAGGTAATGTCGGGACATTTTATCATACGTGGTGGAGGTGTAGCAAGATACAGAGGTACTGGCACAAAATACATGAAATTATACTGGAAATAGTGGATAAAGACATTCCCTTTACACCTGAAATATTTTTATTAAATATGCTCTCGGATAACTACAATAGAAATGATGTATACCTTATAACATATATACTAACAGCGGCTAGAATCTTGGTAGCAAAAGGCTGGAAATTAGATCAGTTACCTACAAGAGAGGAACTAATTGATAAAATATTGGAGGTGGCAGAGATGGATAGATTAAACATTATTTTGCAGGGAAAAGATCAAGAATTACATACAAAAAGATGGGAGAGAGTATATATGGTTGGATCAAAAAAGTGAAAAGTAGACGCAATTCTATGTAGTAATGCAGATTATCGACTGCAGGGGTCATTTCGTAGAAAAATATGTGCAGGAGCTCATTAGCATAACTCATTTACATAACTCATTTGCATATACCACACCCCCTAACATGCCGGAAGTGTGTCAGAAGGCAACACCCACCGCTCAGGCTCCACTCCACAGGTGAGTGAAACTGACCTGCTCTTCCTCCATTCCCTTCCCCATCCAATACTTTGTGCAATAAAAATAAGCGTCAAGAACACACCCTCATTCTCTTCCTGCTCCCTTGAAACCACCAGGTTTCAAGGAGACTTGAGATACCCAGGACATGTGCACCACCCATCCCTTTCCCTTCCCCTCCCCACAACAAGACACCCTGTGAGGTAGGTGGGGCTGAGAGAGGTCTTTTGAGAACTGCTCATGAGAGAACAGCTCTGAGAGGACTTGTGACTGGCCCAAGCTCACACCAGCAGCTGCATGTGGAGGAGTGGGGGATCAAACCTGGTTCTCCCAGATTAGAGTCCAACTCCTGACCACTACACCAAACTGATAAGGTGGAAGCTGCTGAAGGGTTGGTGAAATTTCTCCAGTACTTATGTGCCATGTGCCCAGATAAAAAATGGTATACGTAGAAAATTTATATGCCACCTTGAGCAAGTCTCTGGAAAAGCAGCACCCAGTCATAAAAGGAACAAGGATAAAAATTATCAATATTAAAACAAAACATTAAAAACAATAAAAACCCTAGCAGGGCTTTCCCCGGGGTGCTGCGCCTCTGCACTGCTCAGGGAAGCCGAGGAGGGGCGGGGCTTGGTCATGTGCCTGCCTCCTGGGCTCCTCACTCCCAGAGCTGCGCTCCTGTGCGCTCCTGCTCCAATGGACCCCTGATCGACTATATTTTATGTGTAAAAACTGATAAATAAATGGTTACAAAAAAAGACTGACAACAACTTGCTTTTTTCTTCTGCTACAGCAGTGAAGCTGGACACAGTCAAGTCCAAAATCCTCAGCCAGTCATTCTAACATAACCTACCTCACAGGGCAGTTGTGAGCAGTGTTCCCCCTAAACTGAGTCAGTGTGAGCTAGCTCACAGTTTTTTTTAGCCTCCAGCTCACACACTTTTGTCTTCGCTCAGGAAGGAGGGCTCCAGAGCAAACTAATTTATGCAGCAGCCAAATCGCTCACTCACAACTTTAATGCCAGTCGCTCACAAGGTAGCATTTTTGCTCACAAGACTCCACAGCTTAGAGGGAGCACTGGTTGGGAGTATAAAATAGGGGAGGCACGCTTCTGCTGGGAGGGAGGCAGGCTTTGAAATATTTCCAGCGAACGAAACTATAGACCCAACCCTAGATTCGAGTCCAGTATCACATTAAAGGCTGATTAGGTTTTTAGGGTATGCGCATTCAAGAGTCAAAAGCTCCCTTTGGGTCGGGTTCATCATCTCCAGAGCTCATCTGCCGATATCGGACTCAAATCTAACTCCCCTCTGAAACTATATTCAGCCCCGAGTTTCTTGGGAGGGCGGTGAGATAAAAACATGAGTTTCCGAAGTCGAGCATAACCAGATCCTTGCGCAAAAAATTTGCCTGCCAAATTTGTCCCTCCGCAACAAATCTGTTTGTCTTTCAGCTGCCAGGAGGCTCAGAGAGCTGCTTTCACTGGGTCAGACTAGCTCGGTCCCCTCCTGAAACCTGAACACCCCCCCCCCCTTTCATCTCTCCCTTGTAAACACAGCCTTTGAAACCAAGGACCGCCCTTGGCAGATGGGGCACCTGGCAACCCGAACCACCAGCCTTGGAGGGTGGGGGCAGAAAGAAAGCCAGCACAGAAGAGAGGGACGAAGATGATCAGGGGCCAGGAAGTCAAAGCCCGACGAGGAAAGGCAGAGGGGACTTGGGCAATGCTCCCTCTAAGCTGCGGAGTCCTGTGAGCAAAAATTCTATTTGGTGAGCTACTGGCATCATGCAGCCGCCAAATCGCTCGCTCACAACTTTAATGCCAGCAGCTCGCAAGGTAGAATTGTCGCTCACAAGGCTCCATGGCTTGGAGGGAGTGGGCGATCTCGCTGCTGCATAAATGAGTTTGCTCTGGAGCCATCCTTCCTGAGCGGAGACTAAAATGTGTGAGCCGAGGCTAAAAAACTGTGAGCTAGCTCACACTCATGCAGCTTAGAGGGAACACTGGAATTGGGCATGTTTAGCCTGGAGAAGAGGAGGTTGGGGGGGGGGGGGGACACAACTGCTCCCTTGAAGTCTTGGAAGGGCTGTCACTTAGAGGAGGGCAGGGAGCTGTTCCTGTTGGCAGCAGAGGATAAGACTTGCAAGAAGGGGTTTAAATTAGGACGGGAAGGAACCGGCTGGATATTTGGGGGGGGGGGGGGATTTACAGAAAGGTTAGTTCATCAGTTAGTTCATCAGTGGGCTACGTAGGGAGGTGGTGAGCTCCCCATCTTGGCGGTCTCAGGGGCTGGACGAACATCTATCAGGGATGCTCTAGGCTGATCCTGCATTGAGCAGGGGATGGACTAGATGGCCTGCAGGGTCCCTGCCAGCTTTACAATTCTATGAATGATGAATGTATCACAAATGGCAGAGGGTTAGGAAGGGAGGGAAGGAAGGAAGGATTTTATTTACTGGTTTATGAATCACCCTGTCTTTGTGAGCACAAGGCTCTAGGGAAAGGGAGGGAGGGAGGGAGAGGGGTGGGGGAAAGAAAGAAAGAAAGAAAGAAAGAAGAAAGAAAGAAAGAAAGAAGAAAGAAAGAAGAAGAAAGAAAGAAAGAAGGAAAGAAAGAAAGGGAGGGAGGGTGGGAGGGAGGGAGGGAGGGGGTGGGGGAAAGAAAGAAAGAAAGAAAGAAAGAAAGAAAGGGAGGGAGGGAGGGAGGGAGGGAGGGAGGGAGGGAGAGGGGTGGGGGAAAGAGAAAGAAAGAAAGAAAGAAAGAAAGAAAGAAAGAAAGAAAGAAAGAAAGAAAGAAAGAAGAAAGGGAGGGAGGGAGGGAGGGGGGGTGGGGGAAAGAGAAAGAAAGAAAGAAAGAAAGAAAGAAAGAAAGAAAGAAAGAAGAAAGAAAGAAAGAAGAAGAAAGAAAGAAAGAAAGAAAGGGAGGGAGGGAGGGAGGGAGGGAGGGAGAGGGGGTGGGGGAAAGAGAAGAAGAAAGAAGAGAAAGAAAGAAAGAAAAGAAAGAAAGAAAGAAAGAGAAGAAAGAAAGAAAGAAGAGAAAGAAAGAAAGAAAGAAAGAAAGAAAGAAAAGAAAGAAAGAAAGAAAGAAAGAAAGAAAAGAAAGAAAGAAAGAAAGAAATTTTTTAAACCTTGGTTAGTCATCCAGGTCAGATACAGAAGGAAGTCACCCAAGAGGGTGAAAATAAACAGAAACCTTGTTTCTTAACTATCACCTTAAAGATGAATCCCACTTCAGTTCAGCCAAAAAAAAAAAAAAGGAATTGTGGGTCATTATAGCCTTCTTCTCCAACTCCTTCAGAAGCAACGAGAGATTCCCCACTAGACCGGTTTTTTAATGTAGGAGAGGTATGAAAATAATTAGACAAACAACCAGGTGGCATGAAATCACCGTGGCTGAAACGCTGAAGGCCTCTTGCCTCAACAACCTTACAGGGTCGCTGTAAGTCAGCTGCGACCGGATGACAAACTGCCCTCCCTTCAAAGCTGATCGAGCAAAACAGAGACAACTTAACTAGTTTCACTGAACTACCCTGCCAAACTATATCTTATTTTTCCCTAAGCTACTTTGCTAAGCGGGGAATCCCTACCTGCTCACGGTGTTCACTTACCCCTCTTATTCTACAAGGTCGGAATTTTTCATAATTACATTTTTCACCTTGTTCTTCCTGCATTTCAAGGCCCCGTGACCTTATCGGACAAATGGATCTTTGACTCTCAAAAAGTTTATGCCCTGGAAACCTTGTTGGTCTTTGTTGCTAGATTCGAATCGCAAGCACACTGGCTTGTTTTCTGATCGTAAACAAAAGCTATTCAGGGTCCAAAACACAAATCCAACAGGCCCAACCCAAACGACACAAAACAGCACGTGAGCTCTCGAGTTCGCCAGAAACACTTTTCCAAAGAGTCTGCCTAGTGAGGAACCCCAGCACTGCCTTTGAAACAACCCAGCAGTCTCCAGTCCTGGGATCGAAAGATGTCTGCCTTTTCGGCCCTGCGAAAACTGTTTATTTTTGCCGCAGCAGACAAACCCATCTAACCCCCACCCCGCCGCCAGCCTAAGTGAATGGGTATACAACCCCTTCTCTAAATACACAGTGAAGAAAATAAGTTTTGGACCCTGCGGAGTATTTGACCAAGTCTGGCCAAAGGTCAAGGCAGGCCAGAGACGACTCTGAATCCAAACAGGGATGGGTGGGGAGATTGGGGAGGGGCTGTGGCTCAGTGCGGACGTAAGAGCACATAAGGGAAGCCAATGTTGGATCAGGCCAGTGGCCCATCCAGTCCAACACTCTGTCACACAGTGGCCAAAAACACCAGGTGCCCTCAGGAGGTCCACCAGTGGGGGCAGGAAGCCCTCCCACTGTTGCCCCCCCCAAACACCAAGAATACAGAGCATCCCTTGCCCCGGACTGAGAGTTCCTATCTATACCTTGTGGCTAATAGCCACTGATGGACCTCTGCTTCAGATGTTTATCTAATTCCCTCTTGAAGCTGTCCATGCTTGCATGGGCGTCAACTACGGGGGGGCTCGAGGGTTCGAGCCCCCTCCGAAATTTCCCGGGGGGGGGCTCAGCCACCCCCGGCAAAATGGAGCGCCCGCTGGTGGCCAGTCAGCCGGCCGTAGCCGCCTCTCCTTCCCCCCCACCCCCGGCCTGCCCTCCTGCCTCCCTGGGGCGGGGGGGGGGGAGAGAGGCAGCGACGGCCAGCTGACTGGCCACCAGCGGGCGCTCCATTTTGCCGGGGGTGGCTGAGCCCCCCCCCCCGGGATTTTGGCGCGCGAGGTGGAGTGGGAGCTGGGGGCCCCGCAAGGGCGACGCGCCGGCCCCCGGCTGCAGGCAGCAGCAATCGGTGAGCGGGGAGAGAGAGGGAGGGAGGGGGGTGGGGAGCGCGGCGGACAGCCAGGCGGGCACGGCCCAGGGGAGGGAAGCGGCGGCAGCGGCTCCCTGGGGCAGGGGGGGGGAGAGCAGCGGGGACATGGTCCTGAGCGCGTGCGCACGCACACGAGACAGCCCCCGCCCCCCCCCCCCCGGATTTAAAAAGTCTACGCCCCTGCATGCTTGTATCCGCCACCACCTCCTGGGGCAGTGAATTCCACGTGTTCATCTCTCGTTGGGTGAAGAAGGACTTCCTTTTATCTGTTCTAACCTGACTGCTCAGCAATTTCATGGAGTGCCCACGAGTTCTAGTATGGTGAGAAAGGGAGCAAAGTACCTCTTTCTCTACCTGCTCTATCCCATGCATAATCTTGTAAACCTCAATCATGTCACCCCTCAGCCGTTGTTTCTCCAAGCTAAAGAGCCCCAAATGCTTCAACCTTTCTTCATAGGGAAAGTGTTCCAACCCTTTTCTCATTCTAGTTGCCCTTTTCTGCACTTTTCCCAATGCTATGATATCTTTTTTGAGGTGTGGCGACCAGAACTGTACACAGTTCTGTACACAGACCAAGCGATAGGTGAGGCGAAAGACCACTCGCTCAGTAAGGCCCTGGACAGCAGCTGCCAGTTGAGTCGACAATACCAACCCTAACGGACCAAAAGGTCTGATTCAGTATAAGATCTGACCTCATGCGATCACTTGCAGAGCTTCTGCAGAACCCCAGTTGCTTTGCATTTCTGGGGCCAGCTTTTCCTCTGCTCAGCATCCACTTTCAGATGTTTTCCTAAAATTCCGGCAAGGATCTCCCCCCCACCCTCCACCCCCCGCAACTCCACACTTGGTTTCTAAAGATCTGGTTTGAACGCTTCTCTTTTTCTCCCCAAAGTTGGGGGCCAGAGAGTGTGTGTGTGTCCCCGCAATCACAACTCCAGCGGGAAGACTTTGGAACAAAGGATGGGGGGGGAGCGTTCCCTCTAAGCTGAGTTAGTGTGAACTAGGTCACAGTTTTTTAGCCCTCTGGCTCATACATTTTTGTCTTCGCCCGGGAAGGATGGCTCCAGATCAGTGTTCCCTCTAAGCTGGGTTAGTGTGAGCTAGCTCACAGTCTTTTAGTCCCCAGTTCACAGATTTTTGCCTTAGCTCAGGAAGGATGGCTCCGGAGCAAACTAATGTATGCGGTAGCCAAATCGCTCGCTCACAACTTTGATGCCAGTAGCTCACAAAGTAGAATTTTTGCTCACAAGACGCAACAGCTTAGAGGGAGCATTGCTCCAGAGCAAACTAATGTATGCAGTAGCCAAATCGCTCGCTCCCAACTTTGATGCCAATAGCTGACAAAGTAGAATTTTTGCTCACAAGACTCCACAGCTTAGAGGGAGTATTACTCCATAGCAAACTAATGTATACAGTAGCCAAATCGCTCCTTCAGAACTTTAACGTCAGTAGGTCAACAAAGCAGAATTTTTGCTCACAAGACTCCACAGCTTAGAGGGATTACTGGCCGGGAGTCGCGTCCCCACGAGTCTTTTGTCCCGCGACTGGATCCGGGACTCCAAGGAAGCGCGCTCTCCCGCCTTGTGGGGACCCCCAAGCCACCCACCACCAGCCCCGGTCTGACTCCAACGCCAACCCGATGACAATACACGCGTCGTGGGACTTTGCATTCGCCTGTTGAACCCGGGCTGCCGCTTTGCACGGGAGGCGGTCCCTTTTCTCAGCCCGCCGCGCTCACCCGGGCAGCAGCTGGCGGCCGCGTTCAGACGAGACGCCGGGGCAAAGTCCCAGACGGGGAGTGCTGGGTCCCCGGCCGGCGTCCCGCGCGCATCGGGTCGGAGTGTTGGGTTCCGGATATTTGCCCAGGAAGGGGGCTGGGACCCCTTGGCGCTCGGTTCAGACCCCCTGCCGATTGCCGAACCAGGGTCTCTGACACGCATCGCACGTGGAGGAACGCGGGGATCGGGCTGGGGGGGGGGGGGGGGGAGAGAGAGGGGGGGGTTTTCGGAAGCGACGCGGATCTGGCCCCGAGTCCGCAAGAAACCTACCGCGCCGACGCGGGTCTGGGCTCCGCAACGTGTGGACGGCGCTCATCGGGGTCTGCGGAGGGCCGGGCGGCGGCGGCCTTTTTAAACGCGGCGAAGGTTTCGTTTCTCCGGCCTGGCGGCGCGCAGACCTATGGCAACCCGGCTCGGAAATTACATCAGGCGGCGCGCCAGCCCCGGGGAGGAGCCGCGGAGCGAGTCGGCAGCACCGCCCGCCCAGGCCCGGCCCCGTCCACACGCGCCCGCCCCCTGCCCGCCCCGCCGCGCCCTCGCCAAAGCGCCCCTCCCCCGGGCCTCGGGCCTGCGCCCTTCCACCCACGCCCCCCCCCCCCCCCCCCAGGGCCCGCCTCCCGCATGCCCCGGCGCCTCCTGCGCTCGTCGGAAGGGGCATTCCAGGATCATGAGAGCACGAGAGAAGCCGAGCTTGGATCAGGCCAGTGGCCCCTCCAGTCCAACACTTTGTGTCACACAGTGGCCAAAAACACCAGGTGCCCTCAGGAGGTCCTCCAGTGGGGCTGGGACACTAGAAGCCCTCCCACTGTTGCCCCCCCCCCCAGTCAAGCACCAAGAATACAGAGCATCACTTGCCCCAGACACAGAGTTCCTATCTATACCTTGTGGCTAAGAGCCACTGATGGACCTCTGCTCCAGATGTATAAGAACAAAAGAGAAGCCAATGTTGGATCAGGCCAGTGGCCCCTCCCATCCAACACTTTGTGTCACACAGTGGCCAAGAACACCAGGTGCCCTCAGGAGGTCCAGCAGTGCGGCCAGGACACTAGAAGCCCTCTCACTGTTGCCCCCCCCCAAGCACCAAGAATACAGAGCATCACTTGCCCCAGACTGAGAGTTCCTATCTATGCCTTGTGGCTAAGAGCCCCTGGATGGACCTCTGCTCCATTTGTTTATCCAGTTCCCTCTTGAAGCCGCCCATGCTTGTAGCCGCCACCACCTCCTGGGGCAGTGAATTCCATGTGTTCATCCCTCTTTGGGTGAAGGATTTCCTTTTATCTGTTCTAGCCCGGCTGCTCAGCAATTTCATGGAGTGCCCCCGAGTTCTTGTATGGTGAGAAAGGGAGAAAAGGATTTCTTTCTCTACCTGCTCTATCTCATGCATAATCTTATAAACCTTGATCATGTCACCCCTCAACCATCATTTCTCCAAGCGAAAGAGCCCCAAGCGCTTCAACCTTTCTTCATAGGGAAAGTGTTCCAACCCTTTTATCATTCTAGTGGCCCTTTCCTGCACTTTTCCCAGTGCTATATCTTTTTTGAGGTGTGGCATCCAGAACTGTGCACAGTACTCCAAATGAGGTCGCACCATCAATTTATACAGGGACATTATGATACTGGCTGATTTGTTTCCAGTTCCCTTCCTAATAACCCCCAGTATAGCGTTGGCCTTTTTCATTGCAGTCGCACAGTCTCGACATTTTTATTGAGTTACCTACAACGACTCCCAAGATCTCTCTCTTGGTCAGTCTCCACCAGTTCGGACCCCATCAATGTGTATTTATAGTTAGGATTTTTGGCTCCAATGTGCATCACTTTGTACTTGGCCACATTAAACCCCATTTGCCACGTTGATGCCCACTCGCCCATCCTCGACAGATCCCTTTGGAGTGCCTCACAATCATCCCTGGTTCTCACCACCCTGAACAACTTCATGTCATCTGCGAATTTAGCCACTTCACTGCTTCCTGCCAACTCCAAATCATTAATATACAACTTAAAAAGCATCAGATCGAGTACTGATCCCTGCGGCACCTCCCTCCTCTGAGAAAATTGCCCATTAATACTCACTCTCTGTTTTCTTTTAATTAGCCAGTTTTTGATCCACAAAAGGACTTGTCCTTTTATCCCATGACTATTGAGCTTACTTAGGAGCCTTTGATGAGGAACTTTATCAAATATCAAAAGCTTTCTGGAAGTCAAGGTAAACAACATCTGTTGGGTCCCCCTCGTCCACATGTTTGTTCACTCCCTCAAAGAACACTAACAGGTTAGTGAGACAAGATCTTCCTTTCCAGAACCCATGCTGAGTCTTCCGCAGTAGATTTTGTTCATCAATGTGCCTACTAATTTTTTCCTTAATAACAGTTTCCACCAGCTTACTCGGTATCGACGTCAGACTGACTGGCCTGATCGGACCTGTGCATGGGGTTTCCAACCTCCAGGTTGTATGCCAAGGGGAAAAGAATGTGATTTCGGAATGTGATCTCCGACACTTTCTCGGCAGATATATATATATATAGACAGCTGCCACTGTGCCTTCAAAGGTTTAATCATAAGAGATCAAGATCATGGTATGTCACTGAGAAGCTTTTGATTGGAGAAATTTATACCAGAACTGTTATGTATTGACCATGCAGTCGCCATGTGCTCCCATAATTGCGACCGCATGGCCAGAGCACATGGCCAAGAAACTACCTGAGCTTCAGCCAGGTAGAACAAAGGCCAGGTGGATTCAAACCGGCCACCAATCCTGTACCTAGGTTTCTCCCAGGGAACCTACAAGATGTAAATAGACTGATAATAGCCTATCAGGCCAGTTGGGCGAGGTCAGGGGATTATCCCTGACCAGCATAAAAGGAGGGCTGGGAGCCCTGGGTTGTATGCTTCATCCGGACCAGCAATAAAGATCTAGCTGTTTCACTATTCCATGGACTACCGATTCCAATACTTATCAAGAACATACATATTTTGTAATTGCATTTTTTGTATAAGAAGCCATATCAAGCAAAAGTGTTATTAAAAGCCTCTGTAGAAGGAACTAGGGTGAAATACGAATGGAATGCTGCAAGGCCGCTCCTTATCACTAGCTCTCTGCTTCCGAGCCCAGGAAGTCGCCCAGTGTTCTGTAAACAAGTGAAATTACCGACGCCACTGAGAGATGCACCCAGTCAAATGACGCTTGTATGATGGTAACCGCTTGGTACCAATTAAAGACCCTTTAATGTGTAAACTATATGTGATGTCATTTGGGGGTTCAAGACCTTCTGCCCTTCCTGGTTATGGCAGAATACAGCTTTGGAACTGCTGGAAGTGCTAAGGCATTTAACAGCCCTGTATTCCCTGTTATGAATTCATTAAACAGATATTCATCTAACTCGTTGGACTCAGACTGTGTGATTCCAATTCGGCCAAGGGGTCACGCCATCACAGATTTGTGTGTCAAGGTGTGGCCTGGGGATCTCCCCAAAGCACAACTGCTCCCCAGACTGCAGAGATCACGACTGGGGGGGGGGGGGGGAGCATGACCAATACTCCCTCTAAGCCAGGGGTGGCCAACCTTGCTTAACGTAAGAGCCACATAGAATAAACGTCAGATATCTGAGAGCCGCAAGACAGGAACAAATATCACGCACACGTTTTTATTTTTAAAAATATGCAAATTTGCTTTTTATTAACGTTAAATGGGACTGCCAAAAATAAAAACAAACGAAGAAAACCGGTTATTGATAATGATATTACTTGTTTGCTAATGATATTGAGAGAGAGAGAGAAAAAGAGAGAGATGGAAAGAAAGAATTAAAGAAGTGGAAAGAAAGAGAGAGAGAGAAACTAGGAAAGCAAATAGATGGGAGGGAGGAGGGAAGGAAGGAAGGAAGGGAGAAAGAGAGAAAAAGCATGCCTCCCCTTTGCTTCCCCAGCCGCCCTGCCAGGAGCCGCACAATATGTGTGAAATTGCCGCGTGTGGCTCCCGAGCCACAGGTTGGCCACCCCTGCTCTAAGCTGTGGAGTCCTGTGAGCAAAAAGTCTATTTTGGGAGCTACTGGCATTAAAGATGTGAGCGAGCCACTTGGCTACCGCATACATTAGTTTCGCTCTGGGGCCATCCTTCCTGAGCTAAGGCAGAAATGTGTGAGCTAGAGGCTAAAAAACTGTGAGCTAGCTCACACTGACTCAGCTTAGAGGGAACACTGGACATGACAGAGGTTTATAAAATTATCCACGGGCTGGAGAGAGTTGGCAAAGAGAAATCGTTCTCCCTTTCCCAAAAAACTGGAACGTGAGGGCATCTGATGAAGCTGATGGGCAGCAGGTTCAGGAAAGACAACAAGGGAATACTGCTTTCCGCGAAGAGTGATCAAAATGTGGGATTCGCTGCCAGAGGATGGAGTGATGGCCACCAGAACAAGCGGCTTTAAAAGGGGACTAGATGGTTAGACAGTGTCATCGATGCAACAAACATGAAATCAAGCAAACTCCAGAGCACAGCGGAAGACAGGAGGGCCTGGCGTGATGTGGTCCATGGGCTTGACTGTGTGAATGAACAACAACAAAAATAGATTCGTGGAGGGATAAGTCTATCAGTGGCAACCAGCCATGGTGGCTGAGGGGAACCTCCACATTAAGAACCTAAGAGAAGCCACCTTTGGATCAGGCCCATGGCCCATCTAGTTCAACACATTCAGAAGCACGAATCCTCAGAATCCCAGAGCCAGCAGGCAATGTCAAGGGAAGGCCTCGGCCTCTATGCCCTGTTGTTGGCCATCCATAGGAACTGGCTGGCCACTGTGTGAGACGGGATGCTGGATTAGATGGACCCTCACTGGTCTGATCCAGCAGGGCTCTTCTGATGTTCTTATGAAGGCCTCAGCCTCTCTGCCCTGTTGTTGACCCTCCAGAGGAACTGGTTGGCCACTGTGTGAGACAGGATGCTGGACTAGATGGACCACTGGTCTGATCCAGCAGGGCTCTTCTGATGTTCTTATGAAGGCCTCGGCTTCTCTGCCCTGTTGTTGACCCTCCAGAGGAACTGGTTGGCCACTGTGTGAGACAGGATGCTGGACTAGATAGACCACTGGTCTGATCCAGCAGGGATCTTCTGATGTTCTTATGAAGGCCTCGGCTTCTCTGCCCTGTTGTTGACCCTCCAGAGGAACTGGTTGGCCACTGTGTGAGACAGGATGCTGGACTACAGGAACCACTGGTCTGATCCAGTAGGGCTCTTCTGGTGTTCTTATGAAGGCCATGGCTTAGGAAGGGAAAGAGGAATACTGCACATCAATGACTGGCTACGTGGATGATGTCATCAGGAAAGGTTTGGATTTTTGGACCATGGCTTACGTTTTTTGAGATGAAGCTCTTCTATTGGGGGATGGTTTGCACCTCATGAGGGTTGGATGCAATCCTGGAGGTTTTTTGTCACCTTCTGGGTGTGGAACAGGGATCACTCCGGTTGTGGAGGGGGAGGTATTTGTGGAATCCCTGCATTCTGCAGAGGGGTTGGAGTAGATGACCCGGGAGGTCCCTTCCAGCTCTATGATTCTAAGAGAAACCAATGCTGGATCAGGCCAATGGCCCATCCAGTCCAACACTCTGTGTCACACAGTGGACAAAAACACCAGGTGCCATCAGCGCCATCCCAGGCACCATATGGAAAGATGTGGTCCCGAAGAACCAGATAGATAGGGGGAGGGCCCATGGCTCAGTGGCAGAGCATCTGCTTGGCATACAGAAGGTCCCGGTTTCAATCCCCAGCATCTCCATAGACCAGGTGAAGTGAAAGACCTCTGCAGTCCATCAGATATCTACGGTGTGCATCCACTGCAAATAGATTTATATAGTGATGTTGACTATAAATCTGGGCTCTGTACATTTGAGGAACTTGGCTCTCTGACTCACCAAAGCCACCGCTGGTGGAAATTTGCTTCCGCAGACTAACACAGTTATTCCTGCAAATTTATTGTGAAACTCAAAACAACCTGGTAAACATTCTTAGATTCTTTTAAAAAACGCAGAATATCTAAATGGATTGTATCAATAACACTGTCTAACCATCTCCTCCTTTGCTGTCCCCTTCTTCTTGGACCTTCAGTCTTTCCCAGCATCGGGGTCTTCTCCAGGGAGCGCTCCCTTCTCATTTGGGGGCCAAAGTATTGGAGCTTCAGCTTCAGGATCTGGCCTTCCAGGGAGCAATCAGGGTTGATTTCTTTTAGGATTGACTGATTGGAACTCCTTGCTGTCCAAGGGACAGTATAAATTGATGGTGTGACTTCACTGGGAATACTAGGTACAGTTCTGGTCGCCACACCTCAGAAAGGATATTCTAGCATTGGGGAAAGTGCAGAAAAGGGCAACTAGAATGATTAAAGGGTTGGAACACTTTCCCTATGAAGAAAGGTTAAATTATCTCTGTCCACTTTCTCCGCATTCTACTCCTTAATTTTACAAACTTTTGCCCTGCCTCCTTCCCCTAGTCCAGGGGTGGGCAAACTTGCTCAGCGTAAGAGCCACCTAGAACAGGGATGGCCAAACTTGCTTAACGTAAGAGCCGCATAGAATAAACATCAGATGTTTGAGAGCCACAAGACGTGAACAAATATTACCTGCTTTTATTGGAAAACAAGCAAATTTGCTTTTTATTAACATTAAATGAGACTGCCCAAAATAATAACAAAAGGGGTAAAAGCAGATATTGATAATGATATTAATTTGTCCAATGATATCTGTTTGCTAATGATATTTCGCTTCCCCAGCCGCCCTGCCGGGAGCCACATGATATATGTGAAAGAGCCGCATGCGGCTCCCGAGCCACAGTTTGCCCACCCCTGGCCTAGTCATCTTTTTTCTCTAAACTAAACAGTTCCAAATCCTTTTAGCCTTTCCTCATACCACAGATGCCTTTTCCAGAATTGTTTGTGTGCTCATAATCAGGTTAGGCTACAGCCATTCCGGTGTTTTCTTTTTCCCCTTTAGGAGGGTCAGTTTTTTCTTTCAGAGAAAGAGGGAGGAGAGGAGTAGAAAGGCTCACCCATACAAAGAAAATGAAACAAGGAAGACAAACGGTTGCACACGCACACAAAAGGTAAGGGTCCTATTTTGGAGGTTCTGGGCCTGAAAAGGCTGGACCTGCTAGGCCCTAGGCTTACATGGGAATCTTTCACCTTAAAAGGAAACTGGAGACTTACAAGTTCTTATTCCGATATGAGTTTTTATGGCCTGCGGCCTGATTCATGGAGATTCCGCCTAGGGAGGAAGTGAACTCTAGTCCCCAAAAGCATCTGTGGTAATAAAAGTAATAATATGTTTTCATTCGAGGTATGAGCACGCATACTTCCTCAGATACAGTGAAGTGGAATTTTACCAGTCTATACATATAAGGCAGAGGTTGGCATACAATTTGCTGTTTAACCTCTGCCGCATTTGTATGGACTGGCAAGTTCCGTTTCACTGCGTCTGAGGAAGTGTGCTCGCACACGAAAGCTTGATACCTTGATAAAAACTCTGTAGGTCTTAAAGGTACCACTGGACTCAAAAACTTTGTCCTGCAGCTTCAGACCAACACGGCTACCCACCTGGACAAAACTCCTAGTTATTTTTGTTGCAAAAAGCTCGCCTGTCTGGGGGTTTTTTTAACCACGGAGTTTTAATTCGGAGAGCAATCTCATTTCGGCGATATCCCATGTGTATAAAGCTCAGGCGCAGACTTGGTTGGTCCAGGCTAGCCCAGTCTCCTCAGATCTTGGAAGTTAAGCAGGGTTGGCTCTGGTTGATACATGGATGAGAGACCACCAAGGACGTCCAGGGTTGCAACGCAGAGGCAGGCAATGGCAAACCCCCTCTGTTTTCTCTTGCCTTGACCTGGATGGCCCAGGCTAGCCTGATCTCCTCAGCTTTCAGAAGCTACCGTATTTTTCGCTCCATAAGATGCACACACTTCCCCCCCCCCACTTTTTTGGGGAGGAAAAGTGCGTCTTATGGAGCGAAAAATACAGGTAAGCAGGCTCAGCCCTAGTTAGCACTTGGATGGGAGACCACCAAGGAAGTCCAGAGTTGCTACACAGAGGCAGGCAATGGCAAACGAGCCCAATCTCAGACCTCAGAAGCAAAGCAGTGTTGGCTCTAGTTAGTGTTTGGATGGGAGACCACCGAGGAAGCCCTGGGTCGCTATGGAGAGAACATAAGAAAAGCCATGCTGGATCAGGCCAGTGGCTTATCCACTCCAGGACTCTGTGTCACACCGTGGCCAATACCCAGGTGTCACCAGGAGGTCCACCTGTGGGGGCAGAGTTCCAGAAGCCCCTCCCACTGTCAATGCTCCTTCTAAGCCGTGGAGTCTCGTGAGCAAAAATTCTACTTTGTGAGCTACTGGCATTAAAGTTGTGAGCGAGCGATTTGGCTGCTGCATAAGTTAGTTTGCTCTGGAGCCCTCCTTCCTGAGCTCAGACAAAAAATGTGAGCCGGAGGCTAAAAAACTGTGAGCTAGCTCACACTAACTCAGCTTAGAGGGAACACTGCCCACTGTTGTCTCCCAAGCAGCACTGCCCCAGAGAGAGTGTTCCATCTCTGCTTTGTGGCTAATAGCCACTGATGGACCTCTGCTCCGTATGTTTCTCCCGTCCCCTCTTGAAACTGGCTGTGCTTTTAGCTGCCACCACTTCCACGTCCTACAGCAGTGAATTCCACCTGTTAACAACTCTTTGGGTGAAGGAGTTCCTTTTATCTGTTCTAAGCCTACTGCTCATTAATTTCATTGAGTGCCCATGAGTCCTTGTATTCGGAGAAAGGGGGGAAAAGGACTTCTTTTTCTACCTTCTCTATCCCATCCACTATTTTGTAAATCTCTGACATGACACCCCTCAATCGTCATCTCTACAAGCTAAAGAGCCCTAACCTCTTTAGGTAAAGGTAAAGCTTTCCCTTGCTCGAAAGCCAGTCGAATACGACTCTAGGGATGTGGTGCTCATCTCCGTTTCCAAGCTGAAGAGCCAGCGCTGTCGGAAGACGTTTCCATGGTCACGTGGCCGGCATGACTAGATGTTGAGGCGCACAGAATGCTGTTCCCTGCCCACCCAAGCGGTACCTATTTACCTATTTGCAATTTCTTGCTTTCGAACTGCTAGGTTGGCAGGAGCTGGGGCCAGAGACGGGAGCTCACTCCATCACGCAGCACTCGGGTCTCAAACTGCTGAACTACCGGTCTGCAGTTCAGCGTTTTAACCACTTGAGCCACCATCCCCTTAATCATTTTAGTTGCCCTTTTCTGCACCTTTTCCATCTTTTTTGAGGTGGGGTGACCAGAACTGTACACAGTACTCCAAATGAGGCCACACCATAGCTTTATACAGGGGCATTATGGTACTGGCTGATTTGTTTTCAGTCCCCTTCCCAATAGCTCCCAGCATAGCATTTGCTTTTTTTATGCAGTCCCACGATGACTCGACATCTTCAGTGGGTTATCTACCATGACTTCAAGATCTCTCTCCTGGTCAGTTACCGCCAGTTTGGACCCCATCAACTGCTTCAGACCAACACGGCTGCCCAGGGGTCATTTCGTGGGAAAAGAGGCGCAGGAGCTCATTAGCATAACTCATTAGCATAACTTATTTGCATCTGCCACACACACCCCACATCACTGGAAATATGCCAGAAGGCAAGAAAGCAGGAAGGAAGGAAGGAAGGAAGGAAGGAAGGAAGGAAGGAAAGAAGGAAAGAAGGAAAGAAGGAAAGAAAGAAAGAAAGAAAGAAAGAAAGAAAGAAAGAAAGAAAGAAAGAAAGAAAGAAAGAAAGCTGGCAGAGAGGGGACAACTACTAATCCAAGCCTCAGAAATACCACTATTCTGGGAGGATAGCTTCAGTGGTGGCTGAAGCCTTCAGAAGGCTGGTCGGAGGAACAAGGACCTTTCCAGGGGACAGGGTCATTTTGCTGCAGCCATGACACAAGCAGGCATTCTCCCACTGGGGGGGGGGAGGGTATTGGCACCAACTCCCGGAGCTGAGTTCCTCCGAGCTCCTGCTCGAAATGACCCCTGCGGCTGCCCATCTGAATCTATCTCCTCCAGGAGGAATGTCATCAGGTTCCCTCCCCCTTTCCATTCAGTGAAGGAAAGTTAATCATTTTCCTCATGTAACTGTTTGGTTTCAGTTTCCATTTCTTCCCCAGCATGACTCAACCATTGCAGGGAATGGGGATCAAATGGGGAAGGGAAAATATTCTTTGTCACCGGAGTTCCTTGGAGAAAGGGTAAGATCGAAACGTTCCCAATAGATCTCTGATGGAGCACAAAGATCAAAGTTCAAAGCTGGTTCCTGACCCGTGTTTTCAGTTGGCAGAGTTATGCATACGGTGGAAGGTGGAAAGAGAAAAATTGTCAGCTGTGGGGGGAACCAAAAGGCTATGAAACAAAAGAGATCCGTTCTGTGAGATTTCTAGGCAGAACTCAGCCGCTCACAAGACGAACTCCACAATCTTTTCACCCCAGCCATGGGCACAAAGTCTTAATCTTCCACTGAATGTCTTTCCTTCTTTCTTTCAGTATCCAGTCTAGGTAGGTCTTCCATCTGGTCTTGATTTCCGTGGAAGAGAGGGAGGGAGGGTATCGAAGGGGGATAAATGTAAATAACTATAAATATTTGATGTAACAGACTAAACAAATAATAATAATTTAAAAAATTGTATTAATAAATAAAAAAACTTACACACACACAATCAAAAAAAAGATGAACTCCACGATAATGCACCACAGCCAACAAATCTCCCGTTTATTTATTGACCGAGTCCAAAGAGATCGTTTGCTGATATCTGACTGCAGTGAAATTAAACAGGTTTTGTACGAAGCGCTCCTATTTGTTGGAAATATTCCATAGATCAAGCAGACTCTCCAACAACCTCCTTCTTTCTTTCTTTTTTTTACTGGCACCGTGATGTCAAAGAGTAGAGACAATTTGACATATTTTTGGAATTCTTCGGCTAGATCAGAGGTTCCCAAACTTATTTGGCCTACCGCCCCCTTTTCAGAAAAAAAATTACTCAGTGCCCCCCTGGGAAATCTACCTCCAAGAAGCGGATAAAAAAGATGCAGGTAGAGTCCACCGTGATCCACGCAGCCCGGCAGGCCAAGGCAGGCACAGAGCAGCAGCAGCTGAAGGCCTGAAGCCAGAGGCCAGCAGCAGCCACCACGCAAGAGCCCAGCAGCAACACCAGCCTTGCAAGGGGGCACCTGCATTTGCAGTTTGCCAGTGCGTGGCTGTGATTGGCTGCAGGGATTCCTCTCCACCTCCATCTCCCTCCCTGATCCCAGGGAAGACCAGGAGACGGAAGGAAAAAGCTGCTTTAGATAGGTCCTGGACTCTTCTTTCTTTATGCTTCCATCGCCCCCTTATTTTTATTCAACGCCCCCCAATTGCTCCCAAGGATACTAACGCCCACCTGGATCGTTCCAGTGCCCCCCAGGGGGTGGTATTGTCCACTTTGGGAATCGAGTGGGCTCGATTTACATTTCTGCTTTCGCTGCTTCCACACGGGAAATTCTCCATGTTGCAGAGAATGTATCTATATATCTAATAGCCAAGGCGCCCCCTGCGTGCGGATATCTAAATCCGAACATCGGGAGCCAAGAGATTTTCCTGCACATTTGGGGCAATCCCCAGATATGCAGAAAAATTTGAACTCTATAAAAAACTATAGGGGGATACTTAAATCCCCCCCAAAGTAAACGAGCGTTCCCTGCACATGCACAGAGGACGCTCTGAGAACTGCCTCGCTGTTGTTCCTGCCACCACCGCTGGGGGGGGGAGATGGCTTGGCGGGCCGGTCAGGCATCGCCGCTGCTAGGAGAGAGGGGAGGGAGAAGTCTTGGCGGGCGAAGCTCAGGCCTTGCTGCCAGTGGTGGGGGGGGGGAGAGAGAAGCCTTGGCAGGGGCAGGGAAGAAGGCTCACCTGCGGCGGCTTCCTTCTCCACGTTCAGCTCTCCCCCCCCCCCCCGCGAGTATCGCAAGTCCCCACTTCTTGTAATGGATATATTCCAATGGAAAGGTCTGCCCCCCCCCCCAATCTGCGTGAGGTGGTTTAGTCTCAAGGGGCAGAGTCCCTGCTTGGTTAGTTCTGTCTGTTCCCTAGGGCAGGGGTGGGCAATTGTTTTGGCTCGGGGACCACTTTGTGGGGGCGGAGGTTAGTGGAGGGCCGCACCTTTTAAAATGATTGCATTCATTAGTTAACTTTGCATTTCAGAAAAGGTATAACTTGTATCATAAAAATCAATAAATATAAATTAAATAAAATAGTGGTAGTTTTATTCAATTTATTTATTGTGCTAATTTCATATCATCTATAGCTGCAAGCACATTTAATGTTAGGATCAGTTTAATGAGACAAATGTACCCTATCACACTTTTCTACAGTTTTTTTGAAATCAGGAGTGAGATTGTTTGTTGAGAAACCATGTGGCTGACTGTCTTGGTGGGCTGCAAAAAACTCTGTGGTGGGCCGCATGTGGCCCGCGGGCTGCAATTTGCCCACCCCTGCCCTAGGGCATGAGTTGGTTCTGAAACCAATTGTTCCCATCCTTGTGTCTCATTGGTAACAAGGGTGGCTTAAGGTTTTTTAGTGCCATAGTTCTAAGGCAGGGGTGACAAATGTACCCTATCACACTTTTCTACTGTTTTTTTTAAAATCAGGAGTGAGATTGCGTGCTGAGATTCTCATCACAGCCTGCAAGTTAATGTCCGTCAAAGAGCATCTATATTTACTCTTGTTGATCTTCATGCAAGAAAAACTTTGCTCACAAATATATGTAGACCCAAATATAGAGAACATTTTCCCAGCAAATTTCTTCATACAAGGAAATTTTTTCAGCAGACAAAGATTTGTAAAAGTCAACTAATGTCACAGCATTAAACATTTCTTTCACAGTGTGAGCTGACTGCATGCCAATAAGTTCAAGCTGCAGCTCCTCAGGTGCTGTATCAATATCAGCAGTGCTGGGATAAGAGAGCAAATTGAATTTAGGCTCAATTTTGTTGAAGTCCTGAAATCTTCTTGGCGGGCCGCAAAAAACTCTGTGGCAGGCCGCATGAGGCCCCCGGGCCGCAATTTGCCCACCCCTGTTCAAAGGTGATGCACACTGGGACAAAAAAAATCCCATTTGGGGGTGGAGCATGGAGAGGGCGGAGTTTGGGGAGGGGAGGGACCTCAGCAGGGTATGATGCCATAGAGCCCATCCTTTGAAGCAGCCATTTTCTCCAGGGGAACTGATCTCTGCCATCTGGACAGCCAACTGATCTCTGCCATCTAGGGTTGCCAACCTCCAGGTGGGGCCTTGAGATCACCTGCTTGTTGTGAAAGCAGGTGATCTCAAGGCCCCACCTGGAGGTTGGCAACCCTAGTTGGGTTTCTGCGGTGAGACGATTAGCAGAATCCGCCACTCCCTCTTCCAAAGAAGTTCCCTTGACGTTTCCTCTGGGCGGGAAATTTCTTTTAGTGCAGTGGCCGTGCACTTCCAGGATCCTGCAGTCCCGTGTTCCGTGGAGCCTCCCCAGTGCAGACACGAATGTTAAGGAAGGGTTCCCAGTTTGCATCTTTTTGTAATATCTCAAAAAGAATTCTCAAGGAGTTAGACTGTCTGCCGTCATTGTGATGTCAAAAAATATTACATGGAAGAATCGTACACTACAGATTCTCCAGGGTGGTATCTTGCGCTCTTGAGAATCGATAAACAGAAAATCTTAATGCATCCTTGGTGGTGGAAAGTGTCGTGAAGTTGCAGCCAACTTAGAGCAGCCAACTTAGAGCAACCTAGACAGCATAATAAGAAGTAGAGCCATCCCCCTGCCAACAAAAGTCCATATGGTCAAAGCCAGGGGTGGGCAATTGTTTTGGCTCGGGGGCCACTTTGTGGGAGCGGAGGTTAGCGGAGGGAGATGGCTTGGGCCGGTCAGGCGTCGCCGCTGCCGCTGCTAGGAGAGAGGGGAGGGAGACGTCTTGGCGGGCGAAGCTCAGGCCTTGCTGCCAGTGGTGGGGGGGGGGGGAGAGAGAAGCCTTGGCAGGGGCAGGGAAGAAGGCTCACCTGCGGCGGCTTCCTTCTCCACGTTCAGCTCTCCCCCCCCCCGCGAGTATCGCAAGTCCCCACTTCTTGTAATGGATATATTCCAATGGAAAGGTCTGCCCCCCCCCCCCCCAATCTGCGTGAGGTGGTTTAGTCTCAAGGGGCACAGTCCCTGCTTGGTTAGTTCTGTCTGTTCCCTAGGGCAGGGGTGGGCAATTGTTTTGGCTTGGGGGCCACTTTGTGGGAGCGGAGGTTAGCGGAGGGCCGCACCTTTTAAAATGATTGCATTCATTAGTTAACTTTGCCTTTCAGAAAAAGTATAAATTGTATCATAAAAATCAATAAATATAAATTAAATAAAATAGTGGTAGTTTTATTCAATTTATTTATTGTGCTAATTTCATATCGTCTATAGCTGCAAGCACATTTAATTTTAGAATCAGTTTAATGAGACAAATGTACCCTATCACACTTTTCTACTGTTTTTTTGAAATCAGGAGTGAGATTGCTTGTTGAGATTCTCATCACAACCTGCAAGTTAATGTCTGTCAAATGTCTGTTAATATCTATTTACTCTTGTTGATCTTCATGCAAGAAAAACTTTGCTCACAAATATATGTAGACCCAAATGTAGAGAACATTTTCCCAGCAAATTTCTTCATACATGGAAATTTTTTCAGCAGACAAAAATTTGTAAAAGTCAACTAATGTCACAGCATTAAACATTTCTTTCACAGTGTGATCTGACTGCATGTAAATAAATTCAATCTGCAGCTCCTCAAGTGCTGACAGTGGCCAACTGTCTTGGCGGGCCGCAAAAAACTCTGTGGCAGGCTGCATGTGGCCCCCGGGCCGCAATTTGCCCACCCCTGGTCAAAGCAATGGTATTCCCAGTAGTTATATATGGCTGTGAGGGTTGGACCGTAAGGAAGGCCGTGATAGAATAGAATAGATGCTTTCAAATTATGGTGCTGGAGAAGACACTTGAGAGTCCCTTGGACTGCAAGGAGATCAAATCAGTCAATCCTAAAAGAAATCAACCCTGACGGTTCCCTGGAAGGCCAGATCCTGAAGCTGAAGCTCAAATACTTTGGCCGCGGTCACACACACTCAATAATCCACTTTCAATCCACTTCCAATGCACTTTCAAACTGGATTTTGTCAGTTCACACAGTGAAAATCCAGTTGGAAAGTGCATTGAAAGTGGATTGAAAGTGGATTATTGAGTGTGTGTGACCACAGCCTTTGGCCACCAGATGAGAAGGGAGCACTCCCTGGAGAAGACCCTGATGCTGGGAAAGACTGAAGGTCAAAGAAGAAGGGGACGGCAAAGGATGCAATGGTTAGACAGTGTCATCAATGCAATAAACTTGAAGTTGAGCACACTCCAGAGGATGACAGAAGACAGTCGGACTCGACTGCGACTGAACAACAAGGGTTTTCAAGGCAAGAGACGTTCAGAGGTGTTTTTCCATCGCTTGCCTCCACGTCATGTGCCGGATGTTCCTTGGAGGTCTCCCATCCAAATACTAGCTGGGGCCGACCCCACTCAGCTTCTGAGATCTGACAAGATCTGGCTAGTCTGGGCCATCTGGGTCCTTGGAGGATCTTTTGTAGAGATCACTGCACTGCAGAAACGTTCACCCATAGACCTAAGGAAGATTTTGGAACATTTGCAAGTGTACACCTATGGCACTTTGAAAAAATCCTCTCGCTGCGGACCCCGGGGGGAAATGGGGATTAATAAAGGTGAACCCTCCCTATCAAATTATGCATAAAGAACCCCACAGATCGTTTTTCATTTAATAAGCACTCTGAAGGAGGAAGAGACGCTCGTATTTAGTAAAGAACTCTTGATTGGATAGGATTTCCTGATCATTCCTAGTTTTCCTTCCTGTCCTTTTTCACCTTGTATTGTTCGGATCTTTAACAGCAGTATTCCTGCCGAGAGGAAACAGGACAATTCTGACTAAGGATATTCTGGAATAGCTTGCCCCCACCCCCACCCCCATTGCCTTGATATCTGCTTTTATGCTAAACAGTAGAAATTTTTGGCCAGAGAATCAAGCAACAGATAAAGTGCTGCCAATGTTTTGTAGAGGTTAGAGGAGTGGACTCTGATTTGGGAGGGCTGGGTGTAAATGCCCGCTCTGCCAGGAAGCTTGTTGGGTGACCTTGGACTGGTGTCTCTCCCCCTCCCTCCCTCCCTTCCTCCCTCCCTCCCTTGTCTCTTCCAGTTCTTCTTTCCTACTCCTTTGGCGTCTCTCCCTTCCTCCCTTCTCTCTCTTCTCTCTCTCACCTTTCCTTCTCTCCCCCTCCCTCCCTCCCTTCTCTCTTCCCGTTCTTCTTTCCTACTCCCTTGGCGTCTCTCCCTTTCTCCCTTCTCTCTCTCACCTTTCCTTCTCTCCCCTCTCCCTCCCTTCTCTCTTCCCGTTCTTCTTTCCTACTCCCTTGGCGTCTCTCCCTTCCTCCCTTCTCTCTCTCACCTTTCCTTCTCTCCCCTCTCCCTCCCTCCCTCCCTTCTCTCTTCCCATTCTTCTTTCCTACTCCCTTGGCGTCTCTCCCTTCCTCCCTTCTCTCTCTCACCTTCCTTTCTCTCCCCTCTCCCTCCCTTCTCTCTTCCCGTTCTTCTTTTCTACTCCCTTGGTGTCTCTCCCTTCCTCCCTTCTCTCTCTCACCTTCCCTTCTCTCCCCTCTCCCTCCCTCCCTCCCTCCCTTCTCTCTTCCCGTTCTTCTTTCCTACTCCCTTGGCGTCTCTCCCTTCCTCCCTTCTCTTTCTCACCTTTCCTTCTCTCCTCTCTCCCTCCCTCCCTCCCTTCTCTCTTCCCGTTCTACTTTCCTACTCCCTTGGCTCTCTCCCTCCATTCCCTTTCCCCTCTCATCGTTCCTTCTCTCCCCTCTCCCTCCCTCCCTTCTCTCTTCCCCTTCTTCTTCCCCACTCCCTCCCTTCCCTTCCCTTCTCTCCCCTACACTTCCCTCCCTCCCTGACTCCCTCCGCATCTCTCCCTCCCTCCCTTCTTATTACAGTAAGACAGCTTGAGGACAGTTTAGCTTTGATTAAGATATTTATTTATTTATTATTTATATATTCGATTTCTAGGCCGTTCTCCCCGCGGTAGCAGGCCCAGAGCAGCTTACAGCCTTGGACAAGCCAAGATTCATAATTACATGATAGCCACACAGGTGGTTTTTGGAACCAAACTGGAAGTTTTTTAATATATATTTTATTTCTTAGATGTTCTAATGCAGCAGCTGTGCATTTGGCACTAGGCACATGACTTTCACCTTTAGAGGCCTCACACACACCTTTGTCTTGTGTCTGTTGCGCATGCTGCTTAACTTTCCTTTTCTTGGACCTGTATTAACTTTTTGCTTATCTATCTTACTTTAATAACGTTATGTTGTAACGTGTGTACTTCAAACTGTTTGACCTCTGAGGAAGGCCCCCAATAGGGCTGAAACGCCTCAGGTCAGGGTCAATGCTCCCTCTAAGCTGTGGAGTCCAGTGAGCAAAAATTCTACTTTGTGAGCTACTGGCATTAAAGTTGTGAGCAGGTGATTTGGCTGCTGCATATATGAATGTGCTCTGGAGCCCTCCTTCCTGAGCTAAGACAAAAATGTATGAGCTGGAGGCTAAAAAACTGTGAGCTAGCTCACACTAACTCAGCTTAGAGGGAACACTGGTCAGGGTATATCGGCCCTTGCGTCCAGGCCACTTGGACTTTTCTACAAGGCTTTCATTGGGCCCTTGTTTATTTGTCTTTAACTACCTTTCTAATAAATACATGTATTTTTGTATATGTTTTAACTAGGTTTTTAATATTGGCCTATATTAGACTTCTGACCCTTGTTGTACTCCCAAAATGTCCAGGAATTTCCCAAGCCAGAATTGGCAACCCTACTAATTGCCCATAGTGCTTTGCAGGATCAAGGCTCGATCAAGCTGTGGCCCAGTGAAGCCCAGGAACAGGTCGGGCCTCTTATCCTCCAAGATACTTAAGCCCTGAGCTAACCAGGGAACCTTGCTGACTCAGCCAGTTTGTGTGGCCAGTTTCCTTTCAAGCTTCTTGTGAGCCTTGCTCTGACACTCAGCTACAGTAACTTAAGGTTGCCAAGTCCAGGATGGAAAATACCTGGGGACTTTGGGGGTGGAGCCAGGAGAAGGCGGGGTTTGGGGAGGGGAGGGGCCTCAGCAGTGTACAATGCCATAGAGTCCACCCTTCAAGGCAGCCATTTTCTCCAGGGGAGCTGATCTCTGTCAGCTGGAGGTCAGTTGTAAAAGCGGGAGATCCCCAGGCCCCACCTGAAGGCTGGCAACCCTACAGTAACTGCAATCATGAACTCACTGCTCTAAAGTAGAGATGTAAAATTTCCAGAAACTTTGAAGCTCAGGGGGAAAAAAACAGGTTTTTTTTCCGGGGGAAATAGAAATTTTTGGAAAAATTGGGAAAAAATCCTACATTAGCACTTATTTTTTCTTTTCCAGATTGAAAGTCATTCTGTTACAATATATGACTATGGACAATTTTACTTGGCATGAAATCACAACTAGCATATTAAAAACAGTGTATCCAAACAATTATTGCAAACAGAATTCACTTGTTTAATAATATTTATTTGTAATGGTAACAAATGGAGCAACCATCTCCTGAACTGTTCACTCATTTATGTGGAACAGACGAAAAAAACCTCCACAAGACAATTTTTAAAAATCCAGAAGTAACAACTATTCATATTTCCTCTCCACAATATTGGAGAGTTCAGTTTGTAATTTAGGACTTGCTTGTCATCAGTGCAAAGAAATTAGATTAATCTGATACCATACATATATTTTTTTAATGATTTGGAAAATATTTGAACATCTAGTCTTAAAATATTTTATTCATCATGTTAAAATAAAAAGTTCCATAATCAATTTCTTTTCTTTTTTCAATTTTTCCAGTTTTTTGGAAAAAAACAAAAAAGGCTTCAGGAAAAAACCCGGGAAAGAATGTTTTTTTCCTGAATTTTTCCAGTGTTTTTTCCAGGCCTTCACAACTCTACTCTAAAGAAGACTTGACCTGCTCGCCAGCTAGTGGGCAAACCCTTTTCTTCTGAAGAATCCTTTGACTGCTTCAAGCCCTGGCTATCAGGAAGTAGGTCTAACTGACAGGAAGCCAGTTTGGTGTAGTGGTTAGGAGTGTGGACTCTAATCTGGGTGGACCGGGTTTGATTCCCCACTCCTCCATATGCAGCTACTGGTGTGACATTGGCTCAGTCACAAGTTCTCTCAGAGCTGTTCTCTCACAAGCAGTTCTCGGAAGAGCTCTCTCAGCCCCACCTGCCTCACAGGGTGTCTGTTGTGGGGAGGGGAGGGGAGGGGAAAGGGATTGTAATCCACTTTGAGACTCCTTCAGGTAGTGAAGGGTGGGGTATAAATCCAATCTCTTCTTCTATACCAAGTATGTGCTCTACCACTGAGCCACAGCCCTTCCCCGAGGCTTCAATTTGTAAGCTTCCCTTGAGTGAACAAGATAAGGCGGGGATAAACTCATATATTGCTATTCGGTTGGCTTGACTTATAAAGCACACATATTCACATTCACAAGGGTGGGGGGAGGGAAAAACAATGGAAATAACTGCCTGTCTATCTTGGGAACAGGAAGCCAAAGAATGTAAACAGGTTGCAACATGCAAACTGGTTGCAACAGACAAAGGGCGATGTTTTGGAAAAGGAACAATGCACATTAGAAACAAAATACTGAAAACTGTTGTGGAGGAATCCAGGTGTGACCACAGGGTGAGAGAGAGCGGGGCCGCAGCTCCCCGGCAGAAATTCTGCTGGAGATTACAAGGTTTGTACCTATGAGATCCCTGTTTCAGTCCATGGTATGTTCAAATAAAAGGATCTCGGGTAGCAGGGCCAGGAAACCACCCTGCTTGAAGAGCCTCTGCTACTCTGAGTGGACCACACTTGGCTCAGTAGACCGGTGGTCTGACAGTATGAGCCGGCTTTGCCTGTTGGAACAGTTGTTAGCATAATGGCAGAGAGAGTGAGCTATGAGCACAGTCTTCTACTGAATCAGACCCTTGGTTCATCAAAGTCAGTCTTGTCTACTCAGACTGGCAGCAGCTCTCCAAGATCTCAGGTAAGGTCTTTCACATCAAATACTGCCGGATTCCCTTTCAACTGGAGATGCCGGGGGTTGAACCTGGGACCTTCTGAATGCTGAGCAGAGGCTCTTCCACTGAGCCACCGCCCCTCCCTAGGGCAGCAGTGAGTACAGATATCACCTTGGCCACAAATTCACTATATGGTTTGAGACACACCGTTCTTGGTCCTCATTCTCCTTTCCCTAGGATTGCCAACTTCCAGATGGGGGCTTGAGATTCCCTGGAATGGCAGCTGATCTCCAGATGACAGAGATCAGCCTCCCTGGAGGAAACAGCCGCTTCAGGGAGCGGACTCTGTGGCATTATGCCCCACTGAGAGCCCTCTCCTCCCCAAACTTTGCCTTCCCCAGGCTCTACCCCCAAATCTCCAGGAATTTCCCAACCTGGACCTAGCAACCTGACCCTTTTGCCCAGGGGTCATTTCGTAGAAAAAGAGGTGCAGGAGCTCATTAGCATAACTCATTTGCATATGCCACACCCCCTTACATACCGGAAGTGTGTCAGAAGGGAACACCCACCCCTCAGGCTCCACTCCACAGGTGAGGGAAACTGACCTGCTCTTCCTCCGTTCCCTTCCCCATCCAATACTTTGTGCAATAAAAATAAGCGTAAAGAACACACCCTCATTCTCTTCCTGCTCCCTTGAAACCACCAGGTTTCATACCTTGAGATACCCAGGACAGGTGCACCACCCATCCCTGCCCCTTCCCCTCCCCACAACAAGACACCCTGTGAGGTAGGTGGGGCTGAGAGAGGTCTTTTGAGAACTGCTCATGAGAGAACAGCTCTGAGAGAACTTGTGACTGGCCCAAGGTCACACCAGCAGCTGCATGTGGAGGAGTGGGGAATCAAACCCGGTTCTCCCAAATTAGAGTCCAACTCCTGACCACTACACCAAACTGATGGGGTGGAAGCTGCTGAAGGGTTGGTGAAATTTCTCCAGTACTTATGTGCCATGTGCCCAGATAAAAAATGGTCTACTTAGAAAATTTATATGCCACCTTGAGCAAGTCTCTGGAAAAGCAGCACACAGTCATGAAAGGAACAATGATAAAATTATCAATATTAAAACAAAACATTAAAAACAATAAAGACCCTAGCAGGGCTTTCCCCGGGGCGCTGCGCCTCTGCACTGCTCGGGGAAGCCGAGGAGGGGGCGGGGCTTGGTCATGTGCCTGCCCCCTGGGCTCCTCACTCCCGGAGCTGCGCTCCTGTGCGCTCCCGCTCCAACGGACCCCTGCTTTTGCCCACCTGGAATTTGGAGATAGAAACATTGGCCAACTTCACAGGGTTGTGTGACACCCTATGTTAAAAATTACACTGAAATTAAATGAAAAAGCTCCAGAAACCCTGACAAAGGCAGTTCCTAGTGCCATTCTACAGGGCCTGTATGGCAGAGATGTCCCGCCCGGCTTTTAGTTGAAGACAGCAGTGGTGAGTTGTATTGGCTGGCACCCCTCCACTTTCCTCCCCCTATATATTTTGCATTCAGTTCCTTCTCTCCCCTTCCCATTAAATGGCCGGGCAGTCCAGAACTAGAACAAAAATCTGCAAGTCGCCATCTTGGATCTTTTTACTCTGGTTTTAGTTCTTACCAAAATGTATATGGAAATTTAAAATTTTGTATCTTTGTTTTATGGCTTGATGCCCTTTGTATATTGCCCATAGCCCGGTGTAAGCTGGGATAGAGCGATAGATAAATCAAACTGACAATAACAACAATAATAAATTTTTCTGAATGACTCAGGCCAGGTGTGATTCAGATACATGCACGCACTTAAGAAGAAGAAGAGAAGAGATTGGATTTATATCCCGCCCTTCACTCATTTGGAGTCTCAGAGCGGCTTACAAACTCCTTTCCCCTCCCCTCCCCACAACAGATACCCTGAGAGGTAGGTGGGGCTGAGAGAACTCTTTCCCAAGCTGTCCTTGAGAGAACAGCTGGCACAGAGCTATGGCTTGCCCAAGGTCATCCAGCCAGGTGCAAGTGGAGGAGTGGGGAATCGAACCCGGTTCTCCCAGATTAGAGTCCGCGCACTTAACCACTACACCAAACTGGCTCATTAGAAGCCCTGGGCATCTAATTAGTCATCCTGTATCACCAGAACCATGTCCATCCTCAGCAGTGTACAAAAGGCACTCTGTACATGTTCAAAGGAACATTGTCACATCTCCAAGCTGTGTGTTGCCATTTCAAAGAGCATTCAAGCCTACTGGCTCATATTCAACCCTGTCCATACGGACTGCCTCCTCGCAGGGCTGGTTTTCTGGCCGAGCCACTCAAGAGACTGCTTGGGGCAGCCACAAGAGGAGGGTTCCAGCAGCGGCAAGGGAGGGACCTGGAATCCCCTCCAGTGTATTGTCTGGGTGACCCAGGTTCCAATCCCACGTGTCCTGTGGAAACCGACGGGGTGACTTTGAGCCAGTCACACGTTCTCAGCTGGCCCTACCTCACAGGGCTGTTGTGAAGATAAAACAGGGGAGAGGAGAATGATGGAAGCCACAAAAGGCAGGGGAATGAATTAAATAAATAACATCTGTGCCGCTGCCAACTGTTGGCAGGTTTTGCCAAGCTCCAGGTGGGTGTATATTATCAATAAATATCAATAAATATTCAGTATTGAATATAAATATTCAATATGATATAGGACTGATGTGCTGCATTGAAGCGCTTGATAGCCAGGAGGCTGCTGGTTGAAAGAGATTTCCTAGAGCAGGGGTGGGCAAATTGCGGCCTGCCACAGAGTTTTTTGCGGCCCACCAAGACAGTCGGCCACGTGGTTTCAGTGCTTGCAGCTATAGATGATATGAAATTAGCACAATAAATTGAATAAAACTACCCCTATTTTATTTAATTTATATTTATTGATTTTTATGATACAATTTATACCTTTTCTGAAATGCAAAGTTAACTAATGAATGCAATAATTTTAAAAGGTGTGGCCCTCCACTAACCTACGCTCCCACAAAGTGGCCCCCGAGCCAAAACAACTGCTCACCCCTGTCCTAGAGCATTGGTTCCAACTTGAATTCTGATCTCCACACCGGGAAATCTGGCTTTGAAAAAGAGGACGGAAACACGTCTGCATGCCTGGGATACATGCCGCTGCATAACTTCCAGTTGCTGATCTGTTATATAAATTAGTCATATTGAGAAATTTGGAACTAGTAGTGTTACATTATAACCTTTATTTATAGCCCATGATTATTGCAGTTTGAAAGTTTGGGAACTTTTATGCGTTTCACTGTTACTCTGGCTTGGAGCGTTTGACTTTTAAATACTTTTGGAGTTGGTTCTAAGGAAACCTTGATAACGGAATATTTATGAAGAATACGCACTCGTTTGGCATTTCAAAATATTCACTTAAAGGCACTGACATTAGACTTGTTAACTGCATCCGCAGTGTTCATTTGTTTTTGATAACTGGCATACTGCGTTTCGGACCCGTAGCCAGGACTTCTTTCGTCAGGGGGCATTTAAATTTCTTAGCGGGCAGTTAAGTTAATTCACTTAAGTTAACTAACTTACGCCGGCACAACTTAATAAACATTTTTAAGCATTTAAAACTTAATAAGCATTTTTAAAAAAGGCTTTCTGGGACGGCTTTTTGTGGGCCCCCAAATGCCCCACTGGAGCTATGGGCACGATGTGTTTCTCCCTTGTTTTGTCTAAGCCAGTTTGGTGTAGTGGTTAAGCATGTGGACTCTAATCTGGGAGAACCAGGTGGGGCCTGGGGATCTCCGGATTTTACAACTGATCTCCAGTTGACAGAGATCAGCTCCCCTGGAGAAAATGGCTGCTTTGAAGGGTGGACTCTATGGCATTGTACCATGCTGAGACCCATCTCCTCCCCAAACCTCACCTTCTCCTGGCTCCACCCCCAAAGTCCCCAGGTATTTTCCAACCCGGACTTGGCAACCCTATTCCCCACTCCTCCACTTGCACCTGCTGGATGACCTTGGGCAGGCCACAGCACTGCACCAGCTGTTCTTTCAAGGGCAGTCCTCGAAAGAGCTCTCTCAGCCCCACCAACCTCACAGGGTGTCTCTTGTGGGGAGGGGATAGGGTTGCCAAGTCTTCTTCGCCTACCAGCAGGGGGGGGAGTCCTCCATTGTCTGGGAGCTTCCCCGGCGTGCATGCAAAGCACGCACGCCCACTGACGTCACCCGGAAGTGATGTCAGCACGTTGGGGGCATTGCCAGGGCGACGCTCTGGCAATCGCCCCCAACGTGATGACGTCACTTATTTTATTTATTTATTTATTTATTTATTTTTCGTATTTATATCCCGCCCTCCCCGCAAGCGGGCTCAGGGCGGCTTACATGGGCCAAAGGCCTGTTAGGTACATTGACCTGTAAAATCGATTAAAACATTACAATAAAAACAATAAATAACATACAACAATAAATACTCCTAAAAGCTTCCTTAAAACAGCGTTCGATGGCGACCAAGTGGCAGATCTACCTCCCCCCCTCGGCCACCGCTGAGACCGTGTTGGACCGTGTTGGACCAGGGCACATCGAGATGGTTGCGATGTCAGCTGGTATCCTAGTATCATCGGTGGCGGCTCCTATTCAAAAGCCTGGCGGAAGAGCTCCGTCTTGCAGGCCCTGCGGAACTGCACCAGGTCCCGCAGGGCCCTGATCTCCTCCGGGAGCTCGTTCCACCAGATAGGAGCCGCCACCGAGAAAGCCCTGGTCCTCGTTCTGGCCAGCCTGGCGTCTCTGGGGCCAGGAACACGTAGCCTGTGTTCAGACCCCGACCGTAGTGCTCTCTGGGGTTGGTATGGAGAAAGGCGGTCCCTAAGGTATGTTGGACCCTGGCCATATAGGGCTTTATAGGTAAGAACCAGCACTTTGAAGCGAACTCGGTATGCTATAGGCAGCCAGTGCAGCACCGCCAGCACAGGCCCGATGTGGTCCCGCCTTGCGAGACCCATCAGTAGCCTGGCCGCGGCATTCTGCACCAGCTGCAGCTTCCGGGTTTGCACCAAAGGCAGCCCCATGTAGAGAGCGTTACAGTAGTCTAACCTCGAGGTGACCGTTGCATGGATCACTGTGGCGAGGCCATCGCGGTCCAGGTAGGGAACCAGCTGCCTCGCCAGCCGTAGGTGATAAAAGGCTGACTTGGCAGTGGCTGCTACCTGGGCCTCCATTGACAAGGAAGGCTCCAGGAGCACTCCCAGACTCCTCGCCCTCGGCGCTGGCACCAACGGCGCCCCGTCGAAGGTCGGGAGCGGGACCCCCCACTCCGGACCGCAGCGACCCAGGCACAGGACCTCTGTCTTCGCCGGGTTCAATTTCAACCTGCTAGATCTGAGCCAGTCAGCCACGGCGTGCAGTGCTCGGTCAAGATCGTCCGGGCCGGAGTCCGACCGGCCACCCAACATCAGATAGAGCTGGGTGTCATCCGCATACTGATGACATCCCAGCCCAAACCTCCGGACAATCTGGGCAAGGGGGCGCATATAGATATTAAAGAGCATCGGGGAGAGCACTGCCCCTTGCGGCACACCGCATTCAAGCGGGTGCCTCGAGGACTGCTGCTCCCCTAGCACCACCCTTTGTCCCCGACCCTGGAGAAATGAGACGAGCCATTGTAAGGCCCGCCCCCCGATTCCCACGTCGACAAGGCGGTGGGACAGCAGCCGATGATCCACTGTGTCGAACGCTGCCGACAAGTCGAGCAACAGCAGTACCGCCCCACCGCCCTGATCCAGATGTCGTCGGAGGTCGTCCGTTAGAGCGACCAGAGCGGTCTCCGTCCCATAACCCGGGCGAAAGCCGGACTGAAAGGGGTCAAGAACCGAAGCGTCATCCAGATACCTCTGTAACTGTAACGCCAGCGCCCTCTCTATTAATTTGCCCAAATAGGGCAAATTGGACACCGGCCTATAATTAGCCAATTCTGCCGGGTCCAGATGTGACTTTTTTAGGAGTGGGCGGACCATCGCTTCCTTGAGAGCCCCCGGGAATTTCCCTTCAACAAGGGAGGTGTTAATTATTTCCCGGGCGGTACCTCGCAACCCCTCGTGGCCAGATCTTATAAGCCAGGACGGGCACGGATCAAGGCTGCATGTGGTTGGGCGAACAGTCAAGAGCAGTCTGTCAACTTCCTCAAGATCCAGCTGGTTGAACCCATCTAAGCCTGGAAATGAAGACATGCAAGGGGCCTCGAGTTCACTCACTGTATCATTTGTGGCGGGGAGGTCTCGGCGGAGCAACAGGACTTTCTCCGCAAAATAGCTCGCAAATGCCTCACAGCCAATTTCCAATTCCCTAGCATTTACTCTGCCATGTGGCAGTACTGTTAGCCACCGAATTGTCCTAAATAATTGGGCTGGGCGTGAGCTCGCGGATGCAATCTCGGCGGCAAAGAAATCCTTCTTTGCTGCCTTAGTTGCCATCTCATAGGCTTTCATAAGCGTCCTATAAGATGCTCTTGTTGCTTCGTCGTGAGTGCGACGCCACCGTCTCTCTAGCCGTCTCAGCTCCCGCTTCGCCTGGCGCAATTCCTGGGTATACCAAGGGGCCAGTCTATTGCGGGGGCGGAGAGGGCGCCTGGGAGCGATCTCGTCGATAGCTGTAGCGAGCCGGTTGTGCCAATCTTCAACCAGCTCATCCAACGAGCCGCCAGGGGGCTTCGGTTCCCGCAGGGCCATCTGGAACCGCTCCGGGTCCATTTGGCTCTGCAGGCGAGCCAAAATCGGCTCACCGCCTCGGGGCTGGGGCAGGAAGTTCAGACGGGCCCCCAGGGCAAAGTGGTCCGACCAAGGCACTACCGAAGTGGTAATTCGGTCCACTGCAACCCCCACAGCAAAGATCAGATCGAGCATGTGTCCTGCCCGGTGTGTAGGGGCCGAGATGTACTGAGAGAGTCCTAGTGCCGCCATGGATGACACCAGATCCACCCCCTGACCAGAGGCCGCATCATCAGCGTGGACGTTGAAGTCACCCAGAACCAAAAGGTTCTTCCGGGTGACGTCATTACGTTGGGGAAGTCGTCCTGGCTGGACGACTTCGGGGGTGGGGTTCCCCCTGCCGGCCGGATCAGGAACCCCTGTAGCGGGGGATCCCCCTCCCCCCGGGCTGACTTGGCAGCCCTAGGAGGGGAAGGGAAAGCTCTGAGACTCCAAGTGAGTGAAGGGCGGGATATTAATCCAATCTCTTCTCTCTTCTCTTCTTCTAAGCTCCAGGTGGGGCCCGGAGTTCTCTCGGGATTACAACTGATTTCCAGACTACAGAGATCAGTTCCCCTGGAGAAAAAAGGCCAGCTTCGGAAGGTGGAGTCTAGGGCATCCTCGTATCCCAGCTCAGCTCTCTCCCTTCCCCAAACTGCACCCTCCTCGAGCTCTGCTCCCAAACCTCCGGGAATTTCCCAGGTTGGAGTTGGGCGCCTGCCGCCAAGCGTGTGCAAAGGAGCTGTGAAGACTGGGCCGGGATATGACAGCAAGATCAATACCCAGAGGGGCCGGGCCGTCTCAGTCAGTGCCAGATGTTCTGGCTGTGTATGCTGAGCTAGTTTCACTTTCCACTTCTCACTTGCCGCTCACGAGTTTCCACTGATGTAACCGTTTCCCATCAGCTGCTTGGTTCGCTTCTCTGACTTTCTGTTGCAATCAAGCTGCAACAGAGAGAGAGAGAGAGAGAGAGAGAGAGTCTCTCTGCTTTGCTTTTCTCCTTCCTAAACCTTCTCCTACTTGCTGAGAAAAACAAAAATCTTTGCAGAGTCCCAGTCTAGAGGGGAAAACACACATAATATTTCCACCTTTTTGTCTGGCAAGGCAGCTACAAGGCAAACTGCAATGCTGTCCCCACTACAGGGTCAGTAAAAAACTGCTCCTGCTGAATTTCTGCCTGCCATGAGCCAGTTTGGTGTCGTGGTTAAGTGCACGGACTCTTGTCTGGGAGAACTGGGTTTGATTCCCCACTACGCCACTTGCTCCTGCTGGATGCCCTTGGGCAAGCCATAGTTCTGGCACAGCTGTTCTTGAAAAAGAGCAGTTTCTGTCAGAGCTTTCTCAGCCCCGCCTACCTCACAGGCATTGTTCCCTCTAAGCTGAATTAGTGTGAGCTAGCTCACAGTTTTTTAGCCTCCAGCTCACACATTTGTGTCTTAGCTCAGGAAGGATGGCTCCAGAGTGAACTAATTTACACAGCAGCCAAATCGCTCACTCACAACTTTAATGCCAGCAGCTCACAAAGTAGAATTTTTGCTCACAGGACTCTACAGCTTAGAGAGGGAACATTGCTCACAGGGTATCTGCTGTGGGGAGGGGAAGGGAAAGGAATTTGTAAGCCAATCTGAGACTCCTTCAGGTAGTGAAAAGCAGGGTATAAATCCAATTTCCTCCTCCTCCTCCTTCTATGAAAGGCTATGCTGGAAAACAGACAGTGATAAATTATAGATTGTTTAGGATTAGACAAAACAACAAGCAGAAGGATCTACAGTACTCGCGGGTGGGGGGGAGGACCTCATGGCTGAGGAGGAAGCAGGCACAGGTAAGCTCCCCCCCCGCCAGGCTCTGGCGGCGAGGCCCACATGGTTCCCAGCTGCTGGCCCCGCCAAGCTCTCTCCCCCACCCCCTGGCAGTGATGGCGAGGCCTGCGCAGCTCCAACCACCGGCCTGCCAAGCCCTCTCTGTCCCCCCGCAACGGAGGCGAGGCATCGTTCCAACTGTGTTCCATGCGCAGGAAACGCTTTTTACTTTGGGGGGGGATTTAAGTATCCCCCGAATATTTTTTTTACTTTTCAGATTTTTCTGCACACCTGGGGTGTCCCCCAAATGTGCAGGAAAATCTCTCTGCTCCCTGGGTGCCCCCAATGTGTGGCTTTAGATATCCGCACGCAGGGGGCGCCTTGGCTATTAGACATACAGATGGAGAAAGTGAAAAAGAGTCCAGGAGCACTGTCAAGACCTAACAACATTTGTGGCAGGGCAGGAGCTTTCGTTTGTCACTGCTCACTTCTTCAGATATAGATATACGACAGACGGAGTCGCATTCCAGTTGTAGCTGGAAAACTGAGCAGTGACTCACGAAAGCTCCTACCCTGCCACAAATTCTGTTCGTCTTTAAGGTGCTCCTGGACTCTTGCTCTTTTCTGCTGCTACAAACAGACTAACATGGCTAGCAGGGTTCCCTCTAAGCTGAGTTAGTGTGAGCTAGCTCACAGTGTTGTAGCCTCTGGCTCACACATTTTTGTCTTAGCGCAGGAAGGACGGCTCCAGAGCAAACTGATTGATGCAGCAGCCAGACTGCTTGCTGACAACTTTTGATGTCAGTAGCTCACAAAGTAGAATTTCTGCTCACGAGACTCCACAGCTTAGAGGGAGCATTGGCTACTCATCTTGATATGTCTTCATGGAAGAAAATCTGTCAACTCCAGGTTAGAAAATTTATTGGGGAGGAGGGCAGTGTTCCCTCTAAGCTGAGTTAGTGTGAGCTAGCTCACCGTTTTTTAGCCTCTGGCTCACACATTTTTGTCTCAGGAAAGATGGCTCCAGAGCAAACTAATTTATGCAGTGGCCAAATCACTCACTCACAACTTTAATGCCAGTAGCTCACAGAGTAGAATTTTTGCTCACAAGACTCCACAGCTTAGAGGGAGCATTGGAGGAGGTTCTATGTGGAGACCAGGGTTTGGGGAGAGGAAATACTTCAGTGGGGTATAATACCACAGAGTCCACCTTCCAACGTGGTCATTTTCTCCAGCTGAGCTGATGCAGTTGCCTGAGGATCAGTTGTAAATCCTAGTCACTGACTATTAGCTGTGGTGACTAAATGGAACCTCCATGTTTAGAAGCAGTGTACCTCTGAATGCCAGTACTGGGGGCATGGACAGTGGAAGACCTGGATCTCCCTGCTTTGTTTGAAAGTGTTTCGAAGGCAGAAACAGGATGCTGTTCTAGAAGGACCATCGGTCTGATCCAGCAGGGCTGGTCTTCTGGTGACTCATTCTGGGTCTTTCCACGATCCTTTCAACCCACACATCTTAAAAGAATGCAACTGCAAAAGCTGCGGTCTAAGGGGGAGACGAGCCAGGAGGAGCAGCAGAAGGGCTAATTAATTCTTTTCCTTTTGTCCCATTGTCTCACTGAGAATTGCTTCCCCTGCCCCAGGCTGCTTTTAAACCCAAGTAGGTGGCCCAGGCTAGTCTGATCATATCAGTTACCAGAAACTAAGCAGAGTGGTTAGTACTTGGATGGCCCTAGTTTATTTTATTTATTAGTTACCTTTCTATCCCGCCCTCCCCGCAAGCAGGGAAGTCTGGGGTTGCTGTGCAGAGGAAGATGTTTGGGAGCCGCGAGACATGAACAAATACTATGCAAGCGTTCGTACTGAAAAATGTGTAGATTTGCTTTATATTAACATTAAACGAGACTGCCGGAAATAAAAACAAAAGGGGTAAAAACAGATATTGATAATGATATTTATTTATTTATTTATTTATTTTTGAGATTTATATCCCGCCCTCCCCGCCATACAGCGGCTCAGGGCGGCTCACAACAAGTATAAAAACAAGTAATATCATAAAACATTAAAATGTTAAAACAATTAACACTAAACAAATGGCGTATCTTTAGCTCAGTATATCCTAGCACAGGGGTGGCCAAGCTGTGGCTCGGGAGCCAAATGCGGCTCTTTCACACATATTGTGTGGCTCCCAGCAGGGCAGCTGGGGAAGGGAAGGGGAGGCATGCTTTTCCTCCCTCTCATCTATTTGCTTTCTTTGTTTCTGTCTTTTTCTTTCCACCTCTTTCATTCTTTCTTTCCACCTCTCTCTCTATTTCTCTCTCTCTTAGACAAATAAATATCATTAGCAAACAAACAAATATCATTGGGCAAATAAATATCATTATCAATATCTGTTTTTACCCCTTTTGTTGTTATTTTTGGCAGTCTCATTTAATGTCAATAAAAGGCACATTTGCATATTTTTCAATAAAAACGAATGTGTAATATTTGTTCATGTCTTGCGGCTCTCAAACATCTGATGTTTATTCTATGTGGCTCTCTCACTGAGCAAGTGTGGCCACCCATGTCCTAGCGGTACCCAGGTGTAAACCTTATGGACGGTCACAATGGCTGGCGGGTAAGATCCAGTGATTGAATCAAATGGTCGGGCCAGGGCCAAGATGGAAGTGTGGGCGGCCCTTACTTGAACGCCTGGCGGAAGAGCTCCGTCTTGCAGGCCCTGCGGAATTGCAAAAGATCCCGCAGGGCCCTGATGTTATCCAGGAGCTCATTCCACCAGTGCGGGGCCGCCACAGAAAAGGCCCTGGCCCTTGTCACCGCCAGCCGAGCCTCTTTCGGCCCTGGGAGGACCAGACGGTTTTGGGATCCAGACCGGAGTGCCCGCTGGGGAACATATGGGGAGAGGCGGTCCTTCAAGTAGCTAGGTCCCAGGCCATAAAGGGCTTTATAGGTAAGTACTAGCACCTTGAACTTTACCCGGTACGCTATAGGCAGCCAGTGCAGTAATTTTAGGGCGGGTTGGATGTGCTCCCGCACAGGAAGGCCCATCAACAACTGAGCCGCTGCATTCTGCATCAGCTGCAGCTTCTGGATTTGGCACAAGGGTAGCCCTAAGTAGAGAGCATTACAGTAGTCCAATCTTGAGGTGACCAAAGCATGGATCACTGTAGCCAGTTTGTTACGTTCAAGGAAGGGGACCAACTGCTTGACCAGCCGAAGATGGTAAAAGGCCGATCTCGCAGTGGCTGCTACCTGGGCCTCCATTGTTAACGAGGGGTCCAGGAGCACTCCCAGACTCCTAACCTCCGACGTTGGCACCAACGGCACCCCCTCGAAGGTCGGGAGAGGGATACCCAACCCTGATCCGCTCCGACTCAAGCATAGGATCTCCGTCTTCGTCAGATTCAATTTCAGTCGGCTCTGCCTGAGCCAACCAGCCAACTTGCTAATGATATTTATTTGTCTAAAATAGAGAGAGAGAGAGAGGTGGAAAGAAAGAATGGAAGTGGTGGAAAGAAAGAGAGAGAGAGAGAAACAAAAAAGGCAATAGATGGGGGAGGAAGGGAGAGGTGGAAAGAAAGCAACTTTAACTTGATATGTGTCCTCTGAGCCCCTGCCCCGCCCCCATGCTGGCTAGCGTGGCTCGGAGAAGGAATTTAAAGAGACAAATGCCTTCACTGAGCCAGCTGGCCGGGGAGCTTTGAGAACGCATTTGAAGTTGCTTTCTTTCTCTGCTTCCCCCTACCCAGGGAGGGGAACACTGGCTGGGGAAGGGTAGACTGACCAGGGAGGTATGCCTCCCTTTCGCTTCCCCAGCGACCCTGCTGGGAGCCACACAAGGAGTGTGAAAGAGCCACATGTGCCTCCCGAGCCGCAGTTTGGCCACCACTGGATTAGATGCTGTCTCTGAGGCTGAGGACAGACCAGGAATCTGGAGCGCAGTGCGAGCGGGTGAAAAAGCCCCGGGGCCAACCCATCCCATGGCTCCCCATTCGCACTGGCTGGGGCCCTACTGGGAAGGAGGTGAAACAGCATGTCCACACGGCGGGCCGGCCCCTGGAGCCTCCACTGGTGCGGTGTGCAGCAGTTCCAACAAGGCGCAGCTATTCGCATAGCCACAGCAGCCAGAACAGCGCATTCACACTTCCGCCACCGCTTCCTGCACACTGTAGATGCGTCCACACCAGCAGGAAGCGGCAGGGACATGCACCCGGATGGCTGGAGACCGGATCCAAGGGGTCTCCGGCTGAAGTGCACGGACAGTGCCTTGCGGATGGGTGAGTGCGCGCGGCTGACGGGGGACAGCTGCGGCTATGTGGACGGCCTCTCTTCCTCCGCTTCTGAAGTGGAGGCATAGTGGCCCATATTGCCAGTCTGTCCTCAGCCTTAGCCTTAGCCTCCGGGGTGGGGAAGGTTTACAAGAGAGTCAGATAGACGGACAGGAAAACTGTGACCAGCCTTCCTGTATACTCTTCTGCCTCTCTCAGGGAATTGGTTTCCTTCCTTCCATTCTCACTCTCTCCCACACACACAAAGAAGGAGTATGTTTCTCTCCATCTTGGGCACCATGGATGCAGCTGCATTCTGCAGACGAATACACCCAGCATTCTGCATCTGCATCCATCCAGCTAGTTAGATTAGATCCTATCCCTATCTCTCAGCCTGCACTATCTGGAATGTAGTTCCTTGAATAAAGGATTCTTATTGGTTTGAACCTGACAAGTGGCTCCATGTAACTCTGTAAGTTCGCTAGCATGCACAGTACTCGGAAGCTACTGCTGCATGTGGCCATTGTGCCCTCTGCTAAATAAAATAGAGATTACTGGCTTACTATACCAGTGAATCTAACACCCTGGATGGCCCAGGCTAGCCTGATCTCATCAGATCTCAAAAGCTAAGCAGGGTTGGTCCTGGTTGATGCTTGGATGGGAGACCACCAAGGAAGTCCAAGGTTGCTATGCAGAGGCAGGCAACGGCAAAACACTGTACACACATACAGGCCTGACAGTTTGGGGAGGGAAGGCGGCAATGGTATAGCCGCATCTCATCAGAGCTAGGAAGCTAAGCAGGGTCAGCCTTGGTTGGTACTTGGACGCAGAGGTACCATGCCTATTGTAAGCAGCTTAATCAGAGCAGAGGGGAAATGTTTGGGGGCAGGAAATTAACAGCTGTAGTGAGATAAGAGCCCCTGTTCAGCCATGGGGGGCGGGTGTCCACTGTTCTGGATTTGTGAATAAACTCCAGTTCAGCCATCTCCCGTTGTAATCTCCTCTTGAAGCTTCTCTGTTTGAAGCCCTCCAGGCAACGAGATGACCTGGAAGATTAAAATATTCTCCCTCTGGGTTTTTTAGCATTGTGGTTTTTAATGGAAGAAGTGGCTCTTACGCTCTGATTGTGGAAGGCAGGAGCAGCATCCAATCCCATGAGCTGATGAGAAATTGAGGGCAGGTGGAGAGAGAGAGACTAACTCCTTGAGAAGTCTGTGGATGAGCAAGGAACTGGGGAGCCTTCAGTTCAGGACAAATCAGTCCGAACGGGTGACTGCGTAAACACTCAGGGTAATATTGATAGCAGCGTAACTGAATGGACGGTTTGAAGAGGAGATTGGATGATGATGGTGAAGAGACTGGATTTATACCTCGCCCTTCACAACTGAAAGGAGTCTCAGAGCGGCTTACAAGCTCCTTTCCCTTCCCCTCCCCACAACAGACACCCTGGGAGGTAGGTGGGGCTGAGAGAGCTCTGACAGAAACTGCTCTTTTTCAAGAACAGCTGTGCCAGAACTACGGTTTGCCGAAGGTCATCCAGCAGGTGCAAGTGGAGAAGTGGGGAATCAAACCCGGTTCTCTCAGATTAGAGTCTGTGCACTCAACCACTACACCAAACTGGAACATATGGAGCAGAGGTCCATCAGTGGCTATTAGCTACAAAGTATAGATAGGAACTCTCAGTCTGGGGCAAGTGATGCTCTGTATTCTTGGTGCTTGTGGGGGGGGGGGGACAACATTGGGAGGGCCTCTGGTGTCCTGGCCCCACTGGTGGACCTCTTGAGGGCACCTGGTATTTCTGGCCACTGTGTGACACAGGGTGTTGGACTGGATGGGCCACTGGCCTGATCCAACACTGGCTTCTCTTATGTTCCTTTGGTAGTGAAAATTGGGGTATAAAAACCTGCTCTTCTTCTTTTCATACCAGTCTGCGTAGCATAGTGTTACTTCTGCACACTCTTAGGCCCAAACAACATATGATGTTCAACACATGGCTGCCACCCAAACTGGCCACCACATTTCATTTCCCCCATAACATTTTCCATAACATATAGGACAGCCTCTGTGTCTTGATGTCCCTGCAGTGTGTTCAGTTGTCCCAGACATGCTGAGGAGAGAATGATACACACATTTTTGGCAATGCATGGGATGGGGGGAGTGGGGAAAATACATACCTCAGGAGTCCCCAATGTGGAAGCAAGAAGAAGAAGAGAACGGATTTATACCCCGCCCTTCACTACCTGAAGGAATTTCAGAGCGGCTTACAAACTCCTTTCCCTTCCCCTCCCCACAGCAGATACCCTGTGAGGTAGGTGGGGCTGAGAGAGCTCTTTTCAGCGCTGTCCTTGAGAGAACAGCTCTGACAGAACTATGGCTTGCACATGGTAATCCAGCAGGTGCGAGCGGAGGAGTGGGGAATCAAACCCGGTCTCCCAGATTAGATTCCGCGCACTTAACCACCACACCAAACTGGCACAAGGATCTTCGCTGTGCGACTGAAGCTAAGTTGTGGCAGCCATTTTGTGGCTGCCTCCGTGTCCTGGCAGCCATTTTGTGGCTGTGCCGATCGTGCTGCGTCAGAATTCCAAAGGTGCCTGTGACGGGGAATCGGCCTTGTGCCAAACGGGGCTCGTTGGCCAGGAAACCGTCAACAAAAGAAAACAGTGTGAGTCCTTTGAACTAATTTTATTGCAATCGATTGCAGGTTCGTCCCAACCACCCATGGGCGGGGGGGGGGGGGGGAGGCTCAGCAAAAAAACCGAGCACAGTGTATATAAAGGCAAGGGTGACACATAGCGAAAAAATTACAAAGTTGATATCGCTCATGTCTAGCCAGTTCGGTGTAGTGGTTAACAGCGACGGACTCTAACCTGGGAGAACCGGGCTTGATTCCCCACTCCTCCTCCACATGCAGCCGGCTGAGTGACCTTGGGCCTGTCCCAAGTTCTCTCAGAGCTGCTCTCTCAAGGGCAGGTCTCTCAGAGCTCTCTCAGCCTCACCTACTTCACAGCACGTCTGTTGCGGGGAGAGGAAGGGAAGGAGATTGTAAGCCGCTCTGAGACTCTAAATGAAGGGCGGGGTATGAATCAAATCTCTCTTCTTCTAGTTGCCTAAAAGGAATGTTACAGCTCTAGATGACATCAGAGGTACACTTAAAAGGCAGGGTTTTAGGGTTTCCAGCTCTGGGTTGGGAAATGCCTGGAGATTTTGGGGGCGGAGCCTGATGAGGGTGGGGTTTGGGGGAGGCGAGGAACTTCAGTGGGGCATAATGCTACAGAGTCCATCTTCCAAAAATGGCCATTTTCTCCAGGTGAACTGATCTCTGTCACCTGGAGATCATTTGCAATAGCCCCAGCTCTCCAGCTAGTTTTGAGAAGAACTCCTGAGAAAGAAACATTTACCCCTTCCCTGCTAAGCCCTTGCTGGGTCCAGTAATCTGGAAAATGTTGGCCTTGGGGTTTCAGAGTAGCACAGACCATCCGTGACCTGTCCCTTACTCTCTAATGGAGGCCAGAGTCTATTTTGTTTGCAAGTTAAAAACCGCTGGGGCCCCCTAAGTTACGCTTTGGGAGACCCAAGAATTTAGGGTGCAAGGTGCCATTCTATTATTGTGATATGGTCTATTTATGCAACAAGTCATTTTCCCATTTTTTGGCTCAGTAATAATTATTGTATGGCATCATGTCTAGAATAGCCGGGAGATCCTATTTATTTTTATTTATTTATTTCTTGGGATTTATATCCCGCCCTCCCCACCAAAAGGCAGGCTCCTAAGATTGTCACTTGCCCCAGACCGAGACCTCTTTATCTGTAAGTAAAGGTTTGCCTTGCTCGAAAGCGTTGAATACGACGCTAGGGATGCAGTGCTCATCTCCGTTTCCAAGCCGAAGAGCCAGCGCTGTCCAAAGACGTTTCTGTGGCCGTATGGCCGGTGTGACTAGATGTCAAGGCGCATGGAACACTGTTATCTTCCCACTGAAGTGGTACCTATTTATCTACTTGCAATTTCTTGCTTTTGAACTGCTAGGTTGGCAGGAGCTGGGACCAGAGACAGGAGCTCACTCTGTCATGCAGCACTCAGGTCTCGAACTGCTGAACTACCGACCTTCCAGTTTGCAGCTCAGCGTCTTAACCACTTGAGCCACTGCAGTCCCTATCTATACCTTGTGGCTAATGCCACTGATTGACCTCAGCTCCAGATGTTTATCCAATTCCCTCTTGAAGCCATCCATGCTTGTAGGCACCACCACCTCCTGTGGCAGTGAGTTCCATGTGTTAATCACTCTTAGGGTGAAGAAGGACTTCCTATATCCATTCTAACACGATTGCTCAGCAATTTCATGGAGTGCCCACGAGTTCTTGTATTGTGAGAAAGGGAGAAAAGTACCTTTCTCTACCTGCTGTATCCCATGCATAATTTTGTAAACCTCGATCATGTCACCCCTCATTCGTTGTTGCTCCAAGCTAAAGAGCCCCAAGTGCTTCAACCTTTTTTCATAGGGAAAGTGTTTCAACCCTTTTAGGAGTCTTGGAGCAGTTTACAATCACCTTCCCTTCCTCTCCCCACAACGGACACTCTGTGAGGTCAGTGGGGCTGAGAGAGCTCTGACAGAACTGTGACTGACCCAAGGTCACCCAGCTGGTTGCATGTGGAGGAGTGGGGAACCAAATATGGTCCTCCAGATTAGGGTCTGCCACGCTTAACCACTACACCAAACTGGCTCTCTGAAAACCCTCTGCAACAACCCACGTCTTATTCACATTGATCGATCCATGAGACCCCATTGGCTTTGAAGTGTCCCTTCCAAAGACAAAGGGAGGGAACGCTTTGAAGGCAGTGAAATGGGCAGAGAGGCGGGGACCAAAGAGAAAGGGCAGGGCTGCTTCTTAGGTTTCGCTTTCCTTCTTATCTAGAAGCCAGTAGACACTGAGGAGATGCCAGAACATACAAGGCCTTCTGTTTATCTTTGATAAGCAACCTTTCCCCTAAAACAAGGTTAGCGGTTAGACTTGATAAGCCAGAGTCCAATCATTTGGGATTTGATTAGTTGCGCAGATTTTTAAAAGCCTTCTCATAATGTGGCCAAAGTGCGACAGCCTCAGTTTAGTCATTTTTAGCTTCTAGGGAGAGTTCAGGTTTCGTTTCATCTAGAACAGGGGTGGCCAAACTGCAGCTCAGGAGCCGCATGCGGCTTTTTCACACATGTTGTGTGGCTCCCGGCAGGGAAGCTGGGGAAACCAAAGGGAGACGTGCCTCTATGATCGATCTTCCCTTCCCCAGCCAGTGTTCCCCTCCCTGGGTTGTCTTGAGGTATGTCGGGAGGAGCAACTTTTAAGTGTATTCTCAAAGCCTTCCCGCCCCACCCACTGCTCTGGAGAAGGTATTTGTCCCTTTAAATCTCTTCTCCAAACAAGTTGCCATGGGGGCAGAAGGAGGTCTTGAAGAACATATTTAAAGTTTAAGTTGCTTTCTTTCCACTTCTCCCACCCTCCCTCATCTATTTCCTTTCTTTGTTTCTCTCTCTCTGTGTCTCTTTCTTTCCACCTCTTTCATTCTTTCTTTCCACCTCTTCTCTTAGAAAAATAAAAATCATTAGCAAATAAATATCATTGGACAAAGAAATATCATTATTAATATGTTTTTACCCCCCTTTTGTTTTTATTTCTGGCAGTCTCATTTGATGTTAATAAAAAGCAAATTTGCACATTTTCCCAAATAAAAAAATGTGTGTGATATCTGTTCATGTCTTGCGGCTCTCAGACATCTGACGTTTATACCATGTGGCTCTTTGTTAAGCAAGTTTGGCCACCCCTGATCTAGGACCTACTTATTTGTCTTTTTGGCTGTCCGTGGTATCCAGTTTTTGACTACATCCTTGAATGGCTACAGTGATCCATGCGACGGTCACCTTGAGGCTAGACTACTGTAACACTCTCTACATGGGGCTGCCCTTGGCACAAATCCAGAAGCTGCAGCTGGTGCAGAATGCCGCGGCCAGGCTATTGATGGGTCTCTCTAAACGGGACCACATCCGGCCTGTGCTGGCGGCGCTGAACTGGCTGCCTATAGCATACCGAATTTGCTTCAAGGTGCTGGTGCTTACCTTTAAAGCCCTATATGGCCAGGGTCCAACATACCTGAGGGACCGCCTTTCCCCACACATACCCCAGCGAGCACTTTGGTCGGGGTCGCAACATCGACTTCAGGTCCCGGGCCCCAGGGAGGCCAGGCTCGCGGGAACCAGGGCCAGGGCCTTTTCGGTGGTGGCTCCTGCCTGGTGGAATGAGCTCCCGGAGGAGATCAGGGCCCTGTGGGATCTTATGCAGTTCCGCAGGGCCTGCAAGACGGAGCTCTTCCACCAGGCCTTTGGTTAGGAGTTGCCACCGTCTACCATCATTTACCATCATCTAGCGATGTAACACCAGCGATGAGGGCCGGCCCTGAACGAGGCCCGGGCCGGGTGGAGGGCTGGAATATGACCCTGATGATAGCACGAAGGGAGTCAGTCGGATGCCGCCTGAAAGTTTGACTTCAACATTATAGCGAGCACTTATTTGCAACGGTTGCAAACTGTACTGTTATTGTAATGACTATTTTAATTTATTTAAATTGTTTTAACTGTTTTATCGTGACCTGGGACTGAGTGCCTCATTGTAAGCCACCCTGAGCCCGTTCGTGGGGAGGGCGGGGTAAAAATTGAAATAAATAAATAAAATTATTCCGCTGCGATTTTCAGTAGTTTTACCAAGGGGCTCCAAATGCCTCTCTAGTGGCCCCTAGTGTTCACAAAAGGAACAGCCTTTCTGTCACCTGGCGTCTGTTTTTATGTGGGGCTGGAAAGAATACGTCTGAAATCACTGCCAAACCTGATCCAGAATAAAGAAGTCTTTTTCACCAGCTTTTATCATTATCACCAAGAGCGGCTTCTAAGTGTGCACACTTTTCAGTGTGCATGCACATGAAAGCTTATGCCCAGAATAAAACTTCCTTGGTCTTAAAGTGCCACTGGACTCACACTTTGTTGTGAGAGTTCAGCCTCTTTTAAACTAAATGACCCATAAAGGATTCAAAAGCATCTGTGAAAAAAGCAGGATAAAATCCCAGGGACAGGGGTAGCCATGTTACAGCCAAAGTGACAGACTCTTTGGCACCTTAAAAGTGAACAAATTTATTTTTCAGAAGCTTTTCCTCAGCCCACTTCGCCCAATGCATGAAGTGTCACATTCGGTTGGCAGAGAGATGTATACCCCAAACTACAAATAGTATGACAGAAGGGAATGAGTTATTATAAAATGAGGCTGGTTTCCCCAAGACAGGATATGTCGTGTTACATTACAGAGCACAGAAGAAAACCAAATCCAGTCAAAGAGTAAATGATCTGCTCAGAATGCCTGTGAACAGCTCCTTCCCGGTGATGAATGAGCAAAGTAGGGTGAATAATGGAAATTAATTGTCATTCCTTTCCTTTCAAGCTGCTGTGCACTATTCAGATTCCCCTGCATTGCTTATTTATCAGCTGTTGGGAGTGATCTCCGCACCCACTCTGAGTGGAACCTTTCTTACTCTGTGACCAGATCGTTACTTTCATCGGTTTATTCTCTGAAAAACTGCTGAATTGAAAAGACTTTTAAAAAACGTCCCGTTTTGGGTCCAGTAGTACCTGAGAGCACAAAAAGATTATTGGGAGCAGCAGGGGTCATTTTGTAGAAAAAGAGGTGCAGGAGCTCATTAGCATACCTTATTTGCATATTCTACACCACCTGACATCACCGGAAGTATGTCAGAAAGAAAGAAAGAAAGAAAGAAAGAAAGAAAGAAAGAAAGCAAGGAAGCAAGAAAGACGAGAGAGAAGGAAGAGAGAGCTGGCAGAGAGGGGACAGCTACTATAATCCAAGCCTCAGAAATACCACTATTCTGGGAGGATAGCTTCAAGTGGTGGCTGAAGCCTTCAGAAGGCTGGTCGGAGGAACAAGGACCTTTCCAGGGGACGGGGTCATTTTGCTGCAGCCAGGACACAAGCAGGCATTCCCCCGCGGGGGGGGGGGGGGCTGGCGCCAACTCCCGGAGCTGAGCTCCCCCGAGCTCCTGCTCGAAATGACCCCTGGAATCCACCCTCCAAAGCACCCATTTTCTCCAGGGGGACTGAGCTCTGTAGTCTGGAGATGAGCTGTAATTCTGGGGGATGAAGAAGAAGAAGATGATATTGGATTTATACCCCGCCCTCCACTCCCCAAGGGAGTTTCAGAGCGGCTTACAAACTCCTTTCCCTTCCCCTCCCCACAACAGACACCCTGTGAAGTAGGTGGGGCTGAGAGAGCTCTTTCCCAAGCTGTCCTTGAGAGAACAGCTGGTACAGAGCTATGGCTTGCCCAAGGTCATCCAGCCAGGTGCAAGTGGAGGAGTGGGGAATCAAACCCGGTTCTCCCAGATTAGAGTCCGCGCACTTAACCACTACACCAAACTGGCTCTCCAGGCAACCTGGAGGCTGGCATCCCTACATAGAATCCACCAGGGGTCATTTCATAGAAAAAGAGGTGAAGCTCATTAGCATAACCTATTAGCATAACTTATTTGCATATGCTACACCACCTGACATCACCGGAAGTATGTCAGAAGGCAAGAAAGAAAGAAGAGAGAGAGAGAAGGGAGGGAGGGAGAGAGAGAGAAAGAAAGGAAGGAAGGAAGGAAGGTAGGAAGGAAGGACAGCCACTAAGGAAGGAAGGAAGGAAGGAAGGTAGGAAGGAAGGACAGCCACTAAGGAAGGAAGGAAGGAAGGAAGGAAGGAAGGAAGGACAGCCACTAATCCAAGCCTCAGAAATACCACTATTCTGGGAGGATAGTTTCAATGGTGGCTGAAGCCTTCAGAAGGCTGGTCAGAGGAACAAGGACCTTTCCAGGGGATGGGGTCATTTTGCTGCAGCCGTGACACAAGCAGGCATTCCCCCACCGGGGGTGGGTGGGCTGGCACCAACTCCTGGAGCCACGCTCCCCTGAGCTCCTGCTCGAAATGACCCCTGGGGAGCAGTAGAAAAGAGCAAGAGTCCAGTGGCACCACAAATACGAACAAAATTTGTGGCAGGGTGGGAGCTTTCGTGAGTCACTGCTCCCTTCTTCAGACACAGCTAGAACGCGAGTCCACCTGTCATATATGCTGGAAAGTCAAGTGATTTCAGATTTGTCATTTGCCTGCTAATGTCGTTCGGCATCTGAAATCACTCCGCTCTCCAAAATATAGACTCGCGTTCTAGCGGTACCCGAAGAAGTGAGCAAGGACTCACGGAAGCTTTTCCCCTGCCACGGAAGCTTTTCCCCTGCTTTTTTCTACTGTTCCAGGTAGACTATCACAGCTACCCATCTTGATCTAAGATTATTGGGGTATGAGGTTTCAAAGTCAAAGCACCTTTCAGCAGATTCCCTTTGTCAGACTCTCGTCGAGAGTCAAGAGCTTTGGCTCTCAAGGGCTCATACCCAGATCTTGTTGGTCCCTAAAGAGCTACTCGGCTTGAATCTAACTGCTGTATTACAGACCCAACAAAACTACCCTCTGAAACTATCTTTTGAAACATCATTTTGTTATTTTGGTGCAAGGTACACCGGCGAATATCTAGCCCAAAACAGAAATGTGCTCCCATGAATGGCTGTTCATAGAATCAGCTTTAAAAGGGGATTAGATAGATTCACGGAGGATAAGTCTATCAATGGCTACTAGCCATGGTGACTTGAAGAGAACCTCCACATTCAGAGGCACGAATCCTCTGAATCTCAGAGCCAAGAGGGAAAATCAGGGGAAGAACAGGCTGGCCACTGTGTGAGACAGGGGGCTGGACTAGATGGACCACTGGTCTGACGCAGCAGGGCTCTTCTGATGTTCTTAGGAAGGCCTCGGCCTCTCTGCCCTGCTATTGGCCCTCTGGAGGAACTGGCTGGCCACTATGTGAGACAGGATGCTGGACTAGATGAACCACTGATCTCACCCAGCAGGTCTTTTCTGAAGGGGCCAACCAGTTCTTATGTTATTAAGGGTTCTTATGTTCTTATAAAGGCCTCGACCTCTGTGCCCTATTCTTGGCCCTCCAGAGGAACTGGCTGGCCACTGTGTGAGACAGGAGGCTGGACTAGATGGACCACTGGCCTGATCCAGCAGGGCTCTTCGGATGTCTTTATGAAGGCCTCAGCCTCTATGCCTTGTTGCTGGCCCCCCAGGGGAACTGGTTGGTCCCTGTGTAAGACAGCAGGCTGGACTTGATGGACCACTGGTCTGACCCAGCAGGGCTTTTCTGATGTTCTTACAAAAGCAACAGTGAAATCCTAAACAGAGTTATACCCCTTCTAACCTGATTGAAGTCTATGATCTTAGAAAAGTGTACCACTACTCAGGATACCTGTATTTATTTATTTATTATTTGTATTTGTACCCCGCCTGTTTCAGAGGGTAACTGTGTTGGTCTGGCAGCCCTCAAACAAAGAAGCATCAAGGGGAGATTACAAGGTGAGAATGCTACTCCGGAATTCACTGACACCTTCAGAACAATGGACACCCTCCCCCCAGGGCTGAAAAGAGATACCGGATGCTAATTTTCTGAATGCTAATTTTTTGTTCCCAAGCGTTTCTCCCCTCCTCTAATCTAGCTGACTGCATCCTGACTCCATTCTTTGCAACACCCCTCCCACCTTCTGACTGGGAGAGAAGGGCTTAAGGATCTCCATTCCAGCTCGTATCTGACGGAGGGAGTTTTGAGTCTCGAAAGCTCGTACCCTGAAAATCTTGTTGGGTCTCTGATCTGCTTGAGTTTTGTATATTCCTTGCTTCTAAAGACAGGCTTTTCAGACCTCACAGAATTTTCTATATTCCCCTTTGATTTCAGCACAGAATACACAGCAGCCAGCAAATGACCTCAGCATTAACTGTGTTTTAAAAAACCCAATATTTTGGTCACAAAGCCATTTCCTTTGACTTCAGTGAACTAGGGGGGACTCGATTCCAGCGTAAGATCACCGAGAAACCAGGGACGTGCTTTTCAAAAACATTTTTATAGGTTAACTGAAACAAACAGCTTTCACTGCTGTGGACAGATAAACACATCCTGCAAGCATCCATGAGCTTGCAGCCTGAGAAACCATAATACAACATTACTCTCTCTCTCAAGCATCCCTTGGTTTTCGTTTTTTAACATCATAGGTATCCAATACCTCAAAAGCCAGCTGAGCAGTCCCCCAGACTGCTCAAGAGCTGCATGTTGTCTTTTAGACACAAAAACCCTTCTGCCGGATTTCTCCTTTTCGGACACATAGCAGCGGGTAAAGTTCACCAGCTATGGTAGGTCAGAGTGTGTGGGGGGAGGTAGATCAGGTACTCCACCACCATGGGAGGAGCTTGGGCATTGGACGTTCAGCGTTAATGAAGAGGCCCTTAAAGCCTCAGCGTGTACGAGCTTTTCTCTACCAAAGCCAGCCCTGCATGCAACCCATCCTCCCGAACGCTTGGGTCTTGAAGCATAAAGCTGCAAATTTGTCACAATGAGGAGACGTCACGATGGGTTATATCAACCAACTGACATTCAGACACCAGCAATCCAAAGTCCGTCGGGGAACTCCCGGCCTGCTTTGTCTCTTACGCGGGTTCTGCAAGCCAAACGACCCCTTCTCGAGCTTTCGTACCCGTTCTGTACAAGGCCTCCTCCCCAGAGCTCTTCGCCTCTATTCTGAGACAACGCGGGGAACCAGCCGCTCACCCGCATGACGCGGGAGCGTGCGCGCAGCACCCTGAATCACGCCTGGCCATACGCTTCCGGCTGCCTGCGCTGCCATTTCTGGAGTTACACCAGCTGGCTGCCTCGTCGTTTCACCCTCCCTTTCACTCCGTATTTTCTCCTCTGAAACTTATCTCACTTCCTCTGCTTATCCTACAAACTCTCGTGTTCCAGCTGAGATGGCTGGGGATGGACAGTGCTGCTAAGAAGAGGGTGGAGATGATGCTGTCTCTTGGTTGGGATGGTTCCTGTGGGACAGGGATTTGTTCCCCTCCATCTTTTCCACTGCGTTCCCCCAGCTCTCGCTCTCTCTCTCTCCTGTGATTCCAGCCTCTCTGTTTTCCCATCAGCCAGTCTCTCTCTCTCTCTCTGCTCCCAGTGGCCCTCCCTCTCCTCCTCGGCACAGCTGTGTGGAGCAAGCGCAGAGCACCCCCCTCCCCAGAAAATGGACCCACAGCCACGTTTCACTTCTGGTCCAGCTCATCTGCTACTGTGGTCACCTCAATGGCGGTGTGTTCTTCGGGGGCGGCGGTGCCCTCGATGACGCTGGACGGCACAGTCACGATCGTGCTCCCGCTGGGAGCCACCTGTGTCACGTTTTGGATGGCCGTGCCCAGTCCTGGGAGGGTGAGCAGCTGGAAAGGGCTGACCACTTTCAGGACGGTGCTGCCGTCTTGGATGGCCGCCGTGCTCAGGACCGTGAGGTTGGAGGCGTCCGGGTGGATCTCGACCGCGTTGGGGAAAGCGGAACCCGCGGACGCCAGGACGGTGTAGCCGCCCAGTAGCGGAGAGACCGGGGAGTTTGCAGAGGTGACCTGTGCCATGGTCTTCCCAAGCGTGGGTGCTGGGAGAGCCGAGACCACTTTGCCGAGAGGCAGGTTGGCGAGCTGAGTGACCGGCATTCCTGGAGCCAGGGCGATCTGCGCCGACTGGGTCAGGACTTGAGAGGTGATGGCGGGGGGCCCCGACGTGGCTCTGGTCAGCCTGGGGCGCTTCTGAGGGGACGGGATGGAGACCGGCGTCAGGGTCATCAGCACGTTGTTGAGGTGCTGCGATTTGTGCTTCAGCTCCTTCGCTCTCTTCCGGTGCTCGTCGCACTGCTGCTCCAGAGCTGGAGGGAGAGCAAGAGAGGGAGAGGAACAGCAAGGGATGAAGGAGGCATCCTTCAGGTCTGGTCAAAACACAAGACAAAGGATTCTGAGGTTGCAATCACACGCACAATTAGCCCCGACACAGGTGCGAACGCCGGGCGGATTCAAGGAGCGTGAGCAGACAATAGCATCTGGGAAGTGCCCCGCAGCCGTCAGCAACCCGTTTTGATCCACCGCAGAAGCGGATTTAAAAGACACCTCGGAAAGTCCGGTAGCGAACGGGTTGCTACAGGCCACACATGGACTTTCCCGCGTCTGATTGCTCCAGCGCTCTCTCATGGCGTCAGGATGGTCTGATCAGGCCATCCCGACTCTGTGCCATTGTCCCCCCCCCCCCCCCGCTTCTCAGTACGCGCTCCATCGCACACTCCATAGGGAGCCCTCACGGCTGAGGTGCGAATCATCGATTCCTCATTTAAGCGCATTGGAGACAAATGGCAAAAAACCACAAACCCCCGACTCACCCGCGGTTGCGTCTGATCACAGGCTGTGCCTGCGACTTCAAAAGACTGTGTGATCGCACAGCTGCAGGTCAACTTCTACGGGAGGAAATAGCCTCTCTTCCCCCCCCCCCACCACTTTGTCTTGCGTGTGTGACCACAACCTGAGTGTGACGGTGTTTTGGGAAGGGGCTCAGCTTCTGACAAAAAACTATAGCAGTACACAGACATTTCACATGGGACATCATTTAACACATCTGTAATTCCTACAAGGTACATCTATATCACCTGAGCAGATACCCCCCCCCTCCTAGTCCAAATGGTCAATGCAATCATGCATCACATGGGTGGCGACACGGGCTTGTGTGAAAACCCCAGCAAGGGGGAGGGGAGAGACAGAAAAACAACCAGTGAGATCACAAAACAATCTGTAGTCGAACATGCTAAGTATTTGCAGCAATAATTATATAGAAACCAAAATCAATAATCATACTAAACTCATATATATTATAGTGGAATGTTATAAAGAGCAATTATAAAAAAGCAGGGGGTATTTCCAACTTGTAAGAGATACGGAACGGGTACCATGGTGGCTCAGTGGTTAAGACACTGAACTGCAGACTGGAAGGTCGGTAGTTCGGCAGTTTGAGACCCGAGTGCCGCATGACGGAGTGAGCTCCCGTCTCTGGTCCCAGCTCCTGCCAACCTAGCAGTTCGAAAGCAAGAAACTGCAAGTAGATGAATAGGTGCCGCTTCGGTGGGAAGGTCTCCGTGCACCTTGGTGTCTAGTCATGCCGGCCACATGACCATGGAAACATCTTTGGACAGTGCTGGCTCTTCGGCTTGGAAACGGAGATGAGCACCGCAACCCTAGAGTCGCATTCGACTGGCTTTCAAGCAAGGGATGCCTTTACCTTTACCTAAGAGATACGGAGCTGAGCCTAATAGAAATATTTTGATTGGGACCTTGCTTATACGTGTGTATTTACTGTATGACAATGAAGATTTACCTGATTTACCTGACAAAGAATCTGGTCTGAAATGCTGACTAGCCGGAATGGTGTCGTTTTTATTTTGGTACGGATCTTATTTTCTATAAGCCACAATATATAGATGTTTGGACTTCAGTTCAAGGACCTGTGAAATTTATATAAGCAATTCTTTCCTTTTGTCTGCATGTTCGGTGAAGGAAGGAAGTCTGCTGCTTTGGAGGCAGGCTGTGACTTACAGTGGGTTTTGAGTTTGTTACCCCCCGTCTTTTGGATAATTGCTCTTCATAACGTTGATGATTCCACTGTAATATATATGAGTTTGGTATGATTACTCGACTTTGGTTTCTATGTAATTATCATTGCATAAAGTCAGCGTGTTTTGACGACAGACTGTGGTGTCAAAACCCAGCGTCACGTCTTCACACCTGTCCTGATTAAACCCTGAGGGGGAAGGGGCTCTTCGGCCACAAACTCCCTACAAATAACATCAGCATCTCTCTCATACACAGGACTACGGGGTGGTACCTGCTAAGTCCCGGGTGTACTGCTCTCTGGAACGGTCCATTTGGCATTTGTGGCTCGCCAAAACTTTCTTCACCAGATCTAACATGCCAAAGTTCTGGACCGTATTGTTGAGTAAGACGGCATCTAAAAAAAAAACAAAAATCACAACAGCGACAAAAAAAAAGCTAGACTCGCAACTGAAGGAACTGAAGGAAGTTGAAGGTACTAAAGAACTCTCACTGAAGGTACTCAAGAACAATCGCCATGCTTTTTCTGGCTTGCAGACAGCACCAGAACAGAATTTAGTGCTCTGCTGTGCTTAACACTGTAATCAGGTTTGGTGAGAGAGCCGGTCTGGTGCAGTGGTTAAGAGTGTGGACTCTAATCTCGGAGAACTGGGTTCGGTTCCCCGCTCCCCCACATGCAGCTGCTGGGTGACCTTTGGTCAGTCCCAAGTTCTCTCAGAGCTGTTCTCTCATGAGCAGTCCTCGAAAGAGCTCGCTCAGCCCCACCTACCTCACAGGGTGTCTGTTGTGGGGAGGGGAAGGAGATTGCAAGCCCCTCTGAGACTCCTTCAGGTAGTGAAGGGTGGGGTAGAAATCGAATCTCCTCTTCTTCTTCATCAAAGCATAACTAACGTTTTCCCTCCCAGATAACAAAACGGTATCAAGCCATCTGCAGGAAGGAGGCGGTAGAGAAGGACGCCATCTGGTTCTTACCACTGAGCTGTAACGGGGGATCCCGGACTCTCTGCTGGAGGCCCTTCATAGTCTCCATAAGCTCCAGGTGGAACTCTTGAATCACTTCTTCCAGCAGGCCCGCTTTCTTCAAACCTCGCCAGAATGCAAAAGTATCATCTTAAAGAACAGAGAAGGAGGTTAGAACACCACGAGGGCAGCAGGAGTGAAATGACGCTGTTAGTCTGAGACATTCCGTTCCAAAGAAGGAAGAACGCATGGGGCAAAAAGCGGCCTTGCCATTATAGTACATAAACTGCAGAATGCACCACAGCATTGTTCCTGGATTAGAACAAAGTTGAGAGTCCAGCGGCACCTTCAAGACCCGCAAAGTTTAATTCTAGGGATAAGCTTCCGTGTGCGTGGAGAATGACGCCTTGTTGGTTTTCAAGGTGCCGCTGGAATCAAACTTTGTTCTGTTGCTTCAGACCAACATGGCCGCCCACCTGAATCTATGTTCCTGGATTACATTACTTTGTAACGAAGACAGGGGCTGAATATCCACACCACACCCACCCACGGAAATCTAGGACACTGCAGGAGAACCTATGATACGCTCTTTACACTATGAACCTTGTGGTCTGCAGATACTGTTGAAATCGGGTTCCACCTACACAGGCCGGCAAACTTAAGGAGTTGAAGGAAACGCCTCTTTTAAGTTATCTGGAATGGGCGTCTTTGCAAAGGCTGTTTGGAAAATGTGGACTCCTCCTATCAAGTTGAACTGATTACAAGGACTTTACGTCCTGTCTTCTAAGGAAGTAAACACTGTATCTTATGCCTTATCAAAGTTATAGTATGCACTTAATTTTGTTGCTGTGACACCACCAACTTTGTATTTGTTAAATACAGTTTATATTTTGGCAATTTCTGATGGGGTTTATCCTAGCGGATTTTGTGCATGTGGAAGCAGGTATGAAGGCCTACCCTTATCCTCATTTGTATCAGAGAGAAATATATATATACAAGTGGAGACCTGCAACAAACTTGCGGGATGGTTATCCCATTCATCACACCTTTGCTTCCTCTCTTCTCCCCCTCAGTAACACTGAGTTACTGCTCATCTCCAGACTACAGAGATAACTTTCCATGGAGAAAATGGATGCTTTGGAGGGTAGAGTTTATGGCACTGTACCCCACTGAGGTCCCTGTCCTCCCCAGGCTCCACCCCCAAATATCCAGGAGTTTCCCAGCCTGGATCTGGATCCGCTGCTGGTGGTCGGGGGGGGGGGTACTTGGCAACCCTCGACGGCTGCCAGTCAAAACCCTGCCTTTGACTGACAGAAACAGTTAGAACCTCCCCCCCTCCCCCAAACATTCTAATCTCCTCACAGTTGACGCCTGGAGTTGAGGCCATTTCAAAAAGTATTTTGGGGGATTCTACGGTCACTGAAGGGTTTTTTTTTTTTTACTTTTCGGATTTTTCTGCACAGAGGGGGAGTGCCCCCCATGTGTAGGAAAACCTCCCTGCCCCCCAGGTGCCCCCCCTGCGTGGATTTAGGTATCCGCACGCAGGGGGTGCCTTCGGAATTAGATATATAGATATGCGCAGAACCAAGGAACTCCGCATTCTAGTGTTCGATAGACAACAGCCAATTCTGTGTGGAGATCTAAGAGTTCACCATCAGTAGTAGACTGGTGTGAAAGGATTGGGCCTGTTGCGCTTTTAACTGAGCTGACTTTACTATAAAAGAAGAAACAGAAGCCAAGCAGACATATCGGTCTACTACTGATGGTGAACTCTTTGATCTCTTTACAGCAGCCACACCCATCCTTGCCAGAGTCACAACAGCTGTGACCACCTCTGTATCAGCAGATCCGATCCTTCAAAAATCCTACTAATAATGTAGAGCTTGATCATTGGGCTATGGTGTGGAAGACCAATATTAAAACCACTAGAGCTGCCTCCTATAAGGAGAATGTCTACAATATGTTTTATAGGTGGCATCTGTCTCCAGATAGGTTGGCCAAATGTTACCCTAATTGTATGAATACTTGTTGGAAATGCAAACAAAAGGTCGGGACATACTTTCATAGGCAGTGGGTGTGTAGTAAAGCCAAAAGCACTGAAAAAAGCATAGCACTGGGAAAAGTGCAGAAAAGGGCAACTAGAATGATAAAAGGGTTGGAACACTTTCCCTATGAAGAAACGCTGAAGCGCTTGGGGCTCTTTGACTTGGAGAAACAACGGCTGAAGGGTGACATGATCGAGGTTTATAAGATTATGCACGGGATAGAGCAGGTAGAGAAAGAGGTCCTTTTCTCCCTTTCTCACATGACAAGAACTCGTGGGCACTCCATGAAATCGCTGAGCAGTCGGGTTAGAACGGATAAAAGGAAGTCCTTCTTCACCCAAAGAGTGATTAACACCTGGAATTCACTGCCACAGGTGGCGGCTACATGCATAAACAGCTTCAAGAGGAAGTTAGATAAACATAAGGAGCAGAGGTCCATCAGTGGCTATTAGCCACAAGGTTCAGATAAGAACTCTCAGTCTGGGGCAAGTGATGCTCTGTATTCTTGGTGCTTGATGGGGAGGGAGACAACAGTGGGAGGGCTTCTAGTGTCCTGGCCCCACTGCTGGACCTCCTGAGGGCACCTGGTGTTTTTGGCCATTGTGTGACAGTGTGGGGCTGGATGGGCCATTGGCCAACACTGACTTCTCTTATGTTCCAGTCTGGTGTAGTGGTTAAGTGCGCAGACTCTAATCTGGGAGAGCCGGGTTTGATTCCCCACTCCTCCACTTGCACCTGGCTGGATGACCTTGGGCAAGCCATAGCTCTGTACCAGCTGTTCATTCAAGGACAGTTGTCTCAGAGCTCTCTCAGCCTTACCTACCTCCAGGGCTCATTTCGTAGCAGGAGCTCCTCTGCATATTAAGCCACGCACCCCTGATGTAGTCAATCCTCCAAGAGCTTACAGTAGCCCCTGTAAGAAGAGCTCTGTAAGCTCTTGGAGGATTGGCTACATTAGGGGTGCGTGGCCTAATATGCAAAGGAGCTCCTGCTACGAAATGAACCCTGCCTACCTCCCAGGGTGCCTGTTGTGGGGAGGGGAAGGGGAAGGAGTTTGTAAGCCGCTCTGAGACTCCAAGTGAGTGAAGGGCGGGGTATAAATCCAATCTCTTCTTTGTCTTCTTCAGAGTAGCCGTGATGGCTAGTAAATCCTGTTTCAATTCCCCCCCTTCTATCATGATACCAGATAACATCCCCTAAATCAGTGGCCCCCAGCTTTTTTCGAGCCTGTGGGCACCCCCGGGATGCTGACCCAGCAAAGTGGCTGCGGCCACAAAATGGCTGCCACGGTTTACCTTTAGCCACACAGTGAAGACCTTTCTGCTGTGGTGGCAGCTACTGCCAAAGAAATGGTCTTAAAAACCTGCACAGCCAATCAAATCTCCAGTGGCCAATCAGAAGCCTTGTTGGGTAAGAGCCCCACCCCTTTTATAAAAACACTTAGCGGGCACCAGGTTGGGCGGGGTGGTGTTGGTCTCCGGCCCTTAATAAAACTCCTGGTCCTTCATGTTCTGCCCACATTAGATTGAGCCAGCCTGCCAAGTCTGCCGATTTACGTGCAAAATAATACATCCATATATCTGGGAGAGTGACGCCTCCCTTACGTTTCTGCTTACACACAGCATATCTTGATACACAAGGAGAGCTGTTGTGCTCGACAAACGGGTTTATTTCTCCTTGCCGTTTCTTTATAACATCTCAGCTGAAAGCTAAGGATGCGTTCATAAACAGAGTCGCGTATTAGTGCTAACATGTACTTACTAGTCTGTCCAGGTCAGTGTAAGAATATGCAAAACTTCTCAGCCTACACAGACCCCTCTGTCAACAAAATCTCGACCAATAAAAAGATTACGTTGGCCAGTTTCCCTCCAAAGCACAACAGCAAAGAGCTGCGGTTGACTGAGCAGGTTAGCTCAGCCGTGGACAAACCGAAGTACTGAAGTTTTAAGCAGCTTATTCCTTGTCTTTTCCTTAGAAACCTGTTATCCTTAGATTATTTATTTATTTATTTGAATTTATATCCCGCCTAGCCAGCACAAAGCGGCCAATGAGAAATAAACCACAGGAAACCCTCAACGAACATTACCTCCTATACTGGTGGTCCAATCGGTGGAGTCTTCGCAAGTTTCTATGGTGATTGTGGCAGGCGATCCATTTACTGAGATTCAACCGAAACCAAAAGAAACCAAAATTACCACTTGTTTCACAGCAGAAGCCCTTCGCAGTATGCCCTTGCAATATAAGCCAGCTCTTTTACTGCATACAGTTTAAACAGAGGCTCTCTTTGTCTTCTACCAATCTGTTATGACCAATTCTGGATGAAAAACTAGAAAATTATCTTCTCCTCTCAAAACTAGCACCCATTTGCTTTGAGACCAGCACTTCAAAATCCTTGCATTCTGCTTGTAGAGATTTATTTACATGATCGGTTATCAAGGAACAACTAACCTTGAGACAAGTATGTAAGTATCATGGGGCTACCCCAATTTTGCCTTCACAATAAGTCTATGAGGAAGGTTGCGTTCCGAGATCGTACATGGTGGCTCTGTGAATTTTATGGCCATGGGAATTTGAGACTACTCCTCCATTTGGAAAATGGACAGGGCACGCATTGTAACCCTGAAAGCAATTCAAACGCTGAGCTTTTAAAAAAACGCCCAGGGTTTTTCCAGATCTATTTTATATGCAAGTTTTAAAGTTTTTACGACAGCATTTATTTAATTTATTTATTGCGGTTTGTATCCTGCCTTACTCCACAAACGGGGTCAGGGCAGCTCACATCATATCGTAACACAAACCACAATTTTAAAAACATTAAACAATCGGCACAATACGAATAACACTAAGATTTAAAATAACCAGTGTGAGTTTCCCAGCTGACAATTCGGTGGTTGGCGCCATTCAGTGTACTCTAGCCCCACACTAGAAGGTCAGAATGAACTCGGTCAGTCGCCAACAATATGAGAGCGCCATAGGCAGCTGGGGCAGCGGAGGCCGATGTCATTTGACATCCACGGCCCCAACTAAAGGCCTGGCGGAACAGCTGTTTGACAGGCCCTGTGGAATTTAATATTTCATCTCTCAAAAAAAAATCAATTCAGGGGGACATCTTAAACCACTGGTTCCCAAAGTGGACAATACCGCCCCCGGGGGGCGCTGGAACGATCCAGGTGGGCGTTAGTATCCTTGGGAGCAACTGGGGGGCATTGAATAAAAATAAGGGGGCGATGGAAGCATAAAGAAAGAAGAATCCAGAACCTATCTAAAGCAGCTTTTTCCTGCCGTCTCCTGGTCTTCCCTGGGATTAGGGAGGGAGGGGGAGGTGAAGAGGGGTCTCCACAGCCAATCACAGCCATGCATTTGCAAACTGCAAATGCATGTGCCCCCTTGCAAGGCTGGTGTTGCTGCTGGGCTCTTGCGTGGTGGCTGCTGCTGGCCTCTGGCTTCAGGCCTTCAGCCGCTGCTGCTCTGTGCCTGCCTTGGCCTGCCTGGCTGCGTGGATTGTGGCAGATTCTACCTGCATCTCTTTGTCTACTTCTTGAAGGTCTCCAGGGGGGCACTGAGTAACTTTTTTTCTGAAAAGGGGGCGGTAGGCCAAATAAGTTTGGGAACCTCTGTTTTAAACGGAACAGCTAGATTTCAGTCCAGAAGCTTCTTAGAGGCCATAAAGGATTTGGGGTACAAGCTTTCGAGACTCAGTCAGGTACCAGAGCTCTGACTCTCGAAGGCTCATACCCCGCAAATCTTGTTGGTCTTTGGGAGGCTACTGGACTCAAACCTAGCAGTTCTACTGCAGACCGACCCGGCTAGCTTCTGAAACCACCTTAAATGGAAATAATCTGAATCCCGAGGTGGAAACCAGCTGCCGGTTTTGAGGGGGAACACAACTGAAGAGGAGTCCAAGTCATGATGCCTTGTGGCACAAGAGGTGAGCTGAATCCAGCCAGCAGGTCCCTGGGACGACGACTCGACAGGGGGACAAACGGTTCACCATAATCAAGGCTCATCGAGAAGGCAAAATATCAAGAGGCAGGATTTTAGGAGTCCTCAGCGCACGCATCAATGCCAGCAGAAATCAGTCTAACCCAACGTTTCAGCTTGATGGTCTGCAAAGAGGACTGCAAAGTGTAACCAGATGAATTACAGCAGGGGAGAAAGGCCAGTCCATTACATTTTGCATCGTACCTCTGCATCCCTTCTTTGAAACACCCCTCCCGTTTTCTGACTGGGATATAAGGGCGCCTAACTGACGAAGGGAGATTTGACTCTTGAAAGCAAATACCCACAAAAATCTCGCTGGTTTCCAGCAGGGCTATTTTTTTTTTTGGAAAAAGAGGTGCCGGAACTCTCAAGAGGGAAATGAAGTTTTCAATCTACATGCTAAAAACTCGTGAACTTTTAAACATTTTAAAAAGGATTTTGTCAAAGAGGAGGTTCCGGAATTCCATTCCGGCGTGTTCCCCCAGAAAAAAAGCTCTGGTTTCTAGCAGTGTTGCCGCAGACCAACAAGGCTGCCCTCCAAAACTGGCTTCACAACTGGATATCTTGCCGTTTCTAAGCCAACATCTCAGTTAGAAGGCTTTTGCTTTTCTTACGATCGTAAGCTTTATTTCTCCTACCCTCTGGAGCCTGAGGGACTATGGAGAGGGTGCTTGGAAGCATGGACTTGTACTCAAACATCATTTGACCCCAGAAGACGGGTTTAATTTAACACACAGGGTCTGGGTAATGGGGTCTACGTACCATCTGCAGAGGCGGGGGTGAGAGGGATGTACTCGGTTGAAGTCTGGCTGCTTAGAGAGACTCTGGCTCCGGTCAAATCTATTTTGGTGCTCCGGCAGGTATTGGAGCACACCTTGGTGTGTTCATAGAAGTCGAGCTCACCTGAATCCATGATCTTCCTGAAACACAGGGAGAAAACACAAAGGCACACGGGTGCAATGATTTCAACCAAAAAATCCTGGCACCAAAAGGTTTTATACTTGTTGTAATATCTCATTAATTTCAATGAAACCTACACAGGGGCTGTTTCTGGTGAGTCCTTTATCTAGAACGAACTGTACCTCTAGGCTTGAAGTGAGATCCACTTCTTTAATCATTTTATTTAAATGATTATTTATTTTTATTTTTTAATCGTTTTATTTAAATGATTTAAATAATTTAAACATTTTATTTAAAACATTTTGTATGCTGCCTTTCCACCTAATCACGGCCCCCAAGGAAACAAAGGTTTAAAAAAAAAAAAAAAGTAAAACATTTGAATGATTTAAAATGCATTTAAAATTCTCAGGGGTCCTTTCGTAAAAAAAGAGGTGCAGGAGCTCATTAGAATAACTTATTTGCATTTGCCACACCCCCTGATGTCACCAGAAGTGTCAAAAGGCCACACATCCCTGACATCAGAAGGCAGGGAGGGAGGGGGAAGGAAGGAAAGGAACAGGAAGGAAGGTAGGTAGGTAGGTGGGGGAGAGAGAGAGAAGAAAGAAAGAAAGAAAGAAAGGAGGGAGGGAGAGGGGAAGGAAGAAAGAAAGAAAGAAAGGAACAGTAAGGTAGGTAGGTAGGTGGGGGGGAGAGAGAAGAAAGGAAGGAAGGAAGGAAGGGGGGAGAGAGGGAGGAAGGAAGGAAGGAAGGAAGGAAGGAAGGAAGGAAGGAAAGGAAGGAAGAGAGAGGGGAAGGAAGGGGGAAAGGAAGGAACAGGAAGGTAGGTAGGTAGGTGGGGGGAGAGAGAGAAGAAAGGAAGGAAGGAAGGGGGAAAGGAAGGAACAGGAAAGTAGGTAGGTGGGGGGAGAGAGAGAAGGAAGGAAGGAAGGAACAGGTAGGTAGGTGGGGGGAGAGAGAGAAGAAAGGAAGGAAGGAAGGGGGAAAGGAAGGAACAGGAAAGTAGGTAGGTGGGGGGGAGAGAGAGAAGGAAGGAAGGAAGGAACAGGTAGGTAGATGGGGGGAGAGAGAGAGAGAAGGAAGGGAGGGAGGGGCGCTTCTCCCCCCACTGGGGCTGGCATTTCCCTCCCCCCCTGCTTGGGCCTGAGTGGCTTCACGCGAGGGGGGGAGGGAGGGAAGGAGGGGGCTTCTTGCCAGGGCCGCCGGCGCTTGCCGCGGCCCCGGAGCAGCGAGGGAGGGAGGGAGGGAAAGAGGGGGCTTCTTGCTGGGGCAGTGGTGCTTGCCGCGGCCCCGGAGCAGCGAGGGAGGGAGGGAGGGAGGGAGGGGGCTTCTTGCCGGGGCCGGCGGCGCTCGCCGCAGCCCCAGAGCAGCGAGTGGGGGGGAGGGAGGGGGCTTTTTGCTGGGGCTGTCGGTGGCCTGCTGCGGCCGGGAAGGGTGAGCGGGGGGCGGGGCTTTGCTATATGCCCACCCCCCGGCCTCCTCTCTCCCAGAGCAGCGCCCCGGCCCCAACGGAGTCCTGAAAATTCTTGACCTGGATAGCCCAGGCAAGCCCGATCTTGTCAGATCTCAGAAGTTGAGCAGGGTTGACTCCGGCAAGTTCTTGGATGGGAGACCTCCTCGGAATACCAGCAGTTGGGAGTGCGGGACTGTCTGCTCGTGGTGCCTGGTCAAGTTGAGAGGTTCACTTCCACATCAACTGCCTCAAACTCACTGCTGTTCATTGGACCCTCAGGTCTGTTCATCAGACAGTGGTCAGCAGCCACTTCTCAGAATATCCTCCAGCCCCCAGTAGGGGTCAGTCACCAGAGGTGCCCATTACTTCCAGATGCACCCACACACACATTAAAAAATACCCCCCCCCAAAAAAACCCACTTGAACTTATAAGGTTGCTGATGGGGCTCCCTAGATGAGAGCACATCCGACCAGCGCTTGCAGCACTGCACTGGCTACCTATAGCGTACCGAATTCGCTTCAAGGTGCTGGTGCTTGCCTTTAAAGTCCTAAATGGTCTGGGTCCGACCTACCTGCGGGACCGCCTTTCCCCGTATGTCCCCCAGAGAGCACTTCGGTCTGGGGCCCAACACCGCCTTGTGGTACCAGGCCTCAGAGAGGCCAGGCTCGCTGTCACTAGGGGGAGAGCTTTTTCGGTGGCGGCCCCTTCCTGGTGGAATGAGCTCCCGGAGGAAATCGGGGTCCTGCATGACTTGATGCAGTTCCGCAGGGCCTGCAAGACAGAGCTCTTCCGCCAGGCTTATGAATAGGGGCCACCGCCTCTGTTCCTCCCCCTCCCATGCTTCACCATCAACAAGGGACCCAGTGAATAGCGTGGCTCCGTGACATAGTTTCGGGGATGGGAGGGGTATGGATAGCTGGTTCGCCATCAACTGTCACGGAGCTGTCCTAAATTTCCTGCTTATAGTGTTTTAATCTGTTTTAACCTTTATTGTATTTATTGTTTTATGATTCTGGGCATGCCCGAGTCGCGTAAGCCGCTCTGGGCCTACAACTGTGGGGAGAGCGGCCTAGAAATCCAACAAATAAATAAATAAAACAAAACAATTCAATTAAAACACATACACAACACTAGAAGGGCCAGTTGCCACTACTGGGGCTACGCCAAACAAAACCAAAGTAGTCTTTAACGGCTGGAGAAAGACACCAGTAGAGGGAGACAGACCAACGTCCCTGGTGCCAAAACTGAGCGGACTCTTTTCTCCAGTCGCCGCCCACTGAGCCAACTGATGGCAGGGCCTTCGAAGATGACCAGAGGGAACAGGTAGGTTCACTGGAAAAAGAAGCTCCTTAAGGCATACTGGTCCCAGGCCATACAGGACTTTAAGGGTCGATACCAGCACCTTGAATTGAGGCTGGAAGCAAACTGGAAGCCGGCGTAGATGGAACAAGACTGGAGGGATAGCGTCCCTACGGCCCCGAGATCCATTCCAACTTGGATTGCATGAACAAGCGGCGAACCTTAGCATGATCCCATTCATCCGGATCGCCCTCTTCCAGTCCTTCAGGGTGGATTTGCCAGCCAAATGCACAAATTCCTTGGGACTTATCAAGTGGTTGTTGTACTGCAGAGAAGAGACAGGGAAATGCAAGGCTAGAGCAGGTAGAGGAAGACGTACTTTTCTCCCTTTCTCACAAGACAATAACTCGTGGGCACTCGATGAAATTGCGGAGCAGTCGTGTTAGAACGGATAGAAGGAAGTCCCTCTTCACCCAAAGAGTGATAAACACGTGGAATTCACTGCCACAGGAGGTGGTGGTGGCTACAAACATGGACGGCTTCAAGAGGGAGTTAGATAAAACATCTGGAGCAGAGGTCCATCAGTGGCTGTTAGCCACAAGGTATAGATGGGAACTCTCAGTCTGGGGCGAGTGATGCACTGTATTCTTGGTACTTGGGGGCAAGAATGGGAGGGCTTCTAGTGTCCTGGCCTCAGTGCTGGACCTCCTGAGGGCACCTGGTGTTTTCGGCCACTGTGCGCCACAGAGTGTTGGACTGGATGGGCCACTGGCCTGATCCAACATTGGCTTCTCTTTATGTTCTTATGCTCTATGAATCTATCTAACCCCCTTTTAAAGCTGTTTATTCCTGCGGCCATCACTCCGTCCTCGGGCAGTGAATTCCACATTTTAATCACTCTCTGTGTAAAGTGCTATTTCCTTTTCTCTGTCCTGAACCTACTGCCCATCAGCTTCATCGGATGCTCTCGAGTTCCAGTACTTTGGGAGAGGGAGGGAAATGTCTCTTTGTCAACTCTCGGTACCCCATGCATTATTTTAGAAATTTCTATCATGTCCCCTCTTAGTTGCCTCTTTTCTCAACTGAAAAGTCCCAGGCCCTTCAGGTCTTCCTCATACAGAAGGTGCTCCCACCCCCTAATAATCTTGGTTGCCCTCCTCTGCAGTTTTCCCAGCTAATGACTCCCTTCTCTCTCACCAAGCTTCCTTTCCTTCTTTCATGATTAGGCTCCCAAGTCTCTGGACAGAGATCTTCGCATTTTTATTTATGCAGAAAACACATGTACAATTAATCAGTAATTAAACATGGAAATCCAACACAAGTTGTTCAAGCTCGTGTGCTTAATATGTTCTGATTCTTACAAGAATTAGAAGGGTTTTTTTGTTTTCTTTCTTTACAGGAATCAAGGCAAGGCAAGCAAAAAAGTAAGGGTGCAGTGGGACGGCTGGGGATGGGACATTAAAAGCCACATGGCACAGACCGAGGCTTTTTAGAGCTGAAACAGATGGCGTGCTGATAAGCAAAAGTGATGCCTACAATATGCTTTCTGCTGCAATGAATGCAGGGAACTTCAGGAGCTGGTACTGGGCATCAGATAAGAACATAAAAAGAGCCCTACTGGATCAAACCAATATCAGTCCATCTAGTCCAGCATCCTGTCTCACACAGTGGCCAACCAGTTCCTCTAGAGGGCCAACAGCAGGGCAGAGAGGCCGAGGCCTTCAGAAGAACATCAGAAGAGCCCTGCTGGATCAGACCAGTGGTCTCTCTAGTCCAGCATCCTGTCTCACACAGTGGCCAAACAGTTCCTCTGGAGGGCCAATAACAGGGCAGAGAGGCTGAGGCCTTCATAAGAACATCAGAAGAGCCCTGCTGGATCAGACCAGTGGTCCATCTAGTCCAGCATCCTGTCTCACACAGTGGCCAACCAGTTCCTCTGGAGGGCCAATAACAGGGCAGAGAGGCTGAGGCCTTCATAAGAACATCAGGAGAGCCCTGCTGGATCAGACCAGTGGTCCATCTAGTCCAGCATCCTGTCTCACACAGTGGTCAAGCAGTTCCTCTGGAGGGTCAACAACAGGACTTAGAGGCCGAGGCTTTCCTCTAAGGACATCAAAAGAGCCCTGCTGGATCAGACCAGTGAAGGTCCATCTAGTCCAGCATCCCATCTCACACAGTGGCCAAGCAGTTCCTCTGGACAGCCAACAACAGGGCACAGATGTTGAGGCTTATATTTATTTACTTATAGATTAAATGTATGGATCGCCCGATCCCTGAGCTCACAGCAAATAAAATATAAACATAATCAAATTCCAACAACAAAACATTCAATACAATCTTAAAAGCAGTTCCCAGATAGTGTCCGTGAATCAAATTTTAAGCCAGTTCCACACTATGTCGCCACCTTGCAGGCAGGGAAGGGAGCAGGCGGAAAGAAAGGGAAAAAAAGAGGTGCCAGCCATGATAGAATGTCAGAAGAGCCCTGCTGGATGAGACCAATGGTCCATCCAGTCAAGCATCCTGTTTCACAGTGACCAAACAGTTCCCCAGAAGGGCCAACAACAGGTCACAGAGGCCGAGGCCTTCCCCTGATGCTGCCTCCCGGCTCGGGGATTCAGAGCGGGCCTCTGAATGTGGAGGTTCCCCTCAGTCAACATAGCTAGCAGCCACTGATAGACTTATCCTCCATGAACCTATGTAATCCCCTTTTAAAGCTGTTTATTCCTGCGGCCTTGGACAAAGGCAGGGGGGTCCAAGACACGCAGGCCTGTCTGTAGGAGCCTATATTTTCTGCAGCCGGCTCACCTGGACACATTTCACATTGATGCCAGGACAGACAAACTTCCGCCATATCAGGTTGGCTTTGCTGTCTCCACAGGTGATGGGATAAACGATCTCAGCTTCCACACAGTCGTCTCCTTCGGCCATCTTCACTTCAGGGAGAGGGATCAGACGGGGGACAATTTTTTTAAAGTTATGACCGAGGATTAGTGACTGTCTCAAGAAGATATTTAAGAATTCAGGTTTTAAAAGCCAGAAGGGGAAAAAGCAACTGTACTTCAGCAATAATAGTACTCCCTCCTGTCCTTAATATTGAGCTCCTAGCTAAATAAATTTCTTGCGCTGAAGAAATTCACTATTATGCTATTTCTATAGTGTGAGAAGAGACTGGATGTACACCCCGCCCTTCACTACCCGAAGGAGTCTCAGAGCGGCTTACAATCTCCTGTCCCTTCCCCTCCTCACAACAGGCACCCCGTGAGCAGTGCTCCCTCTAAGCTGTGGAGTCTTTTGAGCAAAAATTCTACTTTGTGAGCTACTGGCATTCAAGTTGTGAGCAAGCAGTTTGGCTGCTGCATGTTAGTTTGCTCTGGGGCCATCCTTCCTGAGCTGAGACAAAAATGCGTGAGCCGGAGGCAGAAAAAACTGTGAGCTAGCTCACACTAACTCAGCTTAGAGGGAACAATGCCTATGAGGCGGGTGGAGCTGAGAGAGCTCTTTCGAGGTCTCCTCCTGAGAGAACAGCTCTGAGAGAACTTGTGACTGACCCAAGGTCACGCCAGCAGCTGTAAGTGGAGGAGTGGGGAATCAAACCTGGTTCTCCCAGATTAGAGTCCGTGCTCCTAACCACTACACCAAACTGGTGTATAGCATTCTACGGAGTAATGTTAAGTATTAGTCTCTGCTTCAGGGTGCTTACAATATAAATCTCAGTGTGAAGAAGAAGAAGAAGAAGAGATTGGTTTTATACCCCGCCCTTCACTACCCAAGGGAGTCTCAGAGCGGCTTACAAACTCCTTTCCCTTCCCCACAACAGACACCCTGTGAGGTAGGTGGGGCTGAGAGAGCTCTGAGACAACTGTCCTTGAGAGAACAGCTGGTACAGAACTACGGCTTGCCCAAGGTCATCCAGCAGGTGCAAGTGGAGGAGTGGGGAATCAAACCCGGTTCTCCCAGATTAGAGTCCGTGCACTTAACCACTACACCAAACTGTCTCAGTCCCAAAAATCCATTCAATATATAGTCCTCAGATAGAGAACGTATCAGATATTAAACTGATAAGAACAGATACTACACTTGATCTTAGCCAAAAGACCGGGAAGCGATGAAACTGAAGTGCGTGAAACTGAAGCTTATGTTGAACTAGACATCCAGCCCACTGATAACAGTGACAGGCGTGATGTCCCAGGAGCATCTCCTGAGCAAGCCCTGAAGTAGGTCCCTCCCAGTTTGTTTCAGCAGGTAATGCAGAAGACACGCTTTGGCGGATGGCGCCAGGTGGCATTACCCGAAGGCTAAGCCCTTCCGCTGAGTTTAACGCTAAGCCTTACCTTGTGCTCTGGTCATCTCACACCTCACATTGCCAAAACCTTGTTTCTTGTGGCAGACGGAAATTCTACAGCTGACACCCATGAAACGGTGACGCCACCTCATTCATGACTGCCCCAGAAGTCTACCGCTGGGTTGTCAAGTTATTGTTGCGGCATTCCCTGGCCCCGACCTCCCCAGATAGCACTACTTACAGATGCGATGGACTAGAATACGAACAAGGCAAGCCAGCAGTCGGGCACTTCACTTACCTAAAAGGGCTTCTTTCAGATGTGTGGAAGCTGTAAAGGCTGCGGCGGCTGCGGCGGCTGCGTTTTCTGACTCCAAGGTGTCTTCATTTAGGTCGCTGCTGGGAAGGGGGGGGGGGAATAGAAACAAAAACAAACAAACAAAACAACTTTGTTTTATAGAGTAAATTAAGTAAATGAAAGAGGGATGAATGTGTGGAATTCACTGCAGCAGGAAGTGGTGGCAACTACAAGCATGGACAGCTTCAACAGGGGACTGGATAATCATACCGAGCGGAGATCCATCAGTGGCTGTTAGCCACAAGGTATAGATGGAACACTGTGTCTGAAGCAGTGATGCTCTGTGTTCTTGGTGCTTGGGGGGGGGGGCAACAGTGGGAGGGCTTCAGGAGTTCTGGCCCCACTGGTGGACCTCCTGATGGCACCTGGGTTTTGGCTGCTGTGTGACAGTGTTGGACTGGATGGGCCATTGGCCTGATCCAACATGGCTTCTTGTGCTGTCTTGGCTGGTTGCCACAGAGGCTACACACTATAAGCTGGAAACATGATCCAGAATCAAGGTAAACAACAAAGCCAAAGGTCGGATAGCCGGGAAGTAAATTCAAGGTTGCAGGTTTCAAGGAGCGGCTGCTATGCACACAGAAGCAGGTCTGGATATGCAGAGTTGCTGCCACGCTGAGGCAGGTGCACGGAGTGTTCTTGAGCAGGTCCTCCCTTCCCTGGGAGTTGAGTCTGCAAAGGCTTACAGCTCCTCCCGTTGCCTTTGCAGGAACTGCAGTCTGGCACTCCTTCACTCCTGCATAGTCAGCCCCTGGCGTGCCCTCCGTCTGGGGCACTCAGGAGAATTCGGCGGGGAGTCTAGCCTTGGGGTGTCTGCAACTGGGGGTGCTGGGCCAGGCTCAGTCTCTCCTTCTGGCTGCACCTCCTGTGCCGCTGCTGGGGACTCTTCCTCCTCAGGTACTGTTGAGGGTTCTTCTGGGCTGACTCCAGAGGAGGCTGGGTTGCTCCCTGCCTCTTCCTCATCTGAGTAGTCAGCCTCAGCAGGACCAGTACCCATGACACTTCTCTTCGATTCTTAGGAAGGACGAACCAGGATCCTCCTGAAGTTGGCAAGAAGCCTATTCTGCAGCCAGAGACTGCTTTTTGCTCAAGGCTTCATACCTCTCTCCTCCAAGTGGAGAAAGGAATGTCAACACAGCACTAGCACTTGTCACTAGCTGACAGTATGGAGCCTCTGAATGGAAGGCTGGTGTACATATTAGGATCACGACCCTCTGGTTGTCCCTGCTGAACAGATTGCTAGCTGCAGTTCAGGATTCAGCCCTCACCACCGACCTCAGGGATATTGGAACAGAAAGAAAACATGCTCCAAGTCTGGATTAAGAACATAAAAGAAGCCAATGTTGGATCAGGCCAGTGGCCCATCCACTCCAACACTGTTTCACACAGTGGCCAAAAATACCAGGTGCCCTCAGGAGGTCCACCAGTGGGGCCAGGACAATAGAAGCCCTCCCACTGTTGCCCCCCTGTCAAGCACCAAGAATACAGAGCTTCACTTGCCCCAGACTGAGAGTTCCTACTTATACCTTGTGGCTAATAGCTACTGATGGACCTCAGCTCCAGATGTTTATCCAGTTCCCTCTTGAAGCCGTCCATGCTTGTAGCCACCACCACCTCCTCTGACAGTGAATTCCATGTGTTAATCACTCTTTGGGTGAAGAAGTACGTCCTTTTAGCTGTTCTAACTGTTCAGGTTTTGCTTTCTGCAGCCCCAGTCTGGTGCTGTCATATGGATTCACAACTGTATTAAGATGGAGCAGTCTGGAAGGAATAGGTCTGCCTTCCATTGCTGGGGTCATTGTTATTTTCTGTTACTGTAGGTATCCTGTGGCTTTTACCGCATTGTCTTATACCTCGTAATCCCACGTTCTTCATGGCTCACACAATCCCTTTCTTTCTTCTTTTGTTTGCCGTCAAGTCACAGCTGACGTATGACAACCCCGTAGAGTTTTCAAGACAAGAGACATTCAGAAGCGGTTTACTGCAGTCTACCTCCATGTCACGACCAGCGTTCCCTCTAAGCTGAGTTAGTGTGAGCAGGCGCACAGCTTTTTAGCCTCTGGCTCGCATTTTCGTCTCGGCTCAGGAAGGAGGGCTCTGGAGCAAACTAATTTATGCAGCGGCTGAATTGCTCGCTCACAACTTTAATGCCAGTCGCTCACAAAGGAGAATTTTTGCTCACCAAACTACGCAGCTTAGGGGGAACACTGGGACTTACAACCCTGTTATTCCTTGGTGGTCTCCCATCCAAGTATTAACCAGGGCTGACCCTGCTTAGCTTCTGAGATCTGATGAGAATGAGCTAGCCTGGGCTATCCAGGTCAGGACCCAATACCTTTGCCCTGAGGCACTGGCTAATGTGATTGCTAATCACACTGCCTTTGACTTTGGTATTCCTGGTCTTATTGCAATGTTCACTGGACGCCTTATATTCTGTGATTACGTTTGTCTCTATTTACACTGTAACCTTCCTTGAGTCTCAGTGAGGAAAGCATGAAATTGCTGAGCAGTCGGGTTAGAACGGATAAAAGGATGTCCTTCTTCGCCCAAGGGGTGATCAACACGTGGAATTCACTGCCACAGGAGGTGGTGGCGGCTACAAGCAAGGACAGCTTCAAGAGGGAATTAGATAAATATATGGAGCAGAGGTCCATCAGCGGCTATTAGCCACAAGGTATAGGTAGAATCTCTCAGTCTGGGGCAAGTGATGCTCTGTATTCTTGGTGCTTGGTGGGGGGGCAACAGTGGGAGGGCTTCTAGTGTCCTGGCCCCACTGCTGGACCTCCTTTAGGGCACCTGGTGTTTTTGTGTGTGTGACACGAGTGTTGATCTGGATGGGCCACTGGCCTGATCCAACATTTGGCTTCTCTTATGTTCTTAGGCAGGCTACGAATGAGATGAATAAATCTAAATAATTTTTTTTAAAACAGCGAGTGATTTGATGGAGAGTTTTGGGAGAGGAGGGCTCTTCTCCCAGGGCCTAGATATTGTTTCCTTACCTGTGCTGGGACAGATTGGTGGTGACTAGCACCGTTTTCACCTCTTCCACACCACTGCCATCCACCACGTTATCTGGGGTCGTCACCACCACCACCTCCTCCATGTGAACGCTCACATCTGGGGTCGCCATTTTGAGGAAGGAGAGAGTGGCAAAAAAAACCAACCCCACGGTGGGAACGGTCCCTTCTGGAACCTGTTTCGAAATAAAAGATTCAAAGTTACCTTGCTGCAGCTGACCGGCAGAACATTCCATTTCCTGCACCTGAACGTAGCAGGGGTCAGGAATTCTTTGTCTGCATATAAGATGCTCCTCTGACTCGGCACAATTGTTTGGTGCCAAATTGTTTGGAGCCAGTTTGGTGTAGTGGTTAAGTGCGCGGACTCTAATCTGGGAGAACCGGGTTTGATTCCCCACTCCTCCACTTGCACCTGGCTGGATGACCTTGGGCAAGCCATAGCTCTGTACCAGCTGTTCTTTCAAGGACAGCTTGGGAAAAAGCTCTCTCAGCCCCACCTACCTCACAGGGTGTCTGTTGTGGGGAGGGGAAGGGGAAGGAGTTTGTAAGCAGCTCTGAGACTCCAAGTGAGTGGAGGGCAGGATATAAATCCAATCTCTTCTTCTTCTTCTTCAATTGGTTTCACGATACCAAAGGCCAGCCATCCTCCATCCACCCTACTGCTGCTATAGGACAGTGTCAACTACATACAGGAGCCAAAATCAGCACGCCCTTCCTCCGTGCTTATTCGTCTGGCTTGCCACATCTGGTTTTGCTCGGTTGTCATACTTTTGCGCTGTCTTGATCCTACCAGCCAACTTGGAAGTGTGCGATTGGAAAAGCTGGATAATTAACAAACGCAGGGCAAAGAGGCTTCTCAACCAGGATTTCCAGGCGCCGGTAAGAATTTTAAAGAGAGAATCTACCCCAAATTTTGTAATTCTGTAATATTCAAGCTTTATTGTTTGTTCTTATATTTGTTGTACAAATAGATTCCCAAGCCAAAAAATCTGAAGTCACAACAAGGAGGAAAGTTCTCTTGGTATTTTATTGCACCTGGAAAACAGGCCAAATTAGCCTCTCAAAAATTTCTGAGCAATATCAGGAAGCACATGAAGTTTTATACCCAAGATGACACAGGTAGAAAGATAATGTGCAGAAATCATAACTGGTCACAAAATTACTGAGCATCATCTGAGTAGTCATTCATTCATTGGTCAGTTACAGAAAAAGGTGTGACTACATAATATCTTAAATGTTTATTTAACCTGACCTTAATAATAATACCCAAGGATTCTTCCTACCCAAACAAAAGTTGCTGTTTTCTGATATGAAACTAAAGGCCCTTTTTGACCCAGACACTGCAGAGTTTTACCCCAAACCAGGAACTCATTAGCATAACAGGCCACACCCAATAGCAGAAACTCATTAGCATATTAGGCCACATTCCTGACAGCACAGCTCATTAGCATATTAGGCGGGGGTTGGGAAAGCGCAGGGCAGGCACGGAAGCTTGCTTCTCCCCCCCCCCCCCCTTGAGCTTCTCCACTCCAGCATCGCCTGTCTAGTCTAAACCCACCCCCCACCAGACAACCCGGGAAATGTGGTATTGAAGTGCCTGGGTTCTGAAAGAGCCCAAGGACTTCAGCATTGCCTTTCTAGTCAGGGAAGTGCATGGGGGGGCATAGGGGAGGGAAAGAAAGGCATTTTCAAGGTGCCTGGGTTCCCTGCCTGCCCCTGCACAGGTCAGCTAGAGAAGGGAAGGCAGAGAGAGGCTTTTCCTTGTCAATTTCACTCTCAGCTGACTGGCGCAGAGTGAAATTGACAAGGAAATCCCCACAGGCTCCCCAGAGGGAAAGACAGCATTTTCACAGGCCACCTTTCCCTCTTGTGTATAACCTGGGGAGGACAGCGTGCTCTGTAGCCAAGCATGCCAGAGGTTTTGGTTGTAGGTGTGGCCAACTCAAGACCCAGCCGGAACTCTGTTCCTGTGCGTTCCTGCCCAAAAACAGCCCTGCCCCAAACAACTAAAACCATGAACTCTATACTTTAAGCAAATACATCTATGTTGTTTCTTGTCTGCCAGCATCAGCTAGAAAGACACTCTAACCTATAGAGAGGCCTTACCATTCAATAGGCCTTTACTGAATCCTAATAAAATCTGAATATAAAAATTCATGAAAAAACTGGAAAAATATAAGAATATGAATAATCTGAATTAAAAAATCATTATGTATTCCCATCCATGCTACATATTTGAAATATGTAATCCATTTAGTAAGATACCTGATTTTACTTGTTGTACGTAACAATTCATAATACTTTACAAATTTTATGAACCTATATTTCTCCCCTACCCTTTTTTCCCTTCTGTATCCCACCCTTTTAAGAGAAAATAATTTTAAAAATCATCTACAAAAAAAAAGGAAGTTTCTGGCCTCCCCCGCCCATAGTAAGCTACAGATGCTTGCTCTGGAGTGCTCTGGAGCAATGTATGTTTTCTTGCTGCCATCTTGTTTTTATTCAACTGGTTTTTAATTATATATTTATTGTATTTTACCTATGATGTAAGCCGCCCTGAGCCCACCATGGGATAGGGTGGGATATAAGTATGATAAATAAATAAATGCAGAGAAACAAACTACTCTGATGGCTGAAGAAAGAAGGGCTGAGATAACAGGGCTGCAGGCTAAAAGGAATGTCTGAAGTTTTTTATTACACTGCTAAGAGTTAAGCAAAGAATTAAGATTCTTACAATGTCCTGATTTGGGAGCCTAAGGCTGATCTGCAATATTTTAGGATGCTTCTTCCTTCCTCCCATCCTTGCTCAAAAATCTGTTCTTTGACCTGCTGATCTCTAAGCAACCTTATCTCAGTCAAGGGTCTGTTCCACCCTTCTCTCCCACGAAAAATACTTAAGTGGCTTATTTTCCTTTTCTCCCTAGAAGGAATGTTAAATGTACCCAGAAGGAGGGACAAAGTGAATCAGAGAACTTTCTTTTGGAATTCTAGACCCTGATCGTTTGTCTATTTTATCTTATAAAACAAGTCTGAATCCTGTTCCGTATGCCAACTTGCTCTCTTGCTGGTATCTGAATGAACTTTCACATTCTGTTAAAACTGCAAGCTCTGATAGCCTGGAGTGAATCTTTTTCTCTCAGATAGAACTCGAGAAAAGGGGTGGTGGTTTATACTGTGAGTAACCACTCATTAATACAGGAAGCCCTGCTCAGCAGCAATCTGCCGGATGCCCATTTTAAGATTACAGCAGCTATATTCTGCTCAGGATGTGAACTGCTCCGCTCAGTAGGGGAAAAAGATTAGAGGGAACACTGGTTATACTCTAGTTTTGAAAACTCTCCTAACAAGAAACTATGGAGTGGAAAGCAAAAAAGAAAAAGCTGGCATGAATGGAGAGCAGGGAGCTACAAAGCCAGTGTAGGCCGCAAAAGGTGAACACAGGAGGAGGAAGAACACAGAATAGGTTGTCTTCTCACTGCGCGGGTTATTTTAGTCTTACTGAAGAAACTCCGCATAGGACTGCACTCTAAGACTCTATATTTCTATGCTGCCTCTTCAGAGCCCTGCTCGAGGAGGCTTATGCCTGAAAACCACAATATCAAGACACGAGCCATTAAACCACAAGCAGCATAAAAACTATCCATAAAAGAGAAGAAAACCATGTAAAGAGCTGAAAAAATAAAACCCCTAATTAATAGCCTGAGTTAAAAAGATGTGTTTTAGCCTTATGCCTAAAAGATAGTAAAGTAGGCGCCAGGCGAGCCTCAACAGGGAGGGTGTTCCAAGCTGAGGTGCCGCCACCAAAGATGCCCTGTTCCTAGTTGCCACCCGCCTCACCTCTGAAGGCACAGAGAGAAGGGATAGAGGGGCACATCTTAACGGGTGGGCTGGATAATATGAGAAGAGACTGTCCTTGCTTTTTCTTGATGGGTAGGCGTGTTAGTCTTTCTGTAGAGGCAGAAAAGAGTAAGTGTCTAGTAGATCCTTAAAGACTAACACCTTAAAGACTAACACAAATTTTGTTAGTGTTTAAGGTGTTATTGGACTTTTGCTTTTTCAGGTGTCCTCTTGCCATCTGACAGCAAGCGAGCAACTCAAAAGGCAAATCGGCAATCACCAATTTACTTGATCCTCAACTCATTCCATGACAATCTGTAATCATAGAAGAATTTTTACCCTATTAAGATATAACGCCTTGCCCTCAGCTTTATGGAAGGCCAGATTTACTAGATCACTGAGGAAAAGTTGTATATGTGGGACGGGAACTGATGAAATGTTGGAACATGTAATCTTTGATTGCGGTATATATCATAACATTAGGGAAGTTTTGATCAAGACTTACTTTTAAATTCTGATCTTAATATTAATCTTACCATTTCTGTAATTTAAACTTTTTAGATTCCTATTTATAATATTAGGTGTTATTAGATTTTATAATTTTACTGTTCTTTTATCTGTTATTTATTTGCCTCCTATTGTATTGATTGCTGGTCTATGACCATAATAACAAAATCTAACCCGGGATGCCAAACTATAATTGGGAAGCATCATTATGCTTCAGCTGTCACCCTCAAATCTGTAAACTGCACTGGAGAAATCTTAACGTATGGAGTCCAAAACCTGCCCTTCCGATCTAGCATTTATTTTCATGTAACTTAGAGATCAGCATTTCTTACTTGGAGACTGCAGTGCCTGTGTCTCTCTATGTGCATCGCTGCCCTAGACTTTGGAGGCGGGGATGAGAAACAAGGTTGTAAGCGGTGTTACAAACTCCTTTTCCCTTCCCCCCTCCCCACAACAGACACCCTGTGAGGTAGGTGGGGCTGAGAGAGCTCTTTCCCAAGCTGTCCTTGAGGGAACAGCTGGTACAGAGCTATGGCTTGCCCAAGGTCATCCAGCCAGGTGCAAGTGGAGGAGTGGGGAATCAAACCCGGTTCTCCCAGATTAGAGTCCGCACACTTAATCACTACACCAAACCGGCTCTCTACACCAAACTGGTATTACCCTCTTTAGGCTTACCATATTTTGAAAAGCAAAAGAGGACATATTTCCTGACTACTTCAAACAAGTGGTCACTATGACAAATCTCATTTGAAATACCCTTACTGTTTAAGCTGTAGGCTTGCCAGATGCCACCCCCCAGGGGTGGGAGAGCCCCTGCTTTTGCGGGGTGCTTCCTCACCACCGGCCAGCTAGCCAGTGTGGGGAAATCCCGCCGCCAACTGGCCTGACAGGTGACGTGATGATGTCACCTGGAAGTGAAATCATCACACCGCCAACGTCATGTGGCAATACTTTACTTTTTGGGGCAAAACTCTACGGTAAAATCAGCTACTCAGTTTGGCTTACCTTTTTAGGTTCTTGAGCCTAGGTTTCAGGGTTACGTTTGTTTCCCTTTTTTGTTCAAAATCGGCTACAAACCATAAAGTTTTGCCCAAAAACTACAGCGTCACCCCCTGATGTCAATGGTGTGATGATGTCACTTCCAGATAACGTCACCACACCACACACACTTCGCACACGCAGCAGAAGACCCCGGAGAGGACCAAAGATTCCCCTGCTGGCTGCCAGGTAGGACCTGGCAAAACTATAAGGCTGTGATTATTGCTACTAAGAATATTCCTAACCTTCCAACCCCAAAAGAGGATATTTTCATCCGTTATTTTAAAAAGAGCCCAAAAGAGAACAGATATCAAAAAAGAGGCCATGTTCTCTAAAAAACAGAGATCTGGTTAACTCTACATGATGAAGAAGTAGAAGAGAAGAAATTGGATTTATACCCTGCCCTTCACTACGCAAGGGAGTCTCGGAGTGGCTTACAAACTCCTTTCCCTTCCCCTCCCCACAACAGACACCCTGGGAGGTAGGTGGGGCTGAGAGAGCTCTTTCCCAAGCTGTCCTTGAGGGAACAGCTAGTACAGAGCTATGGCTTGCCCAAGGTCATCCAGCCAGGTGCAAGTGGAGGAGTGGGGAATCAAACCTGGTTCTCACAGATTAGAGTCCGTGCGCTTAGCCACTACACCAAACTGCCATAGAGCCCACCTTCCCAAGCAGCTGTTTTGTCCAGGCGAACTGATCTCTGTAGCCTGGAAATCAACTGTAATCTCAGGTGATCCTCAGCCACCACTTGGAGGTTAGCAGCTCTAGTTACTGAAAATTCCACTTTGTCGACTGTACTCACTCACTGTGTGCATCTCCCCTAAAGTCCCACTGAGAAAAGCAGGCAGTAAAATAACAGGAAGGAAAAGTACAACCAGAGTAGGAAACAGTTTGCGTCCAGTGGCAGACCAACAATGTTTCATTCTGGGTGTAAGCTTTTGGGTGCACGCACCCAAAAGCTTATACCCAGTCTTAAAGGTGCCACTTTGTGTGCATGCACTCGAAAGCTTGTACCCAGAATTAAACTTTATGGGTCTTAATAGTGCCACTTTGTGTGCATGCACACAAAAGCTTATAGCCAGAATTAACCCATTGGGGGTCTTAAAGGTGCTACTAGGTGCGCATGATGCACATGAAAGCTTATACCCAGAATGAAACTTTCCCAGTCTTAAAGGTGCCACTTTGTCTGTGTGGACACGGAAGCTTATAGCCAGAATTAAACTTTGCGGGTCTTAATAGTGCTGCTGGGTGTGCATGATGTACACAAAAGCTTATACCCAGAATGAAACTTTGCCAGTCTTAAAGGTGCCACTTTGTGTGTATGCACACGAAAGCTTGTACCAAGAATTAAACTTTGTGGGTCTTAAAGGTGCTACTGTGTGCGCATGATGCACACAAAAGCCTATACCCAGATCGAAACTTTGTAGGTCTTAAAAGCGCCACTTTGTGTGTGCATGATGCACCCAAAAGCTTATGGCCAGAACGAAACCTCTGTGGGTCTTAAAGGTGCCACTATGTGTGTGCATGATGCACCCAAAAGCTTAAGGCCTGAACGAAAGGCTTGTACCCAGAATTAAATCTGACGGACCTTAAAAGGCATGATGCACACGAAAGCTGATACCCAGCATGAAACTTTGTAGGTCTTAAAAGTGCCACTTTGTGTGTGCATGATGCACCCAAAAGCTTATGGCAAGAACGAAACCTCTGTGGGTCTTAAAGGTGCCACTTGGGAGTACATGCACACACAAAAAGGCTTGTACCCAGCATGAAACTTTACGGATCTTAAAAGGCATGATGCACACGAAAGCTGATACCCAGCACGAAACTTTGTAGGTCTTAAAAGTGCCACTTTGTGTGTGCATGATGCACCCAAAAGCTTATGGCCAGAACGAAACCTCTGTGGGTCTTAAAGGTGCCACTTGGGAGTACATGCACACACAAAAAGGCTTGTACCCAGAATTAAATCTGACGGACCTTAAAAGGCATGATGCACACGAAAGCTGATACCCAGATCGAAACTTTGTAGGTCTTAAAAGCGCCACTTTGTGTGTGCATGATGCACCCAAAAGCTTATGGCAAGAACGAAACCTCTGTGGGTCTTAAAGGTGCCACTTGGGAGTACATGCACACACAAAAAGGGCTTGTACCCAGCATGAAACTTGACGGACCTTAAAAGGCATGATGCACACGAAAACTGATACCCAGCACGAAACTTTGTAGGTCTTAACAGTGCCACTTTGTGTGTGCATGATGCACCCAAAAGCTTATGGCCAGAACGAAACCTCTGTGGGTCTTAAAGGTGCCACTTGGGAGTACATGCACACACAAAAAGGGCTTGTACCCAGCATGAAACTTGACGGACCTTAAAAGGCATGATGCACACGAAAGCTGATACCCAGCACGAAACTTTGTAGGTCTTAAAAGTGCCACTTTGTGTGTGCATGATGCACCCAAAAGCTTATGGCCAGAACGAAACCTCTGTGGGTCTTAAAGGTGCCACTTGGGAGTACATGCACACACAGAAAGGCTTGTACCCAGCATGAAACTTGACGGACCTTAAAAGGCATGATGCACACGAAAGCTGATACCCAGCACGAAACTTTGTAGGTCTTAAAAGCGCCACTTTGTGTGTGCATGATGCACCCAAAAGCTTATGGCCAGAACGAAACCTCTGTGGGTCTTAAAAGCGCCACTTTGTGTGTGCATGATGCACCCAAAAGCTTATGGCCAGAACGAAACCTCTGTGGGTCTTAAAGGTGCCACTTGGGAGTACATGCACACACAAAAAGGGCTTGTACCCAGCATGAAGCTTGACGGACCTTAAAAGGCATGATGCACACGAAAGCTGATACCCAGCACGAAACTTTGTAGGTCTTAAAAGTGCCACTTTGTGTGTGCATGATGCACCCAAAAGCTTATGGCCAGAACGAAACCTCTGTGGGTCTTAAAGGTGCCACTTGGGAGTACATGCACACACAGAAAGGCTTGTACCCAGCATGAAACTTGACGGACCTTAAAAGGCATGATCCACACGAAAGCTGATACCCAGCACGAAACTTTGTAGGTCTTAAAAGCGCCACTTTGTGTGTGCATGATGCACCCAAAAGCTTATGGCCAGAACGAAACCTCTGTGGGTCTTAAAAGCGCCACTTTGTGTGTGCATGATGCACCCAAAAGCTTATGGCCAGAACGAAACCTCTGTGGGTCTTAAAGGTGCCACTTGGGAGTACATGCACACACAAAAAGGCTTGTACCCAGCATGAAACTTGACGGACCTTAAAAGGCATGATGCACACGAAAACTGATACCCAGCACGAAACTTTGTAGGTCTTAAAAGTGCCACTTTGTGTGTGCATGATGCACCCAAAAGCTTATGGCCAGAACGAAACCTCTGTGGGTCTTAAAGGTGCCACTTGGGAGTACATGCACACACAAAAAGGCTTGTACCCAGCATGAAACTTGACGGACCTTAAAAGGCATGATGCACACGAAAACTGATACCCAGCACGAAACTTTGTAGGTCTTAAAAGTGCCACTTTGTGTGTGCATGATGCACCCAAAAGCTTATGGCCAGAACGAAACCTCTGTGGGTCTTAAAGATGCCACTTGGGAGTACATGCACACACAAAAAGGCTTGTACCCAGAATTAAATTTGACGGACCTTAAAAGGCATGATGCACACGAAAGCTGATACCCAGCACGAAACTTTGTAGGTCTTAACAGTGCCACTTTGTGTGCATGATGAGCTCAAAACCTTATAACCAGAATGAAACTTTGTAGGTCTTAAAAGTGCCACTTTGTGTGTGCATGATGCACCCAAAAGCTTATGGCCAGAACGAAACCTCTGTGGGTCTTAAAGATGCCACTTGGGAGTACATGCACACACAAAAAGGCTTGTACCCAGCATGAAACTTGACGGACCTTAAAAGGCATGATGCACACGAAAACTGATACCCAGCACGAAACTTTGTAGGTCTTAAAAGTGCCACTTTGTGTGTGCATGATGCACCCAAAAGCTTATGGCCAGAACGAAACCTCTGTGGGTCTTAAAGATGCCACTTGGGAGTACATGCACACACAAAAAGGCTTGTACCCAGAATTAAATTTGACGGACCTTAAAAGGCATGATGCACACGAAAGCTGATACCCAGCACGAAACTTTGTAGGTCTTAACAGTGCCACTTTGTGTGCATGATGAGCTCAAAACCTTATAACCAGAATGAAACTTTGTAGGTCTTAAAAGTGCCACTTTGTGTGTGCATGATGCACCCAAAAGCTTATGGCCAGAACGAAACCTCTGTGGGTCTTAAAGATGCCACTTGGGAGTACATGCACACACAAAAAGGCTTGTACCCAGCATGAAACTTGACGGACCTTAAAAGGCATGATGCACACGAAAACTGATACCCAGCACGAAACTTTGTAGGTCTTAAAAGTGCCACTTTGTGTGTGCATGATGCACCCAAAAGCTTATGGCCAGAACGAAACCTCTGTGGGTCTTAAAGGTGCCACTTGGGAGTACATGCACACACAAAAAGGCTTGTACCCAGAATTAAATTTGACGGACCTTAAAAGGCATGATGCACACGAAAGCTGATACCCAGCACGAAACTTTGTAGGTCTTAACAGTGCCACTTTGTGTGCATGATGAGCTCAAAACCTTATAACCAGAATGAAACTTTGTAGGTCTTAAAAGTGCCACTTTGTGTGTGCATGATGCACCCAAAAGCTTATGGCCAGAACGAAACCTCTGTGGGTCTTAAAGATGCCACTTGGGAGTACATGCACACACAAAAAGGCTTGTACCCAGCATGAAACTTGACGGACCTTAAAAGGCATGATGCACACGAAAACTGATACCCAGCACGAAACTTTGTAGGTCTTAAAAGTGCCACTTTGTGTGTGCATGATGCACCCAAAAGCTTATGGCCAGAACGAAACCTCTGTGGGTCTTAAAGATGCCACTTGGGAGTACATGCACACACAAAAAGGCTTGTACCCAGAATTAAATTTGACGGACCTTAAAAGGCATGATGCACACGAAAGCTGATACCCAGCACGAAACTTCGTAGGTCTTCATAGTGCCACTTATACGTGTGCATCACGCCCACGAAAATAACAGTACTGAAAAAACTCTTGTGGGTTTAACTTGGAAGGTGCCGCTGGGACTCGAGATGTCGCCCCGCGGACCCACCAGAAGCCAGGCTCAGGGAAGAGCGGGGGACCCAACGCCCCCCCCCAAAAAAGTGCGCGCCCCGCGAAGCCGCGGGCAGATGCGCGGAGATAATGGAACGCGGCGGAGGCTGCGGGGCGCGCGACACCCGTCCTTGCCGCTTACCCCGGCGCGCAGGCGCACAAGAGTCTCTCTCGCTCGCTCGCTCTCCCTCCCCCCCCCGCGTGCCGGGCGTGGGGGGGGGGGAGGGGGTGGCGAGGCGCGCGCTCCCTCACGGCGCCTGCGAGTGTGTGTGTGTGTGTGTGGGGAGGAGGGGCGGAGGAGGCGAGCGAGGCGGCCGAGCGTCGTCGTCGTCGTCGCCCCGCCGTTGCCGTAACGTCCTGACGCTCCGCAGGGACCCGGCCGGACGAGGGGCCCCCGCGGCGTCGGCTGCTCCGCCCCGGGGCTCCCTCTCTCCTCTCTCGCTCTTACCTCAGCCGCCTGCCCGACGACGAGCCCGGCTCGGGTTCCGCAGCGACGGCGGGAGAGGCAAGGAGGGCCGGGTCTGAGGGGGGGAGATGTCTGCCCGCTTCTTTCTGTGGACGTGTGTGTGTGAGGGGGAGAGCTCGGGCTCCGTCGCGCGCCGCCCGGCCGCCACTGCGCAGGCGCGCCCTCCCTTCCGCCAAACCCCGCCACCCCCGAATTGCGGGTTGGTACCTACCGAAGGCGGCCGCTTTCGAATGGCGGGGGGGGGGGAGGGAAAGCCCGGGAGGGGGGGGGGAGGCGGCGTTTGGTTGGATCCGCTCGAGGGGTGTGTTTTTTTTTTTTTTTTTTGAAGGCAAGGCTGCCCGCGTGAAGTCGGTCTCGCGAGGAGCGCAGTGCGCCTGCGCCGAGGGGGAAGCCTTTCTCCCCCTCCCTCCCTCCCTCCTCAAGGCCCGGGTGTTTGCGTGCGCGTGCGCCGGGGAGAGGCCCGTCTCGCGCGCCTGTTCCTTTCGCGGGTGAGCCTGCCGGGGGCGCGCGGCATGGGGAGAGCGCGCTCGCGATCGTTGCGTGTTTTTGCAGCTCCTGCGGCTCAATGGGGATTGGGGGGGGGGGGGGGGGCTTGCGTCGCCTGGGTTGAAAGCTGGTGGGGGCGGGAGGTTGCTTTGCTCGCTTGCCCTACGCAGTTATTTCTATATATATATATATACACACACACACACATACATATATATATACACATATAGACACACACACACACACACACGCTCATACACAGGGCTATTTTTGTAGGAAAAGCCCAGCAGGGACTCATTAGCATAATAGGCCACACCCCTTCCAGGATCTGCATGTGGGGAACCCGAGGGGGGGAGGCTGTAGGCGTGGTCAGCTCGGAAGCCAGCCAGAACTCTGTTCTTCTACGTTCCTGCCCAAAAAGAGCCCTGCACATACATATATACACACACATATATGCACGCACATACATACATATAGTGCTGATAATAATGCAAAAAAAACTTACGTCAGTCTGGGATTGTTAATATTTTTTTGAGTTGTTTCCTTCAGGAAATAGAACACATTATTGATTGGTTCAAGCAGATTATACACCCTTCTTTCCTCAAGGTGGGTGTCAGCACAAGATACCAACATTGTCCATAAAGCGATTAAAAAAAAAAATCACCCCCCCCCCATTTCTAAAATAATGCACCAGGTACTACAACCAGTGTTCCCTCTAAGCTGAGTTGGTGTGAGACAGCTCACAGCTTTTTAGCCTCCAGTTCACCCATTTTTGTCTTAGCGCAGGAAGGAGGGCTCCAGAGCAAACTGAATTATGCAGTAGCCAAAGTGCTCACGCACAACTTTAATGCCAGTAGCTCACAAAGTAGAATTTCTGCTCACAAGACTCCACAGCTTAGAGGGAGCATTGAATACAACGCATAAAGAATTCAGGAGGACGTGGAAAACTTCAGAAACCTAAAGGGACCTGGAAACCTAAAGATCTGCAAAAAAAGGGATTTTCCGTGTAGGAAATGCCTCTTTGGAGGGTAGGCACCCTAGACAGAGAATGTATGTATTTGGACAGAGGAGGTTGAACAAATAATCCTGGGCAGGGGAATAGAAGAAGCTGTTTAAAATAAATGCCTACTTTAAAAAAAAAAATCCCAACCCCCCCCCCCCAAAAAAAAACAAGAAGGGGGGAAACCCTCAACACATCCATTAACTCTGTGTGTGTTTATTTGTGCACGCCAGCCACATGACCACCAAAACGTCTTCGGACAGCGCTGGCTCTTCAGCTTGGAAACGGAAATGAGCACCGTCCCCCTAGAGTCGGATTCTATTGGCTTTCAAGCAAGGGAAACCTTTACATATATATGTAAAGAAACAGAAATATAACAACAGTGGTGCCTCTCTCCAAGTGGAATGCATTGGGGTCTATGTATGCTAGCGTGGATCCCGTTCCTTCTGCAGTTTCTGCAGCTTGAGAACAATTGCGCATAATGGCACAACGGTATCAGTTTGATACATTTTCACATCTGAATTGATATTACAGGCCAATCCAGACCTAAAGATTGGGAAGAAATCTTTTTTTTATAGAAGGTTTGAACTGATAGGGGTTTTTTTTACATTGGACCAATTGATAAGACTATGATGATGAGTTTTTGTCATTTTCTCAGGTGAGGTCTAGATACGACTTGTCACTTCTGCTGAATGGCAATAATTACAATTACAACATCTGTTGGTATTTCAGTCTGGCCCAACGGCATGAAGGGGCTCAGTCTCCTTTGCTCCCGGAAACTCTGATTGAGTTGATGCAGAAAATTAAGTCTATAATATTATTCTTTATAAATATTTGATGTCATTTAATAAAGATTAGATGCAGCGTCTCAGGAGTGAATGGAATAAGGAGCAAGATCGCCCTGTTTTACCAAATCAGCGGGACATGGCCTTAAAAGTTATACCTGCTCTCTACAAATATTAAGTTGCAACTTATTCAGCAAAAAAAATTATCTTTAGGATATACTGGGCAGCACAGTAACCCTTCAGAAAAGTAAAGTAACTGTTGGCATTGTAACTCAATGGATGTATCCCTTAAACATATTTTGGGCATGTCCAGTGAAAGTCATTTGGTTATTCTGTGATAGCAGTTTTGTATTAGAATGTATATGCTTTTAAACTATCTGCCAGTCTCCTGGAGGGTAGCCAGTGGTCAATGAAAACGGACCATCCGTGCCCTTACTACAGTTAAAAGACTCATTTTACAGCATGAGAGAGAAATCCCATCTGTGATGCCCAAGCACCCTCAGTCCATTGGAAGGGTTAATGTGAATGTAAGACCTGGGTTATGCTTACGGTCTTGGGCATTTCAGAATCTTATTTCCAGCCTTACCTCAATCAAGGCCAATCAATGGAATGTGATAAGCGGCTCCATCAAGGAAACCTGTGGTTAATTGGATAACATGATAGAAGAGGGTAGGGCAGGGGTGGCCAAACTTGCTTAACGTTAAGAGCCGCATAGAATACATGTCAGATATTTGAGAGCCACGAGACATGAACAAATAATATAACCCACACGTTTGTATGGGAAAATATGCAAATTTGCTTTTTATTAACATTAAATGGGACTGTCAGAAATAAAAACAAAAGGGGTAAAAACAGATATTGATAATGATATTTTACTTTCAACGGGGAGGGAGCACACAGAGAGAGACAGAGAAAGAAAGAAAGAAAGGTGGGAAGAAAGGAAGGAGATGGGGGGACGGAGAGGTGGAAAGGAAGCAAGGAGAACGGAGGACCATCCAGGGAGGCATGCCTCCCCTTGGCTTCCCCAGCCGCCCTGCCGGGAGCCATACAATAAGTGTGAAAGAGCCACATGCAGTTCCCGAGCCAGTTTGGCCACCCCTGGGGTAGGGCTTTTTTTCTGGGGGAATGCTCCGCAACAGAGTTCCGGAACCACTTCGATGAAATTATTTTTAAAATGTTCAAAAGTTCATGAGTTTCCAGTATACAGATTGAAAGCTTCATTTCCCTCTTGAGAGTTCTGTCATCTCTTTTTCAAAAATGAAGAAAGCCCTGGCAGGGGGAAAATAGGAGTAGAAGTCAGCATCTTCTGGAAGAAGCAACTACCAGAGTTTTCTCAATTCCTGAGAAGATCTTTGGTTGGACAAGAGAGACTTCTTGACTCTATGGGGCAAAGGATTATAACTGGGGCTATAGACTAGTCAGGGATATGCTTAAGTGTTGCTATGACTGACTGCTATGCTACTGCTTGGACTTTTAGGCTTATTTTCTTGTAACGATCCTAAGAAACTTGCTGTCTGAGAGCAAGTTTGTTGTAGTGGTTAAGTGCATGGACTCTAATCTGGGAGGACTGGGTTTGATTCCCCACTCCTCCACTTGCACCTGCTGGATGACCTTGGGCAAGCCATAGCTCTGGCACAGCTGTTCTTGAAAAAGGGCAGTTTCTGTTAGAGCTCTGAGCCCCACCTACCTCAGAGGGTGTCTGTTGTGCGGAGGGGAAGGGAAAGGAGTTTGTAAGCTGCTCTGAGACTCCTTCGGGTAGTGAAGGGCGGGGTATAAATCAACTCTCTTCTTCATCTGTAGCACAGGTATGAAGTGTATTAGATAGAAAGGTAGATTTGTAATTTTTCTTGTTATCTAAACCTGATGAGACTGTACATTATAGTTAATTATTTTTTTTAGTTAATTTAATAAATCCTTAATTAATTTTACAGTGTCTGGTTTATTGTGTGCAAGCCTATCTCGAGAACTCACAGGTAAAATTGGTTTGGGGAATTGTTCAGGGGTTCCAGGAGTGATAGCCCTGTGGAAATAGCAGGTGTTCCTTTTTAAATTATTTTATTTTATTCTTTTTCCCATTGTTAACATACATTTAACTTTTATAGACATATCCAACTCTATTGAATTACTTGTTTGGTTATAAAAAAAGAAAAAAAATCAGATATTAAGTGGTTTCCCACTCCCCCTGCACCATCTCATATATCAGTCGATAAACATATCTTTAAAAATATTCTTATCCTAGGGTAACGTTATTTTGCCTACTAACACCATTATACCTTTTAAAGAAAAGTTATATCAATTAGATCAGTTTGGCACAGTTTAAATTCTAACCTTTTACTCTTACATCTTACAATATATAGTCTAAATAACTTTAATCATCATTTAACTTTAAAATACATCTTTTAACTTTTCAGTAGTTAGAAAATGTAAAAATATTATTTTTCATATCTTAATAGCAGGTGTTCCTGACAGCCCCTTATTTAAATTGTGCTCTCCTAGGGCCAAACCCGCAGGTCCAACCCATGGACACTGCTGTCATTTTAAAGGGGATTAAAAATGCTGTAAAGGCCTCATCCTGACTGGTCCAGCAGCACAGTGGACTTGAGGCCCTCCTCCCTCTGCAAGCCTTTTCAAGTGCTGAAGTGACCACATTTTATTTTCCATTTGAAATGAGTTAAATACTTTTAAAGACAAGGTTGCACTCAAAATGGTACAACAGTATTTATGTAAGACAATCTTAACGCCTGTGTGCACTGCAGATGTATAGAACATGTTTTCAAGGAAGTATTTATTGTCTAAATGTAACTAATTTTTTCACTTAATGTGCTGTAATGTGTATAATGGGAAAGCTCGACGCCCTTCCAGTCTGAGACTCATCCCAATGGTTGTTGGCAGTGGGGCTGAATTGAAAAACCCCTCTCCGACATTGGTGCTGTGCAATGCCAGGTCGATAAACAACAAGGCCAAGGTTCTTCAAGATTTCTTGGTGGAACAGAAGGCCGACCTGGCATGCGTGACCGAGACCTGGGTGCGGGAGGGAGAGACGGTAGCTCTCTCTCAAATGGCCCCCCCAGGATTCTCGGTCCTGCACCAATCACGGACTAAGGGGCGGGGGGGAGGAGTGGCGATGTTCATCCGGGAGGTTTACTCCTTCAGGGCGCTCCCGCCAGTGGAGATCGCGGGCGTGGAGTGTGTCGGCATGGTGTGGGAGGCTGAAGAGAGTTTGGCTGTATGGCTGGTGTACCGACCGCCTAATGCACCAGCCAGCAGCCTGCCGTCCCTGATGGAGGCTGTAGCAGGCTGGGCGTTGGAGCACCCTAACCTAGTGGTTCTGGGCGACTTCAATGTCCATGCCGATGACGCAGCTTCCAGTCGGGCGGCGGACCTGGTGTCATCCATGGCAGCACTAGGACTCTCACAGTACATCTCAGCCCCCACACACCAGGCTGGACACACGCTCGATTTGGTCTTCGCGGCGGGAGTGACAGTGGACCGGATTACAACTCTGGCAGTGCCATGGTCGGACCACTATGCCCTGGGGGCCCGTTTGAATGCCCCACCCCGCCCTCTAGGCGGCGAGCGTATTTTAGCTCGCCCGCGGAGCCAGATGGACCCTATGCGGTTCCTGATGGCCCTGCGGGATCCGATGCCCCCTGGCGGCTCGTTGGATGCGCTGGTTGAGGACTGGCATGGCCGGCTCTCTACAGCCATCGACGAGATCGCTCCCAGGCGCCCTCTACGCCCTCGCAATCGGTTAGCCCCCTGGTATACCCAGGGACTACGGCTGATGAAGCGAGAGCTACGACGGCTAGAGAGGCGGTGGCGGCGGGCCCGCGACGAGGTTACAAGAGCATCCTATAGGACGTTTATGAAAGCCTATGAGATGGCAACCAAGGCAGCTAAGAAGAAATTCTATGCTGCCGAGATTGCGTCCGCAAGCTCACGCCCAGCCCAATTGTTTAGAACAATTCGGTCTTTAACAGTCTTGCCACAGGGCAGACCAAATGTTAGGGAATTGGAAATTGGCTGCGAGGCATTTGCGAGCTACTTTACGGATAAAGTCTTGTCACTCCGCCGTGATCTCCCCGCCACAGTTGATACAGTAAGTGAGCTCGAGGCCCCTTGCATGTCTTTGCTTCCGGGCTTAGATGGGTTTGGCCCGCTTGCTCTCGAGGAAGTGGACAGACTGCTCTTGACTGTGCGCCCAACCACGTGCATCCTTGATCCGTGCCCGTCCTGGCTCATTAAAGCTGGCCACGAGGGGCTACGAGGTGCCGCTCGTGATATTATCAACACCTCCCTCTCTGAAGGGAGGTTTCCGGGGGCACTCAAGGAGGCGATGGTCCGCCCTCTCCTGAAAAAATCACATCTGGATCCGGCCGAATTGGCGAATTACCGGCCGGTATCCAATTTGCCCTATCTGGGCAAATTAATTGAGAGGGCGGTGGCGTTACAGTTGCAGGGTTATCTGGATGATGCTTCGGTCTTAGACCCCTTCCAGTCCGGCTTCCGCCCGGGTTATGGGACAGAGACAGCGCTGGTTGCCCTTACTGACGACCTTCGACGGCATCTGGATCGAGGCGGTGGGGCGGTGTTGCTGTTGCTCGACCTGTCGGCGGCGTTCGACATGGTCGATCATCAGCTCCTGGCCCATCGTCTCGCCGACGTGGGGATACAGGGGCGGGCTTTGCAGTGGCTCGTTTCCTTTCTCCAAGGTCGGGGACAAAGGGTGGTGCTTGGGGAGGGGCAGTCCAAGAGGCACCCACTTGAATGTGGTGTGCCTCAAGGGGCAGTGCTCTCCCCAATGTTGTTCAACATCTATATGCGCCCCCTTGCCCAGATTGCCAGGAGGTATGGGCTGGGATGTCATCAGTACGCTGATGACACCCAGCTCTATCTGATGTTGGGCGGCCAGTCGGACTCTGACCCTGAAGTTCTTAACCGGGCATTGCACGCCGTGGCTGGTTGGCTCAGATTGAGCAGGCTGAAATTGAACCCGGCGAAGACTGAGGTCCTGTGTCTAGGTCGGGGTGGTCTGGGGCGGGGGCTCCCACTGCCGAACTTCGACGGGGCACCGTTGGTGCCTGCGTCGCGGGTAAGGAGTTTGGGAGTGCTCCTGGATCCCTCCTTGTCAATGGAGGCCCAGGTAGCAGCCACTGCCAAGTCGGCCTTTTACCATCTTCGGCTGGCTCGGCAGTTGGTCCCCTACCTTGACCGCGATGACCTGGCGACAGTGATCCATGCGACGGTTACCTCAAGACTAGACTACTGTAATGCCCTCTACATGGGGCTGCCCTTGGTGCAAACCCGGAGGCTGCAGCTAGTGCAGAATGCCGCAGCCAGGCTTATGATGGGTCTCTCAAGGCGGGACCACATCCGGCCTGTGCTCGCGGCGCTGCACTGGCTGCCCATAGCATACCGAGTTCGCTTCAAGGTGCTGGTTCTTACCTTTAAAGCCCTATATGGCCAGGGTCCAACATACCTGAGGGACCGCCTTTCCCCGCATATACCCCAGCGAGCACTTCGGTCGGAGTCACGTCATCTACTCCGTGTCCCAGGTCCCAGGGAGGCCAAGCTTGTTGGGACCAGGGCCAGGGCCTTTTCGGTGGTGGCTCCAACCTGGTGGAATGAGCTCCCGGAGGAGATCAGGGCCCTGCGGGACTTGATGCAGTTCCGCAGGGCCTGCAAGACGGAGCTCTTCCGCCAGGCTTTTAATTAGGAGCCGCCACCACCACCAACAACGATAACATCTATAAAGGGTGAACTGACCCTGGACGCAGCCTGGACCTAGTGGGAGGGGGGACTCTTATCCTGATAAGACGTCATCAGATCAATAAGACTGGAAGCCTTTTAGTGAAAGTAGGAAATATTTTATTGTGATTAGGATAGCATAGGAATTGAAATTTTATTGTTATTTATTCTTGTTGGAATTTTAAATTGTTATGATGTTTTAACCGGCGTTACGCCCCTGTAAGCCGCCCTGAGCCCGCTTGCGGGGAGGGCGGGGTATAAAAATAAATATAAATAAATAAATAAAATAAAATAAAATAATAGTACATTATTGGAGAGTGAGGGACTGTGAGCTGCTTGGAAAGGTGGCATAGAAATGTTATAAATAAAGCTATATTCTCAGCTTTTATTTTTCCTAGTTCTCAGATGTTAAAAGCTAAAATGCATCTGCAAGGGAAACATGATGTGTAGTAGTTTGCAAATCACGCATTCTCCCTCAAGTACTGGAAATATTGAAACAGTTTTACTTGTAGAACACTGAAGGCTTTTATCCTTTTACGTTTCATAAATATGCTAAATGATATATTTTTAACTAGGTTCTTAATTATTCATGTTCTTAAAGTTCAATAAGAGAGCGATTATTTCATTTTTTTTTCCTGTTGAACATTTTCAACATTTTTTTCCTGGGAGTAAAAAACAAGGGGAAAAAATCCCCCCCCCCCCCCCCCCCAATCCTGCCTGTGTGGCTTCAGCATTTGTAGAAATATGACATCTTCAGCATGGGGGCAAGAAGATACACTCCTCGACGTGTGAAAGCATTGGTGATTTTATTGATGAGAACATCAAGCAACAAAAGTGTGCCTCCTAAAGAACGTCTATGGTCATTATGCATCTTAGCTTTCAGAAAGTGAAGGTTCCGAGTACATAAATGCTGTGGGAAAATACAACACCCAGCACCTGCGGAGGATGTTTTTTGCACGTTATGGCACTATGGTATTAAAGGATATGGACTGTGGAAGGGGGAAAGTCCAACCAAATCTATGAATGTAAGAAAGCAGCATTCTTAGAAGAATCCAAGAGCAGTTCTCATTTTTTACCCACCTTGTTGCTAGACCTGTTCCAAAGAGAGCTGGAAATTAGGATATCGAAAGGAGCACTGTCGTAGAATGTGTCACAGAGTTGGAAGGGGCCCTACAGGCCATCTAGTCCAACCCCCTGCTCAATGCAGGATCAGTCTAGAGCAGGGATGGCCAAACTGTGGCTCGGGAACCGCATGTGGCTCTTTCACACATACTGTGCGGCTCCTGGCAGGGCGGCTGGGAAAGCTAAATATCATTAGCAAAAAAATATCACTGGACAAATAAATACCATTATCAATACCTGCTTTTACCGCTTTTGGTATTATTTTTGGCAGTCCCATTGAATGTTAATAAAAAGCAAATTTGCATATCTACCAGTAAAAACATGTAATATTTGTTCATGTCCTGCAGCTCTCAAACACCTGACGTTTATTTTATGTGGCTCTTGCGTCAAGCAAGTTTGGCCACCCCTAGCCTAGAGCATCCCTGACAAAGTGTTTGTCCAGCTGCTGCTTAAAGACCATTCTCTGGTCATTCTCTAGTGATGTATTTGTGGTTATCAGTGGAAGGCATTTTCTTCTTGGAGCATTCTTCAGACTGGCTAAAGGCTTGTAAAACCTACCTCACCTTGCCATAGGCTAGGCATCCGGTGTGGGCACGGCATGCCCCGGTTCCCAGAATCCCAACATGAATGCACCCCTTAGATTTTAAACATTTTACCGAAAGCGTTTCAAACAAGTTGTTCTTCAACGTAAGCCAACGGCCTCAGATTTCAGAGGCAGCTCCAAGATTCTGCGTTGGGTTTCTGTTGGCGGCTAGGCTAGGCACTAATGCAGCCGTAAAGTTCTCTCTTACGATAATATGGGGTATCTGGGAGTCTCATATTATTATGCTGCCTTTCTGCAGGCTTCTTCGCTGCCTACTTTTCATGTACATCACACGGCGCTTGCTGAACCTGTAAGATCCACATCAGCACTTTGGTATTCCCATTGTTCTGACAAGCATACCGTAGCGGATCTTGTTCATTTCAAAATAAGATCATTCTTGGCTTCTCTTATTTCCCTATCCCATCTTCTGAGCCGTATGGAAGGCCGAACCTCTGAGCAGACTGTTTTGTGGAGTGCAAGAGAGGCAGCAGTGATGGTGCACTGCTGACAATGAAACCACTAAATCTGCAGTCTTAACGAAGGAAATCTAGGAAATGAGTCCTCTTGCAAGCTCACTTATTTCCAAGAAAACCTGTTTGGGGCACAGATCTTTTTGTAACACTGGCAGCCATCAGTATTTTCACTGACTCCTCCCTTTGCCGTCTGTCAGTAGAACTCGCAGGCTAACAGCACGGAGGAGCGAGTAATAGCAGCCTTCACACCACCCTTCCCATGTGGAGCTGGGTGCAGGCCCAATGGTGGAATGCAGTTTGGAACTGGAGGGAACCAGTTTCCTGTTTACTTCCAGATGAGCGTGCAGAATGTAGCATTACTACTGAAGGGCCAAACCAGACATGCTGTGGGAGTTCTCTGGCCAAAGCACCTGGCAGTGTTTTTAAGTTCAATGTCCAGGCACAGGGGAGCTCAGTTTGGGCTGGGGACACAGTGGGGTGGGCTTCTGGAGTTCTGGCCCCACTGGTGGACCTCCTGATGGCACCTGGGTTTCGGCCACTGTGTGACACAGATTGTTGGACTGGATGGGCCACTGGCCTGATCCAACATGGCTTCTCTTATGTTCTTATATGGAGCAGAGGTCCATCAGTGGCTCTTAGCCACAAGGTATAGATAGGAACTCTCAGTCTGGGGCAGTGATGCTCTGGATTCTTGGTGCTTTGGGGGGCCACAGTGGGAGGGCTCCTGGAGTTCTAGCTCCACTGGTGGACCTCCTGATGGCACCTGGGTTTTGGCCACTGCGTGACACAGAGTGTTGGACTGCGTTGGCCACTAGCCTGACCCAGCACAGCTTCTCTTACGCTCTTATCCCTCATGCTGTGGTCCTGATTTGAATTGGGCCAATAGAGGGAAGGCACCATAGTCTCGTCTGATTTTGTCAGACTTTGGACGTGAAGCGGGGTGGGTTCTTGGATGGGGGTCCACCAGGGAAGACTGCAGAGGCAGACAGTAGCAACCCACCTCTGCTTCTCCCGCGCCTCGAAAGCCCCTTGCTGGGGTCGCCATAAGTTGGTTGCAACTTGGTGGCACTTATGTACATAAGAAACAAACAGGGCCAGTGACCTACTTTTTTAAAGCGCAGGTGGTGTAAATTTTTCATATATATTTTTATAAAACGAAAGCTGACTATTCAGAGCAGCTAGTAAATTGTGGCAGTAGATCGTTTCAACGTTCTTGCACTGCAGCAATCTAGCAGTTGCCGATCTCTCAAAAAGCTGTCTGTTGGGATGGCGGATAGAGGGCAGCCACAGAGGGCCGAGGCAAGGGTAGTTGCTGTGTGGATGCTCTGTTGCCACTGCAAATGCCTCATGCGCAGCAGCGACGAGAGCTGTGCGGCGAATGGCCATTGTGTCAAAGTAGCCCTATTCTCAGCAGCAGAACATCATCTTAATGCATTTCAGCAGTTCCGTAATTCCTACCCTCAGGGTACCTCTCCCACAGTTTGTTTGCTGAGGAATCTCTGCCTGCTGCCGAGGATTCTGGGTATGTTCAAGGCTCGCATTCTGTTCATATGGGGTGCCAGTGAGCTACGACCACACAGGAACCAGAATGTGTCCTTCAGTATACACCCTTGCCTATGCAGGGGAAGATTAGGAACGGTGGATATGTTGTCTTTCGGGTGCTTTAACCAGCCTGTTGACGGAGGATCCAAGATCCTCAGGAACTCTGTTTGAAAGAGAGTCAGCCGTCTCGGAATTAGGGCTGGATTGAGCCTCAGTCCTTGGCTAAAACTCTGCATAACCTCTGATACACCTACAATACTTTAATTTCTATAGCATTTAGCCTCTATAGCTGAAAGTGTGGTTCCGCTCTCAGAAAGCTTCAGGACTCTGCTGAGTGTTGTAGCCTTCAGTGTACAAGACTTTAAGAACATAAGAGAAGCCAATGTTGGATCAGGCCAGTGGCCCATCTAGTCCAACACACTGTGTCACACAGTGGCCGAAAACACCAGGTGCCCTCAGAAGGTCCAGCACTGAGGCCAGGACACTAGAAGCCCTCCCACTGTTGCCCCCCGTCAAGCACCAAGAATACAGAGCATCACTTGCCCCAGACTGAGAGTTCCTATCTGTACTTTGTGGCTGATAGCCACTGATGGACCTCTGCTCCATATGTTTATCTAATTCCCTCTTGAAGCCATCCATGCTTGTAGCTGCCACCACCTCCTGCGGCAGTGAATTCCATGTGTTAATCACTCTTTGGATGAAGAAGGACTTCCTTTTATCTGTTCTAACCCGACTGCTCAGAAATTTCATGGAGTGCCCACGAGTTCTTGTATTGTGAGAAATGGAGGAAAGTACCTCTTTCTCCACCTGCTCTATCCCATGCATAATTTTATAAACCTCAGTCATGTCACCCCTCAGCCGTTGTTTCTCCAAGCTAAAGAGCCCCGAGCGCTTCAACCTTTCTTCATAGGGAAAGTATTCCAACCCTTTTGTCATTCTAGTTGCCCTTTTCTGCACTTTTTCCAATGCTATAATATCTTTTTTGAGGTGCAGTGACCAGAATTCTCTCTTGGTCAGTCTCCGCCAGCTCGGTCCCCATCAACGTGTATTTATAGTTAGGATTTTTGGCTCCAGTGTGCATCACTTTGCACTTGGCCACATTAAACTCCATTTGCCACGTTGATTCCCACTCGCCCATCCTCGACGGATCCCTCACAGTCCTCCCTGGTTCCCACCACCCTGAACAAGTTCGACTTTGCCTCACATGACTTTTGCTTTCTGGGAATGTTTATACTTTGCAGAAGTCAGAAGTGACTATCAAATTCTAAATATATAAAAGTATCAGAAACTAGCTTCCTTGATTCTGTGAGTCACCCTGGCTTGCCCCAGCTTTCCTTGACTTGCCTGACCCCAGAGACAGAAACAAAGGGGCTGACTTTGTTGTACACGTCAAATGCTCATCGCAGACCTGACCGACAGTTACATTCGCTTCAGTGCATGAAAGAGGGTACTGAATTAGTGTCTGAATTAGTTTGGTCGGGGGTTCTGGCCAACCACCCTCAGTTATGGGTCTCGGCAGAACAACCAAGGATATCCTTTATAGAATTTCAAGTGCACTGTTTATGTATCGGGGTCGTGTTGAAATTTTCTGTGTTGAATACTGAAATGGTACAAAACTGTTTTCTGACTCTAGAGCATGTAATGGAATAAACTGAGTTTCGGTTGAGAACAACACTCTCTCTCTCTCTCTCTCGATGCAGTTGGGAAGCTGGCTTGGGAATTTGGGAAGCCCAAACTGAACACAGGGGGAATGGGAGTGCAGGAAAAGGTTCCTGCTCCCCTCATTTCCCCAACATCAGCATGGGGTAGTGGTTAGGACCAGCGCTCATTTTGTAGCAGGAGCTCCTTTGCATATTAGGCCACACACCCCTGATGTAGCCAATCCTCCAAGAGCTTACAGTAGCCCCTGTAAGAAGAGCTCTGTAAGCTCTTGGAGGGTTGGCTACATTAGGGGTGTGTGGCCTAATATGCAGAGGAGCTCCTGCTACAAAATGAGCCCTGGTTAGGACATCAGATTGAGATCAGATCCCCATTCTGCTGTGGGAGCTTGTTGGGTGCTAGCCAAACAGTCTCAGCCTAACCTACCTCATAGGGTTGTTGTGAAGATAAAATGGAGGAGAGGAGAAGCACATAAGGCGTTCCGGCTGCCCACTGGGGAGGAAAGGTGGGAGATAAACAAAGCAAATAAATAACTACTGCATCAGAAGGTTAATGCTCCTCAAATCAAGAAACGCGCAGACCCATGGTTTCATATCAAGTTTATTTCTTTGCCCCCCCCTTCATTAGTCACTTCTTTTTCACAACAACAACCTCAAGTTGACAATGAAATGCACATGGTAGACTTAAAGGAATCAAATGAGGCTCTTAACGTGCGTGGAAAGCCCACTCATGACACCGTTAACAGTTTTCTCATGGTTGGTTTTGTCTATTTGAAAAGAACAGAAGACGGCACACGCTGCGTTCTAAGAAGTGGGCCCCCTGCGAGGCTAGTGACATTCAAACAGACCATGCCAGGAGAGAACAGGAGGGCAGTTCTGGGGCAAACTGAAGACATCGTCTAGGTTCCGGCAGCCGTGTGGATATTTTCAAGCCATTTTTCTATCATCTGAGCCCATTCTTTACGCCGGGAGGAAATCATAGTTAGGCAAGAATAACACTTAACTCCTGCTCGTGCTGTTAACATTTGTGACACCTCTGCGAAGCAGGGAAGTGCTCTTCCTGTTTTTGCACGCAAGGGAGCCAAGAAACAAAGCATGGCAGCTCAAAACCGGCCAAGTTCCTTCACAGCTAACCCCCAATAGTTTTCGTCCACATTTGCTTCCAAGGATAACTGCAGAGACAGCTGCACTGTGTCTGCTGGAATAAGGGCTCCAACATCCTTCTCGGGCGTCACCCGATAGCCACTGCTCTCTTCATTCACTACACCTTGCAGAAAAGTATACATTGGCCATTCTTGCTTGTGTTCAGCATTGCTTAATAGGCAACTAGCTACAAAAATTCAGCTTATTATTGGCCCTAACCATAAAGTCAGCCATACCGTAATATCAGATATGCCTCCAACAGCTATCACTTGACTTGTAGTGTTTTTTCGGTAGGAGGGATTCTGCAACATGCACTTAATGATATAGCACACACCACTTATGGGTGCAGTCCTGTGCATATTTACCTGGGAGTAAGCACCATCGAAAGTAATGGGATTTACTTCTGAGCAGGCGTGCATAGGCTTGCGCTGCATACATTTGTGTGCGGCTATATTTGTACAGAACGGGAGACCCCTGCCTCCGCAATCAGTGTTTGTTGACAGAAGCCAACTGTACCCAATAAGAGAGTGCTCGGAGATCAAGGAAGGGAAGGGGGAAAGTTGAGATCTTAAAATGAAGCAGCAAGAGTCTTCCCATGTGTATGACAAGAGGATATTTGGGGTGACTCCTCATTGTCGTTGGCAGAGGTTTGTCCTACAACGCCGCAACAAAATTGTGCTTGGAATGAGGACTTCCAAAATATACACCGACAAGTGTCATTGGATCATAGAACCTGGAGTTTCATAGCCCATGTACAGAGTACAAGGCAGAATTTTTGCTCGGTTGAACAAGCGGAAGATCTAGTGCTTGGAGAAGACAGTTGGAGCCCTTTTCTTTGGAATTTCCAAGGATCGTGCCAACTATGATATTTATTACCTCTTGTGCAAAGCAGACTCTCCAGTTTGCATATGGAAATGTGACAAAATCAGCATTTGAAGTGCGCCAAATCACGCGTCTGATCATTTTTATTCCCTCCTTCTTGTACTCGAAATAAAGCTGGCAGGCGGGCTCCGAGCTGATTACTCCCTTCCCCACGTTTATTTTGGTCGCTGCGATAGATAATCCAGCTCATAATCTCTTAAACTAGGAGGCATTTGAGGTGCACATTTAACAAGGAGTTAAGATCTAAGTGTATCTAGGCAAGGCTGCGTGAAGAAGAATGCCCAGTTCTGTCACGAGGAAATTATAAATTGTGCATTACAGAATATTATTTGCAATCAGCAACAGACAAGGGACCGCAACAGGGAATGATACAGAGAGAGGAGTGATAAAAAGTCCCAGTTGCAGCCCAAAGAGCTCCGCGTTTATCCGTTCAAGGAAGAACTTGCTTATTTTATTAATCTTCCCCCATTTATTTGCACCATGAGAAAGAGGCTTTTATAAGCACTGCAATTCAAGTTCTATCCACTGCTGTCTTTTTAAAATGCCATTTCTCTGATGCATTCCTAGATACTGGACACAACTAATTCCTCCCTCGCTTCCCGACACAGCCAATCGTATAGCTCATGTTATGTCTGGCACTGTTTCCTTTGTATGGCATATTACACCAGGAGTTCACGACTAACGCAAACTTCCATTGGATGAGACACCTCTTTTCTTTTCCTGATACGTCAGCATACCCTCAGCTAATCCATCTGTACACACACCTCCTATTTCTTAAAGTACTGACAAGGTTAAGGCAAGGGAACTAAAGTTTCCACTCTTGACATCTAAATGGGTATCCTAGGCTGGATTTCTTAGCAGTGTTAAGGGCCGGTTCAGACATGCACGCTCACAACCCGACTGCAGACAAGAGGCCGACTTGTGTGTATCAGCTGGGCCACTGGATCTCACACTACTGGTCAAACTTTCTTCCGTGCAGCCTCAGGTACAGTGCTTTTCAGTGGAGCCAATTTGTACATCCAGCTATCTGTCTTTCAAGTGGAAAGAAGCGACATTATGCATTCTGATGTGTAAACTGGCCCCACATGGTAACAGTGTTTTGACCGATTAACTAGTTAATTCTGAGCCTACGCACGAGATCAAGACTGGAAGTGGAATGGTGGATGGATAGCAGAGACTCAAGGCAGATAACAACGAGGCAGCCACAGAAGATATCGGACTTGGTGGCCGAATGGTCAGGAAGCAAAAGGAGGTTCCCACTAAGAATTAGAAAACTCTTCCAATTGCCTCGGGATCCGCCGAACTTCAAGACAGTGACTGGGTCCAGCTCCATTTGAAATAGCTCCCCTGCAAAACTGTTTCCACCTGTAATCCTTTCCTCCTACCATCAATAGAACAGCTTTGCCCAGTTCCTGCCGTGCCCTCCTCCCTCACTTCCATCTGCTCCAACGGGCACACAAGCGCTCTCTGCTCTGACTTGAGCATAATCCTCACTGAGGCGGTGTCTGAGCTTTATGGTCACAGACAACCCTTCCGAGGGGCGCTCCTTTATACATACACACTCTGTGCACAGAGAAAACAGCATTTCAGGTAGGATAAGGTAAGATTAAAATCCTTCTCCCCACACAGTTGTTTGTTGTGTGGAGGCCATTCCCCCCCCCCCCCAGTGGAGGAGTATTCAGTCACACGAGCCCCCCACATTTGCAATCTCAAGTGGTACAGCCCCATACAGGCCTGCCACCACAGTGAGCAACAGAGGCACAGATTTCCTGCCTTAAACCCTTGCATGCCCGACTCAATCTTTCTGCGCCCCAAACGGAGAGCAGTTGGAGCGAAGGCTGCTTTTGAGCTCATGAGGATGACCTTTCTAGTTGTTGTCACTACGATAAGTCAATATCAGTCATCATTAACCATAGTACTAAAAACAGTATTTACAACGTCAGAGTTACACACCAAGCAAACACCCAGCACCACAGCAAGTTTAAGACATCGTTTTTTTTTTTTTAACAGCTTGCAGTTGTTTTCACGGATCCCGCCAAGAGGATGTGGGCACAGACAACTGCAGCCACGTCTTACACACAAACTCATGAATCCACCCCCCCATTAAAACTTTTAAAATTTAATTTAAACATTTTAAAATGTATCGTCACTATAGTATGGATGAGATGATTCTGCATTATACACAGGTGCTTATCTAAGACAGCTGCTGTTTACGAACAGACTCGTCAGTGAGGCCATTCAGACCCAACTCCCCCTTCCCTGATCCCAAGGACATCTATTCCCTAGATGCGGCTGAAGCCTTGAGCAAGTCTAGCGTCCTCCTGATCCTTTAACAAACGCTTCCGCGGGCACGAGAGCCCCTCTCTTTGGAAACAAATGCTTCTCCTCTAATGCCTGAGTGAAAGGCAGAACGTGTGCTGGAGAGGATGCACAATTCCACCCGACTTCCAGCCGGTTTTTGTCTGTGCTTTGACTGGGTCATGGAATTGGAAGCTCACCTGCCCCTCCCCAAGTGGTTGGCTTTGTGCACCTCCACTCGTGAAAGTGTCCAGTGGTACCCGTGGACCTTGGGATTCCACATGCTTTCTCAAAGGCTTTCCTTTAGCACAGCAGCAGCGTGCGTGCCTGCCCGCCCAGCGGCCACCGACAATCTCCATTTTCAAACCAGTCTACATTATTTCTCATTGAATCCAAAAGATTCACAGCGGGCACTTCTGAAAACCACTGCTCCAACAGGAAATTTCTCTACTTTAAAAACAAAACAAAACAGGATGGTTTACTATTTTGGAGCTGTAGCTCTACCTGCCCTGTTTCAGACCACAAAAACATATTCTACATAAGAGCAAGATTTGATTCTGCTAGCACCTTAAAGACCAACAAGAGGCCAAGGTATTAGCTTTCAAGAATCAAAGCTCCCTTTATCAGATTTGTATCTCGGAAGCTTATGCCTTGGATATCTTAATGGTTCTTAAGATGCTTCTGGACACGAATCTACTACAGACCAACATGGTTACCCATCTGAAATATTCGACATAAGAGTTCTTGCAACCAAACAGACAGTGAGAAGAAACCTGGAGTCCAACCAGGACTCAGAGAGGAGAGATAGTTGGGGGGAGAGCAATGAAAATAAATGATTTTACTGACAAGGCAGCGTTCCAGATGGCACCGTGCTGTGTGACAAGGCACAACTCAAAAGCAGAAAGGAAACTTTAGTCGTTCTAGATCCAGGATAACTTGGAAAAGAGTTAGAAACAGAGAAGGAGAAAGATAGACCGGTACTGGAATACAGAGAAATGCGTATGAACCTCGTATACTAAATCAGAGCATTTGTCCATCTTGCTCAAAGTCGTCTCCTCTCACTGGCAGCGGCCCCTCAGAGTCTCAGGAACAGACGGCTGTTTCCCAGCAAGGACATTCTGCATGCAAAAAAACGGTGCTCTCTGAAACCCCTCTGAAACTCTGCTTAAGGAGTATTTGCTGCTAAGTGGCAGTGCCGTTCGTGTGGGAGCTTTAAGATTTAGGCTGTGCTGCCCGAAGACACTTAACCCAGCATGGCGTGGTAGCAAGAGGATCAGATGGGGGTCTGGTAGACCTCGGTTTGAACCCTCGCTCTGCCACGGAAGCTCCCTGGGTGACCTTGGGCCAGTCAGGCACACGCTCTCAGCCCAACCTACCTCACAGGGTTGTTGGCGAGGAGAAAATGGAGAAGAGGAGAATGGCATCAGCTGCTTTGGGGTCCCCCTTGGGGAGAAAGGCGAGGTATCAAAGTAGTAAATGAATAAATTTGCAGATTGCAGACCTGGGGCCAGGGCATGTGATTTACTGTGGGTTGAACTGTCAGCCTATACCGGGCCCCCTTGGGCAAGTAATTGCCGGTCAGCCTTTGTTTCCCCCCCCCCCTTGCAAAACTGGAACAATGGCAAGGCCTCAGTGCTGGACCTTCTGAGGGTACCTGGTGTTTCTGGCCACTGTGTGACACAGAGTGTTGGACTGGATGGGCCACTGGCCTGATCCAACATTGGCTCCTCTTATGTTCTCTTGTGTTCTTAAGGCTATTGAGAGAGAGGGTGGAATTCCATTGGAAAGCACTATGCCCTAAAAGTTGTGTCTAAGAGAAATAAGACAGCCCTGTGCAAGGAGCATTATTCTAGTCTAGCCAGAGCTGTAACAACCTCAGTGACCGCAGGACTATTTATTTTAACACGAGGCCTCCATCGGCAGGGAGGCAGATCTTCTGTTTTGCACCTTCCTGGGCCGTGTGCTGAGGGGAAGGCTGTATCATCCAGACACCAAAGTCTTCCTTTTCCATGACGGATTCAAACAAACGTGAGCCAAATGGCTGCAACCACTCTTCTGCCAACACCGAAGTCCACATCTGTCTCTAATGGGTAGATCCTCTCATACCTCCACTTGTGCAAGAGACAGCGCATCTTTGGATTTAGTTAGATTTGATTCCGTTAGCACCTGAGAGACCAACAAGGTCTTGGGGATATAAGTTTTCAGGAGTCAAAGATCAGCTCAGGTATCCGATGCAGGGAGCTCTGACTCTCGATAAGTTTCGTACCCCGTGAATCGTGTCGGTCTCTAAGGTGCTACCGGTGCAGAAAACTCCTTGTATGAGCAGAAGACATGTTGTATGTGCAAAAAGGGCACCTTTAGATCCAGCCCCACCGTCTGGCGTTTCTGCCGAGGACTGATCCACTAGTTAACGCAGGCTGCAGTCTCCAAGACATGAGGGATTCCTTAGAGATTATCATCACATAGTAGATCAAAATACCTTCCAGGGATATATCCATAGGCTTGAAGGGTAGGGGTTCATATAAAAGCCCTTCCCCACATTAACCGGTAAGCTCCGATTCCTTTATACTATATGTCAGCTGTCTAGTTTGGTCTCATATCCTCTCATTAAGTGTACGGAAACCCGGAGTATATACAAGATGCCAGAAATTCAGCACGGGCAGCTCTCCTGAAACTGTATCCAGCACCTATTGCTGATTCTAGAGACACACATCCATCCTCCCCTGACAAAACCACACCATAGTATCTGCATACTTTTATTTCCAAGTGACTCTTTGGGAGAAACGCAGAAAACACATTCGAGGACGTGTAAATGTCGCCAGCACTGATCTGTCTAACCCGTTCCCTTGGCTTGACACCGAGTTTATCAGCAGCACAGCAGTACCGGACTCTGTCCCGTGTCTCAGGCCTCTTTCGGGGAGGAGGTAGAGAGGCGGGACTAGACGCTACTGAAAACAGCCTAGCACTACACGACAGAGCAGAACAATTGTTCAAAGTGGGGGAAGATACCCTTTTCCCATAAGACCTCCCCTTGCAAGGTGCCAATTTTGCCGGACCCTCTAGCTTACAAACAGAGGCCTTTTTTGAGTTCTTAAAAACATTAAGCCTTTGCACTTCTCCTCTGAAGAATGCAGCCTTATAGGAACATAAGGAGAGCCCTGCTGGATCAGACCATCTGGTCCAGCATCCTGTCTCACATAGGGGCCAACCAGTTCCCCTGGAGGGCCAACACCAGGGAATAGAGGCTGAGGCCTTCATAAGAACATCAGAAGAGCCCTGCTGGATCAGACCAGTGGTCCATCTAGTCCAGCATCCTGTCTCACACAGTGGCCAGCCAGTTCCTCTGAATGGCCAACAACAGGGCAGAGAGGCCGAGGCCTTCATAAGAACATCAGAAGAGCCCTGCTGGATCAGACCAGTGGTCCATCTAGTCCAGCATTCTGTCTCACACAGGGGCCAACCAGTTCCCCTGGAGGGCCAACACCAGGACATAGAGGCCGAGGCCTTCAGAAGAACATCAGAAGAGCCCTGCTGGATCAGACCAGTGGTCCATCTAGTCCAGCCTCCTGTCTCACACAGGGGCCAACCAGTTCCTCTGGAGGGCCAACAACAAGGCTGAGGCCTTCCCGTGATTTTGCCTCCTGGCTCTGAGACTCCGCGGATTAGCGCCTCTGAACTTGGAGGTCCCCCCTCAGCCACCATGTCTAGTAGCCATCGATAGACTTATCCTCCATTAATCTGTCTTTAAATCTGTTTATTCCTGTGGTCATCGCTACATCCTCTGGCATTTTAATCACTCTCTGCGTAAAGTAGTATTTCCTTTTGTCTGTCCCGCTGCACACTGCATTGGTCAGGCCACACCTGGAGTATTGTGTGCAGGTCTAGAGGCCTCACCTCAAAAAGGATGTGGACAGAATGGAGAAGAAGAAGAAGAGAAGAGATTGGATTTATATCCCGCCCTTCACTTGTAGTCTCAGAGCGGCTTACAAACCCCTTTCCCTTCCCCTCCCAACAACAGACACCTGGTGAGGTAGGTGGGGCTGAGAGAGCTCTGAGACAACTGTCCTTGAGAGAACAGCTGGTACAGAGCTATGGCTTGCCCAAGGTCATCCAGCAGGTGCAAGTGGAGGAGTGGGGAATCAAACCCGGTTCTCCCAGATTAGAATCCGCGCACTTAACCACTACACCAAACTGGTGTAGAGAAGGTGCAGAGGAGAGCGACGAGGACGATCTTGGGGGGGGGGGGGGCTGGAGACCAAGCCTGAGGGACTTGGGAATGATTTGTCTGCAGAAGAGGAGGTGGGGGGGGCATGATTGCTCTCTTGAAGGATTTGAAGGGCTGAGTAGGGAGCGGTTCCTGTGGGCAGCAAAGGAGAGGACTCGCAAGAATGGGTTTAAATTAAGGGTGGGAAGGTAGGGAAAACTTTTTTTTACAGTAAGGGTTGTGCAGCAGTGGAATCAGCTGCCTAGGGAGGTGGTGAACTCCCCCTCCCCGGCAGTCTTCAAGCAGCGGCTGGACAAACATAAAAACAGATCTGCTTTTCTCTTTGTCAGCTGCTATAATAGATTCAAGATGGACAAAGCGAAATCCTTCTCTACTCAGCAAGTGATAAAAATGTGGAATTTGCTGCCAGAGGGTATAGTGATGGCCACAGGCATGGAGTTTTAAAAGGGGATCAGACAGATTCATGGAGGAGAGGTCTAACAGTGGCTACTAGCCACGGTGACTAAAGGGAACCTCCACATTTCAGAGGCCATAAGCCTGTAAATATCAGTGCTGGGAGGCAAAAGCAGGGGAAGGGCGGCCTTGGCCTCTCTGCCCTGTCATTGGCCCTCCAGAGGAGTTGGTTGGTTACCGGATGAGGAAGGATGCTGGACTAGATGGACCACTGGTCTGATCCAACAGGGCTCTTCTAACAGGCTGCCACGACTGAAAAATTCCACTTAATTTGCATTCCTCTTTTTGCAGCATCCCCTTAAACACAGATATGCACACTTTGCGATGCCTCATCCCTTCCGCCACACACTCCCCTCCCCTCACTGACTCATAGCCGCAACCGCCAGCAACCGTTCAAGGGTTCTTTCTGTGCCGCCTAAGAACACAAATCAGGGCCTCGTGACCATAACTCCAATTCTGTCTCCTGTTAACGCCACTGACAAAACGCTTCCGCCTTTAGACAGAGGTGCTAATTTGAGGGCAGAACTTCCCCAGAAACGAAAGACCTGCAGGCTGCTGTGTCACCAGCCACCTTTCCCGTGGTGTCAAGTGAATGACCCAGCTGAAACACTGGCTGAATTGGGCCAGATGGGTGAGCCTGGGTTTGGGACACAGTTCAGTTCTCACCATTTGTGCAATAAATCCTGTTTATCCAGACTTTCTAGCTCTGGGGAGAAACCTTCTGAAAAGCGCCATTAAATCCACAGGCGTGATTGTTCCGCGGCTAAACTGAGCAGACAGGCCACGCTGGTCAATCCACGCTAGCGGTGGTACTCGCAGGGGTATTCTCCAAACTCTAGATTGGGACGACAGGGTAAATTCACCAACGATTGCAAAATCAGCCAAGAGACAGCAAGCGCTAAGGGATTTTCTGCATTCTCATTTTTCTCACTTGTAAGTTCCTGTCTCTTGGGGGAGGGGGCTATTCTGCATGTGCTTTGCGCCTTCTAGTGGATCATTCAATATTACACTGGCTTACGTCTGGCATATATACCTGCAGATTTAAACCTGCCGGACATAAACCATTCTAATATCCACCACTAGAGGGAGCAAAGCATGTGCAGAAGAGATAAATCCCCACCTGAAGAAACAGGAACAGGCAAGAAAAATTAGAATGTGGAAAAGCCGTAAAGTAACAAAAGAAGAAGAAGAAGAGATTGGATTTATACCCTGCCCTTCACTCACTTGGAGTCTCAGAGCGGCTTACGAACTCCTTTCCCTTCCCCTCCCCGCAACAGACACCCTGTGAGGTAGGTGGGGCTGAGAGAGCTCTGAGACAACTGTCCTTGAGAGATCAGCTGGTACAGAGCTATGGCTTGCCCAAGGTCATCCAGCAGGTGCAAGTGGAGGAGTGCGGAATCAAACCCGGTTTTTCCAGATTAGAGTCCGCGCACTTAACCACTACATCAAAGGCTCTTAGCAGCCCCCAATCCTTCAACCACCTGGTTCCTGCTCTAGTTGTAGAGAAAACAATAGGTTTTTCTCACACGCTACTCAGTGGCAAACCCAGATTCACCGCTGGAAGTACACACAACAGGGAACGACTGCCCATTTTAGCCCACTGGGTGCACAATGCAGTTGTCTGCAAATCGGTCCCCCATTTACTTTTTTTAAGGGTACCCTTAGAACGTAAAGGGTACACTTCAAAAACGTAATGTGTGGGATCAGCTTTATTGATTTAAAATCTTTCTGTGCCACCTTTCCGCCCGATTCAGGGTCCCCCGAGGCAGAGAACCTTAAAACAAAATGTTTTTGCTCAGTCCCGTGTTTTCACCAAGAGCAGCGAACGCTTTCATAAAGAGGTTAGCCCACATCCCCGCTGCTGAATATGGTAAATGCCTCACCTTAATTCTTGTGCATTCATTTTTTTCCAAAGAAGAAAAGCCCAAAGAGAAGCTGGTTTATGGATTCTATATTTCATGTGTGTGAACTAATTGCTATTCTGCTTAAAGGTTCCTATGAACCCCATCCCCCCAAAAGTTAAGAATACAGAGAGGAGAGAAAGATGGAGGTCGGTACACCGGAAGGAAGGGGAAGGGGGAGGGAAGGGAGGAAATGGAGGAGTCAGACATTGCCTCATCTAGACAAAACAAAAGTGTTGGGATTTGTTTGTTATTAGGAAGCAGGTGCGAGTTGTATAGAAAAGCCCTTATCCGGAAATCTCTTCCCGCTGTTCCTTGTTCCTGCGCACCTCGGCTGCATGCAGTTCCTGAAACACACAGAAAAGAGATGGATGGTGAACATCATATATAGCAGGGACAGGCAATTTTCCTGCAAACCTGGGGGGGGGGCAGTTTGCAGAACTATATGTTTTCTGTGAGCGTGGCCCACAGATGGGCCACACTTGGTTATTAGAACATAGGTTAGTAGCCCTGACCTGGATCTCGGAAGCTAAGCAGGATTGACTGGCAAGTACTTGAGTGGGAGACCTCCTTGGAATACCAGACGTGGGAGACGGGGGGCAGGCTTTATTCAGCCACCTCTCTAAATATCCTCCAGGCCCCCAGTAGGGGTCAGTCACCAGAGGTCGCCTCAGTGCTCCCTCTAAGCTATGGAGTCCTGTGAGCAAAAGTTCTACTTTGTGAGCTCCTGGCATTAAATTTGTGAGCGAGCGATTTGGCTATTGCATAAATTAGTTTGCCCTGGAGCCCTCCTTCCTGAGCTAAGACAAAAATGTGGGACCCAGAGGCTAAAAAACTGTGAGCTAGCTCACACTCACTCAGCTTAGAGGGAACACTAGTCGCCATGACTTCCAGGTGCATACACTTGCACACACAAGCACATATAAAAATGCACAAAAAAGAACACAGGTTAGACAGCATGCCCTAAGTTACCATGTTAAGAAAATGTGCGTTTCTCGATTTTCCAGGTTTCTTATGTAGAATGGTCTGGTCTGTTGGCTAAGCAATACACTGAGCAATACACTCCTAATAATGATTGTCTAAAGGGGCATCCTTGCAGGCCTGTTGTTCCAACAGCAGCCACACGGATGCCTCGGGGGGCTCGCAGGGTGTGAGAGGGAGGGCCATCTCCCTGGAGTGCTCCTTGCAGAATTCCGCAGCTGGAAGCCCCAACCCACTCGGCACAAGAGAAACTTTAGGATTGTGTGGTCACCAGGGCTCATTTTGTAGCAGGAGCTCCTTTGCATATTAGGCCACACACCCCTGATGTAGCCAATCTTCCAAGAGCTTACAGTTGCCCCTGTAAGAAGAGCTCTGTAAGCTCTCGGAGGATTGGCTACATTAGGGGAGTGTGGCCTAATATGCAAACGAGCTCCTGCCACGAAATGAGCCCTGCCAGTCACAAAGAGCTCCGCAGCTCCACTGACACCGAAGGCCACGCTGGGAATGAGCTCTGTCACCAGCCCTCTTCACGTGCTTAGAGGTACTCGGTGTGGAGCTTCCTCTGGGACTCGCCTTCTCGCGGAGTCTCTCCCTCAAGGCAGCTAGATGAGCCTCACGGATCTCCTTGCTCAGCTCCATCTTGTAGTTCAGTTTCTCCTCAGCCAGCCGGCTGAAGTTGTTGTTCTCCTCCAAGGCCTTGTGAAGTACTTCCCGCTCGTGCTCTCGCTTCTCGGCCAGCTGCTTCAGGACTTGGGCCTCCTGAGTCTGCCAGGACGCAGAGAAACCGAGAAGAGAAGAGATTGGATTTATACCCCGCCCTTCCCTTGGAGTCTCAGAGCAGCTTACAAATTCCTTTCTCCTTCTTCTTCTTCTCCAAATACCTCCCCCCACCCCCAGTGACCCCCATTTCCTGCCCAGAAGATGACCAAAAAACCTCCAGGATCCCCGGCCAAACTGGCCTGGAGAAAAATTGCTTCCTGACCCCAAAGAAGTGACCAGCATTTCCCTGGGCGTGTCAGAAAGGGCCATGAGAACTAAGCACTGAGGCAACTCTTCCTGCCCTTCTTCTCATGATCTGCCTAAATTCCCCTTCGTCACTAAGGCTAGTGGCTATTGACAGACTTATCCTCCGTGAATCTATCTAATCCCCTTCCTATGATTGACCTTCTCCCACTTGAACCTACCTGAACCTACCAGAACCACTTCTGGTCATCTCTGGAGACTCTGCTTCAGGTGCCCCTACCATCTGAGAATAGATGGGAGGGAACCTGAGAAAATAGCCTTCTTGGTTACAGTGCCGAAATGTTAGAACTCCCTCTCCAGGGAGATTTGTTTGCCTCTCTCTATCAATGTCTTTCACCAGCAGGCGTTGTTGGCCCTCCAGAGGAACTGGTTGGCCACTGTGTGAGACAGGATGCTGGACTAGATGGACCCTTACGGGTCTGATGCAGCAGGAGCTCTTCTGATGTTCTTACGAAGGCCCCAGCCACTCTGCCCTGTTGTTGGCCCTCCAGAGGAACTGGTTGGCCACTTTGTGAGACAGGATGCTGAACTAGATGGACCCTTACTGGTCTGATCCAACAGGGCTCTTCTGATGTTCTTATGAAGGCCTTGGCCCATATGCCCTGTTGTTGGCCTTCCAGAGGAACTGGTTGGCCCATGAGTGAGATAGGATGCTGGACTAGATGGACCCTCAGTGGTCTGTTCCAACAGGGCTCTACTGATGTTCTTATGAAGGCCTCTCTGCCCTGTTGTTGGCCCTCCAGAGGAACTGTTTGGCCACTGTGTAAGACACGATGCTGGACTAGGTGGACCACTGGTCTGATCCAGCAGGGCTCTTCTGATGTTCTTATGAAGGCCTCAGCCTCTATGCCCTGTGGCTGTCGCTCCAGAGGAACTGGTTGGCCACTGTGTGAGACAGGAGGCTGGACTAGATGGACCACTGGCCTGATCCAGCTGGGCTCTTCTGATGTTCTAAGGGCACACTGTCAGACTAGCAATCCCTAGACAACCCTATTACCTTCCTCCTCTCCTCTGCAGCCTCCAACCGCCTCTGCAGATCTTCCAGGGACAGGTCCCTCTTCTTGGGGGGAGAGGAGAGGACGGGGCTCTCCGGGGAAAGGTCAGAAGGCGACTTCAGAATCACTTCAAAGCTCTGGCCCGAAGCCCTCTTGTCCAGCTGCTTGACCTCCATATCTGTGCAAGACGAAGACCCAAGGTTTACACAGTGTGGACCACCTGTGGCCTGCATGCTATAGTTCCAGGTTTGTATCGTGGTTCTACTGTGCTCCGAAATCTTTCCTTCTACACGGACGAGGTTCAGTTAAGTTCTGTCGTGCTTAGATGAGTGCAATAATGTGTTTCGCTCTGTTAGCAGAGCAAGAGTCGAACCAGTAGCGCTTTAAAGACTGGCAAGATTTACAGGGTATAAGCTTTTGAGAGCTGAAGTTCCTTTCGTGGGACGCGATTTGCAAAAAGCTTGCTAGCGGGTAGGGGTTCCCTCCTAGCTTCACGTACGCCAAACTGGAAGCCGGAGGTAATGTACAAAGGCCATATGATCATGTACAGGAGTCCGTTGGGGCCGGAGCGAGGCGGAGCACAGCTCCGCCAGCTCAGGAGGAGCAGTAGGGCAGCCACGGGCTGAATCAGATTCTCTAATCTGATTCAGCTTGCTGCCAAATTGCCGCCAAAATTCGGCGGCAACTTTAAAAGCCACTGGAGGGGAGGGGGTTTGAGGGAGAGGCTCCAAACTTGCAGGGTAGCTGCTGGGGCCTCTCCTTGAAATGCCCACCGATTTTCAAGAAGATTGGACCATGGGGTCCAATTCTACAGGCCCCCAAACAGGTTGCCCCCATTCCCTCCATTGTTCTCTATAGTAGGAAAAAAGTTAACATTTTTTCCCTCCATAGAGAACAATGGAGGGGATGGAGCAACCTGTTTGGGGGCCCATAGAATTGGACCCCGTGGTCCAATCTTTTTGAAACTCGGTGGGCATTTCAAGGAGAGGCCCCAGCAGCTACCCTGCAAGTTTGGAGCCTCTCCCTCAAACCCCTTTTTCTCCAGCCCCTCATATACCCTATGAGTTTTTGCCATTGAGTTCAATGGCCCATAGGGTATAATGGGGCTGACATTCCCTTTCTGACACACTTCTGGTGATGTCAGGGGATGTGGCCTATGCTAATGAGTTATGCTAATGAGCTCCTGCACCTCTTTTTTTACGAAAGGACCCCTGCCGAAATCCCTCCCAGATATCTGTAACCCCTAGAGCAGGGGGGTCAGTCTTAATGCCCTGAGGCCAGAAGCAGCCCATCTATGGCTCTTACCCGGCCCACAAGCAACTGATACGTACAGAATTGTAAGGTACTCCCCCTTTCATGGTATCCCTTGGAAGAAAACCTAGTCTTGCATATAATTAAAAACATCTATTGGGGCTTTTTTGGGTTCCCCAGTAAATCAATTGCTTTCACTGCTAGGAATCAATCGCTTTTGTTTGTATTGTGAATAAAAAAGATTATTGGTAATTGGGTTTGCCTGTGTCCTTTATAAAGTTTATATTTCTGGTACCTGGCGTTACATTTTATAGCACACATGGCCCAGCCTGACAAAGTGACCTTTGTGTCAGATCTGGCCTTCATAACAAATGAGTTTGACACTCCTGCCCTAGAGGATTGTCCTTCGTTAATGACAGAATTACCAACACCAGGGGTTTATAGACAGGCTCAAGTGGTTAAGATCAGTGTTTCCTCTAAGCTGAGTTAGTGTGAGCCAGCTCACAGTTTTTTAGCCTCCGGCTCACACCTTTTTGTCTTAGCTCAGGAAGGATGACTCCAGAGCAAACTAATTTATATAGCAGCCAAATTGCTCACTCACAACTTTAATGCCAGTAGCTCGCAAAGTAGAATTGTTGCTCACAAGACTTCACAGCTTAGAGGGAGCATTGGTTAAGATGCTGAGCTGCAGACCGGTAGTTCCGCAGTTCGAGACCCGAGTGTCGCGTGACAGAGTGCGCTCCCGTCTCTGACCCCAGCTCCTGCCAACCTTGCAGTTCAAAAGCAAGAAGTTCCAAGTAGATAAACAGGTGCCACTTTGGTGGGAAGGTAACAGTGTTCCGTGTGCCTTGGCATCTAGTCAAGCCGGCCACGTGACCGTGGGAAAAAGTCTTCGGACAGCGCTGGCTCTTCGGCTCGGAAACAGAGATGAGCACTGCCCCCTAGAGTCAGATTCGACTGGCTTTCGAGGAAGGGAAACCTCTAACCTTAACTCTTGGTAATAACTTGCCAAGAAGATACTCTACCGCTGAGCCTCGGTAGGTCTCCACTACTATGGGGGCCATTTTGTGTGGCGGTTGTAGACTAAGCTGCCCACGCTGGTTTGTAGATCTTGATTTGCGGCTTGTGCTGGCAGAACTTGGGGAATGGCACAGACTCTCTGTGGCTGGCACTGGGCATGTTTGATCAGCCCACCTCACTCTAACCACCTTCCAGTCTGAGAACACCATGCTGGTCCTTCTGTAGTTAAATGGTGTGGACTCTGACATGATTCGAGCAGTCTGGTTCACACTTGTATTTATTTGTTTGTTTGTTCACACATTTATTGACAGCACAGCATAATTACAAATAAAACAAACAGATAAATGATGGCAGCAATGAGAAACACATCGGTGAGAAGGGCAGCATCCAATTAAGCCACCTCTAGGAGGGTCTAGCCACCACGTTCCAGGGGCGTGGTTGACCTCTGTCCCCAGGGGCGGCTCCTAATCGAGGGCCTGGTAGAAAAGCTCTGTTTTACAGGCCCTGAGGAATTGTAGTAAGTCCTTCAGGGCTCTGATGTCCTCCAGTAGCTCATTCCACGAGTGAGGGGCCGCCACCGAAAAAGCCCTGGTTCTAGTGCTGGCCAGCCAAGCTTCTTTTGGACCAGGGAGGGTCAAGCGATGTTGAGAGCTTCACCTCAGGGCCCTCTGGGGCACATATGGGGAAAGGCAGTCCCTCAAGTAGGCAGGCCCCAGGCCATATAGGGCTTTAAAGGTCAGCACCAGCACCTTGAACCGGATCCGGTATGCTGTAGGTAGCCGGTGCAGGGATCTCAGTGCAGGCTGGATGTGGTCCCATACAGAGAGACCCATCAGCAGCCTGGCCGCAGTATTCTGCACTAGCTGCAGCTTCCGGATCTGAGGCAGCCCCACGTAGAGAGTGTTGTATATTAAGCACCGGATTACTCATTGGTTGATGACTTGCTATTGAGTATGGAAACCAGATGATTGATTTCTTTACTCGATTTATGTCCAGAAAATCTAATAAACTTTGGACAAGGAAACCCAAGGCAGCTAGCAAAAGAAGCATCAAAGACAATTGGTCAAAGGAGATCAACGGTAGAGGTGTCAGTTTTCTCACCTCCTGCGGAGAAGCTGCACTCATAGTTGGTTTTTTGTGTTTTTTGCTTTTTTAAAAAAAGCTTGCCTAGTGAATGAATCATCCCTTGACAGCATTTATGTACATAACCAGGGGTCCTTTGGGGCCGGAGCGAGGCGGAGCAAAGCTCCACCAGCTCAGGAGTGGCCACTAGGGCAGCCACGGGCCGAATCAGATTCGAAATACCCACCAAGTTTCAAGAAGATTGGACCAGGGGGTCCAATTCTATGGGTCCCCAAACAGATTGCCCCCATTCCCTCCATTGTTGTCTATGGTAGGAAAAAAGTAACTTTTCCCCACCATAGAGAACAATGGAGGGGATGGGACAACCTGTTTGGGGGCCCACAGAATTGGACCCCGTGGTCCAATCTTCTTGAAACATGGTGGGTATTTGGGGGAGAGGCCCCAGCAGCTACCCTGCAAGTTTGGAGCCTCTCTCTCAAACCCCCTCTCCTCCAGCCCCTCATATACCCTATGAGTTTTTGCCATTGAGTTCAATGGCCCATAGGGTATAATGGGGCTGAAGCTGACATTCCCTTTCTGACACTCTTCTGGTGATGTCAGGGGATGTGGCATATGCTAATGAGTTATGCTAATGAGCTCCTGCACCTCTTTTTCTGCGAAAGGACCCCTGTACATAACCGTATCCAACGCTGCAGCCAAAATATTGCAAGGGACATGGGAAGATGTCTCTAGTCTGAAATGATGCTATGTATTTCCGGGCATGGGTTGTGGCCCTGAACAAATCCTCCTTCTGCAGCTACTGAGCATGTCTGCCACTTACCTCCATACTGGTAGATGGTGTTTGGGTGCGGCTGGGTGTGGAAACAGGAACAAATCAACGAAAGGAGGGACAACTCCTTCATTTTCTCTTTGTAGGCTGGAAACAAAGAGGGAGAAATTAGCGGGGGGTTGCATGGCAGGCACTTGTCATTTCCACAGTGAGATAAGAGAAGAGGGAGGCGTGATATTCCTTGCATGCCTAGCTTTCCATCTAGAGTTTCCTCTGGAATCCCAAGAGAGCAGTGGTATTTTCAGAGGAATATAAAAGTTGGACAGAGGGCTTAAACATGCAGCGTGCCACCTGAATGCCCTGCAGAGTTACCAGGTAAGCTGCATGCCCTTATGATTGATGGAACAATGCTCTCTCTTAAGTAATGAAGGAGTAAAATAAATGGCTCCTTGGCTTATTCTGTTAATTTCCTTTTTTTTTAAATAAACTTTTTATTATTTTTCTACAAACTATAAAAACTATCCCTACAACGACAAAACTATCCCTAATTAAAGCAAAGAAAATAAACCGTTTTTATAACATATATGAATGAAATCCCCCATATAGCGAAATACAACATACTGAAATGTGATAATACGTTTCAAATAATACTGGCTGTGCCTATGTAGATTCAAGCATGTGCAAAATAAATTTCTTAAACTTTCAAGTTGTATACAAAGCTATTTCCCCCTCCTCCCTCTTCTTTTTGGTTTAGCAGGTTCCCTTTGGACTAGCAGTTGTTTGGGGGCAGCTGCTGCCTTTGCTGAGTCAGAGCCCTCTGAAGAGCTACTCGATGAGCTTTCCAAATCATGTATGATGCCTTCTTCTGCTGCTGCAGCTGTCTCCTTTTCTTTTGTTAGTCCTTGTTGCAAATCCAAGAAAGTCTCTGCACTTTTAAGAGAGGTGATCTTTTTTTTCTCCTTATAGTTGAATGCCAAGCCCTCCGGAAAAGTCCATCTATAAGGGGTAGAGTTCTTCTGCAGGGATTTTGTCAAGTTTTTATATTGCTTCCTTCTTTTTCTTATCTCAAATGGAATGTCTTTCAAGACTGCATTCTGTTCATTTCCATGGACTGTCTGCAGGTGAGTTTTTCAGATGGATATCTTGGTGTGTGTGTAAGTTTATAATGCCCTGATGTGGTGGGCCCAGCCTAGCCCAGTCTCATCAGATCTCGGAAGCTAAGCAGTGTCCGCCCAGCTTAGTACTTGGATGGGAGACAGCTAAGGAAGACTAGGGTTGCTATGCAGAGGCAGGCAAGGGCAAACTGCCTCTGTACATCGCTTGTCTTAAAAACCCCACAGTCAGTATAAGTCACCTGCAACTTGACCGCACTTTACACACACACAAGTTTGTCTCTTTATTATAATATGAAATTGACAACACTGGTTTTGCAGTGAATTAAACTGCAAAAGACCAACACCCACCGCGATGAGTAAGACCTTAATGTATTCTGCCCAAAGTTATACATGCATTCAATACATACAGTACATTAAAAATTCTACTTTTCAGATTTTTACCATATATTTGAGGATCTTGCAACTATATAACTTATTTTCTAACTGGAATCCTCAACTAATAAATTGAACTCCGTATATATGGGGAATCTTTACAGTCCAGTATTCTGGTACACTGTGGTTGCCCTCTATTGAACGGTACACTATCTTCTTGAGAATGAATTCTCACTAACAGTAAATTCTGAGAAGTGCCGTATTTTTCACTCCATAAGACGCACTTTTCCTCCCCAAAAAAGTGGGTGGGGGGGAAAGTGTGTGCGTCTTATGGAGCGAATATGGAGCTTTTCTTACCTGTAACAGGGCTCTTTCTTCAGCAGGAACGCAGGGGAACACCATTCAGGCTGGCATCCCAGCCTTCCCCGCCCCTCCCTGCTGGGCCTGAGCTGTTAAGACTTAAAAGGGAAACGACAGGAAAAACCCCACCAGGCTAAGTACTCTTTCCCTTTAAGTGCTTTTCCCCTTTAAGACAGCCAGCAGCAGAAAGCCCCGCCCACAGATTAAGCTCCGTGGCTACTTTGCACAGAAAGGCCTGGCTTTGCATGGCATGCCGACGTCTCTCTTCTTTCCTTTCTCTATCTTTCTTCCTTCCTTCCTTCCTTTCCTTTTTTCTGTCTGTCTGTCTGTCTTTCTGTCTCTCTCTCTGTCATAGGCGTCAACTACGGGGGGGCTCGAGGGCTCGAGCCTCCCCCGAAATTTCCCGGGGGGGGCTCAGCCACCCCCGGGAAAATGGAGCGCCCGCCGGTGGGGGAGGTGGGGAGGGCCACCGGGAGCCTGGGGGGTGCCGGGCGTGGCAAAAGGCAGCCGCCGAGGAGGGGGGGGTGGAGGGAGGGCAAGAGCCGGTGATGGGCGGGCACAGGGACTCCACCGAAAGACGAAACTCTTCCCAGAACTGCGGCTGAATCAGTCTGGGAGAGAGAGAGAGAGAGACGGCATGGAGTCGCCGCCCACACGACCTCCCAGGCCCCTTTCCTGGGAAGGCAGACGAAACCCCACATGCTGCAGCGTAACAGCCTGCATACTTTGGCCTCCTCCGCCTCCCGTCCTGAGAGACCCGCGAAGGAAGGAGCAGCCAGAGCCTTTCCCCTTCCTTCCCCCGGAGCCCTCTGCCGTCCCGCCCCGCGCTCATTACCTTCCCCTCCTTTCTGCTTGGGAAAAAGCGTTGATCCTTCCCGAGGGTGGGGAAGGTGAAAGGAGCCCTGGCGGCGGGTGGGGCGGAGAGCCTCACTCCCCAAAGAGCGGCCTGCCCCCTGTCTTCTAGAGCCGGCTTGCTCTGCGACCGCCCCAAGCAGGCGGTAAGAAACCGGGTCTGCTGGCAGGGGTGCAGGGGAAAAGCGGCGGGGACATGGTCCCATGTGCGCGCGTGCGCGCTTTGCGTGCGCGCACGAAAGAGCCCCCCCCGGGGATTTAAAAAGTCTACGCCCCTGCTCTCTGTCCCCACCTTTCTTTCTTCCTTTCTCTTTCTCTCTCTCTCTCCTCCTCCTTCCTTCCTTTATCTCTCTCTCTCTCTCTCGTTCTTTCTTTCTGTTTCATTTTTTCCTGTTTTCCTCCTCTAAAAACAAGGTGCGTCTTATGATCAGGTGCGTCTTATGGAGCGAAAAATACGGTAATACTTCAACGTGCCTCAGCTGTATAGCAATCAAAATCCATTTCATAAAGAATCCAGCGACCCAATGGGTAGCCGCGGATGTCCTCCTGTTTCAGTTTCCTCTTTTTCAACTGGCTGGCTACTGAATAAGACAGGATGCTGGACTAGAAGAGCTATTTGTCTGATCCAGCAGGGCTTTTCTTAAATGTTGTTTTAATGTTGAAAATTTACAAACTCTTTCAAAGAAAATATTTATAAAATCTTTTATAGATGGTACATGACACCTGAAACGTTAGCGAAATGCTACCCAAATATGTCAAATGTATGTTGGAAGTGTAAGCAGAAAACTGGCTCTTTTTTCATATGCGGTGGACGTGTAATGTAACTAAGGAATATTGGATATAGATCCATGAAATATTGCAAGAAATAATGCATACAAACTATACCATTTATACCAGAGTTGTTTTTATTGAATATTATTCCAGAGACATGTAAAAAAACCCAGATTCATATATGTTTGTACATGTTGTAATCATGGCTTGGATTTTATACGCAAAGTACTGGGAAAAAGAAGTCCCATCAAAAGAAGAATTAATTTACAAACTAATTGAAACAGCAGAAATGGATGAACTAACTTTACAGTTACAAGATAAAAAAGAAAAAACCTTTGTTAAAAATTGGTCAAGATTATATAGAGAAGAAGAGAAGAGAATGGATTTATACCCCGCCTTTCACTACCCAAGGGAGTCTCAGAGCGGCTTGCAAACTCCTTTCCCTTCCCCTCCCCACAACAGATACCCTGGGAGGTGGGTGGGGCTGAGAGAGCTCTCTCGAGGACTGCCCTTGAGGGAACAGCTCTGACAGAACTATGGCTTGCCCAAGGTCATCCAGCAGGTGCAAGTGGAGGAGTGGGGAACCAAACCCGCCTCTCCCAGATTAGAGTCCGCGCACTTAACCACTACACCAAACTGGCTCTCACACCAAACTGGTTGGAGGACTATCTTAAGAAATTTTAAGAACTGAAACACAAGCTCGTAGGGTTAGAAACTTTAACGGATCAGTTGTAACCAGTTCAGATTCCATACAGATAGACTTAAACAGCTAACGGAGTACAGACTCTGTGTTTTATGCGGTATGTCTTTTTTCTTTGTGTATCTGTGTTTTCTATTTTTCTTACTTGAAAATAATAAAATCGTTACTAAAAAAAAAAAGAAAAGCTTTACTGTTTGGATTTTCTCTCCCTCGGGGACCCCGCTTGAGCGGAAAGGTGGCATTAAAATGTTTTAAATAAAATAAATAATAAATGACCCACCTGCCTGGAAACCCATGCTTGCTGTTGGAAGCAACATGTATGTGATCAGAGAAACATGAGACTGCGCATCCCCTCTTGTGATCCAGTCTTGTGCTAATTTGGTACTTAAAGGCACTGCCAGCAATTTCATCATCACAGCCGAGCTCCGGCAGCATATGAGGCCAACACTGGGACATCTCTCCGCCCCACCCGCCACGGTCTTTCTGCAATCTCTCGGGCTCTCCCCTCCCTGCAGCAAAGAAGCCCTTTCTTTCTCCCGTTGTCAGTTAAAGGGAAAGTGTACATAAAGCGGTACAGCTGCTGTCAAGCAGGCTAATGAGATGAGGCGCACAGTGCACGCAAGTCTCTTGGCACTAGAGACTCCGTCGCTCCATCTTGGCGGCGCCAGCTATCAGAAGCAATTAGCTACTTCCAGACAACACACGTCGCAGGGAGGACTTTGTGGCGAGTGGGGTGGGGGAAGAAGAAGCCACAGGGGAGGAAATCTGGAGGAGCTCTTTGCCCTGAGAAGATCCCCTGGCAATTAAAGCAAGGCCCTAACCGAACCTTCCAGATGGAGCCCCTGTCCTGCGGCAAAAGCATCTTGAAGGGCAGGAGCCAGGCTCGCTTCAGAGTGGCTTCCCTAGAGCCCTCTTCTCGGCCTCCCTTGCTGTGCTCTTTCTCCGCCCCCCTTCAAGAAATAAAGACATCTTTTTGCAGGAATCTCCTGTTGCTCCATATTTGGTTGTGCGCCATGCTCTTGAATCAGTTGGAGGAGCTCAAGGCAGTGGACGGGGGAGCTGTCCGTTCAGCACCGAGCCAAATCAGACAGGGCCAGAAGCCTCTTGAGAGGCTGTCACATCAGTGCAGGAAATGGCACGGTGCGTTTGTGCGTGCCAGAGGTCCCCAACGTTTGCAAGCCTGCGGGCACCGATAGAATTGGGCACGGGGTGATGGGGACAGTCACAAAATGGCTGCCAAAGCAACATTTTTAAAAAAGTCTGTGCAGCCTGTCAGATCTCAAATAGTCAATCAGAAGCCTTGCTGAGCAAAAGCCCCACCTGGCCCCTTCCACTTTTTAAAAACACTTGGCAGGTGTCGGAAAAGGCGTCGGCAGGCAGATGGCACCCATGGGCACCTGCTGCAGCACCCACTGCCTGGCCCTCACCTTTTCACGCATCGGGGCTGAGTCAAGAAGAAGAAGAAGAGGAGGAGATTGGATTTATACCCCGCCCTTCACTCAGGGTCTCAGAGCGGCTTACCATCTCCTTGCCCTCCCCCTCCCCACAACAGACACCCTGTGAGGTAGGTGGGGCTGAGAGAGCTCTTTCCCAAGCTGTCCTTGAGAGAACAGCTCTGCGAGGACTTGTCACTGACCCAAGGCAGAGAAGGAGGAGAAGAAGAATTGGATTTATACCCCACTCTTCATTCACTCAGAGTCTCAGAGCGGCTTACAATCTCCCTCTCTTCCTCTCCCCACCGCAGACACCCTGTGAGGTTGCTGAGGCTAAGAGAGCTCTTTCGAGGACTGCCCTTGAGAGAACAGTTCTAGAAGAGCTTGTGACTGACCCAAGGTCACACCAGCAGCTGCACATGGAGGCGTGGGGAATCAAACCCGGTTCTCCTAGATTAGAGTCCGTGCTCTTAACCACGACACCAAACTGGCTCAAGGCAATCCTCCACCAAATTGGAGCCAGTTTGGTGTCGTGGTTAAGTGCGCGGACGCTAATCTGGGAGAACCGGGTTTGATTCCCCACTCCTCCACTTGCACCTGGCTGGATGACCTTGGGCAAGCCATAGCTCTGTACCAGCTGTTCCCTCAAGGACAGCTTGGGAAAGAGCTCTCTCAGCCCCACCTACCTCACAGGGTGCCTGTTGTGGGGAGGGGAAGGGAAAGGAGTTTGTAAGCCGCTCTGAGACTCCAAGTGAGTGAAGGGCGGGGTATAAATCCAATCTCTTCTCTTCTTCTTCTTCAAATTAAAAAAGCACCAGTAAAGCAGAGAGTACAGGACTAGATGGACTGAATGGGAACGTGGCAGCTTCCCGAATTCGTACCACTTTGCCTTTTGCCTTGCCTCGCGTCATTCTCCTTCTTTTCCAGGAATTCATGTACATGGTTCTCCTGCCCCCTCCACTCCACTGAATCCTCAGAACAACCCTGTGAGGTAGGTGAGCTGAGAGAGACAGTGACTGGCCCCCAGGTCAGCCAATGAGCTTCTTGGCCATCTGGGATTTGAATTCTGGCCTCCCTAGTCCTAGCGTGACACCGTAATCGTGACATCACACCGGCTTCCTAAGGCAGTGGAATAGATTGGGGAGGGGCTTTGGCTCATAGGAAGAGCCAAACGCTTCAGAGAAAAAAAAGTGGCCCTTGGGAAAGAGCTCTCTCAGCCCCACCTACCTCACAGGGTGTCTGTTGTGGGGAGGGGAAGGGAAAAGGAGTTTGTAAGCCGCTCTGAGACTCCCTTGGGGAGTGGAGAACGGAGTATAAATCCAATCTCTTCTTCTTCTTCTTCTTCTTCTTAAATCGCCAGTGTTTCTTCCGCCAACAGATGCTGCTGGCAAGACACTGGAGCTGCTGACTCGTACAAAACCCCTTGGTGTTCTGTGCCACTCCACCCTACATAGCATCTGATCTATTTTAGGGCCTTGGGTGCACCGTGCTGAATCACTTCAGTCAGCACCGAAACGAACAAGAGTTGCATAAGAGCACAGGTGTGGATGGCGGCTTGTGGTGTGAACGCACACCTGGCTCGTTTTGCCGGTCAGTTAGAGGGACGGTGTCAGGGCCCTGCTGAGCAAGCCAGGCACAGAAGGTGGAGAAACCAGGGCCCACGACTTAGCGGAAGAGACCCTGCTTTGCAAGCAGAAGGTCCCGGGCAGTGTTCCCTCTAAGCTGAGTTAGTGTGAGCTAGCTGACAGTTTTTCAGCCTCTGGCCTGCACGTTTTTGTCTTAGCTCAGGAAGGACGGCTCGAGAGAGCAATCTAATTGATGCAGTAGCCAAATCGCTCGCTCACGACTTTAATGCCGGTAGCTCACAAAGTAGGATTTTTGCTCACAGGACTCCACAGCTTAGAGGGAACATCGGCAGGTTCTATTCCAGGCTTCCCCAGTTTAAAAAAGGAAAAAAACCAGGCAGGGGGACGTGAAAGACCTGTATCTGAAAGCTTGGAAAGCTGCTGCCGGTCTGAGTAGATAATACTGACCTTGATGGATCGATGGTCTGATTCTGTCTAAAGCAGCTTTGGGGGGGGGGGGGGGTGGCCCAGTGGTAGCTCCTTGGCTTTGCATGCAGAAGTTCCCCGGTTCAACCCCCAGCATCTTGTAAGCCTGCACAGCATTCCTGTGGACTTCTGAGAGCAGTGCATGGACTATGATACCAGTTATGTGGGACATGAAAGTACACTAGGTGACCAGTGGGAAGATGGGAACAGATGCCTACGCTTTAGGGTCAGAGTACCATTTTCTGAGGTTGCCACCTCCGGGCGGGAGGTTTACACAGAGAACAAAGACACTCTCTCACACACAAAGCCATGAGGTTACAGGCTTATGTCAGCATCAGAGAGCCAGTCTGGTGTAGTGGTTAAGTGCGCGGACACTAATCTGGGAGAACCGGGTTTGATTCCCCACTCCTCCACTTGTACCTGGCTGGATGACCTTGGGCAAGCCATAGCTCTGTACCAGCTGTTCCCTCAAGGACAGCTTGGGAAAGAGTTCTCTCAGCCCCACCTACCTCACAGGGTGTCTGTTGTGGGGAGGGGAGGGGAAAGGAGTTTGTAAGCCGCTCTGAGACTCTTAAGTGAGTGAAGGGCGGGATATAAATCCAATCTCTTCTTCTTCTTCTTCTTCTTCCATGCAGGTATACACTCCAGGCACGTACACAGGCTTACGCCCCCTCCTGCAAGACCTCGTTACCATTCACTACATCAAAGGACTTCACACCTGGGTGCGAAGACAGCAGGGTGCTTCCTGAGAATCGGTTCCCATGCCCAGGACTCCCTGTCATCCCGAAGACAGATGCCAGATGCAGCTGACGTCAACATCCTGTCCTGACCATCAGGTAGATCTGAATATTGACTACTCCTATAGCACCCCCTTAATGGCTAGAGATAGAGAATGGACCATCTATAGGTTCTCTTGGGATGGCATCATATCATGCCATCCTCCCAGGTACCACCTCCCAATAAATGCTGCTCCCCAAGAGACACAGTCTAGTCTAGTCCCATTCCTTGTTTGTGTCCCGTCCTCCCTCACGGACCCTTGGGTGCACCACTGGGGTCTGCCACGTGGCTTTCTGCTGGTTCGGAACCACGGTCCTTTGTCCTCTTCCCGAAGACATCTCTCCCGCGTTTCTCCAGACGGATTTCGCTGATTCATATAGAGGTAACTATCAACCCTCAACGGTAACCATCAAATATCCTGCTCATGGAAACGTCCCTGTATTTCTACCTAATTTCCTAGTTCTGTACAATTGTGTGAATGATAGCGTAACCTTGTTTGAAAACCTTTTATTATATTTTTAGTAAACAATTTATGTTTTATACTTTAACTTGGGTCCGTGTCAGTTCCTGAGAAGCCTCGGTGAAGCGCCGCCTCTGTATACATTGGCAAGATCCCATAAAGCCGGCTGCATATTGTTAAGAGCTAATATTTCCCCAAACGTTGATAAATAAAAGAGCAGTCGGGCCAACAATCTCCAGATAAAAAGACCAGGGAGTAGGGGATATGAAAGATTTCCACTTGAGACCCTGGAGAGCGGCTGCCAGTCTGAGTAGAGAATACTGGCCTTGATGGACTGATGGTCTGATTCAGGAGAAGGCAGCTTCGTGTGTGTCAGGAGGGTCCGTGGCTCAGTGGAAGAGTCTCTGCTTGGCATGCAGAAGGTCCCAGGTTCAATCCAGTTAAAAGGACCAGGCGGTAGGTGATGGGAAAGACCTCTGCCCTGAGACCCTGGAGAGATGCTGCCAGTCTGAGCAGACAAATACTGACGTTGGTGAACCAATGGTCTGATTCAGTATAAGACACTGGAGACACTGTCAAAGACACCGGAGAAGGGACTGTGGCTCAATGGAAGAACCTCTGCTTGGCCTCCAGAAGGTCTCAGGTTCAATCCCCATCATCTCCATGTAAAAAGATTCAGGTGATGTGAAAGATCTCTGTCTGAGACCTTGGAGAGCCACTGCCAGTCTGAGTAGACAATACTGACCTTGATGGACTTGAAGGTCTGCATCAGTATAAAGCAGCTTCATGTGTGCTTAGAATTCAGGGCACACTTCAATACTGACCAGCATGAGGTGGCTGTGGAGGGACGATGCAGCCTAGCTGGACCAGCAACCAGGTCATGGAGAGCAACACTTCCAGAAATGTGGAGCCAGCAGCCAGGCCCATTGAAAGCAGGCAGCCAGAGCTGGGTCAAGGACTACCCTACCAAGCTGCAGATACCCAGCTGTACTTGCCAAAGGGTCTGCCCAGAGGTTGTCTACTTGCGCAGGAGTGCGCAAGCCTTTTGCACTGGAAACAGAGCTGCACTGTAACCATGTGGTTCAGAAAGAAGCTTCGGGTAAAGGGGTTAGAGACTCTACACCCTACTACTAGGCTAGCCCAATCTCATCAGATCTCAGAAGCTAAGCTGAGTCGGCCCTGGCTAGTATTTGGATGGGAGACCAACAAGGAAGCTCCAGGGTCACTACACAGAGGCAGGCAATGGCAAACCACCTCTGAACATCCCTTGTCTTGAAAACTCTACAGGGTCGCCATTATGTCTGCTGTGACTTGAGGGCACTTTCCATCACCACTGAGTTTATACTATCTGTTGCTACAAGTTGTAGTATCTGCATGTGTAACTTCAGAACATCAGAAGAGACCTCGTTGATCAGACCAGTGGTCCATCTAGTCCAACATCCTGTCTCACACAGTGGCCAACCAGCTCCTCTGGAGGGCCAGCCACAGGGCATAAAGGCCGAGACCTTCATAAGAAGAACCCTGCTGGATCAGACCAGTGGTCCATCTAGTCCAGCATCCTGTCTCACACAGTGGCCAACCAGCTCCTCTGGAGGGCCAACAACAAGGCATAGGGTCAAGGTCTTCATATGAAGGTAAGAAGAGCTCTGCTGGATCAGACCAGTGGTCCATTTAGTCCAACATCCTGTCTCACACAGTGGCCAACCAGTTTCTCTGGAGGGCGAACCACAGGGCAGAGAGGTCAAGGCCTTCATAAGAAGAGCCCTGCTGGATCAGACCAGTGGTCCATCTAGTCCAACATCCTGTCTCACACAGTGGCCAAGCATTTCTGGAGGGCCAGCCACAAGGCAGAGAGGCCAAGGTCTTCATAAGAAGTTAAAAAGAATCCTGCTGGATCAGACCAGTGGTCCATGTAGGCCAACAACAGGGCCAAGAGGCTGAGACCTCACCCTGATGTTGCCTCCTGGCTCTGGGATTTAGAGGATTAGTGCCTCTGGCTGTGGAGGTTCCCCTCAGCCACCACAGCTAGTAGCCACTGAACAGGCCTATCCTCCATGAATCTATCAAATCCCCTTTTAAAACTGTCTATGCCTGTGGCCATGGCTACATCCTCTGGTGGCGAATCCCACATTTTAATCACTCTTTGTGTAAAGTAGTGTTTCCTTTTGTCCGTCCTGAATTTACTGCTCATCTATCAATTTGTTTAATGTGTGGTGTTAATACATATGCTTTGCTTCACCTGTGATTGCATCTGGATTTCTACAAGTCAAATCCAATTGCACTGTTTATTGGACGTTCCACCCTGATTGACTGTATTGGCTCCGTGTAATTCACCTTGAGTTCCAATGAGAAAGGCAGGCTATCAATAATGTAAATACACACACACATACATACATGACTTCTGTTTTATTTCTACCCCTCTGGAAATTATTCCCAGAAGGGCAGCATTTCATAAATGTCAGAGCCTTTCACAATCCCCCTATAACATAGGTCAGTGTTACTACTGTTTGCTAATATAGTGGGAAAACTGGTAAGAGTGATATATTTTTTCAGTTTTGTGATCTGCCTTACATCTTCTTGAGAAAGGCAGACTGTAAATGCTGTAAGCCGTGACCTGGATGGGCCAGGCTAGCCCGATCTTGAGAGATTTTGGAAGCTAAGCAGGGTCAGCCCTGGTTAGTGCTTGGATGAGAGACCCCCAAAGAAGTCCAGGGTTGCTGCGCAGAGGCAGGCAATGGCCAACCACCTCTGTTCATCTCTGCCCTGACCTGGATGGTCCAGGCTAGCCTGATCTTGTCATGTCAGGAACCTAAGCAGGATTGGCCCTGGTTAATATTTGGATGGGAGACCGCCAAGGAAGTCCAGGGTTGCTACACAGAGGCAGGCAACGGCAAGCCACCTCTGTTCGTCTCCACCTTGACCTGGGTGGCCCAGGCTGGCATGATCTTTTCAGATCTCAGAAGCCCACCAAGGAAGTCCAGGGTTGCTGCGCAGAGACAGGCAATAGCAAACCGCCTCTATTCATATCTTGCCTGGAAATTCCTATGGGGTCACCATCAGTCGGCTACAGCTTGATAGCACTTTTCACCATCCAGTGCTGTAAAATATAAGAACAGCCGTTTGTTCGAGGCCGCCCAGAACTTTGTTCCCCTTGTGCTTCTCTCCCCCGCTGCGAAGGCTTTCCTCTGCCGCGGCGCTCGCTTCCTCTGCCGCAAGCAATTCCGCACCTGCAAGATCAGTGTTTTGCAAGGAGCCTTGAATCACGTGGAAGTGCTGGCAGCAGAGGAAACAAATGCCGCAGTGGGGGAAGGCCTCTGCAGGGGCCGGAGGAACGATCTCCGAGGATCCAAGCGTATGTCTGAGTCGGCATTTGAATCAAGCTGATCAACGATCCAGCTTGCTCCTTGTCCTCCCCTTTGGGAGCCTGTCAGGATTTTAAAACTGGCTTTATGATTTACTAGGAGTAAGGCCCGTTGTGGGAAGAAATACAACGGGCTCTAGAAGGAAGCTCCAGGTGAGCGTCCCGGCTGTAGCTGGTGGGGCGGCAGAGGGAAGGGGAAAATAGAGGAAGGCAAGCCATGTTTATTTCCTTCTGCTTAGCTATATGGCAGGACTGTCTCAAGTCCTTTTGCTGACCCAAGTGGGTAGTATGGGAGGACAGCCTCATGGTAACAGGTATGGTTCCTTCCATCCCTGGTTTGGGGTTGATTTGGGGCTATCCTGTGGCCGCTAAGGTAGAAAAGCACCTCCTCCTACACCATGTCTTCTGGGTTCCAAGGGTCTGGAAAGCGGTTCCATAGCCAGTTACAGGGTTGCCAACTTTGAGTTGGGAAATACCTGTAGATCTGAGGGGTAGAGCCTGGGGAGGGCGTGGTTTGGGGTGCAGAGGGACTTCAGCAGGGTATAATGCCAGAGTCCACTGCCCAAAGCAGATACAGGTTGCTTACCTGTAATTGGAGATCTTCGAGTGGTCATCTGTGCATTCACACCTCTGGGATTATGTGCGCCTGCGCCGATCCCGATCGGTAACTTCAAAGCCTGAACGGATTTTCGCGCCAACTCCCCGGTCCCGCGCCGACTCCACGGCGCATGACCGGGGAGGGGCACGAGGATCCCGCCAGTTCCTTCTGACCGCTGCAAGCAGCCTCCAAGAAATTACAAGGGAGACCGAAAGCAGAGGGGAAGGAGGGCGGGTGGTGTGAATGCACAGATGACCACTCGAAGGTCTCCAATTACAGGTAAGCAACCTGTATATCTTCTTCGTGGTCTCTGTGCATCACACCTCTGGGAGAATAGCGAGCAATAAACACCACATACCTGGAGGTGGGTGCTGAGGTTCTCACACCTGAGCTGACTGTAAAACTGCACGGCCCACTGCCGAACGCTGGTGGGCACGGATGTCCAGAGCATAATGTCTCACAAACGTGTGAGGGGACGACCAAGTAGCAGCATTACAAATGTCTCCCAGGGGAATGCCTTTGAGGAATGCCGTAGAAGCAGCCATGGCTCGAGTGGAATGAGCCCGCAGGGACGCCGGTAAAGGCCTTCTGGCCAGGAGGTAGGCAAGCTTAATCGTCTCTACGATCCATTTAGAAAGTCTCTGAGACGACAATTTTTGTCCCAGTTTGGGCAAGGCATAAGCGACGAAAAGAGCTGGGGATTTGCGAAACGGCTTTGTCCGGTGCAAATAAAAGGAGAGAGCTCTCTTGACGTCAAGCGAGTGTAAGCCACGTTGTGTCGAGTCCTGGGGTTCAGGAAAGAACACCGGCAACGTAATGTCCGCTTTAATGTGGAAGTCCGATACCACTTTGGGCAGAAACGTGACATCAGGAGCCAGGGTGACGGCCTCCTGATGAAAAATGAGATACGGAGGGTCACAGCGGAGCGCTGACAGTTCGCTCACTCTTCTTACTGAAGTCAGAGCCACAAGAAAAGCTACTTTCCATGAGAGTAGCTGGAAGCTACAAGACGCCATTGGTTCGAAGGGTCTTCCCATCAGCTTAGTAAGAACTAAGGGTAGATCCCATGCTGGGACAGGAAGTTTTACTGATGGAAAAAGACGACATAGTCCCTTTAGGAATTGCTTCGTTGTTGGGTGAGAGAAAACAGAGCATCCGTCAACCCTCGGGTGGTTTACCGAAATGGCTGACAGATAAACCCGAACGGACGCATGGCACAGTCCCCGATCCTGGCAGGATAACAGAAAACCAAAAATATCATTGAGAGAGGATGGAATGGAGGGTCTCCCTATCGATTCAAGGAAGGATAAAAACTTTTTCCACTTTGCTGCGTAAGAGCGGCGTGTGGATGGTTTGCGAGCATTGAGCAGAACACTCGCGATGCGAGCCTCTATCTCTGAGGTCGTAGAAGCCATGCCGTCAACTTCAGCCTGGGGATGTCGTGGTGGAGCACTTGACCCCCGTGCATCCAGAGTAGGTCGGGGTTCGCTGGTAGATGTATGTAGGTGCCCATGGAAATGCGAAGAAGGGTGGGAAACCAAGGTTGTCTCGGCCACCAGGGAGTGATTAGTATCGCTAGCGGACGTTCCACCAGTAGCTTGTGGACCACTTTCAGTATCAAGGGAATCGGGGGGAACAGATAGACATGCAGTCCCGTCCAGAGGAGGAGAAGGCCGTCTCCTAAGGACATCGGATCCGCTGTTCTGGAGCAAAACAGAGGGCATTTCTTGTTCTGTCTGGAGGCAAACACGTCCACAGATGGTTGACCCCAATGGTTGAAGACCTGGTTCAGGTAGAGGGGATTGAGTTCCCATTCGTGCAGAGACGCTCCGCCCCTGCTCAAAAAATCGGCCTGTGTATTGAGCTGGCCCGGAAGGTGATTCGCCACCAGGTAGATGTCCCATAATTGACATTCCGTCCAGAGTTGTACCGCCAGGCGGCAAAGACTGCGGGAGACTGTCCCCCCCGTCGGTTGATGTAGTACATGGTGGTTGTGTTGTCCGTGAGGACGGCCACTGTCTTTCCCGACAGGAGGTGGTGGAAAGATCTCACAGCGTATAGGACTGCCAAGAGCTCCAGGAAATTGATGTGGTTGTGAGCTACTGACGAGTCTCATCTGTCCCCTATACACAGGTCCTTGAGATGGGCTCCCCAGCCCCATAGAGAGGCGTCTGTTGTTATGGTTACTGACGGGGGAGGGCGACAAAAGGGGGCGCCGGTCTGCAGATTTTGTGGCGCATGCCACCAGTCCAGGGCCTGTAGCGCTGGGTCCGAAAGATTGAATCTTTTGGAGAGGGGATGTAGACTGGGCCGGAAGCGGCGGAGAAACCAGAGTTGCAGATGTCTCATGCGAACTTTTGCAAAGGGGAGAACCATAGTGGTTGAGGCCATAAGGCCTAAGAGACGGAGCAACTGTTTTGCTGTTGCTACTCGGGTTCCCTTCAGAGTCTCGATGAGGGAAGTGATATCCGCTATCCTGCTGGGAGGTAGGAAAGCCTTGCACTGTACAGAGTCGAGGATAGCTCCGATAAATTGTACTCGTCTGGAGGGGATGAGCATGGACTTTTTTAGGTTGATCGTCAGACCCAGGGTCTCCAGAGTGTGTAATGTAATCGCAACATGATCCTGGAGATCCCCTGGAGAGGATGCGATCAGAAGCCAATCGTCGAGGTAAGGGTGAAGATGAACACCCTGTAGACGCAGGTGGGCTGCCACTACTGCCATCAATTTTGTGAAGACGCGTGGTGCTGTCGACAAACCAAAGGGGAGGGCCTTGTATTGGAAGTGGTGGGTACCAATAGCAAAACGAAGGAAGGGTCTGTGAGAGGGATGAATAGTTACATGAAAGTATGCATCCTTCAGGTCTAATGTGACCATCCAGGCTCCTGCCTCTATTAGTGGAAGGATGACCTGGAGGGTCGTCATCCGGAATTTTTTGTAGATGATGAACGCATTGAGGTTCTGAAGATCTAGGATGGGTCGGAGCCCCCCATCCCTCTTTGGTACTGTGAAGTATCGGGAGTAGAACCCCTGCTGGAGGAGGGAGGTGGGTACCGGTTCTATTGCATCCTTGGCTAACAGAGCTTCGACCTCGGTGACTAGTGTGTCGGATGGGGGGGGTGACGACAAAGTAAGACCTTGTTGGAATCTCGAAAAATTCTATTCTGTATCCCTCTGCAATGACTGAGAGGGCCCATTTGTCCGAGGTGATGTGATGCCATGCTGTTAGATAAGGTGATAGACGAGTAGGAAGGTCGGAGCGTGGGTAGGAGTCAAAAACTCTGTTTGCTTGGCTTAGGAGGTTTCGACTTAGGGGCTGATGAGGCCGGGAAGCGAGGTTTATGGCTATACGGCTTCTGCTGGTATGCCGGTGGAGATCTCTGCCATTGGGGTTCGGAGGGAGATCGTTGAGTTTGCTTCTTCGGCCATGACCTTTGCCACGTTCTTTGTTTTTGTGGTTTAGGTTGCGAGACTCCCAGGCTGCGGGATGTCTTCATGCTCTTATCCAATTCATGGAGCACGGTATCTGTTGTAGAACTGAAGAGTCCGTCTCCATCAAAAGGAAGATCCTCAATCAAGTTCTTAGTGTCCTGACGGAGAGAGGTTGACCGGAGCCAGGCGTGGCGTCTGATGGACACTGCTGATGTGAGCGTCTTGGATGTCACCTCGGCGGAGTGCTTGGAGGCTGAGAGCTGATGTTTTGCCAGGGTCATGCCCTCCTTTTGAATCTTTCTAGCCACTCGCAGTTTGTCTTCTGGGAGGTGAGCTATGAGAGCCGTCATCTGCTCCCAGAGCGAGTATTGGTACCTGCTCATGCAGGCGGTGTAGTTTGCAATTTTTAATCCTATTGCACCTGCCGAATAAACACGCCTTCCAAAAGCATCTAGTTTCCGTCCTTCTTTGTCGAGTGGGGAGGTGTGGCCGCTACGACCCTTGGTAGAAGGGGTTACCACCACCGAATTCGGTTTGGGGTGAACAAAAAGAAACTCCGCCCCTGGTTCCTGGATTTTATACATATGATCCAGACGTTTACTTGAGATAGGGGTGGAAGAGGGGTGGGGCCAGGATTCCTTGGCTGTACTCATCAATACCGATATGAGTGGAAGTGCCACTGCCGGGGAGGTATCCATCTGAACTATGTCGAAGATGGAGTCTGTGGCTGTCGGTGTCGGTTGTGCTGTGGCCAGTGCCAGTGAGTGTGCCATTCTTTTAATTAATTCTCCATAGGTCTTCACATCCTCAGAGGGAGAAATTGGTAGGTCGTCAGTGACCGGTTTATCGGGAGATGGGTGCGGAACCGACTCGTCCTCCGAGTCAGATGAAGCAGGAGACGCCGGTGCCGAGTGGTCCGATGGCGATAGGGGAGTCGGGCTCGACAGCTCTTGGGAGATAGGCAGGGTCTGGGGTTCGACCTCGAGTGGTGTTCGTTCCCGCGTGGTCGGTGCCGGTAGCGGCGTCGGGGCTGAAGGGGTGTCCCGTTATCGGGAAACTCTAGATGATGTGGATTGCCGATCCCATTCAGCGGCGTACCATTGGGGTGGTGGAGGGTAAGACCCGTAGAGGTAGCGCCATTGTTGTACGTCCCACGGTACCAAGGGAGCTGGGGAACGTGGAGCTCTGTCCTTCCTCGGCCTCGGTGGTGGGTCGACTCCGGCGTCGGGACTATCTCTGGGGACCTGTGTAAGGTCGATATCGAGGTCGGAGTCCGTCAGAGTGATGGGCCGTGGCATCGGAGAGAGGGATTTATCCCGAGATCGCTCGCGGCCATGAGGGTCAAGCCGATCGGGCCCATGCTGGGCTGTGTCAGGCGCTATCTGCGTCGACGAAGCACTGGATGACTTTTTGTGCTTAGGCTTGCCCTTCTCCTCCTTACCCTCTCTGCGTTTCTTAGCAGGGGTATCGGGCAAGGGGAGAGGTCTCTTCGGTGCCGATTTCCTATCGGTACCGATGGTGCTCTTGGCTGGCGACGGTATCGTACCTGTCGGTATCGGTGGCGGTGAAGTCGGGACTTCGGAAGAGGACATTCTCGGTGACAAGGCTGATTCCAGTAAAGCCACGCGGAGCCTTGCTGTACGATTTTTTCGAGTCTGCTTCGAGAAGGCTGCGCAGCTCGAGCAGGAGTCCACCCGGTGTGACTCACCTAGGCAGAGGAGGCACAGGGAGTGCTTGTCTGGAGGGGCTATCTTGCTGCCACACTTTGAGCACCGTTTGAAAAAACCCCACCGCTGGGCCATAGGCCGCGCGGCGGGAAAAACGTAGGGAAAGTCCGAAAAGCTAGTCCAGAAAAAACAGTCCGAGTTCGTTTGTTGGAAAAATCAGTCCGAAGGCTTGGAAAAGAAGTGAAGTAAACTACCGACCGGAGCAAGAGAAGAAAGATCCTCACGACGGGGCGGTCAGAAGAGAACTGGCGGGATCCTCGTGCCCATCCCCGGTCATGCGCAGTGGAGTCGGCACGGGACCGGGGAGTTGGCGCGAAAATCCGTTAAGGCTTTGAAGTTACCGATCGGGATCGGCGCAGGCGCACATAATCCCAGAGGTGTGATGCACAGAAACCATGAAGAAGATCCATTGTCTCCAGGTCATCGGGAGATCAGTTGTAATAGCTGGGAAATTTTCTGTAGGGGAAATGATGTGCTTTGGTTGCGGAACATGGTGACTGGCAGCTCCAGTGACCGTTGAAGGGAAGATTGGGAGATGCATTTTACCTCAGGACACATTCAATGACTCCCAACAGCAACAGCAAACTGTTTAGAATGTTAGAGGCAAAGGCCAATCAGGCCACATATGCAAATGACCTCTGTGTTCCGACTGGCTATTGGGGGGAGAGGAACAGCAAACTGTTTAGAATGTTGGAGGTGGGACTCAGGCAACGCAGCCAGTGGATTGGGACAGCTTGAGTGAAACATCATGGAGCAAACTGATTTAGGAGCATGGGGAATGCTCAGGAGAGTCCATGATCAAAACACAGTTATTATATATAGAGATTGTATTTCTACCCTGCCTTTGTTCCATCATGAAATTCAAGATGGTTTCCATAGGATTCTCAAGAAGTTGCCCAGGCAATCGTCAGACCAAGACCTGCTTAGCTTCCACAGAGTTGCTTTTGGTCCCCCACTGGGGAGGAAGGTGAAATATAAGGCAGGCAGGAAGGAAAGCCCTGATTCCTGGATAGCACAGGCAAGCCTGATCTCATTAGATCTTGAAAGCTAAGCAGGGCCAACCCTGGCAAGTACTTGGAAGGGAGACCTTCAAGGAATACCAGGGCTGAGATGCAGAGGCAGGCAATAGTAAGCCACCTCTCTGAAACTGGGGTCACCAGAAGTCAACCATGACTTCCAGGCTTACACACACACACATACAAAATACTAGGGAGGGAGGGAATTCACTGCCACAGGAGGTGGTGGTGGTGGCTACAAGGATGGACAGCTTCAAGAGGGAATTAGATAAACATCTGGAGCAGAGGTCCATCAGTGGCTATTAGCCACAAGGTATAGATAAGAACTCTCGGTCTGGTGCAAGTGATGCTCTGTATTCTTGGTCCTGGGGGGGCAAGAGTGGGAAGGCTTCTAGTGTCCTGGCCCCACTGCTGGACCTCCTGATGGCACCTGGTGTTTTTGGCCACTGTATGACAGAGTGTTGGACTGGCTGGGCCATTGGCCTGATCCAACATTGGCTTCTCTTATGTTCTTAGGAAGGAAGGAAGGTCTCCCAGCCATACCCTAGGACTCGAATGCCATGAATGGGTCATGTTTACTCCAGAGCATTTGGCACGACAATAAACTTGTGGCTCTGTAAAAGCCAGGTGGGTCAGCTACACGTTTATCAATGGGAGAGCCATTGTAGTTTAGGGGTAGGGTATCAGACTAGGATCAGAGAGAACCCAGGTTCAAATCCCCCACTCTGCCATGGAAGTTGCTGGGTGGGTGACTGGTCACACTCAGCCTAACCCATCTCACAGGATTATTGGTGAGGATAAAATGGAGGCAAGACCACCAGTGTAAGCAGCTTCAGATCCTCCCTGGGGAGAAGAAAGAAGAATGTGCCATCAAATTTCAATTGGCTCATGGTAATCCCCAACTATGGGTTTTTCAAGGCAGAAGAACAGAGGTGGTTTGCCATCGCCTGCCTCTGCACGGCAACCCCAGTCTTCCTCAGTGGTCACCCGTCACAGAACTGACCGTGGCCGACCCTACTTAGCTCCCAAGCCCCGGTGACCTTGCGCCAAGCTATTCAGTCTGCAACTGGGGAGAAAGTTGTGGTATAAATGCAAAGAAGCCAGTTTCCTTTTGCACCGCATGATGCTGTAGCTCTCTGACTTCTCTTGGTTTAGCAGGTATCACAAAGTCAGCTGTCCATGATTCGATACACCCCAGGGGATAGATGAAGGCGAGAAAGCTCCACTTTAGAAGCACTTATAGATTTATGGATCAAAACATCAATAACACCCACTGGGGTTGGAAAGATCAGAGGAAGGTAAGGTTGTGTACATAACGTGAACAGCAATCCTTTAGGGGATTCAACGGTGTAACAAGCACATGGCTTGGTGATTAAGAAATCCAGCTGGAACTGTATAGGTTCCATGCTGGGCCTATGATGCTTTCATCGTTACTAGAAAGAAGATCCGTCAATGTTGTTTCAAAGGAGAGCAAGGAGACGGTTTGCTTTTCCTTCAGATGGATGAAATGGAGCAAAGCTCACCCAGGAAGCTTCTGTGGCCTTCCTACTGATTTAGTCTGTGGGACGCTGCTGCCCCATCAATGGACAAATCACTGCAAATGGCTGACCTATGGAAGCCAGCCAAGAAGCATAAGGTGCATTGCGTGAATCTACAGGGAGACGCTGCTTACTGACAGTTGGTGACATCAGAGAGGGGCTATGGCTCAGTGGTAGAGCCTCTGTTTGGCGTGCAGAAGGTCCCAGGTTCAATCCCTGGCATCGAAACCCAAAAATCCCCGGCATCAGGTCCAGAAATCTGAAAGACATGCTGGTTAGAAGTAGACTGAGATCTTCTCCCATAGATAACAGTGGGATGGATGGGAAGGCTAAACCAGTCAGTAATTATCCCTGTGTAACCTGTCTGTTTGTAGCCTTTGCTTACGCACAACTCTCTGTTCTAATACATCCAAAGAGAGAAATCCTATAAGATCACTCCTCCGTTTGGTGTAGCAATTAAGTGTGCAGACTCTAATCTGGGAGAACCGGGTTTGATTCCCCACGCCTTCACACGCAGCTGCTGGATGACCTTGGGCAAGCCATAGTTCTGTCAGAGCTGTCCTTGAAAGAGCAGTTTCTCTCAGAGCTCTCTCAGCCTCACCTACCTCACAGGCAGTGTTCCCTCTAAGCTGAGTTAGTGTGAGCTAGCTCACAGTTTTTTAGCCTCCACCTCACACATTTTTGTCTTAGCTCAGGAAGGCTGGCTCCAGAGTAAACTAATTTATGCAGTAGTCAAATTGCTTACTCCCAACTTTAATGCCAGTAGCTCACAATGTAGAATTTTTGCTCACAAGACTCCGCAGCTTAGAGGGAGCATTGTTCACGGGGTGTCTGTTGTGGGGAGGGGAAGGGAAAGGAGTTTGTAAGCTGCTCTGAGACTCCGAGTGAAGGGCAGGGTATAAATCCAATCTCTTCTTCTTCTTCTTCTCAACTGTAATTCCAAATCTGTGATATATATGATCTATTGTCCTTGCGATCCGATGTATGTGGGCTTTACTACCAGAGCTGTCAAAACAAGGATTTGTGAACACAGAAGTTGTATTCGATTACAAAGAAGAAATGTTCCTCTGGTTCAGTACTTTATGACCTTGGGACACACTAACGAGCAACTGCGCTTCTGTGTTTTGGAAAAGATCCAAGCTCCTCGCCTGCAGCTTGTGCAGCATCTCAGAACAAGAGAAACATACTGGATCCAAACTCTAAATACTCTGGCTCCGCATGGCCTGAACGAGGAAGTGGATTGGTTGTGGTTGAGGAAGTGGATTGGCTGGTTAATATCATGTGGTTGTTTTCAGTATACACTGGTTGTTCCTGAAATTCTCTCCCTTCTCCATATTGCTCCTGTAATTGGGTAGTGGTATAGTTGCAAGAAGTTCTTTCCTTTCCTCTTACCCCCACTATGATTGCATCATCCATCTTGACTGCATCATCTTACAGCCTAGCATATAAGAGACAGTAGAAGAAGAAGAAGAAAAAATTGGATTTATACCCCGCCCTCCACTCCCCAAGGGAGTCTCAGAGCGGCTTACAAACTCCTTTTCCCTTCCCCTCCCCACAACAGACACCCTGTGAGGTAGGTGGGGCTGAGAGAGCTCTTTCCCAAGCTGTCCTTGAGAGAACAGCTGGTACAGAGCTATGGCTTGCCCAAGGTCATCCAGCAGGTGCAAGTGGAGGAGTGGGGAATCAAACCCAGTTCTCCCAGATTAGAGTCCGCGCACTTAACCACTACACCAAACTGGCTCTCTAGAAAAGAGCAAGAGTCCAGTAGCACCTTAAAGACTAACAAAATATGAGGCAGGGTAGGAGCTTTCCTGAGTCACTGCTTACTTCTTCTGATACGAGATAGGACATCCACCACTTTGCACTACAGACTGTTAGGTTACACTGGCTCCTTATTACTTTTCAAACTGATTCCTTTGGAGCACACTAGGAAGGTAACTGTTATATTCTCTATGATATTCTTATTTATTTGACAATTCAATTTATGAGATTTAAAAAAAAATATTATAAATATTAGGATATTTTGGTTTAATATTTTTAGGTATATAATTGCGAAACCATTTGGATGACATGTATCAGATCTGAACACAAGGCAACACCATATGAGGCCTATAAACGACATCCTTGCCTTGAGTCACCGGTATCTATCAGAAGTAATTAATTTAAAGTGGAGAATTTTCAACACATTTCCATGTTCATTTTACACAACCTCAAATATTGTACTCCGTTTTATAATGGAAAATTTCCCCTTCCTCTTGGTCCTTTTCCAGCATAATTCTCACTTGATCCTATATTGTCTAATATTATTATTCCAATAATTGAGCCTATGTGTCAAGTTTATGCTTGATGACTGAAGAAGGCCAGTAGACTGTTTTAGGGTCGTGTAAGGTCCTAATTTTGAAATACTGTATAAATTATATTCTTATTGAGGCTGTATTTGGGCCTATAATTGTGTTTATACCAATTTGCAATAAATACATCTATTTTTGTAAAATTTGTGTTATTTACATATTGATGTTTTATACTTATTGAAATTATTATTTTGTATCCAATTAACCTTTTTCGTTCTTAGTTAAATCCCTAGCATCACCGGTTGGAAAAAAATAACAACCAAACAGTAGAAGATGTGATCCTTGACCTGAATAGCCCAGGCTGGCTTGATTTCATCAACTCTCGGAAGCTAAGCAGGGTCAGCTCTGGTCAGTATTTGGATGGGAGACCTCCAAGGAATACCAGGGTTGCAATATTTTGTGTGGATTTATGATTAAATGGTCAATTATTACCTCCCCCCCCAACCCCAACCCCCAAAGCAGAACCAAGGCTCATTTCGTAGCAGGAGCTCATTTGCATATTAGGCCACACCCCCTGATGTAGCCAATCCTCCAAGAGCTTACGGAGCTCTTCTTACAGGGGCTACTGTAAGCTCTTGGAGGATTGGCTACACTAGGGGGGCGTGGCCTAACATGCAGAGGAACTCCTGCTACGAAATGAGCCCTGGCAGAAATACAAAATACAAAGACAAAAATGCTGCTGTCTCCAAAGCTTGGGGGAAAGGCCATGATGGAAGAGTAAATGCTTTATATGTCGAAAGTCCCAGGATCAGTTCTGGGCATCTCCAGTATTTTATTTATTTAATTCATTCATAACCCATCTCCCCCCCCCCCAATGGGGACCCAGTGTGGTTTACATCATTCTCCCCTCCATTTAATCCTCACAACAAACCTGTGAGCTAGGTCAGGCTGAGTGAGTCTGAGTGGCCCGAGGTTACCCATGGCCTAAGTGGAGAACATACAGTATGCCATCTTTAGTATTGAAGACGACTACTGTTACTAGCACTTTAAAGAACCTTGTGATTGTTTTAATGTGGAAGTTTTAACTTTGTATATGGTTTTATGGTACCGGTTACCGATTTTTGAAAGCCACCCCGAGTCTGTTCGTGGGGAGGGCGGGGAATAAATAAAATTAATAAATAAAATAATTAAATAAATAAACTGGGTCTCCCAGATCCTACTGCAACACTCTTAACAACTGCCCCACGCCGGCTCTCTAAAGGGTAAAGGGTAGCAGGTTTGGAAGAAAGATCTTCTCGGCTAGCAGTCCTAGAGTGCTGCTACCGGTCAGAATCTCTTATATGGGCCGGTTGGACATGTGGTCTGACTCAGTTTCATGGCAAAGTCTGCCGCAGTCTACACCAGAGGCCGTGTGGCATAGGGGTGAATTCAATTAATGGAGCCAATTCAACTAATTCAATTCAATTAATGGAGCTAATTTAATTACTGGATAGGAGGTAGGAGAGGAAGTAGGAAGCTGAACTGGCAGCTGAAATTAGAAGAGATTGGGTCTATACCCCACCCTTCACTACCCGAAGGAGTCTCAGAGCAGCTTGCGATCTCCTTCCCTTTCCTCTCCCCACAACAGACACCCTGTGAGGTAGGTGGGGCTGAGACAGCGCTGAGAGAACTGGTGACTGACCCAAAGTCACACCAGCAGCTGCCCATAGAGGAGTGCGGAATCAAACCCGGTTCTCCCAGATTAGAGTCCGCGCTCCTAACCACTACACCAGACTGGCTCTGGAAATACCCCAATACACCAAACTAGCCCCCGCATGCCTGCTTCCCTGCACTCCCCAAAAGGGAGCATGTCCAAAACAGGAGATCTCCCCTCCTGCTGACAGCCTGGGCGGTTTCCGGCGATGATCAGCCTTTCTTCTTCCCTGGCTGTACCCCCATGGATCTTTTCCAGCCAGCCCAAGTAGTTCTGACAAGGATAAGACGAAGGCCCCATCCCTGCCCAGCCCCCTCCTCCAGCCCTCTTTGCCTTGTCCAAGGCCGAGTGAAGATCACAGTGGCGGCAGGAGGCAAGAGACAAAAGGCAAGGCTAGGAAAAGGAGGTGTACGTGTCACAGATGAGAAAAGGCATCAAGCCCTCCCCTCCCCTGTGGCTACTGGCCTGTCAGTGTCAGCAGGGTCTACTCAGACTGACAGCAGCTCTCCAAGTTTTCAAACAGAGGTCCTTAACATCTACCACCTGGTCCTTTTTAACTGGAGATGGTGGGAATTCAGCATGGGACCTTCTACATGCCAAGCAGATCCTCCACTGCTGAGCCACAGACGACATAACATAAGGACCTAAGAAGAGCCCTGCTGGATGAGAACAGTGGTCCATCTAGTCTAGCATCCTGTCTCACACCTGGTTGGCCACTGTGTGAGACAGGATGCTGGACTAGATGGACCACTGTTCTCATCCAGCAGGGCTCTTCTTAGGTGCTTATGAAGGCCTTGGCTTCTATGCCCTGTTGTTGGCCCTCTAGAGGAACTGGTTGGCTGATGTGCGAGACAGGATGCTGGATTAGATGGACCACTGGTCTGATCCAGTAGGGCTCATATTACGTTCTTATGAAGGCCTCGGCCTCTGGGACCTGTTGTTGACCCTCCAGAGGAACTGGTTGGCCCCTGTGTGAGACAGGATGCTGGACTGGATGGACCACTGTTCTGATCCAGCAGGGCTCTTCTGATGTTCTTATGAAGGCCTCAGTCTCTCTGCCGTATTGTTGACCCTCCAGAGGAACTGGTTGGCCACTGTGTGAGACAGGATGCTGGACTGGATGAACTACTGGTCTGATTCAGCAGGGCTTTCCTAATGTTCTTATGAAAGCCTTAGCCTTTATACCATGTTGTTGGCGCTCCAGAGGAACTGGTCAGTTACTGTATGAGACAGGATGCTGGGCTAGATGAACCACTGGTCTGATCCAGCAAGGGCTCTTCTTATGTTCTTATATCTCCCAGCTAGGGTTGCCATCCTCCAGTGGGGGCTGGATATCCCCCGGAATTACAACTGATCTTCAGACTACATACATTGCTTATTTGTTATTTATTTAAAACATTTATTCCAGTTCTCTTGGAGAAAATGGATGCTTTGGAAGGTGGACTGCATGGGATTGTACCGTCGGGGTCCTTCCCCTTCCTAAACCCTAGCCTTCCGAGCCTCCGCCCTCCAATCTCCAGGTATCTTCAAACTAAGAGTTGGCAACCCAATGCTGTTTGCCTGACCTGAACCACCTGGGGGACGGTATTTGTCCTGTTGGGGGCTGCATGTATATTTATGAGAGACACATTATGTTTACACTAAGGAGAAAATAGTACCCCGCTAGGCCATTTCAGGTTAGGGAAACGTCTAATACTGCAATCACACACCCTCAATAATCCACTTTCAACGCACTTTCCAAAATCCAGTTGGAAAGTGCATTGAAAGTGGATTATTGAGAGTGTGTGGTCGCAGCCTAAGACTTTTCTCTCTGCATACCGCAGTCCTGATCCAATGTGGGCCTGTCTCCCTGACCCAGATGTGCCAGGCTAGCCCGATCTCGACAGATCTCAGAAACTAAGCAGGGTCGGCCCTGGTTAGTATTTGGATGGGAGTCCACCAAGGAAGTCCAGGGTCACTACGCAGAAGCAGGCGATGGCCAAACACCTTCGGGCCCTGGGCTAGATGGCCTGGGCTAGCCTGATCTTCTCAGATCTCAGAAGCTAAGCAGGGTGGGCCCTGGTCAGTATTGGGATGGGAGACCACTAAGGAAGCCCAGGGCTGCTCTGCAGAGGCATGTAATGGCAAAGCACCGCTGTTTGTCTATTGCCTTGAAAACCCTCCAGGGCCATCCTTGGTTGGCCACAAGCTGACAGCGCTTTCCACCACCACTGCACAGAATGGCAGAATTTAAGAACACACCTCTCCACCTGATCCAGGGACATCTCTGGGAGAAACGGAACACCTAGTTTGACCCCTAAAAGCCACTAAGAACCAGTCTCTTCCCGATTTTCTTGCCCAGCCCAGATTCACTGTTCTACGTTGCGTTGCCTTGGGAAACGGAAATCTGAAGCTGCCAAGTGTCATTTGCCCCTACAGAAGAAGACCTGAAGACCTTCTTCAGACAGAGTGCATCTTGGATTGAAGAAGTGTGAGTGCAAAGAGAGCTCTCGCACTGTAAAACGGAAAGGGGATGGGCACCATTCTAAACACACGCCCTTCCTGGCATCCTCCCCTGCCCATTGGCAGTGATGATGCCAACGGAGAATGCCATATGGGATGCCATATGCCTCATCCTGCGCCCTGGGTTCATCAGTCCGAAGGCAGGGCCAAACGGCACAGCAGAAACGTCATACGGGGATGAATTTTATACAGGAATAGCTGTGTATTTCTGACAATCTGTCCTTCCCCAAAATCCCCAGGGACCCTCGGACGAGTAGCATGGGCCGCTTCCATGTGCCAAGGACTCATGCATGCTAACCGCAATCTTGGCAGCCAGGACTGCAAGAGGCAAATTGTTACCCATCACTTCCCCCTTTGCAGAAATTCACCGTTCTACAACATAGCTACTGACTGGGGAGTTATAGGTTTGCCAACCTTCAGGTGGGGTCTGGAAATCGCCTGGAATTACAGCTGCTCTCCAGACTGCAGAGATCAGTTCTCCTGGAGAAAAAGGCTGCTTTGGAGGGTGGACTCTATGGTGTTATACCCCACTGAGGCCCCTCCCCTCCTCAACTCCCCCCCCCCCCCAATCTTCAGGAATTTCCCAACTATGAGTTGGCAACCATAGTGGGAAGATTAAATGCCTTGAATGCTGGGGGTCTTTGCTTCAGTCTGAGAGCCAGTTTGGTATAGTGGTTAAGTGTGCGGACTCTAATCTGGGAGAACCGGGTTTGATTCCCCACTCCTCCACTTGCACCTGCTGGATGAACTTGGGCAAGCCATAGTTCTGTCAGAGCTGTTCTTGAAAAAGAGCAGCTTCTGTCAGAGCTCTCTCAGCCCCACCCACTTTACAGAGTGTCTGTTGTGGGGAGGGGAAGGGAAAGGAAAATATAAGCCACTCTGAGACTCCCTTAGGTAGTGGAGGGCGGGGTATAAATCTAATCTCCTCCTCCTCTTCTTCTTCTTCTTCTTTGGCATCAAACTCAAACTCAAACAGAAGGGCAGCTTTTAAAGAGTTGGAAAAGACACTACTTGGGTTGGGCAGACATGCTGTGATTGACTCAGTACAGAGCAGCTCCGAATTTCAACTCATGCTGCCGTCCTAATAAATGCTAATAAATGTCACCGAAATCAACTGGATTTCCAAAGCAGTAAAGTGTGTTTCGTACCAGAGTAGAAAAGCGCAAGAATCCAGTAGCACCTTAAAGACTAACAACATTTGTGACAGCTTTCGTGAATCACTGCTTACTTCTTCAGATACTCACAAAAGCTCCTACCCTGCCACAGATTTTGTGCGTCTTTCAAGTGCTACTGGACTCTTGCTCTTTTCTACTGCTACAGACTAACATGGCGACCCATCTTGATCATATCAGAGTATCAATCATCCTTGTCTCTCCAGCCACTGTACCGGGGGGGGGGGGGGAGAGTCCATTTGCTTTGTTCAATAACTGCTGGCTCAGTGGTTAAGACACTGAACTGCAGACTGGAAGGTCGGTAGTTTGGCAGTTTGAGACCTGAGTGCCGCATGACGGAGTGAACTCCCGTCTCTGGTCCCAACCTAGCAGTTCGAAAGCAAGAAATTGCAAGTACATGAATAGGTACAGCCAGAGCTTTTTTGTAGAAAAAGCCCAGGAGGAACTCATTAGCATGATAGGCCACACCCAACAGCAGAAACTAATTAGCATATTAGGCCACACCCCTGACAGTGCAGCTCTCTCCCAGGATTGGCTTCCCCAGGTGCCCTGTGGTTTGTGGGGTGCCTGGGTAACCCTCCCTGGATTGGACTGGCTTCCTCAGATGCCCTGTGCCTTGCAAGGCGCCTGGGGAACCCGGGGGGGGGGGGGAGGCTGTAGGCGTGGCCAACTCGGAAGCCAGCTGGAACTCCATTCCTGTGCATTCCTGCCCCAAAATAGCCCTGGGTACCGCTTTGGTGGGAAGGTAACCGTGTTCTGTGTGCCTCAGCGCTTAGTCATGCCAGCCACAGAAGTCTTTGGACGGCACTGGCTCTTTGGCTTGGAAACAGAGATGAGCACCACAACCCGAGAGTTAGATTCGACTGGCTTTCGAGGAAGGGAAACCTTTACCTTTACCAATTATTTATCTGTTACCAATGTGCCAGGGAACCTCTCGCAACCAGTCAATTTCTGTCCTTGGGTTGTGAGTGACCTCCATTTTAACATGTACTATGATGTTTTAATTTTTTTTAAAAAAAATATAGTTATTGTATTATTGAAATGTTGTTACCTGCCCTGAGCCCGCTTGTGGGAAGGACGGGCTATAAATATAAATAAATAAATGTCTCCAGGTTGGCACATGACATAAATGCTCAGAAATCACGGTGAGGCTGTGAGAGCAAGACGTAGGTCACACAGAGCATTTGATTGGGTTTGCAGGCCTGCTCTGAAACGCCCTGCCTGATTACCGTATTTTTTGCTCCATAAGACTCACTTTTTCTCCCCAAAAAAGTGTGTGTGGGGGGGAAGTGTGTGCGTCTTAAACCCCCCTCACCTTTCCCGAGCCACGGCACCGAGCAGAGCTAGGTGCGTCTTATGGTCAGGTGCGTCTTACGGAGCGAAAAATACGGTAGATGGTTGCCAAGCTCCAGGTGGGGCTTGGATATGTCCTGGAATGGAGCTGCCGTGAACCGAGAGGAAAAGTGGGATATAAATGTTGTCGCGAGTAAATAGGAATAGATAAACAAATTACAATGGATAGATGAAAAGCGGGATGTGAATGTTTTCCTAGGTCAGGGGTGGGCAAACTTGCTCAGCGTAAGAGCCACCTAGAACAGGGGTGGGCAAACTTGCTTAACGTAAGAGCCGCATAGAATAAACATCAGATGTTTGAGAGCCACAAGACATGAACAAATATTACCTGCTTTTATTGGAAAATAAGCCAATTTGCTTTTTCTTAACATTAAATGAGACTGCCAAAAATAATAACAAAAGGGGTAAAAGCAGATATTGATAATGATCTTAATTTGTCCAGTGATATTGGTTTGCTAATGATATTTAGCTTCCCCAGCCGCCCTGCTGGGAGCCACATAATATATGTGAAAGAGCCGCATGCGGCTCCCGAGCCACAGTTTGCCCACCCCTGTCCTAGGTGAATATGAATAAATAAATACATCACAACCGATCTCCAGATGCCAGAGATCAGTTCGCCGGGAGGAAACGGCCGCTCTGGAGAGTGGACTCTCTTCCCAAGCTCCACCACACCCCCAAAATTCCCGGAATTTCCCAACCTGGACTGGCAAGACTATCGACAGAGATTGTGTGTTGCGGTGGGCAGACGGTTGACGGGCGGGACCTGAAGATCGCCCTCTTTTACATCTGATCTCCAGGCAACAGAGATCTGTTTCCCTGGAGGCAGTGGCCGCTCTTGGAGGGGGGACTCTATGGCATTGCACTCTGCTGAGGTCCCGCCTCTCCCCAAACTCCGCCCTCTACAGGCTCCACCCCCCCCAAATCTCCAGGTGCTTCCCAATGCAACCCTACCTTAAACACATTTCTGACTCTCTCTAGCGGCTTTGGGCTGGTCTCTCTCTGTCTCTCTCTCAACCTAATGTCCTTTTACGTGTTTTGCCCTTCAAGTGTTGTCGCGAATCAAAAGGAGAGGGCAGTCCTCTGCATGTTACTGTAAGCTCCGCGGGCGATGGGCAAGCTGAAAACGCATCCATCAGGGATTTATCCATGAGAGGTTTTACCCTTCCTTTCTACTGATCACTCAAACACGTCACAAACCATCAACCCAATAAGGCCTAAGCAGAATCAGTAAAACGACAACAGCAGACACCCAAAAGCATAAAAACCAACAGAAGGGTAAAGCCTTTAGAAAACGCAAAGACTATAAATGCCAAAACCACAGCGTCGTGTGATCAGCAACAGATCAAGACCTTCAAGGGTATCAGCATCCAAAAAGAAGCAATTAAACGAGACAGTTTCATTGCAGTCGAGCTATTTATTCCTACAGTTGTTCTCTGTGCCCGGAAGAGCTGAGTCAGCATAGAAACAAAGAGCTGGAAGGGCTCTCAAGGGTCGTCAAGTCCAACCCCTTGCACAATGCAGGAAATTCACAGTTACCTCCCCCCCCCCACTCCCCGCAGTGACCTGTTTTCTTTGCCCAGAGGAAGCTGAAAACCCTCCAGGATCCCTGGGCCAATTTGGCTTGGGGGAGAATTCCTTCCTGACCCCAAAGTGGTGATGTGAGAGAGGGTCACACGAGCTGAGCGCTGGCTCATTCCTTACTGCCCCCTCTCTCGAAATATGCATGGCCTGCCCTCCACAAACTAAGCCCACGCCTTTGCTTTTCATTCATTTTGGGCATTCATGTCTTGCCCTTGTGGCCAAGGTTAGCTCTCAAGGCCTGGATCGCAAGGTGACCATCGGTGTGGTCTTCAACCTTTTCCTTTTATTCGATGATCTAGTTGAGTCTTGAGCTTATTTGTATTTGTACAAAGGGTTCCCCGGTTCTACAGTACAGAGGGAAAGGGCTTTGCTGAAATTGCTTCTTCTGCACAGCTGTTAGCCCTAACCCAGATATGTCAGATCTCGGAAGCTAAACAGGGTCAGTATTTGGTAAGTATTTGGACGGGAGACCACCAAGGAAGTCCAGGGTTGCAACGCAGAGGCAGGCAATGGCAAGCCCACCTCTGTTCATCTGCCCTGACCTGGATGGCCCAGACACCCAGTCTCATCAGAACTCAGAAGCTGAGCAGGGTCGACCCTGGTTAGTACTTGGATGGGAGACCACCAAGGAAGTCCAGGGTTGCAGCGCAGAGGCAGGCAAAGGCAAGCCCACCTCTGTTCATCTGCCCTGACCCGGATGGCCCAGACACCCAGTCTCATCAGATCTCGGAAGCTGAGCAGGGTCAGCCTTGGTTAGGGCTTGCAGGGCAGACCACCAAGGAAGTCCAGGGTTGCTACGCAGAGGCAGGCAACGGCAAGCCCACCTCTGTTCATCTGCCCTGACCTGGATGGCCCAGACACCCAGTCTCATCAGATCTCAGAAGCTGAGCAGGGTCAACCTTGGTTAGTGCTTGGATGGGATATCACCAAGGAAGTCCAGGGTTGCTACGCAGAGGCAGGCAATGGCAAGCTCACCTCTGTTCATCTGCCCTGACCTGGATGGCCCAGACACCCAGTCTCATCAGGTCTCAGAAGCTGAGCAGGGTCAACCTTGGTTAGTGCTTGGATGGGAGACCCCCAAGGAAGTCCAGGGTTGCTACGCAGAGGGAGGCAACGGCAAGCCCACCTCTGTTCATCTGTCCTGACCCGGATGGCCCAGACACCCAGTCTCATCAGGTCTCGGAAGCTGAGCAGGGTCAACCTTGGTTAGTGCTTGGATGGGAGACCCCCAAGGAAGTCCAGGGTTGCTACGCAGAGGGAGGCAACGGCAAGCCCACCTCTGTTCATCTGTCCTGACCCGGATGGCCCAGACACCCAGTCTCATCAGATCTCGGAAGCTGAGCAGGGTCAGTCTTGGTTAGGGCTTGGAGGGGAGACCACCAAGGAAGTCCAGGGTTGCTATGCAGACGCTTGTACCGGCAGACCACGTTTATTTGTATCTCGCCTCTGAAAACCCTATTGCCAAAAGCACTTTATATATGGGGACGGACACACACACACACACACACACACACACAGAGCTATTTACAGGTATGGGAGAAAGGTTGGCATGTCACAGCCTGGGCAAGCCCTCCCTCCCCCCCCCCCCCGGAACATGTAGTGGCTGGGACTGAGACACTAGTGTCGCACCAGCACGTTAATGTCACTTTCCCATGAAAACCGGAAGCGAGGTCATTGGATGCTCCTGGATTTGCAAAACCTACATTACCCATCCCGTCTCTTCCCACCAATACTTCAGGTGCCGGCAGGTAAGGAACTGGATTGCTGGAGGTCTCCCGCTCTACCTGGCAACTAGGCTTGCCAGCCCCCAGGTGGGGCCTGGGAATCTCCAAACTGGAGAGCCAGTTTGGTGTAGTGGTTAAGTGCGTGGACTCTAATCTGGGAGAACCGGGTTTGATTCCCCACTCCTCCACTTGCACCTGGCTGGATGACCTTGGGCAAGCCATAGCTCTGTACCAGCTGTTCCCTCAAGGACAGCTTGGGAAAGAGCTCTCTCAGCCCCACCTACCTCCCAGGGTGTCTGTTGTGGGGAGGAGAGGGGGAAGGAGTTTGTAAGCCGCTCTGAGACTCCCTTGGGGAGTGGAGGGCGGGGTATAAATCCAATCTCTTCTTCTTCTCTTCTTCTTCTTCTTTACAACTGATCCCCAGCTGACAAGAGATCAGCTCCCTTGGAGAAAATGGCTGCTCTGAAGGGTGGACTCTATGGCATTGTACCCTGCTGAGGCCCCTCCCCTCCCCAAACCCCACCCTCTCCTGGCTCCACCCCCAAGGTCCCCAGGTATTTTCCAATCCAGAGTTGGCAACCCTACTGGCAACCCTTTAACAGTCAAAAGGAGGGAGGTCTTTTACCAGCTCTGGGTTGGGAAATCCCTGAAGATTTGGGGGTGGAACCTGGGGAGGCTGAGGTTTGGGGATGGGAGGGACCTCAGCCATAAAGTCCACTCTCCAAAGCTGGGGAACTGATCTTGGTAGTCCAGAGATCGGCTGTAATTCTGGGAAGTGGTGGGTCGGGAGTTAGGGGGGTCTCTAAGGGAAGGTATTCCTGGAGGATACAAGACATAACAGTTGCAGCTATTCCCGTCTTATAGATATGGAGGCAGACCTGGTGGGTTTAACCCAGAACACTTCACCAAATCACCCTGGGCCTGGAAACTTGTCCCACAGTGCAGCTTCTGGATTACACATCCAATTCCGTCTCCCCAAAGGCACATCTTCTAGAGGCAGCCCTCTTAGGGGAGGGGCCGTGGCTCAGTGGCGGAGCCTCTGCTTGGCATGCAGAAGGTCCCAGGTTCAATCCTGAAGCTGGAATTGGTTCCAGCAATCAACAAATATGCACCAATACAGCAGCTGTCTTTTTTGAAAGCCTTGAGAAGTACAGACTATGCACAGGTGCAGAAGTGGCACATAGACTTGGAATATTCTCACTTTAAAGGATGAGCAGAAGGCCATTTCCCGAGACACAGGGGCTTGGGTGGAAATCCAGTAGCATCTCCAGTTTAAAATAACCAGGCAGTGGGTGTTGTGGAAGACCTCTGCCCGAGACCCCAGAGAGCTGCTGCCAGTCTGAGTAGAGAGCAAAAATTCTACTTAGTGGCATTAAAGTTGTGAGCGAGCGAATTGGCTGCTGCATAAATTGGTTTGCTCTGGAGCCCTCCTTTCTTGAGCTAAGACAAAATGTGTGCGCTGGAGGCTAAAAAACTGTGAGCTAGCTCACACCAACTCAGCTTAGAGGGAACACTGCTGATGGACCAAGGGTCTGACTCAGTGTAAGGCAGCTTCATGTGCTCATGGGAAACCCCTGGGTCTCACCAGGAGACTGGCACCCTTAGCTGTTTGTAGGCTTGAGCACACGATCAGGGAAAGGAAGTTCTTGCAATTGCAGGGCCCACATTATAGGCCAAGGGGCGTGGTTAGGGTCCACAGTTCCAGGTTGGGAAATACACGGAAGAAGAAGAGATTGGGTTTACACCCCGCCCTTCACTTGGAGTCTCAGAGCGACTTACAATCTCCTGTCCCTTCCTCGCCCCTCAACAGGCACCCTGCGAGGCAGGTGGGGCTGAGAGAGCTCTGACAGAAACTGCTCCTGAGGTAACCGCTCTGAGAGAACTGTGACTGACCCAAGGTCACCCAGCTGGCTGCAGGTGGAGGAGTGGGGAATCAAACCCGGTCCTCCAGATCAGAGTCCGCCTCCCTTATCCACCACACCAAATGTTGTCGATTTTGGGGGGAGCGCCTGAAGAGGCTGGGGTTTCATAAGGGGAGGGACTTCATTGGGGTACAATGCCTTAAGAGTCCACGTTCCCAAACAGCCATTTTCTCCAGGGGAACTGATCTCTGTTGCCTGGAGATCAGTTGTAATCCCAGGAGATCTTCAACCACCGTCTAGAGGCTGACAACCCTAGGTAGGGTCCAGCCAAGAGGCCTAGTGCAGGGGTGGCCAACCTTGCTTAACGTAAGAGCCACATAGAATAAACGTCAGATGTCTGAGAGCCACAAGACAGGAACAAATATCACACACACGTTTTTATTTTTAAAAATATGCAAATTTGCTTTTTATTAACGTTAAATGGGACTGCCAAAAATAAAAACAAACAAGGAAAACCGGTTATTGATAATGATATTACTTGTTTGCTAATGATATTGAGAGAGAGAGAGAGAAAAAGAGAGAGATGGAAAGAAAGAATTAAAGAAGTGGAAAGAAAGAGAGAGAGAGAAACTAGGAAAGCGAATAGATGGGAGGGAGGAGGGAAGGAAGGAAGGAAGGAAGGAAGGAAGGAAGGAAGGAAGGAAGGAAGGAAGGAAGGAAGGAAGGGAGAAAGAGAGAAAAAGCATGCCTCCCCTTTGCTTCCCCAACCGCCCTGCCAGGAGCCGCACAATATGTGTGAAAGAGCCGCATGTGGCTCCCGAGCCACAGGTTGGCCACCCCTGGCCTAGTGCATCTGGAAATATACAGCATTTGTAGGGAAAGGAATAAGAATCGAACTGAAGCCCTGAGAGGGAGCCAACAGAGATGAAGTCAGAATGCAGGACTGGCAGCATGCCCCCCAAGGGGTCCCTGTGATTTCTCTAGCACCCTGCCAGCCAAGTCCTGGAACTATTTCTAGACCATGCAGGCCAATCAGAGGGGAGAGGACACAATAAACCACATCCAGTTGTTTAGCGAGAGCGAGAGAGCGGGTGTATGCCATGCCGCAGTGCTCTATTCCTAGCAGAGCCACCCCACGACCACTCAGACCAGGCACTGATCTCTGATTGGCAGCTGTTGATGGCTCGAATCCTGGGGTCTGCAAAGCATGGAATGGCCAACCCTGAGAAGGCCGGTAAGGAATCTGCAGGCTATTGTTATATCTGCTTAGATTTAGAAGAAAGCAGGAGGAGGAGATTGGATTTATACTCCGCCCTTCACTACCTGAAGGAATCTCAGAGCAGCTTACAAACCCCTTCTCCTTCCCCTCCCCACGACAGACACCCTGTGAGGTAGGTGGGGCTGGGAGAGCTCTTTCCAGAACTGCTCTTGAGAGAACTTGTGACTGACCCCAGGTCACACCAGCAGCTGCATGTGGAGGAGTGGGGAATCAAACTCAGTCCTCCCAGATTAGAGTCTGGGCTCCTAACCACTACACCAAACTGGCTCTCAGACACAGTGTTATGCACTGTCTGTGAATCACGATTTGTTTCAAATTAAATGTATTACTATTATTATTATTACTATTACCAGTAGTGGTAGTGGTAGTAGCATTACTATTAGTGATTATGATGAATATGCCATTCAAGATGTCCTTTGTTTTTGGATAACTTTATTTATTTAATTCATTTCTCCTTACTTTCTCCACGAACGCTCCCTCTAAGCTGTGGAGTCTTGTGAGCAAACATTCTACTTTGTGAGCTACTGGCATTAAGGTTGTGAGCCAGCGATCTGGCTGCTGCATAAATCAGTTTGCTCTGGAGCCATCCAGCCTGAGCGAAGATGGAAATGTGTGAACCAGAGGCTAAAAAAAAATGTGAGCTAGCTCACACTCACTCAGTTTAGAGGGAACACTGTTCTCCACCAATGGGGGACCCAAGGTAGAGTTGCCCACTCTGGGTTGGGAAATACCTGGAGGTTTGGGTTGTGCAGCCTGAGAAGGGCAGGGTTTGGGGAGGAAAGAGACATCAGTGGGGTATAATGCCACCCTCCAAAACAGTGGTTTTTACCAGGGGAACTGATTTCTGTCACCTGGAGACCATTTGTAATCTCAGGAGATCTCCAGTCACACCTAGAGGTTGGCAACCCTAACTCAAGGTGGCTTACATCCTTCTTTCCTCCATTTTACCGACACAACAACCCTGTGAGGTAAGAGCATAAGAACAACAGAAGAGACCTGCTGGATCAAACCAGTGGTCCATCTAGTCCAGCCTTCTGTCTCACACAGTGGCCAACCAACTCCTCTGGAGGGCCAACAACAGGGCAGAGAGGCCAAGGTCTTCAGAAGAACATCAGAAGAGCCCTGCTGGATCAGACCAGTGGTCCATCTAGTCCAGCCTCTTGTCTCACCTGTCAACCAACTCCTCTAGAGGGCCAACAACAGGGAAGAGAGGCCGAGGTCTTCAGAAGAACATCAGAAGAGCCCTGCTGGATCAGACCAGTGGTCCATCTAATCCAGCATCCTGTCTCACACAGTGGCCAACCAGTTCCTCTGGAGGGCCAACAACAGGGCAGAGAGGCTGAGGCCTTCATAAGAACATCAGGAGAACCCTGCTGGATCAGACCAGTGAGGGTCCATCTAGTCCAGCATCCTGCCTCACACAGCGGCCAACCAGTTCCTCTGGAGGGGCTGAAACCTTCCCCTGATGTTGCCTCGTGGCTCTGAGTTAGGTAGGCTGAGCATGTGGGGCTGGCCCAAGGTCACCTAGTGAGCTTCCATGGCAGAGCAGGCAGAGCAGAGATTTGGACCTGAGTCCTAGTCTGACACTATAAACCAGTACATCAAGCTGGCTCTCCTACCAGGGAGACCTTTTTTTTCTATTTATCAACTCATTTACGTTATTTACAGTCCACCTTTCTCACAGGGACTTAAGGCCGATTACACAGAGTGAGTCACAGATAAAAGGGACCTCCTTTTTCACCAGTAACAAAAAAAATTCCTGAAGAAAAGAAGAGATTAATAGAAAAAGGGGCTGGGGAAAATGCCCTGCTATACAACCCAATCACTCTAACTCTAGGAGAGGTCTATCTGGGGCAAGTGGTGCTCTGTATTCTTAGTGCTGGGGGGGGGGCAGCAGTGGGAAGGCTTCTGGAGTTCTGGCCCTGCTGGTGGACCTCCTGATGGCTCCTGAGTTTTGGCCCCTGTGTGACACAAGAGTGTTGGACTGGATGGGCCACTGGCCTGATCCAGCATGGCTTCTCTTGTGTTCTTAGGTAGGTCCATCAGTGGCTATCAGCCACAAGGTATAGATGGAACACTCTGTCTGGGGCAGTGATGCTCTGCCTTCTTGGTGCTTGGGGGGGGGGCAACAGTGGGAGGGCTGCTGGAGATCTGGCCCCTCTGGTGGACCTCCTGATGGCACCTGGGTTTTGGCCACTGCATGACACACAGAGTGTTGGACTGGATGGGCCACTGGCCTGATCCAACATGGCTTCTCTTACGTTCTTATCCCAGTGGGAAACCATAAAGGGGGTACTTATTATTTGACCTTCCAAGGATAAAACAACAGCTTGCAAATCCACACTCACTTCTCAACTCAGTTTCCTGACTCTGCAGTTGATGTTGGCTCTACTTAACAGACAAGGGTCAGTTGGTCCCAGGACTGGGTTCCAGCTCTAAGCTTCCTGTCCCAAGACGACGGCATAGCCAAGGAAGTTTTCTCCTACAGCTGAGCATTCATCTCTGGGGACACGTTTCCCCTCATCCATCGCTACCACATTCTCTTTTCATCCCCGCAAGCCAAATACTTGGCACCCATTCGGCATGGATGTTCCTGTTAGGTACTTCAACCAGATGCCGGTTCTACCCATGGCAGAGGTTACTGGCAGCTGCCCAAGGGAGGGGCTGTGGCTCAGTGGTGCTTGGCACGCAGAAGGCCCCAGGTTCAATCCCTGGCATCTCCAGTTGAAAGGATCAGGTGATGTGAAAGACCTCCACCTGAGACTCTGGAGAGCAGCTGCCAGTTTGAGTAGATAATATAATGACCTTGACCGACCAGGGGTCTAACTCTGAGTAAAGCAGCTTCATGTGTCCAGATGTAAAGGTGGCACTCTGCGTGGGCCGGCCATTGCCCGAGAAGCATAAATCTGCCACCTAAGAACAGTCCCCAGGGTCTTTCCAGATACTGCACCAATTCATAGCCCTCCCAGAAAGGTCACTACGATTCATCCCATGCGCTGACACCGAAAGGGGCCTCCCTGCACCACAAATGTGCGCACTGTTTTTGCACGGCATCACACCGTCTGTTTGGGGGAGGATATTCAAGAGGGGGGACTCAGTCGTGGGTGTCTCAGAAGGGCTCTTTGGGGCTACACACAACGTCCTTTGGCAAGGCAAGGCACGGCCGCCCCTGCAGCTGAATCCGAACTGAGCATGTGCTATCGCTGAGTGGAAATGCTAACATCCAAGCCGAGGGAAACGGGCAAAGGTAAAGGACCCTTTTCTTTGGGGGGTTTCGTTTCCCCCAACAGACCCAAAGTAAACCTTGAGACGAGGCACCCGTTTGGGCATCTATACGGATACCCTTGCGTCCCCCTTCTCCCAAGGTTTCCTGCATTCAGCATCGTGGGGTGAGGGAATGGGGAAGAAAAGGGGGGGGGGGGAAGAAACACGTTGGCATGCACCCCAAGAAAATCTTTCTTCTCAGCTCTGCGGCTTGCGCGCCTGCATTCAATGACAGGGCGCCGCCTCGGACAGAGATATCCAGGATCTGCTCTTTGTCTTCTGCATTGAAAAAAAAACAAACCCCAAAACCCAGAGAATCTTCCAGACTCTTATCTGCACTCCTGTCTCCCTGGAATTCCTGATCTGAGCCAAAGGAAGGGGGCAGGGGGGGGGCAAAACCGCCTGGAAATGGCTCTCCGAGGCAAACCGCTCAGCTTTAAAAGCCCTGTCTCGTTGTCAACAAATTGAAATTTATTGTCTGAGGGAACAAGGGTGGGGTGGGGTGGGGAGAGACAGGAGTGCCATGTTGTTCCAGAGCACCATATGGGGAAGGCACCTGGTACCCCAGACGTGACCCACACCCCTCCTCACTCCTTCCCGGCAGAGTCCTGGCAGTCTTGGGGCAACTCTTGCGTTGCCGCTGAAACGAAGCCAGGATCGAGGAGTGAGAGATGGGTGGGACCACCTCTCTCCCAGCCCCGCCTTTGCTTTCTCTCCCCCACCCCCTCCTTTATTCAAATACAATGAACGTAGGATTTCCTAGCACAAACCAAGCATGTCTGAAAAAAAAAGAAAAAGAATTCTGGCACATTTCTAACAACATGCAAAGCTGGTTTTGAAACCTGGTCCTTGGACACCTCCCCCCCCCCCACACACCCCCCGGGACTGCGGGCATCATCCCAGAGGTTGGGGGGGCAGGGAGAAGCCAGTTGGGAGGGGGGCTGTACTGAGAGATGTGGATGCATTCCTTTCTCACTCTCCCCCTGAGACAGCTGCCCCTCCCCAACAGCACCTCATTAGATGAAATGGAATAACCAAATGCAACTGTGCCTTAATGTAAAAGGGGGGGGGCTTAGTTGCTTATTGGGGGGGGGGCAGGGTCTCGAAGGTGCTTTTTAAGCCCTCCCTGGTCGATTTTCGAACGCCTGACCTGCTAATCCCTTCCCAAGCCCCGTCTACTGGTTACCCAGCTGAGCAATTAAAAAAAGAAGAAGAATGCAGCAAAATGCAAGGAAACGTACAAGCCCCAGAAAGCAGGTGCAGTGCAGACAGATGCAACCGGCTCCTGCTAGCCAGACTGGGAGAAGAGCGGCGCCCCCGCCCCCCACCAGGCCCACCGCCCTGGGAGGGCAACAGGGGGCAGCGGTGCAGGGGTGTCACACCACCCCTGCGGGAAAGCTGGTCTTGACGGTCCTGGATTTCCTTCGGCACCAAGGGTGGACCACTCCCTCCCCAGCAGCTTCTCCCGCAAACCCAGACGCGTGCATTTCTTTTTCTTTTTTTAAGCTACACAAATTCCATTTTATTCTTTCCAACATCCCTGTTTTCTGCTGCTGGCAATCCAATGTCACAGAATCTGGGTTTTTAAAAAAAATAAACCAGACAGGGACCCCCCCCCCCCCGCTCCTCCCATCTCCCAAGGTTTTTTTTCGTAACCATATAAAACACAGAACTAACCATCAGAGCGACAAGCTTGTCAAACAGTTCTCAAAGCAGCATCCTCCCATAATTATCCCCCCAACCCCACTCCACCACGAAGACAAAAGGAGATTTGCAGAAGATTGCAAAGGAGGCTAGTCATGGCAAGCAAATAAGGTTCCTTTGGGAGGAATGCGTCTACACCGCACAATTCCACACACAACCCCCACCACCACCTCCCTTGCAAATTTTACCTGATACGGTGCTGGCCATGGTGGTGTGAGATGAGGAGCGGAGGATGCTGCGGATGAAGATGCGGAGAGGCAGAGAGGCAGGGAAGGCTGGCTTTCCTTTCCTGCCGGAGTGCTGCAGTGCTGTGGCAGAGAGGAAGAACTGACTCAACTCTAGGGGGCTGTGGCTACCCAAGAAGGGAGGAGAGAAAAGGGAGACAGAAAGAGAGAGGGAGGGACGGGTGGGGGGGAGAGAGAAGGAGGGAAAGAAAGAAAAAAGGGTGTGGAAGGGTTGTGGGGGGAGCACGCCCTAGTGCAGGAAACCCAATTTCTCTGGGAAGGTGGCTTTGGAGATCCAGATCAGTTCCTGGGTGCAAAGGAGACACGCCCAGACTGGAGAACTACCACCCTCTCCTTCTCTTGTCTGGTGCGGATCGACTAGCAGCCTGAGATTTGTTTCTTTTCAAAAATCCCCATGACTTGAAAACAAAACAGGGCAAATGAACGGGGTGACTGGAACCGGTTAAAGAGATACAGAGGTTTGGGCAGAATCCCTCTGTCCGTCTGGCCTCCTCAGGGTTAATACAGGCTACCCTGGAGATATGCCACTGCCTGTTAACAAAATCGGTGGCAGGGGGTGAGCTTTCATGAGTCACTGCTCACTTCTTCACTGCTCACTTCTGAAGAAGCGAGCAGTGACTCGTGAAAGCTCATTCCCTGCAACAAATTTGTGTTAGTCTTGATGGTGCTACTGGACTTCTGCTCTTTTCTACTGCTATGGACAGAGTAACATGGCAACGCTCCCTCTAAGCTGTGGACTCTTGTGAGCAAAAATTCTACTTTGAGAGCTGCTGGCATGAAAGTTGCGAGAGAGCGATTTGGCTGCTGCATAGATTCGTTTGCCCCGGAGCCATCTTTCCTGAGCTAAGACAAAAATGTGTGATCTGGAGGCCAAAAAGCTGTGGGCTATCTCACACTAACTCAGCTTAGAGGGAACACTGACGGCAACCCATCTTGATCTAATTACCCAGTAGCGATTACACTGAGGTTCGGCGTGGGCAAGTGCAAAGTAATGCCCACAGGAGCCAAAAATCCCTACTATAAATACATGTTCAATGCTCCCTCTAAGCTGTGGAGTCTTGTAAGCAAAAATTCTACTTTGTGAGCTACGGGCATTCAAGTTGTGAGCGAGCAATTTGGCCACTGCATACATTAGTTTGCTTTAGAACCATCCTTCCTGAGCCAAGACGAAAATGTGTGAGCCGGAGGCTAAAAAACGGTGAGCTAGCTCACATTAACTCAGTTTAGAGGGAACACTGACGTTGATGGGGTCCAAACTGGCTATACTGACCGGTAGAGAGATCTTGGAGTCATGGTAGATAATGGTAGTCATGGTGTGCGACTACAATGAAAAAGGCAAACCTTATGCTGGGGATTATTCGGAAAGAAACTGGAAACAAGAAGAAGAAGAAGAGATTGGATTTATATCCCGCCCTTCACTCACTTGGGAGTCTCAGAGCGGCTTACAAACTCCTTTCCCTTCCCCTCCCCACAACAGACACCCTGTGAGGTAGGTGGGGCTGAGAGAGCTCTTTCCCAAGCTGTCCTTGAGAGAACAGCTGTGCCAGAACTGTGGCTTGCCCAAGGTCATCCAGCCAGGTGCCAGTGGAGGAGTGGGGAATCAAACCCGGTTCTCCCAGATTAGAGTCCGCGCACTTAACCACGACACCAAACTGGCTCTCCAGGATCATAATGGCCCTGTATAAATCTATGGTGTAGACCAGGGGTGGGCAAATGGCGGCCCACGGGCCACAGGCGGCCCGCCACAGAGTTTTTTGTGGCCCGCCAAGACATGAAGATTAACAAGAGTAAATATAGATGCTCTTTGACAGACATTAATTTGCAGGCTGTGATGAGAATCTCAACACGCAATCTCCCTCCTGATTTCAAAAGAATTGTAGAAAAAGTGTGACAGGGTACATTTGTCTCATTAAACTGATTCTAAAATTAAATGGGCTTGCAGCTATAGATGATATGAAATTAGCACAATAAATAAATTGAATAAAACTACCACCCTTTTATTTAATTTATATTTACTGATTTTTATGATACAATTTATACCTTTTCTGAAATGCAAAGGTAAGTAATGAATGCAATCATTTAAAAAGGTGCGGCCCTCCGCTAACCTCCGCTCCCACAAAGTGGCCCCCAAGCCAAAACAATTGCCCACCTCTGGTGTAGACTCATTTGGAATACTGTGTACAGTTCTGGTCACTGCCCCTGAAAAGGGATTTTATAGCATTGGAAAAGGTGCAGAAAAGGGCAACCAAAACCATAAGGGGATGGAACACCTTCCCTATGAAGAAAGATTATAGAAGGTAGGACTCTTTAGCTTGGAGAAATGACACCTAAGGGGGTGACATGACAGAGGATTAAAAATTATGCATGGGATAGAGAAACACTTTTCTCCCTTTCTCACAATACAAGAACTTGTGGGCACTCAACGAAATTGATGAGCAGATAAAAGGAAGTACTTCTTCACCCAGTTCGGTGCCAGTTTGGGAGCCAGTTTGGTGTAGCGGTTAAGTGCGTGGACTCTAATCTGGGAGAACCGGGTTTGATTCCTGTTATGTCCGGTGCTTGACTCTTTGTCTGCAGCCAGGGAACCTGACTGGACATGTTCCCCTGTAATGGGATGTGATAACAACAGAGCTTCCTTCCCCAGAGAACAATGGACCTAGGGATCCTGCCGGTCCCCCTTTCAGGGGCTGAGGATATATGAATGGACCTATGATAGCCCCTGGCGGGAGAATAATCCCTGTGGACCAGTCCCCCTTAAGAGGGGGGACGGTCAAGGTGTGGTTTACCTGTAAATATAAGGGGCTTCCCCATTCCTTTGTCCCCATGCTCGATCCTGACCTGCAAGAAACCAGCATGCTGTATACATGATCCTGACTCCCTAATAAAAGAACTATGATTGAAATCACTCCAATGGCCTCCCGAGTCCAGTACTTTTCAATTCCCCACTCCTCCACTTGCACCTGCTGGATGACCTTGGGCAAGCCATAACTCTGGCACAGCAGTTCTTGAAAAAGAGCAGTTTCTGTCAGAGCTCTCTTAGCCCCACCTACCTCGCAGGGTGTCTGTTGTGGGGAGGGGAAGGGAAAGGAGTTTGTAAGCCGCTCTGAGACTCCTTTGGGTAGTGAAGGGCGGGGTATAAATCCAATCTCTTCTTCTTCAAAGAGGAATACACATGTGGAATTCACTGCCACCAGAAGTGGTGGCAGCTACAAACATAGACAGCGTCAAGAGGGGACTGGATAATCATATGGAGCAGAGGTCCACCAGTGGCCATGAGCCACAAGGTATAGATGGAACCCTCTGTCTGGGGCAGTGATACTCTGTATTCTTGGTGCTTGGGGGGGCCACAGTGGGAGGACTTCTGGAGTTCTGGCCCTGCTGGTGGACCTCCTGGATTTGGGCGACTGTGTGACACAGAGTGTTGGACTGGATGGGCCACTGGCCTGATCCAACATGGCTTCTCTTGTTTTCTTATGTCTGGGGCAGTGATGCTCTGTATTCTTGGTGCCCGGGGGGGCCACAGTGGGAGGGCTTCTGGAGTTCTGGCCCCGCTGGTGGACCTCCTGAGGGCACCTGGGTTTTGGCCATTGTATGGCACAGAGTGTTGGACTGGATGGGCCATTGGGCTGATCCAGCATGGCCGTGTTATGTCCTTATCTGCCACCTGCTAAATTAATCTCACCTATGATTGCTGTAGGCACCGTACCCTGGTTCACAATCCAGTCAAGCTGCAGTCACTGGTACATCGGTTTCTAGTCCTCAGTGTTCATTTTTAAAGCGCACCGACAGCCAGCTCTGAAACACCAAAAAGAATACAGGAGTGCCATTTCAATTGTTCTGTTACAAAACATTTTGCCCTTTCCCAGTCCAGTCATTCAGAAACACACTTCGTACGGTGATCTACCTCCGAAGGTCACAACCGGGTGAAGAGATTTTTAACGGTCTCACAAGTGGACTGTCTCATTCCTTCGGTTTCAATGGATTTTCACCTTTTACTGTCGTCTTAGTCGCTTCGGCAACCTCGTTTTTATTTTTTTATTTTGGAAAATATTGAGAGATACCAAACTTCCTGGAGACGTGGCAGAGGCCCGAAACCACTGCCTGGCTGTTGTCGTTAAACAGCTCAGAGTTAACCATCTGGCTTGGCTATTATTGGGACCTAGACCGAACAATCACTCCACTGGCTGCCCGTCTGTTACCAGGCTCAGCTTAAAAGCACTGGCCATCCTCTCTTGCCTTGAAACCCTACAGCTTTGCTGTAAGTCAGCTACAACTTGATTGCACTTTAAACGCTCACATATCACATCACATCCAAAGCCCTCCCTGGCCTTGGACCCTCGTATCCGCCTTTCCCCATATGTACCCCAGTGAGCACTACGATCGGGCTCCCAGGACCGCCTGGCTCTTCCAGGGCCTAAGGAGGCCCGGTTGGCGACAACAAGGGCCAGGACCTTTTCGGTGGCAGCCCCTCACGGGTGGAACGAGCTCCCGGAGGACATCAGGGCCCTGCGGGACCTTCTACAGTTCCGCAGGGCCTGTAAAATGGAGCTCTTCCGCCAGGCTCGATCGCATGGCCCTGGCCCGACCGCCAAAGTGTGCCAACCCGGACCATCTGCATCACCAACGGAAGTTCATAAGTCCGAGGAAGGCTGCCGACACCACTCGGATAAGGACATGGAAGATCACCATCTTTTATTGTATTTTAACGTTTGCATTGTATGCAAGTTTGGTGTCGTGGTGAAGTGCGCGGACTCTAATCTGGGAGAACCGGGTTTGATTCCCCATTCCTCCACCGGCACCTGCTGGATGACCTTGGGCAAGCCATAGCTCTGTACCAGCTGTTCTCTCAAGGACAGCTTGGGAAAGAGCTCTCTCAGCCCCACCTACCTCACCGGGTGTCTGTTGTAGGGAGGGGAAGGGAAAGGAGTTTGTAAGCCGCTCTGAGACTCCCTTGGGGAGTGGAGGGCAAGGTATAAATCCAATCTCTTCTTCTTCTTCTTCTTTACGTTTACATTCAGTTTACTGAATTCAGTTTGGTGTAGTGGTTAAGTGCGCGGACTCTAATCTGGGAGAACCGGGTTTGATTCCCCACTCCTCCACTTGCACCTGGCTGGATGGCCTTGGGCAAGCCGTAGCTCTGTACCAGCTGTTCTCTCAAGGACAGCTTGGGAAAGAGCTCTCTCAGCCCCACCTACCCTACAGGGTGTCTGTTGTGGGGAGGGGAAGGGAAAGGAGTTTTTTGGGGGTTTTTATTATTTAACTTTTTATTAATTTTACAATAATAACAAACAATAATAACTTTGGTTATATATAAACTGTGGTAACATTTGTCTTAATTTAAAAAACACTACAATACAACATCATTAACACACAAAAATAAACGATCAATAAACAAGTCTCTTTCTATAACGCTTGTCAAATTCAAAAGAAAAATTTAATTGGTACTTATTTTGTAGTTCATATCAACCAACTAGTTTTTAAAAAGTTACGAAATCAATACCCCTGCGCATTGGTTTGAATTTTCAATGTTTTATCTCAGTTTTCTAAAATTGGATACCATCTAGCCATATAGTTTGATGGGCCCAGTGATGGATCCTTACTGGCAAGAGGGTCAGAGATTTTGCCTATGAGCAGATGATCCCATATCTTAAAAAACATTTTTTAATGGAGGGAGCCTCAGGTGCTGGGGAAAGGCGTTTGTAAGCCGCTCTGAGACTCCAAGTGACTGAAGGGCGGGATATAAATTCAATCTCTTCTTCTTCTTCTTTTATATTGTCTGGTAGTTTTACAGGAATTTTATGGTATATTTATTGTGTTGGCCACCCTGAGCCTGCCGAATGGCGGGGAGGGCGGGACAGAAATCTACATAATAAATAAATAAATATGTCCCACCATAACACCTGTAAAGATGCCAGCTTCCAGGTGGGACCTGGGGATCCCCTGGAATTACAGCTCATCTCTAGACAACAGAGATCAGTACCCCTTGAGAGAATGGCTGCTCTGGAGGGTGGACTCTGTGGCACTGTACCCCACAGAGGTCCTTGTCCTCCCCAGGCTCCACTCCCCAAATCTCCAGGAGTTTCCCAGCCTGGAGCTGGCAACCCTACCCCCCATCCCCTGCCGGTGGAGAGCCTTTGCCTGTCTGAGTGGACAATACTGACCTTAATGGACCAGGGGTCTGATTCCGTAGAAGGCAGCTTCATGGGGAGGGACCTGAGCTCAGTGGCAGGGCCTCTACCTGGCACGCAAAACGTCTCCAGTTCAATTCCCAGCATCTCTAGCAAAAAGAATCAGGAAGGAGATGACGTGATAGACCTTTCTGCCTGACTCTGGAGAGTCACTGCTAGTCTGAGAGGACAAAACTGACCTCGAGGGACCAACGGTCTGGTTCTGTAGCAGGTAGCTTCATGTGTTCCATTGGAGGAAGATGAGGAAGTCTCCTTGGAGGACAGTTGGGTTCACCCCAATATCTATATACTAATAGCCAAGTGCCCCCTGTGTGTGCGGATATCTAAATCCGCACATCGGGGGCACTTGGGGGGCAGAGAGATTTTCCTCCACATTTGGGGAATCTGAAAAGTTTAAAAAACTATACAGGGGATATTTAAATCCCCCCAAAGTAAAAGAGTGTTCCCTGTGCATGTGCAGAGAACGCTCTAGGAACTGGGGGGGGCAGGCGGAAGAGAAGGCCTGGTGGGTTCGGTGGCTCAAAGCTGAGCGGGCCTCGCCATTTGGGGGGGGGCGGAGAGAAGGCCTGGTGGGCCCAGAGGCTCAGAGGTGTGCAAACCTCGCTGCTGGTGCTGGAGGGGTGGGGGAGAAAGGGAGAAGGCTTAACTGTGGTGGCTTCTTCATCCTCCACATGGAGCTCCCCCCATGCGAGTATTGCAGGTCCCCACCTCTTGTTTATATTATTTATATTAATTCTTTATAACAATATTCATGGTATTTAGGGGTGGGGAGGCGGGAAAAAAGGCCCTGGGGGCAAGCCAGTCATGAAATGACAGTGTCCACCCCCCCAAAAAAAGCCAGCGGGTTGCCACTCCCGCTCGGCACATTGTAGACATGTTTGAGAAGGATGCTGCTGTGCATCAGGTATAACATGGGAAAATGCAGAAGGGAAATGCTGGCCTTCATGGGGCTGACGCCACCAGCCCCCTTTTAGCTAGGGCTGCCAACACCCAGGTAGGGCCTGGAGATCTCCCAGAATTACGACTGATCTCCAGACTAGAGGGATCACTTCCCCAGCAAGAAATGGCTGTTTCGATGGGTGCACTCTTAGGCCTTATACCCTCCTGAGGTCTGTCCCCAAGCCCTGCCCTTCCCAGTCTCCACCCCAAATCTCTAAAAATGCCCTAACCCGGTTGGCAACTCGGTACATCTTGCCTCAGCACACAGCCTAGATTTTTAAAGGAAGAAAATCAAGCACACCGCTAAGCAAAGCTAATGAAACATACAGCTTTATGTAACACGATACCATCCCGAGTGTAACTACATCAGCCATCTGTATCGTGATACATATTTATAGCATCCCTGGGATGTTAATTTTAAACTCTTGCAATGCTTTTTCTTTTCCATACCAGGCTTTGTTATTTTTGTAAGCAAAGAGGCAAATGTTTACGTTTGCAAAATACATATGTTTTAAAAATACATTAAAAATACATACATACTGTCAGTTATGCTGCCATGGAGAATGTGGGAGGGGGAGTTTGCCTCTGGTATTCTAAATTTTGATTCTCCTGCATCCTTTATCTCCTGCTATGACCAGGCTGACCTTGGAGGCTTGGGAGACGTTCACTGCTTTCCCGCTGGGAACTAAAAGCTGTTAGTTTTAGCGCGAATGTAACCTGTTGCTTATTTGCTCGTGCCCATCAGGAGACCCTTGTTTGAACCTGGTATATCTACCCCTTTCCTCCTTTGTAACAGCAGTCCTAACTAGGGCTGCCAAGTCAGCCTGGGGGGCGGGGGATCCCCCGCTAAAGGGGTTCCCAATCCGCCGGCCAGCATTTGGCCGGCGGGGGGAACCCCACCCCCGAAGTCGTCCAGCGAGGACGACGTAATGATGTCACCGGAAGTGACGTCAGCACGTTGGGGGCGTTGCCAGGACGCCCTGGCAACACCTCCAATGTGCTGACGTCACTTCTGGTGACGTCGCTGGGCTCGCACGCTTCCTGGCCGGAGGATTGCAACCCTAGTCCTAACACAAGAAGTGTTTAGAGCAATACAGAATACTGTAATCAATAAACTGCATGCTGTTTAAGGAACATTGTTGGTTTCTGATATCTGGGGACTCTGACACATACTTATGTTTAAAAAATGCATATTTAAGGCAAATACATATCTAATGCCAGCCTCTTGCATTTACCTGGGAGGAAATCTCATTGGCCCTGACTTGGTTGGACCAGGCTAGCCCGATCTGGTCATATCTCAGAGCCAGTTTGGTGTAGTGGTTAAGACCGTGGACTCTAGTCTGGGAGAACCGGGTTTGATTCCCCACTCCTCCACATGCAGCTGCTGGAGTGACCTTGGGTCAGTCACAAGTTCTCTTGGAACTGTTCTCTCAAGAGCAGTCCTCGAAAGAGCTCTCTCAGCCCCACCTACCTCACAGGGTGTCTGTTGTGGGGAGGGGAAGGGAAAGGGAAAGGAGATTGTAAGCCGCTTTGAGACTCTGAGTAAAGGGCAGGGTATAAATCCAAATCTCTTTCTCCTCTTCTTCTTGTCTGCCCTGGTTAGTACTCGGACAGGAGAACACCAAGGCAATCCAGGGTTTTTTGTTTTGTCTCTGTCTTGACCTGGATGGTCCAGGCTAGGCAGGCTCACCAGATCTCAGAAGCTACGTAGGGTCAGCCCTGGTTAGTTCTTGGATGGGAGACCTCCACGGAAGTCCAGGGTTGTTATGCAGAGGCAGGCAATGGCAAAACCATCTCTGTTCATCTGCCCTAACTTGGATGGCCCAATGTGATCTCGTCAGATCTCAAAAGTTAAACAGGGTGGTTAGTACTCGGACAGGAGACCACCAAGGAAGTCCAGGGGTCACTACGTAGAGGCAGGCAATGGCAGACCACCTCTTGCCTTGAAAACCCGAAGGGGTCACCGTAAGTCAGCCTTGACTTCACCGCAGAAAGCCTCACTGAATTCAATGTGATTCACTTCTGAGCTAACATACACAGGCTCAAGCTGTGGGTAGTTTTCTGAAGGTCAGTCGAATGACACATAAGATACTGCTTCAAAACCTGCGAGGTGAGTGAATGCTTTTTGGAACTGAGGAAGTCATGGCGGGGGGGGGGGAAGCAGGTTGAGGGAATGGTGCAGTTATGAAGGAGTTGCAATGTCAGTAAAGTAGGGCAAACTGCAAGAAGATACGATCGAACGGGAAAGATGGAGAAGCAGCCAGCCAATGCTGAGTCATGGCAGAATCTATACAAAAGGAAAATCCTGACTCATTCTATTTGCAGCTAGCATTTTTAGTACCTTTTCAGGGTCCCCCCCCTTTCCTCTGAAAAATGCAGCTACTGCTTCCCTGTCAATTAGGACTGAATACAGCCCTGCCATAATACAATTCCCTGAAAGATGCAGTGTGGGAAGGGAGGGGGAAAATACAATACACCCAGGAAGTATTGATGTAGCATGCTTATGAAGATTACAAAGCCAGGTGTAAGAAAAGCTGTGCAAGATTTTAAAGTCAACATCCTACAGTTTTGATAAATATAGGTCACGGTACAGATGACTGACGTGGCACAGGGTTGCCAGATCCAGGTTGGGAAACTCCTGGAGTTTTGAGGATGGAGTCTGGGAAGGACAGGGACCTCAGTCATAGAACCATAGAATGTTAGAGTTGGAAGGGAACTTGCAGGTCATCTAGTCCAACCCCCTGCACTCTACAGGAGCAGAGCCGAAAGAGAGCCCTACAACATGCCCAAAAGATGGTCGTCCAGCCTCCGCTTGAAAATGTCCAGCGAAGGAGCATCCACCACCTCCCGAGGCAGTCCGCTCCACTGCTCAGCCACTCTTACAGTTAGGAAGTTTGTCCTGCTATTTAGCTGGTATAGACTCCCTTGTAATTTCCACCCATTAGATCTAGTCTTGCAATCCAGAGCAAGAGAGAATAGGTCTGCTCCATCTTCGACATGACAGCCCTTCAAACATTTGAAGACTGCAGTCATGTCCTCTCTAAGCCTTCTCTTTCCCAGGCTAAACATACCGAACTCTTTCAGCCTTGGATTCCAACCCTCTCAACCATCCTGGTTGCTCTCTTCTGGACACGCTCGAGCTTGTCTTTTTTTTTTTTAAATATAGTTTATTGGTTTTAGATATTTGTACATAAAACAACATAACTTCGAATATGTTCCAGTGCATCATTTTGAGCCTCAAAGTTCACAAGTTCTCTATCCAAACAAAAAGTTTTGACCAACAGTCCTTCTCCTTTTTTTTTAATCCTGTCATATGTGACGTAGTTCTTTGGTCCATCTTGTCTAGCTCTGCTACTTCCAATATCTTTTCTAACAGATCATTTGTCGTGGGCACTTCCATAGTTTTCCAGTTCTTTGCCCAAAGAATTCGCGCCGATGTCAGTATATATACAATTAGTAATACATTATTCCTTTCTAGATTAGATGGTAGAAATATTTCTGGTTTAAAGGCCAGTTCTATTTCTGTTATTTCCTTAATAAATTTTTTTATCATTCTCCAATATTTTGTTACTTTGTGGCATTGCCACCACATATGAAAATAGGTGCCTAGTTTGATTTGACATTTCCAACATTTATTTTGAACATTATTATAACATTTGGCAATCTTTTGAGGGGTCCAATGCCATCTGTAAAATAGTTTATAAATATTTTCTTTATAGGATACCGCTTTTACCAACCTAACCAATTTCCAAATTTTTTCCCCTTCATCAGTTTGCAATCGGTACCCAAAATCTTCCATCCAGCTAATCATTTCTTTAGTAATAAGATTTCCTTGATTCTCAAATTCCAATAAATAGTTATAAACTTTTAAAATTAGTTTCTCACTTCCTATAATCCACTTTTTATCCATCTCATTCATTGTTATTAATATTCCTTGCTTTTTATCACTACTTATTCTTGTTCTTATTTGAAATTTCTGGCACCATGTTAGTTCTAGGTTGTATTCTGTGCTTAATCTTGTCTCTGTCAAGAGACAAGACAGAGACAGAGACACGCTCGAGCTTGTCAACATCCTTCCAAAAATGTGGTGCCCAGAACTGGACACAGTATTCCAGCTGAGGCCTGACCATAGCAGAAAAGAGCGGAACTACCACTTTCCGTGATCTGGACACAATTCTTCTCTTAATGCATCCTAAGATTGCATTAGCTTTCTTTCCACCTTCCAAAGATCCATTTTCTCCAGGGGAACTGATCTCTGTAGTCTGGAGAAGCTGTAATTCCCAGAGACCTCCAGGTCCCACCTGGAGGCTGGCATCCCTATAGGATTTTGGGAAACGGGGTTAAAAATCTCACCTCTGCAATGGACTTAGGGCTGCCAGCTTCCAGGCCTGAAGATGTCCAGTCCGAGCCCAACATGCTAACCACACTATGTTTGTTAGTGAGTTGGTTTTTTAACTCGACCTTCTGCCATTTTGTTACTTGATAGCCATCTTCATTGGGGGATCTACAGATATTTTGATAAACAGTAGAAAATTCATGATTTCAGCAATTTCTAAAATGCTACCAATAAATTTCTATTACTCTGAGGCAACATAATTGTCCTGCAGTTCCTATTTTAGTATTTTTTTAAAAAAAAAACACCATAGTTTTATTGCTGTGGTTTTTAAGAGCTGTAGAGTTGCTTTTATTTCTCTAACTGTCTCGTATTTTTAATCCGGTTTTGTAGCACTGTTGTATGTTCCTTACTGTTTTAATGTATGTATTATAATGTTTGTTGAGCACTATTCTCTTAACGCAGTCAAACTGCCCTGTTGGTTGTAGATATTATACTGCTTTTATTGCATCGTTTCTTAACTTGCACAAACCTTTTGAGTCAAGAGAGAAAGGTGGACTATAAATAATAAGTACGTTAAAAACATTCTTTTCGCCGGCAATGGTTTTTAGCTTTATTTGCATTCTTAGCTTTTTTGCAAGCCACCTTGGGAGCTTTGAAAACGAACCACATGCACTCTCGCTCATCCCACACCAAGCCTATTTTGGAGTCTTTGTACACCAAATAAAAATAATATGCAGCATTTTGTATTATTTTAGGTCAACTTGAGATCTATCCCCTGTACCATTAATAGGTAGGACATACTCAACACAAAATATATTTATATATTTATTTATTTACCTCATTTGTAGCCTGCCTCTCTCCCCAAAGGGGACCCAAGGCACCTTCCATCATTTGCCTCTCCTCTATTTTATCCTCACAACAACCCTGTGAGGCATATATGATACCCCACGCCTCCACATGCAGCTGCTGGTGTGACCATGGTAGGGCTGCCAACCTCCAGATGGGGCCTGGGGATCCCCCGCTTTCACAACTGATCTCCACCTGACGGAGATCAGCTCCCCTGGAGAAAATGGCTGCTTTGGTGGCCTCTATGGCCTTATACCACACTGAAGCCCCTCCCCGCCCCAAACCCCACCCTCTCCCGGCTCCATCCCCTAAGTCTCCAAGTATTTTCCAACCCAGACTTGGCAACCCTAGACCTTGGGTCAGTCACAAGTTCTTTCAGAGCTGTTCTCTTAAAAGAGCTCTCTCAGCCCCGCCGACCTCCCAGGGTGTCTGTTGTGGGGAGGGGAAGGGAAAGGAGTTTGTAAGCTGCTCTGAGACTCCCTTGAGTAGCGAAGGGTGGGGTGTAAATCCAATCTCTTCTTCAAACACAAACTTCCTTCGCATGGCATAAAATGACAGGGGAGCCAGCGTCGTGTAGCTGGCATGAGGACGTCAGACTAGTATCTGGAAGACTCAGGTTCGAATCCCCGCCTTTGCCATGGAAGCTTGCTGGGTGACCTTGGGCTGTCACCAATGCTCCCTCTAAGCTGTGGAGTCCTGTGAGCAAAAATTCTACTTTGTGAGCTGCTGGCATGAAAGTTGTGAGCAAGCGATTTGGCTACTGCATAAATCAGTTTGCTCTGGAGCCATCCTTCCTGAGCTAAAACAAAAATGTGTGAGCCAGAGGCTAAAAAACTGTGAGCTAGCTCACTCTAACTCAGCTTAGAGGGAACACTGGGCCTGTCACACTCTCTCAGCCTCACCCACTCCACAGGGTTGTTGTGAGGATAAAACGGAGGAGACTGACGTAAACCGCTTTGGACTCCCCGTTGCTGGGAAAGGCGGAGTACAAACGAATGAAAAAAAACGAAACGGCAAAAGTCTCAAGTGTTTTGACCACGCTCGTTTAACCATGGTTTCTACTTTATTCATTTATTTGATTAGTAGCTCTCCCTCCCTGCTCAGGGTGGCTTACAAGGTCCCAGAGAAACAATACCTAGAAAATGTGAACAAAATCATAGAACAAAACATCCCAGAAACACCAGAATCAGTGTTATTAAATCATTGGGATTCTTTATCTTTGTCTGAAAACGAAGTAGAAGTGGTGGCACTGTTAATAATAGCTGCAACGATTTTATTAGCACAATATTGGAAACAAACTAAGATTCCTACACTTCAACGATGGTATCACAAAATCTGGGATATAAATAATAATACAAGACAAAATAGCAACTCAATTATTGACTGCAGAAGACTCTGCCAAGAATCTTAACTTCATGGAAAAATGGTTTTCCCTTTTTTCATTTTATAGAGACTAATGTAAACAATGTAACTAAGCTACCTGCGAAATACAAAGAGTTCATATTGTATTAATGTGATGCAGCAATAGCTATTGATAAAATTCACATATGTAGTTTTGAACAGTTGCTGAATATGTTTTAAAGTCATTTTTCTTTTTTGAAAGAGAACTGTTGTTGGTTAACTGTAAAGTTAATGTTGATGGTAAAGTTATTGTTTGTGTGGTATATTGTTAAAAAATTATTTAAAAGTTCAATAAATATACAGTTATAACAAAAAGAAAATTCAAAAACAAAACCCACCATTTGGCTTCTGAAGCTACTCAGAGGGGCAGGAAATTTCGGCCTCGGGCCCCTTCAACCTACCATACGAGAATTAAAACATTTAATAATAACGATAATAAATCAATAAAATAATAATAATAATAATAATAATAATAAAACAAATGATGATAATAGATGATGATGATTGAGGATGATGAGGATAATAATAATAATAATAATAATAATAATAATAATAATAATAATAATAATAATACTCAGTTTCCATCGCAACTGGAAAGGGAGGGGGAGGAGGAGCTCCGCTATTCCCCCCCCCAGCGAGCAAAAAAAAAAAAAAAAGGGCGGGAAGGCGAAATGAAAACAAATCTGAGGCGAGTTCAGGGCCGCCGACGGTCCCGCCCACCGCTGTTACCACGGCGACGGTGCTCTCGCGAGACGTCGGGGCCGGCCGCCGCTTGTCCTCCGCCTCCCCTCACGCGCGCGTGAAAAGAGAGAGAGAGAGAGTGAGAGAGAGCGAGGAACGCCGGGACCAATGGGTGGGCTCTAAGGCGTCACGTGACGGAGCGCGCGGGGATTGCGAACGGGGTTGGCGCTGAGGTGGGTAAGGGGCTGCTGGGGGGAGGGTGTCGTGTGTCGGTCGGGGGTTTTTCCCCCTCAGGGTCAGGTGGGGCGGCCTGGGCTTCGGATGCCCGGGGGTGGCGGCGGCGGCGGAAGTTCGTCAACGAGCTTCCTTTCCAGGCCCAGAAACCCTGCGGGAGAAGGACCTTGTGGGGAAGGGGCTTTGTGCAAGGCGGGGCGGGGCGGCCTCCTCCTCCTTCCCTCAGGTGGGAGATTATTTCTCTCCCCACCCCCCCACCCCCCGGTCTCGTGCTGCCCCACAGGGCCAGGAGCCCCTTGGTGGTATGGTGAGCTTCACCCCCGGGGCACAGTCCCGAGTGACCGGGAAACTGGGGTTGCCAACCTCCAGGTAGTTCCTGGAGAGCTCCTGGGATTACAGCTGAGCTCCACGTAGACTCAGGTGGGGTGGCCGTGTCGGCCTGGAGCAGCAGAACAAAGTTTGAGTCCGGTGGCACCTTTAAGACCGACAAAGTTTTATTCTGGGGATGAGCTGAAGAAGTGTGCATGCATGCTTCTTCAGGTATCTTCAAGGCACCTTTAAGAGCAGCAAAGGTTTATTCTGGGGATGAGCTTTCATTTGCATGCATGCTTCTTCAGGTATCTTCAAGGCACCTTTAAGAGCAGCAAAGGTTTATTCTGGGGATGAGCTTTCATTTGCATGCATGCTTCTTCAGGTATCTTCAAGGCACCTTTAAGAGCAGCAAAGGTTTATTCTGGGGATGAGCTTTCATTTGCATGCATGCTTCTTCAGGTATCTTTAAGGCACCTTTAAGAGCAGCAAAGGTTTATTCTGGGGATGAGCTTTCATTTGCATGCATGCTTCTTCAGGTATCTTCAAGGCACCTTTAAGAGTAGCAAAGGTTTATTTTGGGGATGAGCTTTCGTGCGCGTGCATGCTTCTTCAGGTATCTTTAAGGCACCTTTACAACCAACAAAAATTTTATTCTGGGGATGAGCTTTAGTGTGCGTGCACACTTCTTCAGGTATCTTTAAGGCACCTTTAAGACTAACAAAGGTTTATTCTGGGGATAAAAGAGAAGTGAGACGAGATTGGATTTATACCCCTCCCTTCACTACACAAGGGAGTCTCAGAGCGGGTTACAAACTCCTTTCCCTTCCCCTCCCCACAACAGACACCCTGTGGGGTAGGTGAGGCTGAGAGAGCTCTGACAGAAACTGCTCTTTTTCAAGAACACCTGTGCCAGAGCTATGGCTTGCCCAAGGTCATCCAGCAGGTGCAAGTGGAGGAGTGGGGAATCAAACCCGGTTCTCCCAGATTAGAGTCCGCGCACTTAACAACTACACCAAACTGGATAAACTTTCGTGCGCATGCCTGCTTCTTCAGGTATCTTTAAGGCACCTTTAAGACCACTAAGTTTTATTCGCATTTAACCACTACACCAAACTGGGTCAGACAGATGACCCGCTCAGCGATGAAGTTAAATGGTCCAGTGACTTACTCTCTGAGCGTAACCTACCTTGCAGGGTTATGAGAACAAAAGGGAGATGGGGACTGTATATACAGCCTTGAGCTCCTTGGAAAAAAGGAAGGGTAAAAAAATTACTTAAATATATAATGGGTGAAAGCCTTTCTCTATTTCTGTTCCCCAAGATTGTTTAACTGGAGGTTGATTCTTGGACATTCTGTATATGAAACATGCTTTACTGCTGAGTCTCCTCATAAATCGATTATACTTTTTTGCCGTGTGGAGCTGTCAGATATTGAATCAGACTGTGGAACATCAAGCCCGGTTTCGTGTATTCTCGCCGGTAGAAGTTTTCCAGGGTTTCACGCGGACAAATCTCTCCCCCCCTGATGTGCGGCTTGAAATCCTTTTAACCAGAAATGCTGAGCTTTGAAGTGGAGGCTTTCTGAGTATAAAGCACAGCAGTGAAACAGCACACGGAATCAACCAGGAGTTAAACTGTGACGCTTCCAGTATAGCCGGTTCCTGGTGGGTACTCACGTTCGTCTGTAGTAGTAGAACAAAAATTGCATGCGGTTGTACCTACAAGGCTTAATGAATTTTCCAAGGTATACGCTTTCATGATTCAAAGACAAAGTGAGCTTTGACTCATGGTAGCTTAGACCCTAGAAAATGTTGTTAGTCTTTAAGGTAATAGGGGAACTGAGTTTTGTTCCAGTTTGCAAATTTATTTCTGTAATTCAGTTCTGCTCAGCTCAAATAGAGGTTTAGCTTAGCACTGCCTACTCTTAACAGGCAGTAGCTATCCCAAGACTCGGGCTGGGGGGGGGGATCTTTTTCAAGCTGTGCTGCCTGCATTCCTTTGAAGCTGGAACATTATGCATGCTCAGTAGACACTGTCCCACTGAGCTGTATTTTTACATGCTAGTCTTGCCTGAGGTTCTCAGAGGCTTCCCCTTCAAGGGAATGTTGAGGCCCACACCAGCTTAGTTTCAAGCATCGGTTGCTTTGAGATCATACACTGAGCGCTGTTATCTTGAGCATATGGGTAGCAAGAGATTTTAAAGCACGTGGAATTTACTGCCACAGGAGGTGGTGGCGGCTACAAGTATGGACGGCTTCAAGAGGGAATTGGATAAACATATGGAGCAGAGGTCCATCAGTGGCTCTTAGCCACAAGGTATAGATAGGAGCTCTCCATCTGGGGCAAGTGATGCTCTGTATTCTTAGTGCTTGGGGGGGACAACAGTGGGAGGGCTTCTAGTGTCCTGGCCCCACTGCTGGACCTCCTGATGGCACCTGGTATTTTTGGCCACTGTGTGACACAGAGTGTTGGACTGGATGGGCTTGATCCAACATTGCCTTCTCTTATGTTAAAGCTAAAGTCTGGCTTCTTTGCTGTTGTTGATTCTCTGCAGTGTAATCTATAATACTTACGTGCTATACATAAAATAAAGAGCTAGTTTGGTGTAGTGGTTAGGAGCACAGACTCTAATCTGGGAGAACCAGGTTTGATTCCCCACTCCTTCACATGCAGCTGCTGGTGTGATCTTGAGTCAGTCACAAGTTCATAAACAGTTCTCAAAAGAGCTCTGTGACGTCCTCACTTATTGGGGAGACTGCTTCTCCTTTAAAACATACTCTGCATACATGACTTTGGTAGATTTCTGCTGCCACCAGGAATTAAAAACTCTTATTTTGATAGAATGACCCAGCGTCTGGTCTCTTCAGAGGACTATGTGGCCCTGAGGAAGGACTGATCTGATTGCTGGGATAAGTTTAAACAAATAAGGATTTATTTATGAAAGAACAAAATAGGTTTCTGGGTATTTTTGAACTGTTGTTGAAGAAAGATCATATAACTGACAAAGCTTGGTGTCACACGAAGTCACTCAAACACCAAAACTCAACTCTGACAGGCCTCTCTCTCTCTCTCTCTCTCTCTCATATACAGCCACACAGGCTAAACTCTTTGTCTTATTCACACAGAATAGACTCAAACTCCCATAGTCACACAGACTATGCTCTCTCTCCAGACTTCACACACACAATCACCTCATAGACATCTCTCCCCCCACACTCTGTCATCAGCCAATCACATCCCACTTGTCTCCCTCTATCATTCTTCTTACATTGCTGCAGTCGTGCTAAACATTTAAAGAAACACACACACCAAAACATGAAATCATTACAAGCTCTTTCAGCCCCACCTATCTCACAGGGTGTCTGTTGTGGGGAGGGGAAGGGAAAGGCAAGGAGATTGAGACTCCTTTGGGTAGTGAAGGGCAGGGTATAAGTCCAGTCTCCTCTTCTTCTACATAAAATATTGAAATGCAGTCTTTCCACAGGCTTACAGCTGAAGACACTTGGGCAATGTTCCCTCTAAGCTGTGGAGTCTTGTGAGCAAAAATTCTACTTAGTGAGCTACTGGCATTAAAGTTGTGAGTGAGCAATTTGGCTACTGCATAAATTAGTTTGCTCTGGAGCCATCCTACCTGAGCTAAGACAAAAATGTGTGAGCCGAAGGCTAAAAAACTGAGCTAGCTCACACTAACTCAGCCTACAGGGAACACTGTGAGGCTTCTGCTCGAAGTAGTCAAGGATCAGATCTTTGTTGATGAAACACAGTTCTTTATTTCCAATTACTACATTACTACAGGTCCTCGGATTATTGTCAGAGATAAAACGTACAATAGCAGCAGGACTAATATACCCTCCAGCACAATTTGAATTGCCCATAGGTAACCAATCAGCAGGGGGGAAAAACCGCGGGCTAACAGGTCCTTTGACCGTTTGCTTCCCACAGGAAAAAGGTTAGGTGTGAAGCAGTAAATTTCCCCTCTTAACCAGACCCCTCAGATGTAACCATCTTTCACATAACAAATGACTTTCTCCAAGGCCTTCACACGTTGATAAGAAAGTAGTCCTCGTCTTCTCCGGCAGGGAGGAAAGGAATGCAGAGGCAGGAGGGTGAGAGGAGGGTGAGAGGCCAATTGTTCTCAGGCTCTGAAGTCGCCATCCTCCCGGACAAATGGTTATATTAGCCAGACCTAGTCGGGGCCATAAACCCAGGGCCACAAATGAAAAGGGACATTGCATTGTAGATTGCAAGGGTCAAACAAACAAGCATCAAAAGTGGTTACATAGCACATATAGGGATAGGTTACACAATACAGCATAAAGCCCCAGAAACCCTTGTTAGAATCCATAGATTCTGACACTCTGCCACCCGAAAAATCTAATCTACCTCGGCTTATCTGGAAATCGGTTATGAAAAGCTTTAACTAATTTAGGAGCATGAACATTGTCAGAAAGAACCCATTCATTTAGTTCAGGACCGAAATCTACCCACTTGACTAAATATAGCAAGCGGCCCCTACGCATCTTAGAGTCCAGGATTTCAGAAATTTCAAAATGGGGAGCCCCCTCCTTCATCAGTGGAGGAGGAATCGGAGGAGTTGGATGCCATGCATTCGGCCCAGGATTCTTCTTCAACAAGTTGAAATGAAAAACGGGGTGCACAGAACTCAGTGATTTAGGCAATTGTGAGAGTTCTGCTCAAAGTAGTCAAGGATCAGATCTTGGTTGGTAAACCAGAGTTCTTTATTTCCAATCTCTACATTAGTACAGCTTCTCGGATTATTGTCAGAGATGAGACAGATAATACAGGCAGGTCTATTATACCTTTCCAAGGAGTTTGAATTACCCATAGGTAGCCAATCACTATAGGGGAAAAACGGCGGGCAAAAAGGGGCTCTGACCGTTTGTTTCCCACAGGAAAGAAAGTGAGGTGTCAAGCAGTAAATTCCCTTCCCAACCAGACCCTTCAGATGTTACCAGTTCACATAACAATCAATGGCCTCAAGGCTTTTGCATGTGATACGAGATGAGACGCATCCTCCCTTGAAGTCCCAGCCGGGGCCGATGGAATGCGGAGGCAGTGGTGTGAGAGGCCCATTGTTCCCATACATTGCAGGTGTCACCCTCCCGCTTCAACAGTTACAAAACCCAGGCCTGGTTAGGCACTACAACATGGCATCTGCAAGCATACATTTGTAATACATACATGGCAACAGTCGATACATACATGGCAATAGGATATAACGAGAGAGAATTAAAAAGCACAACTGTAAGAACTAGAAATACTATGTCTGAATCAGCAGATTCTGACACACTGGCCCCCCGATAAACACCTTCACCCGGGCTTGTCAGGAGACTTTTTATGGAAAGCCCTAATCAATTTAGGAGCATGCACATGTTCAGAACGGACCCACTCATTATGCTCTGGGCCAAAGTCAAGCCATCTAACTAAATAATACAAGCGGCCCCTACGCATTTTAGAATCAAGAATATCAGATATTTCAAAATGGGGTGCCTCCCCCTTCATCAGTGGAGGAGGTACCGGAGGAACTGGATGCCATGCATTCGGCCCAGGATTCTTCTTCAGCAAGCTGAAATGAAAAACAGGGTGCACAGAACTCAGTGATTTGGGCAACTCTAGTTCAAAAGACACATCCGAAATTTTACGCAACACCTTGTAGGGACCCACATATTTCCATCCCAATTTTCTGCTGGGTTGCAAGCCGTGTATATTTTTTGTGGAGAGATACACAGAGTCCCCAGGTTGGAGATCCCAGCCCACAGCTCGGCCACGATCCGCATACTTTTTGTAATCCTCTTTCGCTTGGTCTAAAGCCTTGGCTATCAGTGGCCACGATTCCTGTAAGGTCGCCCACCAACGCTTAAAGTCCGTGGGGGAAGCATCGGAGGCATTTTCGATCGTAGGTCAAGGCTTTCCCTCAAAACCTCCCACAGCCATGAAGGGGGAAACGCCGGTCGAGGAGTGCACGGCATTATTATAGCTATATTCTGCAAACGGCAATAAGTCCACCCAATTGTCCTGGTGGTAGTTGGTGTAGCATCTTAAGAATTGTTTCAGGATTTGATTAGTTCGTTCGGACTGTCCATCGGTTTCTGGGTGGTAACCCGAACTCAGGGCGGGCTCTATGTCCATAAGCTTTAAAAGCTCCCGCCAGAAGTTGGCAACGAATTGGCTACCCCTGTCGGATACCACCCGCTTAGGAAAAGCATGTAATTTAATCACCTGGTTGAAAAAAGCCTTGGCCATCCCCTTTGCCGTTGGTAGTTGTTTGAAAGGGGTGAAATGGGCTTGCTTAGAAAACGTGTCTACCACCACCCAGATTACAGTTTTCCCTTTTGAGGGTGGTAGGTTAGTAATAAAGTCCATAGCTATCGCTTCCCAAGGGCGAGAAGGGGTAGGCAAGGGGTGTAAGAGTCCCGGGACTTTCCCCCCCTCTTTTTACACATCAAGCAGGTCTGGCAAGCAGAGACGAAATCTGAGACATCCCGGCGCATGCGCGGCCACCAAAACTGGCGTTGAATTAAGTTGAGCGTTTTCAGAAACCCAAAATATCCAGCCAGTTTGGAAGAGTGACAGGCCAATAAAATATCCTTTTGCTTACTTCGGGGCACCACCAATTTATCTCCATGGTGCCAGCATTGATCCTCACCCAGGGAACACTCAGCCACTGTCTCTAATTCCTCGATTTCCTCGGGTGAATATTCCCCTCCCCAATCACACGCCTCCACTTCCACTTTAGCCCGTTTGCTTGGTGGTTACCGTAGCCTGGTGGTTACCGCCCCTCCCAGCTGCTGGGGGGAAAACATGGAGTCGAACACCTCTTCTTTCATGCTTTCGTGTTGGGGCAATCGGGAAAGTGCGTCTGCTAAGGAGTTGGCCTTTCCAGGAAAATGTTTCAACACAAAGTTAAATTTTGAGAAAAAATCAGCCCAGCGGAGCTGTTTCGCATTCAGAGATCTCTGAGTGCGCAACGCTTCAAGGTTTTTATGATCGGTCCAAATTTCGAACGGGGTTTGCGCCCCCTCCAGCCAATGCCGCCACGTAGTGAGGGCTAGTCTGATAGCCGCGGCTTCCTTGTCCCAAACTGACCAATTTCTCTCCGTCTCATTAAATTTCTTGGAAATATACGCGAGGGGGTGCAATTCTCCGTCCGAGCCCCTCTGCAAAACGGCCCCCCCCACAGCCACATCGGACGCATCGACGTGGACTATAAATTCCTTGGTCTCATCAGGGTGAGCCAAAATGGGCTCGGAGGTAAACAGGGTTTTTAGAGTTTCGAACGCCTTCTGGCAGTCCCCATTCCAGGCAATTCTTTCCCTGGGCTTCCCTGCCTCCGAACCCCTCCCCTTGGTTTTTAGCAAGTCTGTTAGGGGAAGGGTAACCGTGGCAAAGTCTTTTATGAAGGTCCAATAGAAGTTGCAAAATCCTAATAGGCTTTGGAGCTGCTTCCTCGTGCGGGGGGCTTCCCACTGGACCACCGCCTCTACTTTAGTAGGATCCATCTCTAAGCCCCTCTGCGAAATGCGGTACCCTAGGAAGTCTACGGACTCGCGATGAAACTCGCATTTAGACAGTTTGGCATACAGTTGGTTTTTTAACAGGGTGGAAAGGACTTCCCGGACTAATTTCACGTGCTCCTTCTTATCAGTAGAGTAGATCAAGATATCATCTAAGAAACATAACACCCCCTTGAATAAATGCTTGTGCAACACTTCATTGATCAAGCTCCTAAAGACCCCCGGAGCGCCACTCAAACCGAACGGCATCACCAGGTATTCAAACTGTCCCAGCGGTGTGTTAAAAGCGGTCTTGAATTCATCCCCCTCCCTTATGCGCACCCGGAAATAAGCGTCTCGGAGATCCAGCTTAGTAAACACTTTTCCCTTGGCCGCCTCGGTTAGCAAGTCTTTTATTAGGGGAAGGGGGTAGGCGTTGGAAGCGGAAACCGCATTCAATCCTCTGTAGTCTGTGCACAAACGTAATCCCCCGTCTTTCTTTTTCCGGAACAAAACGGGGGCGGCGAAAGGGGATTTAGCAGGGCGGATGAACCCGCGCTCCAAGTTCTTGTCTAGGAACTTCCTTAGCTCCTCCCGCTCTAGAGGGCTCATGGAGTAAAGCTTTCCTTTGGGAAGTTTCTCGCCTGGGATCAGCTCTATGGCACAATCCGACAGTCTGTGGGGGGGGCAGCTCGTCCGCCTCGGTCTCGCTGAAGACCTCCATCAGATCCCTATACTCCCTGGGAACGGCGGAGGGTGCGAGGGTGAGCGCGGCCGCCCGGAGGGGTATCGGTGGTCCCGGCCCCCACTCTGGGTCCCACTTGTGAGTCTGGCACTTGTCGTCCACCCAGGAGATCTTCCCCTCACTCCACTTGATGTAAGGATCGTGCGAGCTCAGCCAGGGACTCCCCAATACCATGGGGAATTGGGTATTTGGGGTGATGACAAAAGCTCGTTTCTCCCAATGCTCCCCCGTTCCCACAATCAAACCCTCAGTCTCAGCCACGCGCGCTTCTTTCATTTCTGAGCCATCCATTTGCATGAACTTGAGCGGCTCGCCCAGCGGGGTGACCTTCGGTCCCAACCCTTCCACCACTAAAGGGCTAATTAAGTCCCGAGCACACCCAGAGTCAATTAGGGCGCGGACCCGGACGTGGGTCCCCGTCCCCGGGGTCATTACAGTCACTACCATATATAACAAGGGGCCAGGGATGCTCACCGGAGATGGCGCGTCTTGGCGGGGGACCTGCAGTTCTGCGCCGCTCACTGCAGGCCGTTGGAGTTTCCCGACATCTGCGCTTCCGTCAGTTCCAGCTCCCCTTGTTCGCTCACTGCTCCCTCCAGCTGCAACGCCCGGGGTTTAAACGGGGGTTTCCCTCTACTGGGAGTGCTCCCGGCCACTGGGGTAGAGGTCTTCGGGCCCTTTCCTCCTCCCCGGGGACACGCCGAGGCGAAGTGGCCGCTCTCCCCGCATCTCATGCATAGCCCTTGTCGAAACCGGGCATCTCTGATATCTTGCACGTTGGGCTTAGGTTTTGCTCTCGGCATCGCTTTGCTTGTGGCTGTAGATGACGTTCCCATTTTGATGAGGGTGAATCGCTCTTCCACATCTGTGGCTGCCCTCATCCAGGTGGCCAGTGTTCCTGGCCGGCCCCCTAATAAGACGGCCTCGTACACCTCGGGGTTGAGACCCTCTCGATACTTTTCTATGAAGAGGTCTTGGGGCCAGCCGCGGATCTTGGCGGCGATGCGCCGGAACTTGTCGGTGTAGTCCCTCACCGTGGACCTCCCCTGGGTCAGCTTCCGCAGTTGGTTCCGGGCTTTTTCTTCCCCCAGGGGATCTTCGTATTGGTGTCGGAGGGCCCACATGAAGTTGTTCAGCGAACGCAGCTCAGGGCCGGGTGCATCGTGCAGGCTCACATACCAATCGCTGGCGGTGTCCTTCAGTTTGGACCCTATGTAGCCAATCCGCTCCCTCTCGGTGGGGTAGAGATGTCCCCAGCTGTCTAGGAACCGCTCGATCTCCAGCAGGAAAAACCGCAACTTCTCGGGGTCCCCATCGAAAGTAGCCGTCAACGGGTCGGCGGGGGCCGGGCAAACGATCGGCCCTGCCGGCCCCGGGACCGGTGCGGGGATGGGGGCCGGCACCGGTTGAGGAACGACCGGCAGGACCTGCGGCGGCGGCCTCGGCTGCACGGGTGGCGGCACTTGAGCCGGAACTCCTCCGGGAGGCACCGGCGGCTGCTGGACTCCGGTCGCGGGGGCTGGTAGAGCCTCTTGCATAGCCCTCATGGCGTCCTGGAACTGGTACTGGAGATCGAGGGCCAACTCTCGCAGTTCGGTGGTAAGTTGGAACCGCAAATCTCCCATCATCCGGTCGAGGGATTGCATCTGATCTTCCCGGTACGGATCGGGCCCATACGGTCCGGTCCTCTCTCCTTCCATGGACTGGCGACGCGGATCTCCCCCATAGATCGGCTCGCGCTCTTCTCCCAGGTAACTCGGCCTCCCACGGTCGAGTTGATCTCCCTGGAACGAGACCCGTGCCCCTTTCTGATCGTGCACCCAGGAATCGACGGTCCCGCGACCGAACTGACTCCAGGCGTACTTCGGGGTCACACTCTGAAGAGGAGGTAGGCGCGGGATGTAGGGAGCCCCTTGAATCGTAGTCACCGGTACTTCGGGTTCCCCTCCGCCGCCTCCACCACCGGCCCCCTGGTCCCCCGGGGTGGTCGGTGTATCTTCGGGGGTAGTAGGGGTGGGAACGGTGCCGTCGTCCGACATGGTCAGGAACGGCTAAGTCCCAGTCACAGATCTCTGACAATCTGTGAGAGTTCTGCTCAAAGTAGTCAAGGATCAGATCTTGGTTGGTAAACCAGAGTTCTTTATTTCCAATCTCTACATTAGTACAGCTTCTCGGATTATTGTCAGAGATGAGACAGATAATACAGGCAGGTCTATTATACCTTTCCAAGGAGTTTGAATTACCCATAGGTAGCCAGTCACTATAGGGGAAAAACGGCGGGCAAAAAGGGGCTCTGACCGTTTGTTTTCCACAGGAAAGAAAGTGAGGTGTCAAGCAGTAAATTCCCTTCCCAACCAGACCCTTCAGATGTTACCAGTTCACATAACAATCAATGGCCTCAAGGCTTTTGCATGTGATAAGAGATGAGACGCATCCTCCCTTGAAGTCCCAGCCGGGGCCGATGGAATGCGGAGGCAGTGGTGTGAGAGGCCCATTGTTCCCATACATTGCAGGTGTCACCCTCCCGCTTCAACAGTTACAAAACCCAGGCCTGGTTAGGCACTACAACATGGCATCTGCAAGCATACATTTGTAATACATACATGGCAACAGACGATACATACATGGCAATAGGATATAACGAGAGAGAATTAAAAAGCACAACTGTAAGAACTAGAAATACTATGTCTGAATCAGCAGATTCTGACACAATTCAAGCTCAAAAGACACATCAGAGATTTTTCGCAACACCTTGTAAGGGCCAACATATTTCCATCCTAGCTTCCTGCTGGGTTGCAGACCGTGTATGTTTTTTGTAGATAGATAGACAGAGTCCCCTGGTTGCAGGTCCCAACCTTCCGCCCTTCCACGATCCGCATACTTTTTGTAGTCCTCCTTGGCCTTGTCTATAGTTTTAGCAATCAGTGGCCACGAATCTTGCAAATTGGCCCACCATCGCTTGAAGTCTGAAGGAGGGGTGTCCGGGCCCTCCTCTATGGTGGGTAGGGGTTTCCCCTCGAAGCCTCCCACTGCCATGAAAGGAGACACACCCGTGGACGAATGAATAGCATTGTTATAGCTATACTCAGCAAACGGCAGTAATTCTACCCAGTTATCCTGATGATAGTTAGTGTAACATCTCAGAAATTGCTCCAATATCTGATTAGTTTGTTCGGATTGGCCATCGGTTTCTGGATGGTAACCCGAGCTCATGGCCGGCTCAATGTCCATCATTTTCAAGAGCTCCCGCCAGAAGTTGGCAACGAATTGGCTGCCCCTATCGGATACCACTCGCTTGGGGAAAGCGTGTAATTTAATCACGTGGTTAAAGAATGCTTTTGCCAGTCCCTTGGCGGTAGGTAATTGCTTGAAAGGGGTAAAATGGGCTTGCTTCGAAAAGATGTCCACCACCACCCAAATAACAGTCTTTCCTTTCGAGGGTGGCAGGTTGGTGATGAAGTCCATCGCTATCGCTTCCCATGGACGAGAGGGGGTGGGTAATGGATGCAACAGCCCTGGGACTTCCCCCCCTTGCACATCAAACAAGTTTGGCAAGCCGTAACAAAGTCTGAAACATCCTTTCGCATGCGCGGCCACCAGAATTGTCGTTGGACTAAGTTAAGAGTCTTTAGGAAGCCAAAATGTCCTGCTAACTTTGATGAGTGACAAGTCAGCAATATGTCTTTTCTCCGAGCCCGAGGCACCACGAGTTTGTCACCATGGTACCAGCACTTATTAGCCCGGAGGGAGCATTCCTCTAAGCTCTCTAACTCCTCTGCTTCTTCCGGGGAGTATTCCCCCCCCCCACTTTTCCTCCCAAGATTCTACCGCTGCTTGCTTGGTTTGGCTCTGGGTAGTGACGGCTCCTCCCAATTGCTGAGGGGAGAACATGGAGTCAAACACTTCTTCCTTTTGACTCTCATGTTGTGGTAATCTGGACAGCGCGTCTGCTAACGAATTGGCCTTTCCAGGAAAGTGTTTGAGCACGAAATTAAACTTTGAGAAAAAATCAGCCCACCGAAGTTGCTTGGCATTCAGAGACCTTTGGGTGCGCAGAGCCTCCAGGTTTTTGTGATCTGTCCAAATTCCAAAAGGGGTCTGCGCTCCCTCCAGCCAATGTCGCCATGTGGTTAGGGCCAAACGTATCGCTGCAGCTTCCTTGTCCCATACCGACCAGTTCCTCTCTGTCTCATTAATTTTTTTCGAAATATACGCCAGAGGGTGTAATTTGTCGTCTGGCCCCTTCTGGAGGATGGCTCCCCCCATGGCCACATCGGAAGCATCTACATGGATCACAAATTCTTTAGTCTTGTCGGGATGGGCAAGAATGGGCTCTGAGGTGAATAGTCTCTTTAAAGTTTCAAACGCCTTTTGACAATCCTCAGACCAGGCTATCCTTTCCCCTGGTTTCCCCGCTTCCGGGCCCTTCCCTTTGGTTTTCAAAAGTTCGGTTAGCGGGAGGGTGACCGTAGCGAAATCTTTTAGGAAGGTGCGGTAGAAGTTGCAAAACCCCAATAGACTCTGCAGCTGCTTTCTAGTTCGGGGCGCCTCCCACTGTACCACTGCCTCCACTTTGGCAGGGTCCATTTCTAACCCCTTCTGGGAAATGCGGTACCCCAGGAAGTCCACTGAGTCCCGATTGAACTCACATTTAGATAGCTTAGCATACAACTGATTCTGCAACAACGTAGCAAGCACTTCCCGGACCAATTTTACATGCTCCTTCTTATCAGTAGAATAGATCAAGATATCATCTAAGTAACACAACACCCCCTTGAACAAATGCTTGTGTAACACCTCATTTATCAAGCTCATAAAAACTCCCGGCGCGCCACTTACGCCGAATGGCATCACCAGGTATTCGAACTGTCCCAGGGGTGTGTTAAAGGCAGTCTTAAATTCGTCCCCCTCCCGAATGCGCACGCGGAAATAAGCGTCTCGGAGATCCAGTTTAGTAAACACCTTCCCCTTGGCAGCCTCCGCTAGCAAGTCTTTTATAAGGGGGAGGGGGTAAGCGTTGGAAGCCGACACTGCATTTAGACCCCTATAGTCCGTGCACAATCGCAGCCCTTTTCCTGAACAAAACGGGCTGCAAAGGGGGATTTCGCAGGGCGGATGAAACCTCGCTCCAAATTCTTGTCTAGGAATTTCCTTAGTTCTTCCCTCTCCGAGGGGCTCATGGAATAGAGCTTCCCCTTCGGTAGCTTTTCTCCTGGGAGCAGCTCTATGGCACAGTCCGATAGTCGGTGGGGGGGTAGCTCGTCCGCCTCGGTTTCGCTGAACACTCCCATCAAGTCCCGGTATTCCCTGGGGACTGTGGAGGGCACCAACGTGAGCGCCGCCGCTAGCAAGGGTGCCGGGGGACCCGATCCCCACCCTGGGTCCCACTTGTGTTGGTGGCACTTCTCATCCACCCACGAGATCTTTCCCTCGCTCCATTTGATGTAAGGGTCGTGGGAACTCAGCCAGGGGCTTCCAAACACCATGGGGAACTGGGTGTTGGGGGTAATGACGAAAGCCCTCTTTTCCCAATGTTCCCCGGTTCCTACTATTAGTCTTTCAGTCTCTGCCACACACGCCTCTTTCATTTCCGACCCATCCATTTGGGTAAACGTAAGTGGCTCCCCCAACGGGGTGACTTCCGGGGCTAGCCCATCCACTACTAAGGGGCTGATCAAGTCCCTGGCGCACCCCGAGTCAATCAGGGCACGCACCCTAACATGGGTCCCAGTCCCAGGGGCTATTACAGTCACTACCATATACAATAAAGGGTCGGGGATGCTCACCGGAGATGGCGCGTCGGGGTTGGGGACCTGCAGTTCTGCGCCGCTCACTGCAGGCCGTTGGAGTTTCCCGACATCTGAGTCTCTGTCAGCTCCAGCTCCCCTTGCTCGCTCGCTGCCCCTTCCAGCTGTAATGCTCGGGGTTTGAACGAGGTCTTTCCCCTGCTGGGGGTGCTCCCCGCCACCGGGGTGGAGGTCTTTGGGACCTTTCCACTCCCACGGGGGCATGCCGAGGCGAAGTGACCGCTCTCCCTGCACCGCATGCAGAGCCCCTGCTTGAACTGGTTGTCTCGGATTTCCTGGACGCTGAGCTTGGGCTTCACCTTCTGGGGGGCCTTGACTTGGGCAGCCGCCGAAGTTCCCATCTTGATGAGGGTGAACCGTTCCTCCACGTCCGCAGCCGCTCTCATCCAGGTGGCTAACGAGCCCGGTCTCCCTCCTCGCAACACCGTCTCGTACACCTCGGGGTTAAGGCCTTCTCGGTACTTCTCGATGAAGAGATCTTGGGTCCAGCCACGGATCTTAGCCGCTATACGCCGGAACTTGTCGGTGTATTCCCTCACGGAGGCCCGCCCCTGGGTCAACTTCCGTAACTGGTTCCGAGCCTTCTCCTCCCCCAGGGGGTCCTCGTAGTGCTGCCTGAGGGCCCACATGAAGTTGTGCACGGAGCGCAACTCAGGCCCGGGGGCATTGTGGAGGCTCACGTACCAGTCGCTGGCGGTGTCCCTCAGCTTGCACCCGATGTAGCCAATCCGGTCCCTCTCGGTGGGGTAGAGGTGTCCCCAGGTGTCTAGGAACCTCTCGATTTCTATGAGGAAGAACCGTAGCTTTTCGGGGTCCCCATCGAAAGTAGCCGTCAATGGATTGGCAGGCGCCTGGCGGATCATCGGTCCCACGGGCCCCGGGACTGGTGCAGGCACGGGTGCGGGAACCGGGCGGGGAACGGGTTGCGGAACCTGCTGCGGCACTTGTTGCGGGACGACTCCCGCGGGAGCTCCCCGGGGGGAGCCGGTTGCGGCGGGGCACCCCCTCCTGGGGCTCCGGCCCCTTCTGGGACCGGCCGGGCTGCCTGAACCGCTGTCAAGGTGTCGCGGAATTGGTACTGCAGGTCGAGCGCTATCTCTCGCAGTTCCGTGGTGAGTTGCATTCGCAAATCCCCCATCATGCGATCTAGGGCTTGGGTCTGGTCTTCCCCGTAGAGCTCGGGACCGTATGTCGCGCCCCTCTCCTCTTCCAAGGGCGGGGGCCGCCAGTCTCCTCCGTAGATCGTTTCGCGCTCGTCTCCCAGGAAGCTCGGCCTCCCGTGCTCGGTGCGGTCTCCCTGGATTGAGACCCGCACTTCCTTCCTGTCGTGGACCCACGAGTCGATGGTCCCACGACCGAAGTTGCTCCATGAGTACCTCGGGGTCACGCTCTGATTGCGGTTGCGATTGCGGTGGTTGCGGGATGTAATAAGCCCCCTGAGCCGTAGTCGCTGGCACTTCGGGCTCCCCGCCGCCGCCTCCACCACCGGCACCCTGGTCCTCTGGGGTCACCGGCTGTCCTTCGGTTGTAGGGATGGGAATAGTACCGTCGTCCGACATGGTCAGGAACGGCCAAGTCTCAGTCACGGATCTCTGACAATCTGTGAGGCTTCTGCTCGAAGTAGTCAAGGATCAGATCTTTGTTGATGAAACACAGTTCTTTATTTCCAATTACTACAGGTCTTTGGATTATTGTCAGAGATAAAACATACAATAGCAGCAGGACTAATATACCCTCCAGCACAATTTGAATTGCCCATAGGTAACCAATCAGCAGGGGGGAAAAACCGCGGGCTACCAGGTCCTTTGACCGTTTGCTTCCCACAGGAAAAAGTTTAGGTGTGAAGCAGTAAATTTCCCCTCTTAACCAGACCCCTCAGATGTAACCATCTTTCACATAACAAATGACTTTCTCCAAGGCCTTCACACGTTGATAAGAAAGTAGTCCTCGTCTTCTCCGGCAGGGAGGAAAGGAATGCGGAGGCAGGAGGGTGAGAGGAGGGTGAGAGGCCAATTGTTCTCAGGCTCTGAAGTCGCCATCCTGCCGGACAAATGGTTACATTAGCCAGACCTAGTCGGGGCCATAAACCCAGGGCCATAAATGAAAAGGGACATTGCATTGTAGATTGCAAGGGTCAAACAAACAAGCATCAAAAGTGGTTACATAGCACATATAGGGATAGGTTACACAATACAGCATAAAGCCCCAGAAACCCTTGTTAGAATCCATAGATTCTGACAAACACTGGCCTCATTCCTATTTGGGAGCAGGTTCCATTGAATTCAGCGCTGTATCAAGCTGTATTGGAGACATAAAGGAGTGCAGGGAAAAGGAAGGGGAGAGTTTGAGACCGCTAACAGGAAGAGCTGCACTTTTAGTAGACAGACAGTTCAGTTGGGACAAGACTGCCTTGTCCGGTGATAGAGCATTCCAGCGGCTCTCAGGCCTGTAACCTGGACAGGAATGCGTTTCCCCTTGCCACTATCCCTACAAGGCAACTTAGAGCTTATTTTATTCTTATTTAAAACATTTCTATGTTGCCTTTCCACCAAAATAGGGTCTCCAATGTGGTGAACATCAAAGCATTAAAATATTTCAATATAAGAATAGCATTTAAAATACAGTATGTAGAGAATAAGCAATTAAAGAAAAATTTATAAACGTGCAAACGCAAAACAACAATATTATCAGGGAGGAGGGCCAGTACTAGTCATTGTGCAGGTGTAATGTGTGAGAGTCCTACAGAGTCAGTCACCACCAAGTGTCCTTAAATAGGAATGCTTTATCGAGAAAGGTCTGCTATGGTCATCTGCACTTCTTGTGTTAGTAATGGCCGACACAGCCCCAAACAGGACAATTAAACAGAATTCAAAAAAGGCTCTGTGAATACATTGCAACAAATCATGTCAGAGAAAAGGCGCTTAAAATACTGGTTTGCAGTTCCCAAGCAAAAAGCGGGAACTTGTTGAGCCAGGCAGGAGAAGAGATACATAGGCAGACAAGGACAGAGCAGCTCGAGGAGCGATAAGCATGCCATGAGAAGTATAACATAACATCCCACAGACCCGATGTCAAGGGGTTCACTCATCCCACCTCCTGGGCAGGAGATGGCAGCATTAGCTGACAGATGTGCCGTCAAGTCGCTTCTTACTTAATTACCTCCAGAACGTTGTAGCGCTACAGCCTTGCTCAGGTCTTGCAAATCGAGGGCCATGTCAATCCATGACATGTTGGGTCTTCCTCTTTTCTTGCTGCCTTCAAGTTTTTGTAGCATTATTGTCTTTTCTGGTGACCCCTGTCTTCCCATAACAACAGTTCCTGGTGCGATGCTAACAAAACAAAAATATCTGTCTTTTGTGAGGAGGGGAAGGGAAAGGCGTTTGTAAGCCGCTCTGAGACTCCTTCGGGTAGTGAAGGGCGGGGTATAGATTCAACCTCTTCTTCCCAACAGTTTTTTTCTCTGGTTGCTTAAGCCGGGTTGTTCTCCCCCCTCACCTTTGCCACCACTAAGGAATGCTGAAATATCGGGACAAAACTTTACCCACACTCTGAGAGCCAATTTTAATGTAGTGCTGGGTGTGTAAAACACACACCCTTGTGTACTGACATGTGTAGTATTGACACACCAGGGTTGTGACCAGGCGACCCTCCAGTTGGCATCTTGATGCTGCATAGATGGTGGGGAAGTGCCCAGTCTCAACTTGTGAGCAGTTACTCACAAAAGCTCATCCCCTGCCGCAAATTTTGTTAGTCTTTAAGGTACTACTGGAGTGTTGCTCTTTTCTTCTGCTATGGACGGACTAACATAGCTAGCCATCTTGATCTTCAGCAAAGAGCTCTGTTTTACGTAAGCATGCTTTTGGTTTTAGGTGCTAATATCCTGGTGCGTCAGATGAAACATGCCCCAAATAAAATTAAGCGGCATTACTGTGGACTTCCCGTTTCAACCCTATCTATGCCAGGAAGCGTACATGTCCAGAGTGCTGGAATGCCTACAAAAGGTAAGTATTGTGGGACATCGCAGATAAAAAGTTCCAGTTTCCACTTCTGGACCTAGATTTAGGAAGCGTTTGGAAAATGGGAAGGAAATGTAGGATCTGTAATTAAGGTTCAGCAGCTGACTTGTCTAAAATGTGGCTGTTTTGATGGAGGCACGTGAGTTTTTGTTGGGAGGGTCCAAAAATTTGTTCACAGACAACTTAATTGAAATTGTACTGTTCATGATGTGCATAGTGTCCGCTTAAGACTTTGAAGACAAAAATTTATGACGGGTATGAGCTCTTGTTGGTTTTTAAGGTGCTAACCTGCTCTTTTCTGCTGCTATAGAAAGACTAAAGTGGCTACCCATCTTGAAAAACACCTTCAGACTGTTGATCGTTTATAGCAGGGGTGGCCAACCTTGCTTAACGTAAGAGCCACATATAATAAACATAAGAGCCACATAGAGATATCTGAGAGCCGCAAGACAGGAACAAATATCACACACACACATTTTTATTTTTAAAAATATGCAAATTTGCTTTTTATTAACGTTAAATGGGACTGCCAAAAATAAAAACAAACTAGGAAAACCAGTTATAAGAAAGAGAGAGAGAGAAACTAGGAAAGCAAATAGATGGGAGGGAGGAGGGAAGGAAGGAAGGAAGGAAGGAAGGAAGGGAGAAAGAGAGAAAAAGCATGCCTCCCCTTTGCTTCCCCAGCCGCCCTGCCAGGAGCCGCACAATATGTGTGAAAGAGCCGCATGTGGCTCCCGAGCCACAGGTTGGCCACCCCTGGTTTATAGTGTGTGTGTGTGTTTTAAATAAATGTTAAAATATACTATTTCGGATTGACTTTCCAGAATGAGTTTTAGATAGACATTTAATTCTGCTTGTGTCTCCAGGTAATGTGATTGAAACTTGATAATAATTGTCTGGGTAAGCGAAGAGAGCTTTCGATACACAATTGTTGTCCATTTAATTCAGAATAAGAGAGACAGGTGGTCCCTTATTTGTCTGCTTTTTAATCGGGCAAACTTCTTTTCAGATACTTGTATTTGTAAATGAAAACCCCGAAAGAAGCTCCTGTTGGCATTTGTTGCTGGTTTTGCATTCTCTGTATAGCGAAGTAGCTATCTTTCCACTATGTATATATTGTTATTTCTACCCCACTTTTCTTCCCAGTGGAGTCCTCTCCTCCATTATATTCTCATAGCAACAAGTCTGTGGGGCAGGTTGGGCTAAAAGAATAACTGAGACAAGGTCATCTAGTGGATTTCCAGGGCAGAACGATTATGGCCAATATGTAGAAGATTAAGAGCTGGCTATTGATGGGTCAGATCTCAGCTCATCCATGACCTTACCCGATAGCCATCACCAGTGGTAATAGTAGTAATAATTCCCCTTCTTTTAGAGTTGTTGTTGTAAAGGTTTACTGACGTATGAATGTGAGAGGCTTTGAGCATTTAGGAGAAAGTATATATAAATAAGTGTTCTTCATAATTGGAAAGCTTGCATGAACTTTTCATCAGCTGAAACTGGTCCAGTTACGCACACAGAGTTAAATTTCATAGATATTTTTATACTGTGCAGAACAGATGCATCTCTGAATGCTCAAAAACGTGCTTTAACACTTCCTGAAAAGAGGCTCTTCTTCAAAACCCGCCTCCTGCCGGTTCCTGAAATATTCATATTAGATCCGTTCGAAGAGAGGTGGGTAGGTGGGTTTTCTACTCGAAGAAGAGGAGAGAGAGAGAGAAAAGGGGAGGGAAGCAAATAAGTGATCCTTCTGTTCATACAGTCTGTTCCTGAGCTGTAAGGATTAACACAAGGCCTTGTATTTATATACTTGGCTCCCCTGTAAGGAAACCTCTATGGATCATTGTGCTTGATGTCTATTTTGGAAATCTTCAGTATTATCGTTACCCTACAAGAGGTCCGAACATCTGTCGTGGAAACAAGGGGACTGGGTTGCTGATGCTGTGATGAAAGCTACTTCTGTGGGCCTGATGGGCACAGCACCATGAAAGCTTGCACTGAGAGGCAGTGCGGTGTAGCGGTAAGCGTGTCAGACTAGGATCTGGGAGACGCAGGTTCAAATCTCTGCTCTGCCATGGAAGCTTGCTGGGCGATCTTGGTCACACACTCTCAACCTAACCTCACAGGGTTGTTGTGAGAATGAAATGGAGGAGAAAGGAACAGTGTTGGCCACTTTGGGTCCCCGTTGGTGAGGAAAATAGTATAAATGAGGTAAATAATATTATTTTGTTGTTGTGAGCCAAATTGATGAAATCTCCCTTTGGATCTGTTGAAGTGCCAGTTGATTAAATGGCACAGATTGGTTTAAGACAGCTTGCAGACAGTATTTCTGGACTGCAAGAACTCTGGCACGTGTGCCTTAAAACTGAGTTGAACATAAAAACCAGGAAAATTTTAATTCTTGGTGTGCATCTATCATATAACACAAGTGTGGGCCTGTGAGACTTGTGTTGGGGGAGAATCCCATCCCCCTCTGCTTTCTCACCAGGCCTGTCGTGGCTTCCGGTCTCCAATGCAGCCACCGGTGACTACGTCAAAAGTAGGTGCATTTTCTGCACTTATACAGAGAACTGCCTTTCTTTTGGGGGGGGGGGGGGGTTAACCCCCGATGTTTTTTTTTTTTTTTAAGATTTCAGATTTTTCTGTAGATCTGGAGGGGTCTCCCAAGTTTGCGGGGAAATCTGTTTAGCATCTGCATGGCCCCAATCTGAGGATTTAGAAATCTTCAGATGGGGGCCACATATAGATATTAGGTGTGGCTTAATTGTGGCCCAGTGGTTTCATGGGACTCCCACTCCATTCACACGATGCTCCTGTACCGTTAGACAGTGAGTCAAAATAGGGCCACGTTTTATACGTCTTAAAAGGCAGAAAAGGAATCTCCTGCCCTTTTCTCTCTCTCCATCTCCAGTTTGGTCTAGTGGTTGGAGCATAACTGTAATCTGAGAGAACCAGGTTTGATTCCTCACTTCTCCACATGCAGCTGCTGGTGTCACCTTGGGTCAGCCACAAATTCTTTCAGAGATGTTCTCTCAAGAGCAGTTCTCGAAAGAGCTCTCTCAGCCCCCCACGTACTTCACAGGGTGTCTGTTGTGGGGAGGGGAAGGGAAAGGAGATTGTAAGCCGCTCTGAGACTCCAAGGGAGTGAAGGGCTGTGTGGGGAGAGCAGCCTAAAAGCTGAATTTAATTAATTAATTAATTAATTCAGTCTCTTCCTCCTCTTCTTTCTCCTTCTCTCCCTCTTCTTCCTTGGAAGCAGAGTGGGGGGATAAAAAACCCAGCAATCTAAGGAAAGTGTGGATTATGTGATGTAAGGAGGAGAGGAAGGAGCAAGCGATATGACTGGAAGTTGATAGGAAAGGAGAAATGGAGATAGAAGAGAGAAACAATAGCGGTGGGGCTTGTAGGAAGACGGGTTGTGTAGCAGGAGAAGATTTGCAGAGGAGTGGCGAGAGAAGCAGAGTGAGCAGGTGAACAGAAGAAGAGTCAGTTGGGTGAGGGTGGTGCTGGCAGAGGAGTTGCAGTTGTGGTGGACGGCGAAGCAGCTGGGGCAGGGGCTGTTCTGTGTCTTGTGCACCTCGATCATATTCTTTGGTGTATGTTGTTTACCTAAGGGTGCCAACAAGCCTGGAGGAAAATGTCCTGTCCCGTTGTGTGTTACGTGCCATCAAGTTGGTTCTGACTTAGGGTGACCTATGTATTAATGACCTCCCAAATGTCCTATGAGAGCCAGTTTGGTGTAGGGGTTAAGTGCGTGGACTCTAATCTGGGAGAACCCAGTCCCCATTCCTCCACTTGCACTTGCTGGATGACCTTGGGCAAGCCATAGCTCTGTACCAGCTGTTCTCTCAAGGACAGTTGTCTCAGAGCTCTCTCAGCCCCACCTACCTCACAGGGTGTCTGTTGTGGGGAGGGGATGGGGAAGGAGTTTCTAAGCCACTCTGAGACTCCCTTGGGGAGTGACAGGTGGGATATAAATCCAATCTCTTCCTCTTCTTCTCTTCTATTGATGACAGCCTTGTTCAGCTCTTGCAAACTGAAGGCCATGGCTTCCTTTATCGAGCTAATCCATTTCATGTTAGGTCTTCCTCTTTTCCTACTGCCTTCAACTTTTCTTAGCATTATTGCAGCTGGTATCTTCATGGTATGGAGGTAAATAACTTCAAACTGGTAAATAACACAAGCCCTGTAGCTACAGTGGGGCTTTTGGGGGCTCCAGTCCCTTTCTTCAAGGCACAGTTTGACAAGAATTTATCCTGTAAATGCTTTTTTCAATCATTTTAAAACGTTTTTAAAGGCTTAACCTTTTTTAAGCAGAGTGGGGTGCTGTTGTTGACTAATTCCCGCCCTGACTAAGGGGGTTGGAGTAGGTGACCTCTATGATCCCTTCTAACACTGTAAAAAAACTGGTCTCCTTTTAAAGAGAGTTTTTTCTGCCTAAGTGTTAGCTTTCTTGACTATAGACGTCATCACCCCCATCTACTGACTTGTTCTCAGAATTGCTGCTCAGGCTGGCAGAAGTGATTGACTTGCAACAGCTGAGAACTGTCGTCTGAAGTGGTTGACAGCTTGCAATTTAGAGATCTAGAGATCTTTAATAACATCTCATTAAACCTCTATGAAAGGACAGGATATTTTTTCTCCAGGAAGCTGGCAACCCTATCATCAGTCTTACCTCCCCCTCTACCCTACGTCACTATACTGTTGCCCGCCTCCTTTGCTTCACAGCATCTGTCAGCCCGTTCCTCCCTCAACTCACAGCTCTTTCTCTGGCTGGAAAAAGAGCAGCTGGGGTTATCATAGGTCCTCTCTTAACATTCCAAGCACAGAAGCAGAGTCAGAGTAGCTCGTGGGGCTCAAGTCACCTTGCTCCTTTCCCCTCTTCCGAACAATGTGTAAGCCAGAAAGAGGGCTTTAGCTGTAGATCTTAATGTCACAGAATCTTAACTGAATAAAAATGTTCAACGTTCTGTTTTGGGTCCTGTTAACATAGAAATACTCTAGCAAACACTCAGTGCAGATTAAACTGTATGCTAAAGAAGAAGAAGAGGAGATTGGATTTATACCCCGCCCTCCACTCCCCAAGGGAGTTTCAGAGCGGCTTACAAACTCCTTTCCCTTCCCCTCCCCACAACAGATACCCTGTGAGGTAGGTGGGGCTGAGAGAGCTCTTTCCCAAGCTGTCCTTGAGGGAACAGCTGGTTCAGAGCTATGGCTTGCCCAAGGTCATCCAGCCAGGTGCAAGTGGAGGAGTGGAGAATCAAACCCGGTTCTCCCAGATTAGAGTCCGCGCACTTCACCACTACACCAAACTAGGAGAGAACACACTGCTTGGCCAGGTCAGATCTTTCCCGTTGCTTGAAGATGGGGCACAAGAGTGCAAGTAAGAGGTGTCCAGAGGAGGCCCACTGGCAGCTGTGAGGGCTTTTACTTGCCTTGTTTCCTCTGTTGTGGTCTCAGTGCTGGGGCTCTACACTCCCACAGAGCATCATTCGGAAACTTCTCACACTAAAGCTCATATTTCTTCCCTTGTCTTTGGCCATGCGGTGTCACTGGGAAAGCTAAGGAATGTAGTTGTTTCTTTTGACATGGGTACGGTCTCTTTAGCCCTGACCTGGATGGTCCAGGCTTGCCCGATCTTGAGGGATCTTGGAAGCTAAGCAGGGTTGGCTCTGGTTAGGAGGACTTGGACAGGAGACCGCCAAAGAAGCCCAGGGTTGCTATGCAGAAGTAGGCAATGGCAAACCGTTTGTGAACATCTCTTGCATCGACCTAGTTGGCCCAGGCTAGCCTGATCTCATCAGATCTCAGAGGATAAGCAGGGTCAGCCCTGGTTAGTTCTTGGATGGGAAGACCACCAAGGGATACAGTTCCACAGGGCCTGCAAGATGGAGCTCTTCCACCAGGCTTTTGGTTGAGGCAGCGGATGTCCCTCTTCCCTCCTGGCTGTCTCCCCTTCAGTGGCCTGGATCTTAACATCGGTACTGCTGAATTGACATCGGTGGCCTGGATTTTAACATCAGTATTGCTGATTTATTTATTTATTTATTTCATGTGATTTATATCCTGCCCTCCCCGCCATAAGGCGGGCTCAGGGCGGCTAACAACATATCCACATATACATAATTTAAAACATTTAAACATTAAAACATATAAACCAACATACTATCGTACAGATGGCGTATCATCAAATTCAGCGCAGCACCTGAGTGCCACCTTAAAACAGCTACAAACTGGCAGGTGAAATCGGTCCAGGGCCAGATGTAGATCTCAATACTGGGCGGCCTCTACCCGAAAGCCTGGTGGAAGAGCTCCGTCTTGCAGGCTCTGCGGAACTGTAAATAGTCCTGCAGGGCCCTGATGTCATCTGGGAGCTCATTCCACCAGTACGGGGCCGCCACAGAGAGAGCCCTGGACCTTGTGCCCGCCAGCCGAGCCTCCTTTGGCCCTGGGAGGGTCAGACGATTTTGGGAACCAGACCGTAGTGCTCGCTGGGGAACATATGGACATATGAACTGATATCAGAACTAGCTTGTTTGCATGGTATTTTATTGTTTTAATGGTTGTTAGTTGTTCTTTTTATGATATTTTACTAAGACGGTTGTGAACCGCCCTGAGCCCGTCTTCGGGGAGGGTGATATGTAAATCAAATAAATACCAGGGTTACTATGCAGAGGCAGGCAACGGGAAACCATCTCTGAACGTGTCTTGCCTTGGAAACCCTTTGGGGTCACTGTAAGTCAGCTACAGCTTGACAGCACTTTGCACCACCACCGTCTCTTTGAGGACTCATTTGTCAGCTGGCTGGCACGTAGGTTGACTATCCAGTTTATTCCAGCTCATTTTCCTCTTGTCTCTTCCTCCGCCATTATTCAAGCAAGTGAATGGGATTTTGGAGAGTCCCACCGGCACAGGGAAGACCCTCTGCCTCCTGTGTGCAACTCTGGCTTGGCGGGAGCACTTGAAAGACGCCATCTCTGCAAAGAAGATCAGTCAGCAGCTTAATGGAGCGGAGCTCTTCCCTGACCAACCCCTGTTGTCTTGGGGCACTGCTGCCACAAATGGGGATGTCCCAGGTAAGTCCCGTGGCTTGTGTTTTCATGAACAATCTCGTGGTTGCAAGGGGGTCACAAGAAGGGGAGGGGGGCTCCAAGGGTTCTCTGTGGGGTGCCTGGCCTCCATAGGAAGAGTGATAAACACATGGAATTCACTGCTGCAGGAAGTTGTGGTGGCTACAAACATAGGTAGCTTCAAGAGGGGATTAGATAAGCATACAGAGCAGAGGTCCATGAGCGGCTATTAGCCACAAGGTAGAGGTCAAGGGTGGCCAAACTTGCTTGACGTAAGAGCCACATAGAACAAACGCCAAATGTTTGAGAACCGCAAGACACGAACAAATATTACATGTTCTTTCTGGTAAATATGCAAATTTGCTTTTTATTAACATTAAATGAGAGTGCCAGAAGTAGTAACAAAAGTGGTAAAAGCAGATATTGATAATGATATTTATTTGTCCAATGATATTTGTTTGCTAATGATATTTAGCTTCCCCAGCCGCCCTGCCGGGAGCCACACAATATGTATGAAAGAGCCACATGCGGCTCCCGAGCCACAGTTTGGCCACCCCTGGTATAGATGGAATACTCTGTCTGGGGCAACGATGCTTGGTATTCTTGGGGCTGGGGGAGGGGGGGAACAGTGGGAGGGCTTCTGGAGTCCTGGCCCTGCTGATGGACCTCCCAATGGCACCTGGGTTTTGGCCACTGTGTTGGCCTGGGTGGGCTGTTGGCCTGATCCACCATGGCTTCTCTTACGTCCTTACGAGTAGGATGTGGGGCAGGTAGTAGGTTGAAAGGTACTGTACCGTATATTTCGCTCCATAAGACACACCTGATCATAAGACGCACCTTGTTTTTAGAGGAGGAAAACAGGAAAAAATGAAACAAAGAAAGAAAGAGAGAGAAAGAGAGAGAGAAAGGAAGGAAGGAGGAGGAGAGAGAGAGAAAGAGAAAGGAAGAAAGAAAGGTGGGGACAGAGAGAGAGACAGACAGACAGATAGACAGACAGAAAAAAGGAAAGGAAGGAATGAAGGAAGGAAGATAGATAGAGAAAGGAAAGAAGAGAGACGTCGGCATGCCATGCAAAGCCAGGCCTTTCTGTGCAAAGTAGCCACGGAGCTTAATCTGTGGGCGGGGCTTTCTGCTGCTGGCTGTCTTAAAGGGGAAAAGCACTTAAAGGGAAAGAGTACTTAGCCTGGTGGGGTTTTTCCTGCCGTTTCCCTTTTAAGTCTTAACAGCTCAGGCCCAGCAGGGAGGGGCGGGGAAGGCTGGGATGCCAGCCTGAATGGCGTTCCCCTGCGTTCCTGCTGAAGAAAGAGCCCTGTTATAGGTAAGAAAAGCTCCATATTCGCTCCATAAGATGCACACACTTCCCCCCCCCCACTTTTTGGGGGAGGAAAAGTGTGTCTTATGGAGCGAAAAATACGGTAATTTCTTATCCTTTTATCACCTACACAAGTACCCTGGCTTGTGGAAATCCAGAAAGCATAGAAAGCAAGAAGTACATGAGCCGGTGAATAATTTGCTGGGTATTCTGTTGGATTCAGCTGAGGGAAAACATGGGGGCCCCCAGCGTGTATTTTGCTCTTCGGGGGACCCCTCGTTGCTAATTAACTTTAAATGGCATTAGCCAAGGCAGTTTGTACTACCATTTGCAGATGTTTGTCTGCAGGTGCTTCCCGGGGAGCCCTTTTGCTTAAGGCAGTAAAAGTATGCACTCTGCTTGTTCCCTCTAGGTGAGCAGTCGGGTTGTAAAAACCTCCCACTGCCTCCACAGGCTGAGTTGTTACCATAGCACCAGAAGGGGGGGGGAAAGCAGATTGGTGATATATTTAGCTCTAAACAAGAACTAATTCCCCCACCCTTTGCTTTTCCACTTGACAGCCTATTACACCGACATACCTAAAATAATTTATGCCTCGAGAACTCATTCTCAGCTGACTCAGGTCATCAGTGAATTAAAGAGCACCGTTTACAGGTAAAGGAAATTTTTTAGATGCCGCTGTTCGTTGAGCGTGTGGAAGGACTTGGGATAGATAAGTGCCTGGCCCTGTTCATTCTAATGGTGCCCTCGATTATAGTGATGTCTTGAAAGCTGTTGCGGACCCACTTGGTAGGCGTGGTAAAGAAACATTTGACGGCTGGGTAAATGTCTTGTAATGCTGGAAAGCAAGCACCAGTCCTACCCTTTTTGCTGCCTGCCTGTAAGCCATTTGAACGCCATGTTTGTGTCTTAACACATGAACACACGAAGCTACCCTATACTGAATCGGGGCTTCGGTCTATTGGGGTCAGTATCGTCTGCTGTGACCGTGAATGGCTCTCCAGGGTCTTAGGCTGAGTTCTTTCACATCACCTCCTGCCAGATCCTTTAACTGGAGACACCAAGGATTGAACCTGGGACGTCCTGCACGTCAAGCAGAGGCTCTTCCACTGAGCCGCACACACCCTCCGCAGCAATGTAGCTCTTCCGTGTTCTGTTCTTCATCTTATGTGTTTTTATAAATGACGCTGTTTTTGAAATGTTGATGTCCCCCCCCCCCCCCCCCCATAAACAGGCCCAAGGTGTGCGTGTTCGGTTCTAGAGAGCAGCTCTGCATCCACCCTGAAGTTAAAAAGCAAGAAAGTAACTATCTACAGGTGAGAATATGCAAGCAAAATAACACACATTGCGTGTATTGACTCGTTTATGCTGGGGTTTGCTGGTCCATTAGCTGAATCTGGCTTATACAAGATGGCCAGTGGCGATACATACCATTGCGATAGTCCAGGGGTGGGCAATTTGCGGCCCGGGGGCCACATGCGGCCCACCACAGAGTTTTTTGCGGCCCGCCAAGAAGATTTCAGGACTTAATTGAGCCAAAATTCAATTTGCTCTCTTATCCCATCACTGCTGATATTGATGCAGCGCCTGAGGAGCTGCACCTTGAACTTATTGACATGCAGTCAGATCACACTGTGAAAGAAATGTTTAATGCTGTGACATTAGTTGACTTCTACAAATCTTTGTCTGCTGAAAAAATTTCCACGTATGAAGAAATTTGCTGGGAAAATGTTCTCTATATTTGGGTCTACATATATTTGTGAGCAAAGTTCTTCTTGCATGAAGATCGACAAGAGCAAATATAGATGCTCTTTGACAGACATTAACTTGCAGGCTGTGATGAGAATCTCAACAAGCAATCTGATTTCAAAAAAATTGTACAAAAGTGTGATAGGGTACATTTGTCTCATTAAACTGATTCTAAAATTAAATGTGCTTGCAGCTATAGATGATATGAAATTAGCACAATAAATAAATTGAACAAAACTACCATTATTTTATTTAATTTATATTTATGGATTTTTATGATACAATTTATACCTTTTCTGAAATGCAAAGTTAACTAATGAATGCAATCATTTTAAAAGGTGCGGCCCTCCGCTAACCTCCGCTCCCACAAAGTGGCCCCCGAGCCAAAACAATTGCCCACCCCTGCAATAGTCTATTATTGTCCTGTGAGCTGCTGGACCTGTAGCCCGCGATGTGTTCTGTGCCCTTTGTGCATGCTTCCTGAAACCACCAGCAGGTTAGCCTCAGGCCACTAGCTCATCAAGTCATGGGGAAACACCTGCGGTGTTGTGGTGATTCTCCCTCAACTGGGGAGGAGGAGTCTTTTTCTGTGTATGGGTATTGTGGAGGAAGCCCGGCCTATGCTGAGTGATGTAATTAAACATAGGAATTAACTGCAGTCTGTGTTTAAGCTCACAGTTGTCGAGCTGTGCTGTGCGATGCCAGTAGAGTTTCTGTGCTGTTAATTACATTTAGATTTCCATTAAATGCCACGTCCTAGAAATGATCATTGCTAGTTTCGTTTTATTTTACTGCCTTTGGCTTTTGCTTCTTGTTTGCTCAGGAGGCACACTGGTTTTTTCCTCCCCACCTTCAGCATGTTTAGTTTTACGTATTACATTTTTGTCCCATTTATTTGTTTATTTCTTTAGAAGATTTGCTTCTCCAGAGAGCCGTTCTTCCAAGAAGCTCATGGTTTCTCATCCCCTCTGTTTCATTTTTTTGAGAGGACGGTGTTTGTCTGAAGACCACCCAGTGAGCCGATCGACTGAGTGGGGAGTAGAGCCTAGGTCTCTCCAATCTGATCATTTTTTCTCCTATACAATACTGACTTTTTGATGGCTCTAGTAGAGATGGTCTGTTGGGTAACAGTATTGTAGAAGAAGAGATTAGATTTATACCCTGCCCTTCACTCACTTGGAGTCTCAGAGCGGCTTACAAACTCCTTTCCCTTCCCCTCCCCACAACAGACACCCTGTGAGGGAGGTGGGGCTGAGAGAGCTCTTTCCCAAGCTGTCCTTGAGAGAACAGCTGTGACAGAGCTATGGCTTGCCCAAGGTCATCCAGCCAGGTGCAAGTGGAGGAGTGGGGAATCAAACCCGGTTCTCCCAGATTAGAGTCTGCATACTTAACCACTACACCCAACTGGCTCAGAAGGAGGAGGAGGAAGAGGAGGGGATTGGATTTATATCCTACACTTCACTGCCCGAAAGAGCAGGTGGGGCTGAGAGAGCTCTTTCCCGAGCTGTCCTTGAGAGAACAGCTGGTACAGAGCTATGGCTTGCCCAAGGTCATCCAGCCAGGTGCAAGTGGAGGAGTGGAGAATCAAACCCGGTTCTCCCAGATTAGAGTCCGCGCACTTAACCACTACACCAAACTGGCTCCCTAGCACTCCCTAGAAGGAGCCTAGCACTGGCTTTTGACAGCCAAGTGCATCTTTTCCTTGGAAGGGGAGTTGCTTCCCAAGAATCAGTAATGGGTAGTAAACAGGGAAAGACCACTAAAACCAGGAAAAAAATGGAATTCAGAAAGGGCCTATCCGGAGGTTGACCGGGTGCTGACGACCCTGTCCTTGAGCCAGAAGGGTCCTTACGAGTATACAACCAGTAGGGGGAGACGCCCCCTCGACGAGATCCCTAAAACGACAGGAAAGGCCGACACCAAGGACCCAGCCGCCACAAGCACGAGAGGACGGGCCCGAAAAAGGGAAAGGAATTCCCTGCAATGCACAGAGGCTTTCCCACGGCTGGCCAACGCCCAAGCACCAGGAGAAAGGGGGCGGAAGGAGGGTTGCCTAAACTTGTACCTCGACTCCCACCCAGAGGAGTCCAAGGGACAAAAGGAGGCTGGGGAGGTGGGGACCACCCACCCCGCCAGAAGTAGAGGAGACCGGGAAGAGATGGGATGGACCGCAGATGGGGGAATCAGGGAGCGGGAGAGCCCGGTGGCCACCCGCCTCTAATGAGAGTGAGGCTCTCGATCCAGAGGGAGGGACAAGGCTGGGGCTGGGTGATTTAAGCGGAGATGATGTCATGCCTGCTCCTGACCCAGCCCCTGCTGAACAAGACCAGGCTCCTTTAATGGACTTAGACACACATCCAGAGGAGTTAAGCCAGCAACAGGAGCCACCTGGGACTGATCAAGCACCTGAGACCCATCAGGCTCCTCCTGGAGAAAGCCATAGCCCGGAGTCATCACCTCCACCTGTCAGGCGTCTCTGTGAAAGGAGACGCCAGGAATTAAGAGACAGAAGGAGTGAGGCACGCATGAGGGCCAGGAGATCTATCAGCCCAGAGTATTAGCAGACGCTGGGCCGTGGCCGGCGGCTGCTGCTTGGTTAATAAGCCGGCACGCTTTATCAACAGCCTGTCAACGCCCAGCAAATCGTGCTAGCAATGAACGATCGACATTGACGTGACCTCGCTCTGCACCCTCCTGAACTCTGTTCCTGAAACCCTGGCTGCTGGACTCTTGGACTTCTGACCCTGGACTTGGCATTTTGGACTTCGGATTGGTATTTGGACTTTGGCTTGTCTTTCTGATTTGATTCCTGTTACCTCTGACTCCTGGCTTTCATGTTCTCCGGCTCTGACTTCTGGCATCCCTGTTGACGATTCTCCTGCTTCATCCTTCGGCTGACTGATTTATGGTTGTGACTCCTGGACTGTTGATAACGCTTGCCTTGTAACTCGAGAACTCTTGTCTGCATGCCTGCCGGCTGCAGCTCTGTCCCAGTCCAGAGGCTCAGTCGTGACAGATGAAGACGCAGGCCAGGGAGGAATAACCCAGGGCTCTTTGAAGGACAGGAAGGACAGAGAGAGGCCAGATGAGGACCCGATGACAGAGCTCAAGAGGGAGGAAGAGGAATACGTGTGAAGTTGTAACCCCCTCTCCTCCCAGTTCTGAGGCCACGCATTCCAGTTCCCCCGGACAAATCAAGCCCTGGAGCTGTCCCTCCCGCTGGCTGAAAACCGTGGGCAGCCGGGCCTCGGCGGGGCCTTATAGGGCAGCTCTTCACTCTCCCCAAGAAATCCAAAGCAAAAACATCCCCAATAGAGAGCCTCGGTTATTCGTTCCATTGTCGAACAGCTCTTACGATTAGAAACTGGACACAGTCTTCCACAAGAAGTATTACTTCCTGTGACTGGGACACTGTTCTGGTAAAGGTGCTAGTAAAGGCAAAGGTTTCCCTTGCCCGAAAGCCAGTCGAATCCAAGCTGTTTCCTAGCCGAAGAGCCAGCGTCGTCCGGAGACTTCTCTGTGGTCATGTGGCCGGCATAACTAGACCCCAAGGCACACGGAACGCTGTTACCTTCCCACCGAAGTGGTACCTATTTTATTTGCTTGAAATTTCTTGCTTTCGAACTGCTAGGTTGGCGGGAGCTGGGGCCAGAGACGGGAGCTCACTCTGTCAGGCAGCACTCCGGTCTTGAACTGCCGAGCTGCCGGTCTTCCCATCTGCAACTCAGCAACTTAATCTCTGAGCCACTGCGCCCCCCCCCCCCCGCCCCCCCTTCTGATACTAATGCAGCCTAAAATTGCATTAGCCACTGGAAACTAAAGGCAGTCTCGCTACACAGCTGTCCAGTCAAGCGCTTAAGGTCTTGATGTGTGAACTATAACCTGGCCTCTCTTGCTTGGTAGGGATGGATACTTCCCTGAAGTTTAGTGTCCAGTGAGAAAATGGTTGAATTGCCCAGATAATCGGCCCTGTGTACTTCTAGCATTGACTGGCTTGATTCATTCCTACATTCACTCTTTTAAGTTTTTTTTCTCATATCCACCTCCCAACTGATGCCCTCTAGGTAGGGCTATTTGTTGGTGGCAGCGGCGGCATTTTGGTGTCGTGGTTAAGTGCGTGGACTCTAATCTGGGAGAACCGGGTTTGATTCCCCACTCCTCCACTTGCAGCTGCTGAATGACCTTGGGCAAGCCATAGCTCTGTACCAGCTGTTCTCTCAAGGACAGCTTGGGAATAGAGCTCTCTCAGCCCCGTCTACCTCACAGAGTGTCTGTTGTGGGGAGGGGAAGGGAAAGGACTTTGTAAGCAGCTCTGAGACCCCTTTGGGTAGTGAAGGGCAGGGTATAAATCCAATCTCTTCTTCTTCTTTATATAGTACCATTAATAGTTCTTTCCCAACGCAGTTACAAGTGAATTCCTGCCCCAAGAACCACGCAAGCTAAACTCCAGCTGGGGAAGGCAAGAGGAGGAAAGGGTGAAGGTGAACCAGCCCATTTACCCTTTGGGCTTCGTTATTTTATGTACTGAACCGGCCTTTCTACACTGTCTTGCAGATCCACTTGTGCCGTATGAAAGTCGCGACTCGCTCGTGCTATTTCTATAACAACGTGGAAGGTAGGAGTCAGCGTCTGCGGGAGCCGTTCTCACCTGGGTCTAATGTTGGGCTCGGTTTGTATAAGACTTTTCTGCTACGCACTGTAGTGCCAGCTTGACAGCCCGCCGTTGCAGCCTTCATAATGACGTTTTCGAGGGGCCTGTGCAATTCCTTTGCCAGCAAGATTAGTTTCTGCGGCCTGCCTGCCTCCGTACATGCTTGAGAGTGTTTTGTATTCCGGTAGGGCTCAGGTAATTGAGTTCTCAGAATATCGACGGTGAGAATGTCAGCCTTGTCCAGAGAAAAGAGTGAGCGGACTTGCCTTACACGTCCTTCTTCTGGCATTCAGCTCATCTACTGTCTCTTACTCAGCGCCTGCTCGTTTTCAAGGCCTCTTTGGGGTTTTTCCTCTAGTCGACGGAGCCAGGGCTGTGGGAGGAGCATCTCCGAAGCCTGAGCTGTATCCCAGAGGTCTATGGTTTTCTTCATTCAGTGATTTACATCCCACGTGTCATGTGTTCTGATCAGCTGCTGCCAAGAGTAAATGTCAAGCCGAGATCATGAAAATACAGAAGAGACTCAACCAGAGCCAGGAAATTTAGTGATTTTTGTGTGTGTTAAGTGCCGTTGTTGCTTCTGACTTATGGCGACCCTATAATTCAGTATGCGTCCCTGTCCTCCCCCGTCCCACCAATTTAAGTTAGGCCAAACTGAAACAGGTTCACTTAGATTCAGAATTACACGTTGGCCTGCCTCGGAACACTTTGGGTATATTTATTTTTATTGTTTGTTTATTTATTTGCTTTATTTATACCCTGTCTTCCTCCCCAGTGGGGACCTAAAGCGGTTTTACGTTGTTCTCCTCCCCTCTGGTTTTTATCCTCACAACAACCCTGTGGGGTAGGTTAGGTTGAGAGTACGTGACTGGCCCAGGTCACCCAGGAAGCTCCCGTGGCAGAATTGAGAATCTGAACCCAGGTCTTTCCGATCCTAAAGAGCTAAGCCATGCTGGTGTGAGAACCCACAGAGTCAGTCAACAACAAGCATCCTTAAACAGGAAATCTTTGTTGAAGAAAGGTCTTGCTGGTCATCTGCACTTTCCTGTGTTAGTGATGGCAAGCACTCGCGGGGGTCAGGTAAATTATACAGAATTCAAAAAGTCATTCAAGAGAAGTCACCCAATCCAAGTAGAGATAAAAAGGCGCTAAAAATACTGGCTTCTTGTTCCCAAAGTAAAAGCGGGAAAGAGGCAACTCCAGGCCTGAAAGGAAACAGCAGCTGGTATACAGACACGCAAAGGTCAGAAAAGCAGGACAAGCGATAAGCGGGCCTTGAGAACAGGACGGGTAAGACATTCCACAGACATGAGGCCCACTCAAGCAGGGACCACGTCCCGCCCGGGGGATGGCAGCATTAGCTGACAGCTGGCTAGCATATGAGTAGAATGGATTCTATTGTAGAGGAACATTTGCATACATTTTCTTTTCACGTTTGATTTTTATCGCTGAAGCTCTTGGCACAGCACTTGCTGTTGTTAATTATTTAACTTGTATGATGTCATAGAAAAGATCTTCCCCAGGCATTTTATGACTTGTAGGCGTTACGCAGTGTGCTTTATAAAGTCACAGGGTAAAAATCCTCCTAAATAAATAGCCCCATGATAATTAAATAAAACTGTATAGTCTAGACTTATCAGTCAAGACCTTGTAAAGTTGGGGCTCTTTTCTTTTCTCCTTGGCGCCATGGAAAATCAAGTCAGTTCTGTTTTGCGCTCTGTTGGCCATAGAGTAGGGTCTGCTGCTGAAAAGGTCCTTTTTTTGTAGTGTGAAATTAACTTCCCTCACAAGTCATCCGGTAAAGTTTGCTGTTTGGGGAAGGAAGAAGAGGAGGAGATTGGATTTATACCCCACCTGTCACTACCCGAAGGAGTCTCAGGACGGCTTACCATCTCCTTTCGCTTCTTGAGGGACCACCTTTCCCCATATGTGCCCCAGAGGGCGCTGAGGTCAAGCTCACAACATCGCTTGACTCTCCTTGGTCTGAAAGAAGCCAGGCTGGCCAGCACTAGAGCCAGGGCTTTCTCGGTGGCGGCCCCATACTGGTGGAATTTGCTCCCGGAGGACATCAGGGCCCTGCAGGACTCATTACAGTTCCGCAGGGTCTGTAAAATGGAGCTCTTCCACCAGGCCTTCAACTAAGGAGCCACCAACGGGGGATTAAGGACAACTATGCCCTGGAAGTTGCTGGCTGAGACCCTGCCGGAGGCGGCTTAATTGGATGCTGCCCCTTTCACCGCTGTGACTCTTGATTGCCGCCATTCTTATCTGTTTGTTTTATCTGCAAATTACGTTGTGTTTTAAATTTTGTAAACTTGTTTTATAGTATTTTAACTGTCGGAAGCCGCCTTGAGCCAGCCTGTCCAGCAAGGCGGGGCAGAAATACAAGAAATAAATAAATAAATAATCCCCCTCCCTACCACAGACACCCTGTGAGGTAGGTGGGGCCGAGAGAGCTCTTTCCTGGACTGCTCTTGAGAGAACAGCTCTGAGAGAACTTGTAACTGACCCAAGGTCACACCAGCAGCTGCACGTGGAGGAGTGGGGAATCAAACCCCGTTCTCCCAGATTAGAGTCCGCACTCCTACACCAGACTGGCTCTCTGGTCATTCTTGTTGTGTTGACAGTGCCCAGTGCAAATAATTTTGCCACTGTCCCATTCTACGGAGAAGCTGCTCCCCCCCCCCCTCCCAGGATGGAGGGTGGGATGAAGCAAGTTCACTGTGGGACACCTGCTGGGGTCAGGGGCCACCTGGGGCTGCTGCTTGATGTGGCATACCTCCATGCTGTGATTGGATGGGGTGTCAACAGGGCTGGTTTGGGCTCCATCTGGTACCCTCGGTGATGGCCTAGGTGTGTCTGATGGATGGGCTGGCCCTAGAGAGGAGTCTGAACCGGCCTCCACAGAAAAGACAAAACGGTCATGAAGTTGGTTTGTTCAGGATTGGCTTCAACTGGAAATTCAGCTGTGGGAAGAACAATAGATGTGTCAACGGCTACTGAAATAAAGATAGAGGGTCTTCTAACAAATGAGAGTGAGGTGTCAGGATACTGTTGAAAGCAGAGCTCTCTCTGGGAAATTTCTATGAGAAATGAGGCTAGGATGCAGTAGGAATAAAAAAATAAATCCTTTTTCCCCCTTATGTAGAAGGGAGAGCTTGGCCTGGGTGGGCCAAGCTTGCCCGATCTCTTCAGATCTTGAAAACCAAGCAGGGTCGTCCCTGGTTAGTCCTTGGCTGGGAGACCACCAAGGAAGTCCCAGGTTGCTCTGAAGATACAGGTGATGGCTAATCAGTTCTGTTAGTCTATTGCCTTGGAAACCCTATGGGGTCGTCTCAAGTCAGCTGCAAGTTGACAGCGCTTTCCACCTCGGCCAGAGGAAGGTAGAAAAGAGCAGATGGAAATTCAGCTTGCGTCTGTGAAATGAGAAATCGAATCCTGGCAACTTTTAAAAGTTTATTCGCCTGTCCAATCTCGTCGCCTCCCACAGCAGCCTGAAACGCCCCATGAAATCCTATTCCTAGGGGTCAGAGGACTCCAGGAACAGGGTGTTAGAGGGCATTTCAGGGCGCTACAGGAGTGAGAATTAGGACAAATTATGCCCAGGAAGCAGAAATCATCGTGCCCTTGGGAACGCTGGTCTGGACTAGGGGTGTGCAAAAAAAAAAATATTCGGTTTTTTTTCGGATTCGGGTATATTAAACCTGAATTTTTCGGGATTCCCGAAAAAACCCGAATATCTATACCGGTATAGGGTAGATATCTGAAAATTTTCGGGATTCCCGAAAAATTCGGGTCCATTATACCCTATGGGGCCATTGTAATCAATGGCAAAAAAGTCTGAAAAGTTTCCAGGGGGCTGGGGGGGAGGGGGTTTGAGGTAGAGGCTCCAAATTTGGACTGTAGCTGCTCAAGCCTCTCCCCAAAGGACCCCCAAAGTTTTGAAAAGATTGGACCAGGGGTCCAATTCTAGGGGCATCCAAAGAGGTTGCCCCATTCGCCATTGTTTCCTGTGGGGAAAAAGGCAGGCAGGCAGCAGACAGTGTCTCCTGAAAAATCTCTCCAAGAAAGTAAGTGAGGTGGTGAGAGGGGCATGTTTGCCAGGCTAGCAGCAGCAGAACCTGTGCCATCTGCCCCCCAGAAACAGGGCCACCATGCCAGTCAGTGCCCAAAGTTTGACCCAGCAGGACTCACTCAGGTCAAACCAAAACTAAAGCCCTATACTGAGATTTATTTCAGGATATTATTGGAAAATAAACCTACAACCTTTTTTTAAAGCCTATTTAACAGTGGGGAGAGAGCAGGGGCAGCAGCCAGCCACACTCTCCAAGCCAAACTCTCTCAACTCTGACCAGTCCAGCAGCAGCACCAACCGTTCAGAAACAGCAGGGAGTCAGGGGTGCAGGTCTGCTTTTATGCTCTCTGGGCATACACAGAGGTTTTCAAACAAAAACAACCTTCTGTGATTGGCCAGAGAGCGGATACCAAAATCCTATTGGCTGCCAGTGCAAGCTGCCTAGTGCCTAGGAGTTCCACAGTACTTGGAAACTTTGCAAGGCAAGCTGCCCTGAGGCAATGCATTTGCAAATGCATTGCAGTGATTGGCCATCCATGGTCCCTCCCCCCCGGCCCCCTCCTGGGACCATGAGCAAAAGGCGGGAAAGAGGGTACACAATGCCGGAAAACAAAAGAGTAAGTGATGGGCTTCCCTTTGCAGTTAACCCCCCCCCCCCCCCCGCGGCTGCCATTTTCAGTTTGCCGAAAAGCCGGATTTTTCGGGTTTTTTATTTTCGGGATACCGGGGAGTCTCATCGAAGCCTTTCCAGTATCCCGAAAACCTGAAAAAAACCGAAATGGTTTTTTTCGGGTATTTTCGGCTTTTTGGAAAGCCGAATGCACACCCTAGTCTGGACCCGAGCCGGAGGCTGATCCAAGAAGAAGAGTTCAGCTAGTTCTGGATGGGATCACACTTCAGATGAAAGACCAGGTACAGATCTTGGTGGTCTTTTTTGGGCTTCACATTGTCCTTGGATGGGCAACTGTCAGAAGTTGCCCAAGTGCCTTTTACTGACAGAGGCTTGTCCGCCATGCCCATTTTTGGAGAAAGCCAGTCTCACCGGTCACATATGCCTTATTAACATCCAGACTGGAACACTGTACCCTGTTCTCTTTGGTACCTGCCCTTGAAGAGAGTCTGGAAGGTGCCGGTGACATGGAATCCAGCTTACTGGAACGCTGCCTTTAAACCAGCCTCATGTTACTTGCACTGGCTTCTGGGCCCAGTCCGACACTCTGTGTCACCCAGGGGCCAAAACCCAGGGACCATCAGGAGGTCCACCAGCAGAGCTGGAACTTACTTACGCTGCTTGTGTGCTTTCATGAGACCCAGTTTGGTGTAGTGGTTAGGAGCGCGGACTCTAATCTGGGAGAACCGGGTTTGATCCCCCACTCCTCCACATGCAGCTGCTGGTGTGACCTTGGGTCAGTCACAGTTCTCGCAGGCAGTTCTCTGAGAGCTCTCTCAGCCCCGCCCACCCCGCAGGGTGTGTGTTGTGGGGAGAGGAAGGGCAAGAGTGGAGGGGCAGGGTATAAATACAATCTCTTATTCTCTCCTTCTTTGACAAGGTGCTAGTTTTTACCTTTAAAGTGCTTAACAGCTTGGTCTCCCGAGTTCCTCAGGCAGTGTCTCCTCCTATCTTGTCTGGCTGGAAAAGTGCCAGGAGCCTTCTTGGAGAATAAGCCTTGTCTTGGGGGTGGGGGGGGGTGGGATCTGTGAATATAAACCGTGGAGACAAACAGCAGCCACCAGTTACCTGTCTGTTTCTGGGCACATCAGAAGTGCTGCTTCTTACCTGTAAGACCTTAAACAGCTTGGGACCAGGGTACCCGAAGGACCGTCTCCTCCCGTACTAACTAGCTCCCCTCCCCAGTTAAGACTTGCCTGTCGAGCGCTGTTGTCTGTGCCCCCACCTGCAGGCGGGACGTGGGGGGTGTCAAGAGGCAAGGCAATTTCTGTGGTGGCCCTTGCTTCTGGAACACCCTCCTCCTTAAGGCTCAGCTGCTGCCTCCTTGACACTCTTGGCGCCAGATTAAAGCTCATCTTTTTATCCATGCCATTAATTAGGGGTTTTATCTTACCAGCTTTTAATGACCTTCTGCTGTTTTATGGCTAGCTCTTAAGAACATAAGAGAAGCCATGTTGGATCAGGCCAGTGGCCCATCCAGTCCAACACCCTGTGTCACACAGTGGCCAAAACTCAGGTGCTATTGGAAGGTCGACCAGTGGGGCCAGAACTCCAGAAGTCCTCCCACTTTGGCCCTTGCGAAGCACCAAGAATACAGAGCATCACTGCCCCAGACATAGGCCGATTTCACACTAGCGTTTGCCCCAGGTTTGCCCTCATGCTTGCACCGGAGCTTCTGGTCGATTTCATACCAGTTACTTCAGGCTCAGGTTTTGCTCTGGAGTATCTCCCTGCTGCACCGGAGTTTCCCTGGAGCAAACAAATCCTGTTTTTAGAGAATTTTCCTGTTTGCTCCGGGGGAGAACCCAGAATGAAAACACGCCCACTCGCCCGCCTTTCATCAGGGCCGCCCCATTGTGGGAGTTTCTATTTTTGGGGGGAGAAAACCCTTCATCACGCTATATCAAAAGGGCTGAGGTTCCAAGTGGGAAAATGAAGAAAATACTCCGGAGGAAACTGGGAGGGGAAATTCCGGAGAGAACGAGAGGCAACTGGCCAGTGTGAAATCGGCCATAGTGTTCCATCTATACCTTGTGGCTAATAGCCATTCCGGGACCTCTGCTCCATATAAGAACATAACGTAAGAGAAGCCATGCTGGATCAGGCCAGTGGCCCATCCTGTCCAACACTCTGTGTCACACAGTAGCCAAAACCCAGTTTCCATCAGGAGGTCCACCAGCGGGGCCAGAATTTACACTGCTTATGTGTTTTAATGGTTTGTGTTTTTAATCGTAACCTCCCTTGAGCATGACTCAATATTCTAATATTGAGCATGACAGAAATATTCTAAGTAAATAATAAATCTAATGGGGGAACTTTCTAAGACTTCCGCAGGCGAACCTCCTTGTCTGAATTCTGCCATTATCCTCAACTAAATTTGCCTTTCGCACATAGTTCATTTCTATGTTTCTGACTTGAAAGAGGGCATTCTTTAACAGAAGAACCTGAAAGAGAGACTCCAGCCTTGCTCAGCGATAGAGTTTTTGCTTTGTACGCACCAGGTCCCAGGTCCAATCCTTGACGTTTCCACTCAAAACAGTAATGTAATCCATTACGCGAAGAACCATGATCTGAGACCCTAGAGAGCCACGCTGCCAGTCAAGTGGACGGTACTGTCTCAGTTGTTACGGTCCCATCAGGTTCCCACATCTATTAAACAGATTTACATTCAGTGTATCAGTTTCCTGAGGACGATTTTCCTGTATTAATAGTGACGAGATTTGGGCTTCTCAAGCTGTAGATAATTGTTTCCTTTTTGGAAAGCTGTTGCCCATTAAACCGGCACTTTTTTGCTGCTCTATGAGATGACTTGTATAAGAGGTTGCCTCCTTAAATTTATTTATTTAAAATATTTGATACGCCTGCTTTCCCCCCCTGACAGTTCAGGACCCAGGTAGTAACAGGATCTTTGCATCTGTGGCCATACGTAGTACAGCCAAACAATATATTCAATTTAGGGCTAAACCGACTGTATAAATGAGGAAAAGATGGTACTGAGAAAATGAATAAATTCTGAGAACTGTTTCATCTGCACATATTACGGTGCCTTATGAAAAAATAATTAAGAGCTAAATCAACAGATGTTCGCATTTTCTGGACACGTTCCCGGAATTGCCGGAGCAGCGGGCCCCAGGTTGGTTCCGTATAATTGTATAAGTTAAAAGACAGAGCGATCCATCAAATGCCGTTGCTGCACATAACTCCATTCATTTTCTGTGCGGCTTGCGCAGGAGAGCATGGATGTTGCCCAGCAGCAGTTTGAAGCGGCTGCACTCAGGGGAAAAAATCCTTATGGGTGTGTACAGAAAAGAAAAGGAAGAGATTGGATTTATACCCCGCCCTTCACTACCTGAAGGAGATTCAGAATGGCCTACAATCTCCTTCCCCTTCCCCTCCCCACAACAGACCCCCTGTGAGGTAGGTGGGGCTGAGAGAGCTCTCTCGAGGACTGCCCTTGAGAGAACAGCTCTGAGAGAACTTGTGACTGACCCAAGGTCACACCGGCAGCTGCATGTGGGGGAGTGGGGAATCAAACCCAGTTCTCTCCAGATTAGAGTCTGCGCTCTTAACTACTACGCCAAACTGGCTCCACCATTTAAGAAGCACACTGATTGTGGCTCCTGTGTACTCACTGTGTTCTGTTCATGCCAGACACCTCCTTTGGATTAATCTCAGCGGATACTGTGGTTCTACCAGCATCTGTGCACTATACTGATTGTCTGGCATCTGTGACTCCACGAAGCCACCTGCGGCTCAGTGGAAGAGCCTCTGTTTTGCACGTGGAAGGTCCCACGTTCAGTCCCCGGCATCTCCAGTTAAAAGGACCAGGCAGGAGGTGATGTGAAAGACCTCCGCCTGAGACCCTGGAGAGCCGCTGCCAGTTGGAGTAGACAGTACCGATCTTGATGGACCAAGGGTCCGAGTCAGTATAAGGCAGCTTCGTGACTGTTCACCCCCTTCCCCTTTGAAACTTTCACAGTGGCAGTCCTAGAGAAAACATCTGGGGTGGGAAGACCTAAATGTGCAGTGGAAGTGCAGCAGTGATGGTTCATGTAGGATGTTGTGCATCCTACAGTTCCTCTTTGCACGAATACCCAAAGTGGTTCTACCAAGAAACTGTGTACAGATCCTGGAGGAAACCTGATATTTTGTATGATGTTAGGACCAAGGCTGTGTACTTTAGGAAAAGGCTATGTAGAACCCTGAAACTTGAGGGATATATATTTTTTTACGGGAGGAAATCTTGGCCCGTGGCCAGCCTAGGTCATTTTTGTACTAAAACCGAAACATGAGCAGCCAGGTGGTGGCTCCTTTGCTTGGCCTGGTAGCCATGGCAGTGTTTGCAGTGCCACCCCACCTCCCTGGCAGTATGTGTGTGGAGCTAGCGATGGCGGTGGTATATTTGCCTGCTCCTTTCCTAAGGATGGTAGCAGCCTCACACCCTTCCTTGGCATGGTGTGTGTGGGAGGGCTTCTGCAGTTCTGGCCCCACTGCTGGAGCTCCTGATGGCCCCTGGGTTTTGGCCACTGTGTGACACAGAGTGTTAGACTGGATGGGCCATTGGCCTGATCCAACATGGCTTCTCTTATGTCTGGGGCAAGTGATGCTCTGTATTCTTGGTGCTTGGGGGACATCGGTGGGAGGGCTTCTGGAGTTCTGGCCCCACTGCTAGACCTCCTGATGGCACCTGGGTTTCGGCCACTGTGTGACACAGGGTGTTAGACTGGATGGGCCATTGGCCTGATCCAACATGGCTTCTCTTATGTCTGGGGACAGTGATGCTCTGTATTCTTGGTGCTTGGGGGATATCAGTGGGAGGGCTTCTGGAGTTCTGGCCGCACTGCTGGACCTCCTGATGGCACCTGGGTTTCGGCCACTGTGTGACACAGGGTGTTAGACTGGATGGGCCACTGGCCTGATTTAACTTGGCTTCTCTTATGTTCTTAAGTGTGCTTGCCAACACCCTCCTTGGTGGCAGCTGCCTTGTTTCTAGGCCAGTGGTGATCACTACCTCCCTGACGGCATTGTGCTGTATTAGTTAAGAGCGGTGGACTCCAATCTGGTGAGCTGGGTTTGATTCCCCAGTCCTCCTGAGAGGGACTGTGGCTCAGTGGTAGAGCATCTGTTTGGCAAGAGTAAGGTTCCAGGTTCAATCTCTGGTATCTCTAGTTAAAAGGACCAGGTATTAGTGGGTGTGAAGGACCTCAGCCTGAGACTCTGGAGAGCTGCTGCCGATTTGAGTAGACAATACTGACTTCGTTAGACCAAGGGTCTGATTCAGTATAAGGCAGGTTCATGTTTCATGAGTTCACATGAGGAATGCTGGATGACCTTGGGCCAGTCACAGTTCTCTCAGGACTCTGTCAGCCCCACCTGCCTCACAAGGTGATTGTTGTGGAAGGGAAGGCAATTGTAAGCCACTTCGAGACTACTTAGGGTAGAGAAGAGTGGCATATATAAACAAACTCTTCTTCTGATGGCAATTTTTTTTGCTTTTGCTGGCAAATCCTAGCCAACTTATGGCACCCCTGTAGAGTTTTCAAGACAAGAGACATTCAGGGGTGGTTTGCCATTGCCTGCCTCTGCACTGCCACCCTGGTATTCCTTGGGGGTCTTCTGTCCAAATGCTGCCCAGGGCCAACCCTGCTCAGCTTCCGAGCTCTGATGAGATTGGGCTATGCTGGGCCATCCAGATCAGGACAATAGTTAAGTACCAACAGATCACAATCAACTTATGGTCAATGCTGCTTCTAAGTCTACTGTAACACTCTCTACATGGGGCTGCCCTCGTCGCAAATCCGGAAGCTGCAGCTAGTGCAGAATGCTGCGGCCAGACTCCTGATGGATCTCCCCATGATGGAGCACATCCAGCCTGTCCTGAAGGCATTGCACTGGCTGCCGATAGCATACTGGATTCTCTTCAAGGTGCTGGTTCTTACCTTTGAAGCCCTTTATGGCCAGGATCCGACATACCTGAGGGACCACCTTTCCCCATATATACCCCAGAGAGCACCACGGTCAGGGGTACAAAGCCGATTGGCCCTCCCAGGTCCCAAGGATGCCAGGCTGGCTGCACTTATGAGCAATGCTCCCTCTAAGCTGTGGCCTGTTGTTGGACCTTCAGGGGTACTGGTTGGCCACTGAGTGAGACAAGATGCTGGACTAGATGGACCACTGGTCTGATCCAGCCAGGATCTTCTCATGTTCTTAGGAAAGCCTCGGTCTCTCTGCCCTGTTGTTGGAACTCCAGAGGGACTGGCTGGCCACTGTGCGAGGCACAATGCTGGACTGGTCTGATCCAGCAGGGCTGTGGTGCGACTGATCTTTAGATGCTCACGAGTGGTGAAGAGAATGAAATCAGAAAAGATTACCTCTCCGCAAACAAATTTAAAAACATCCTGGAGTGGTCTTATGAAACCGATGTATTGCAAGCTTAAGAGAAACAAAGGGAAGCACTTAGAATCATGGAATATGTGAGTGAAACTCATGAGCACAGGATATTGTGATAAACTTTCATATACCTGGAGAGAGATATGCAGCCGTGGCTTGCTTGGACGAGCAATCAAGCCTGGCCTGGTAACCTTCATTTTAACCCTTAATTGCCTTTTCAGTTACATTACTCTGGCATGCAGCGCAGGGCTTATTTGGGCTTGCTGAAATCCATTTCCTCTGGTCCCCTGCTGCTAGCTGCTTGAGAGTCACGCATCAGCCCCAAGGCATCTGCGCTGTTATTTTTTTTTTCTTCCTGGCAGCTGCCTACAGGATACACTCAGTGTGATATTTTGTAGATATGCCAAGGAACAGAGGCCTAGACTTTCTCGCAAGTGACAAGATTCCCTCTGACTGGGTTATGTGTCTACATGTGTGGATTATTGATGCAGAAGAGCTGTTGGTGGATTAGGCCAAGCCCAGCTGAAAGTGGAAAATGTGAAAGGTTGCAGGCTCTGAGTCTTCAGAGAGAGGCTCTTACAGGAATGTTTGAAGGGGCGGAATGGAGCTTGCAGGAGAGCCAGTTTGGTGTCGTGGTTAAGTGCACGGACTCTCATCTGGGAGAACCAAGTTTGATTCCCCACTCCTCCACGTGTAGCCGGCTGGATGACCTTGGGTCAGTCATAAATTCTTTCAGACAGCTGTTCTCTCAAGAGCAGTCCTCAAAAAAGCTCTGTCAGCCCCACCTACCTGACAGGCAGTGCTCTCTCTAAGCTGTGGAGTCTTGTGAGCAAAAATCCTACTTTGTGAGCCACTGGCATTAAAGTTGTGAGCGAGCAATTTGGCAGCTGCATAAATTAATGTGCCCTGGAGTCCTCCTTCCTGAGCTAAAACAAAAATGTGTGAGCTGGAGGCTAAAAAACTGTGAGCTAGCTCACACTAACTCAGCTTAGAGGGAACACTGCTCCCAGGGTGCCTGTTGTGGGGAGGGGGAGGGAAAGGAGATTGTAAGCCTCTCTGAGACTCCCAGTGAAGGACAGGGTATAAATCTAGTCTCTTCTCTTCTTCACTTCAGGTTATGGGCAGCAACCGTTCTTAGTTTTATTTACTTGATCCAGCAGGGCTCTTCTTATGTTCTTAGGTTATTAAAAACTTAACAGCGTGCTGACAACGGTGGTCATACATTTCTCTCAGAACTGATGCCCAACAGAACAAAGTATTCAGAGCAAGGCAATTCAGCTGAAGCTCCACGGTAAAAGCTCTCACGTTTATATCCTGCTGCTCTATACCTTGCAGAGAAGAGCACCGAGAAGGACCTGCTCAGCTCCATCTTGGATATCGAAGACCTTGTGAGAAGTGGAAACAAGCACAGGTAATTGTTCCTCTGCCCTCTTTTGTGCTCTTTTTGGAAGTTTACTGGCCGCCTCTGGCTGAGATGACCTGAAAAGGTGTGTGTGTGGGGGGGGGGGGGGGGGGAGGTTCCGGTTTCCCGAATGCTTTCGACCTGTGCATTGTCTCATTGCTCCTGGTGGGAGGGCGTCAGGAGTACCCTGGGTCCGTCCCCCACCTTCTCATGATCACCAGGTCTTCTGCACGGAGTGAGCATGCTCGTTTGCTCCATGTAGACAGTTCAGTGATTTTGGGAGTCAGTGTGTTCGTCTTGGCTCTCTCTCTCCATGTGGTAAGGCACCTGCACAGGGGTTTTGCCAGAATTAAATGGGGCTCCTCTTTTGGGACCACTTCTACAGATTTTCGTGAAAAGACACTTATTTGATTCTCTGAAGTGATTCCTGGAGAGCCAGTTTGGTTTGGAGAGCCAGTTTGGTGTGGTGGTTAAGTGCGCGGACTCTAACCTGGGAGAACCAGGTTTGATTCCCCACTCCTCCACTTGCACCTGCTGGATGACCTTGGGCAAGCCGTAGTTCTGGCACAGCTGTTCCCTCAAGGACAGCTTGGGAAAGAGCTCTCTCCGCCCCACCTACCTCACAGGGTGCCCGTTGTGGGGAGGGGAAGGGAAAAGGAGTTTGTAAGCCACTCTGAGACTCCCTTGGGGAGTGGAGGGCGGGGTATAAATCCAATCTCTTCTTCTCTTCTTCTTCTTCTGATTGGCTAAGGTTATCAGCGTGAGCTGCGGCTTCGCCCTCACTATTGGATACAAGGCGACTGTCGTTTTTTTTAGGAGTGAGTTCCATAATCAGGGCTCTGCTATGGAAAAGGCACTTTCACTAGTAGCCACCAGCCTCACTATGGAAGAAGGGAATGCGGGGAGACCCCCCCCCCAAAAGTTATTGTTAGTTGTGTGGTGGGCAGTGTGCATAGGAGCCACACTGCTTGCAATATATTTCTCCTCTCTTCCATTTTATGCTCGCAGCAACCCTGCGAGGCAGGTTAGGTTGAGAGAGACAGCCCCGTAGCCAGGATTTTGTGGCTTCTGGGGCAAAAATTTTTCCTGGCTGGGCTGGTGGGGCTAAAGACTAGGAACCGGAAACTACTTACTTTACATCATTTAGTCTTAAGTAAATCCCGCTGAGCTCAGTGGATGCAATACTACAATTGCTATACTAATGCCGACAGTGTGTTTCGAACACTCGAAACTCTCGTGTGTCAATGGTAAGAGGAGTCACAAGTCTCCGGCAGCAGCAGCAATTTCCAGGTATCACGCATAGCCCTTCGCCGCAGAGCACACCAGCTGAGATTGGTGAGGTTAGGTACAGCCTTTCTTAAATTATTTAGGAAACGGTTAAAAAAAAACATTTTTAGAAGGAAATCTTGTGCGGCTGGCCCTTTAAGGAAGGGGGCAGAGCCCCCAATAGCTCCACTGCAGCTGTGGGCTAGGAAAGCGCGACCGGCTCAAGATCAACAGTGGGTTTTCATGGCAGAGTGGGAATTTGAACCTGGGTCTCCCAAATCCTAGTGTAACACTATCCACTACACCATACTGGTTCTGCCCCCCTTTTAAAGCCATCTTAAGAACTGGCCAGGACTACCCCCCCCCCAATAGCTATGAGTTCCACAGATTAATCGCAAATCATGTGAAGAAATTCTCTTTTTTGGAAGGTGTGCATGCGGAGCCCCTTGAGTAACCTGATTCTAGACCGGGGTGGCCAATCTGTGGCTTGGGAGCCACATGCGGCTCTTTCACACGTGGCTCTTTCATATGTGGCTCCCAGCAGGGTGGCTGGAGAAGCGCTGGGAAAGCATGCCTCCATGATTGGTCTAGTGTTCCCCTCCCTGGGTAGGGGAACAGAGAAAGGGGGGGGGTGGGGAAGCAGAGAAAGAAAGCAACTTTAATTTGGACAAGGCATTTGTCTCTTTAAAGCCCATCTCCAAAGCCAAGCTAGCCAGTGTGGGGGCAGGGGGGAGCTTAGAGGATGCATTTAAAGTTAAAGTTGCTTTCTTCCCACCCCTCCCCATGTATTTACTTTCTTTCCACTTTCTTTCTGTCTCTGTCTCTTTCTCCCCTTCATCCCCATCTAAAGTTATCAACTTATTTTCAGTAAAAATGTGTGTGTGATATTTGTTCACGTCTTGCGGCTCTCAAACATCTGATGTTTATTCCATGTGGCTCTTACGTTAAGCAAGTTCGGCCACCCCTGTTCTAGACCATATAGGACCATTTACGACTTCCTTGCATTTGGGCCCTTCTTCCCCTTTTGTTTCTCTTGCTTGGCTTCTCAGCTGGTGAAAACTACCTACTGCTAGTTTTTTTATTTTTATTTTATTTCTTTTATTAGTTTGGCTTATACCCCGCCCTCCCCACGAGCGGGCTCAGGGCGGCTTACATATTGGTCTCCAGTGACCATTAGAATACACAAAATCAGTTTAAGATACGTAAAAATACATAAAATCAGTTTAAAATTATCACAACGGTAATTGCATTCAATTTCAGGTACAGGGGTATAGTAATATCTGTCCAAGTGCCAGTGCTGTTCCTATGATTGCATAGCTATTTAAGATGGCGTGCTGGAACTTCCCCAATACCATCCCATCTGCCATTCAGTGCTCTTCCTGGGCATAGCGATGAAGGCCAAGCATTAAACCACTGACCAGGCTCGTTGGTGAGAATGGGGGAGGGCGGCTCCTAGTTGAAAGCCTGGTGGAAGAGCTCCGTCTTGCAGGCCCTGCGGAACTGTAAGAGGTCCTGCAGGGCCCTAATCTCTTCCGGGAGTTTATTCCACCAGTGTGGAGCTACCACTGAAAAGGCCCTGGTCCTAGTGATGGCGAGTCTGGCATCCTTGGGACCTGGGAGGGTCAGTCAGTTCTGGGATTCTGACCTCAGTACTCTCTGGGGTATATATGGGGAAAGGCGGTCCCTCAGGTATGTTGGACCCTGGCCATATAGGGCTTTAAAGGTAAGAACCAGCACCTTAAAGCGAATTCAGTATGCTATTGGCAGCCAGTGCAGTGCCTTCAGCACAGGCTGAATGTGCCCCCACTTTGGAAGGCCCATCAGAAGCCTGGCTGTGGCATTCTGCACTAGCAGCAGCTTTCGAATTTGCTGCAAGGGCAGTCCCATGTAGAAAGCGTTACAGTAGTCCAGTCTCGAGGTGACCGTCGCGGCTTCAAGAGGAAATTGGGTAAACATATGGAGCAGAGGTCCATCAGTGGCTATTAGCCACAAAGTACAGATGGGAACTCTTGGTCTGGGGCGAGTGATGCTTTGTCTTCTTGGTGCTTGGGGGGGGGCAACAGTGGGAGGGCTTCTGGAGTTCTGGCCCCACTGCTGGACCTCCTGAGGGCACCTGGTGTTTCTGGCCACTGTGTGACACAGAGTGTTGGACTGGATGGGCCACCGGCCTGATCCAACATTGGCTTCTCTTGTGTTCTTATATGGAGCAGAGGTCCATCAGTGGCTATTAGCCACAAGGTATAGATAGGAACTCACGGTCTGGGGCAAATGATGCTCTGTATTCTTGGTGCTTGAGGGGGTGGGGGCAACAGTGGGAGGGCTTCTAGTGTCCTGGCCCCACTGCTGGACCTCCTGAGGGCACCTGGTGTTTTTGGCCACTGTGCGACACAGAGTGTTGGACTGGATGGGCCACCGGCCTGATCCAACACTGGCTTCTCTTATGTTCTTATGGATCACCGTAGCTAGGTCGTCGTGGCTGAGGAAGGGTACCAACTGCCGAATCAGCCGGCGGTGGTAAAAGGCCGACTTGGCAGTGGCTGCTACCTGGGCCTCCACCGTAAAGGAGGGACCCGGAAGCACTCCCAAGCTCCTAGCCTCCGTCACTGGCACTCTTCAGTTTTTCTCCCCTTCAGTGTCTTCCCCCTGTTGGTTTTGCTGCACTTGCAGGGTTTATTCATTCCAAGCATTCCCTTTTATGAAACATCCGTGAAAAAGAATCCGTGAAAAAGCACCACAGGCCTTCCAGCTCCGGTGGGCGAGACCAGTCCACTAAGAAGCTGACAAGAAACCCCTGAGAGTGGGGCAGGTCATTAGGGAACGGGTACTGGGCTTCTTGAGGGCATCGTCTACATCTCCCCTGTTTTTCTTTTCCCAAAAACAGAGTTTGCCCTTATTATCTCTCGCGGAATCTGAAGCAGCAAGCGGACATCATTTTTATGCCTTACAACTATTTACTGGATCCAAAGGTACAAGCTGCTTGTTGCTTATTGTTTATAAAATGCACTTTGTTCTGTTTATATATATGTGTATAAATGCACGTATATAAATGCACTTCGAGGGCAGCCACGTTTGTCGGCCTGCAGTAGATCAGTTAGGTTTGAGTCCAGCGGCACCTTAGAGACCGAGAAAAGTCTCGGGGGATAAGCTTTCAAGAGTCAAAGACTGTGTCTGACGAAGTGAGCTTTGATCCTTGCAACCTTGTAGCCTGAAGCTCTTGTTGATCCCAGAGGTGCTGCTGGACTTGAATCTATTTGTTTTACTGAATATATCAAAAAGATTACTGTGGTTGCATGCCGGGAAAGGGGAAAAGGCTCCGTTCATTACAGGATACAGTAAAATAAGATGTGTCTGATTGGACATAAAAAAGGGAAGAAGAGAATGCATTAGTTTTACTGAGAACATCAGAACTTCATGTTTACTTTTCTGTAACATTTCTCCCTTTTAGGAAAGGGCAGTGATGCGGGTTTCCCGGGAAAACTCGAGCTGGAAAACTTTTCAGGGTCCAAAACAGAGCACACACTGCTTTTGCATATTAATTTTGTTTTGTTTACTTCGTTATCACCCACCCTTCTCACTGAGACTCGAGGGGAAATTATAGCATTATAAAAGCAGTGCAATGAAGACACGTGTTACACATTCAATAAGCAAGTTAATAAAACCGAATTACCCCCATTAGAGAAGAACGAAATAGAAACCGTCTAATGTATCCAGTAGGAGGGAAGAGAAGACCAAAGAAAACCGTCCCCACTCATTTACACGGAAGAACTGAAATACTACAGCCCCGTTCTCCATTAAAAAGTGGCCTTTTGCGCATTTCTGTTTTATCGTGTTCCCTTTTAAAATTCTGTCGACTAAATACAGCTAGCACAAAGTACCCCGTGTCTCCCGGCTTAACTATTGTTGCCATTCATTCCAGGCTGATGTATTGAAGGTAAACCAAGTCAGAGATGCAAATATTTAAAATAAGTCTCTCCCGGTTGCTGCCTTCCAGCAAGCAGGGCTATTTTTGGGCAGGAACGCACAGGAACGGAGTTCTGGCTGACTTCTGAGTTGGCCACGCCTACAGCCTCCCTCCCCCCAAGGTTTCCCAGGTGCCTTGGGGAAGCCAAGCCGATCCAGGGAGGGAAGGCAGTTTAAACTTCCTTCCCTCGGGTTCCCCAGGCACCCCGCAAGCCACGGGGCATCTGGGGAAGCCAATCCTGGGAGAGAGCTGTGCTGTCAGGGGTGTGGCCTAATATGCTAATGTGTTTCTGCTGTTGGGTGTGGCCTGTTATGCAAATGAGTTCCTGCTGGGCTTTTTCTACCAAAAAAAGCCCTGCCAGCAAGTGATACCGAGAGGTGCACTGCCTTTAAACTTGGGGGTTCCATTTAACCGTCATGGCCAACAGCCATGGATTGACCTGCCTTTTCATGAGTTTGTCTGAGCCCCTTTATTTATGCCCAACTTTTCTCTCCATTGGGGACTGAAAGCTGCTTACAACGTCATTCTCCCCTTCTCCATTTTTCCCCACAACAACCCTGTGAGGTTAGGTAAAGCTGAGAGAGAGTGACTGGCCCAAGGCCACCCATCAGGCTTCCGTGGCAGAGTGGGGATTTGAACCTTGGTCTCCCAGCTCCTTGTTGGATCCTTCAACCACTACATCACACTGGCCGTGGCTCTTCTTAAAGCCATCTAAGCTGCTGGCCAGGACTACATCCCATTATTTATTTATTTGACTTATTTATTTAGTTAGTTAGTTAGTTAGTTAGTTAAACTTTTACCCCGCTCTTCCAGCAGAGCCGGCTCAGGGCGGCTTACAACAGTATAAAACAATATAACAATGTAAAATCAATAAAACAATATAAATCTGTTCATACAAACTTTAAAACCAAGATTATAATACCTATTAAAGTGCTAGTAATTCCTCATCATACAGTCAATCACATGCCACCCATCAGATGTTTACGGGCTCTGTACTCAATACACAGTACTCCATGCTCAGAACAGGCTATAGTTGAAAAAAGCGGGGGGGGGGGGGGAGAAATCGGGCTTGCCCACCATACTCAGGACAGGCTATAGTTGTAAAGGGTGGGAGGACCCAGAGAGTCAGGCTTGCTCGCCATACATTGTCAAATGGTAAAAAGCGCAGTGGCCATGGTGGTAATAGCGGTGGTAATGGTGGTGGTAGCTGCAGCGGCTCCAAAAGCCTGGCGGAAGAGTTCCATTTCACAGGCCCTGTGGAACTGAAGTAAATCCTGCAGGGCCTTGATCTCCTCCGGGAGCTCATTCCATCAGTCTGGAGCCACCACTGAGAAAGCCCTTGCCCTTGTTATATCCCGCCCTCTCGACAAGCGGGCTGAGGGTGGCTCACATAAATCGGTACGCAGTGACCATTAAAACCACATAACATTTAAAACAATTCAATACAATAAGATCATAAAAACATAAGGTGCTAACAATAGTTCTTAGTTACTCATGATGGCGTGCAAAAATGCTTATACGACAGACAGTTTCCAAATTCGAAGATCTTCCTGAGTCTGGTGATGGCATAAGCCAGATGTTAAACTAGGCCAGCACCTATATCCACGATTGTTGGTGGTCGTCGTTGGGGTGGCTCCTTAGTTGAAGGCCTGGTGGAAGAGCTCCGTCTCGCAGGCCCTGCGGAACCGTACTAGATCCCGCAGGGCCCTGATCTCCTCCGGGAGCTCATTCCACCAGGATGGAGCTGCCACTGAAAATGCCCTGGCCCTGGCGGTGGCGAGCCTGGCATCCTTGGGGCCCGGGAGGGTCAGGCAATTCTGAGATCCCGACCGCAGTGCTCTCTGGGGTATATATGGGAAAGGTGGTCCCTCAGGTATGTTGGCCCTTGGCCCTATAGGGCTTTAAAAGTAAGTACCAGCACTTTAAAGCGAATTTGGTATGCTATTGGCAGCCAGTGCAGTGCCTTCAGCACAGGCTGGATGTGCTCCCATCCAGGGAGACCCATCAACAGCCTGGGGCAGAATTTTGCACTAGCTGCAGCTTCCGGATTTGCACCAAGGGCAGCCCCATATAGAGAGCATTACAGTAGTCTAATCTCGAGGTGACCATCGCATGGATCACTGTGGCCAGAGCGTCGAGGAAGGGAACCAATTGCCTAATCAGCCGAAGATAGTAAATGGCCAACTTAGCCGTGGCTGCTACCTCGGCCTCCATTGTTATGGAGGTATCCAGGAGCACCCCCAGGCTCCTAACCTCCAGCGCTGGCACCAGCGGTGTCCCACCGAAGGTTGGGAATGGGGTCCCTGCCCCTAAGCCGCCCGAACTCACACACAGGAACTCTGTCTTCACCGGATTCAGCTTCGGCCGGCTCAGTCTAATCCAACCAGCCACGGCTGTGAGTTCCACAGGGGCCAGGGGCCTGCATATCTTCAAGAGCGCCTCTCCCTATATAAGCCCCGTAGAACATTGCGTTCTGCGAGCCAGCACCTCATTGTGGCCCCCAGCTCTAGGGACGTTGGACTTGCCTGAACTTGACTACTACCTTTGATGGAAGACGCGCACATCCGGGCACATTGGATATTTGGTACCAGAACAATTTGGAGAGCCTGTGCAGTTACCCCATGAGAGATTATCCACGGCCCATTGTGTAAACTTCTAGCAACTGCACATCACATTAGAAAGCAACATGCAAACTTCTAGCAACTGCACATTGCATGAGAAAGCAACTCTAAAGCAGATCGTTTTTTTCATATATTTATTTCTGGATGTGTGTTGTCTTACAATAGTAATATTGACCACTGAGGAAGACCACTGGTGAGCCAGTTTGGTGCAGTGGTTAAGTGCGCGGACTCTAATCCGGGAGAACCGGGTTTGATTCCCCACGCCTCCACTTGCACCTGGCTGGATGCCCTTGGGCAAGCTGTAGTTCTCTCAGAGCTGTTCTTGAAAAAGAGGAGTTTCTGTCAGAGCTCTTTCAGCCCCACCTGCCTCCCAGGGTGTCTGTTGTGGGGAGGGGAAGGGAAAGGAGTTTGTAAGCCACTCTGAGACTCCTTTGGGTAGTGAAGGGCGGGGAACAAATCCAATATCTTCTCTTCTTCTTTTAAGAGACCGAAACACATATGGTCTACTGGTCATAAGACACACCCATCAATGCATATGTAAAACTATCAGCTCTGTGTGTCAAAAGTTTTAAAAGTCTGATATTTGGACTGTTTCTTTTAACCTATTTTATCTTTTGTTAATGTGTATGCCATAATAAATATTTGTATTTTCATAATAACTTGTTTTGTTAGCTTGACCGTCTTAGATCACGGCCGTAATCTTGAGTTGAGTCTCCCCCCCCCCCCCCTTTTTCTCGACACTTGCCTCTACTAGAGCCAGGGCCCTGTGGGACCTATTATAGTTCCGCAGGGCCTGCAAGATGGAGCTCTTCCACCAGGCCTTCAGTCGAGGCAGCGGGCATCCATTTGATTTGGCCTCCCCTCCAGGGACTGCAGATCCCAGAAGCCGGACTGAGACCCACCCTATCATCTGTTGAGGCGTGCTGTCGTTTTAAATGCTGGCGATTTTGTTGATTCTAATGAATTATTATAGTATGTTTTTAATTTGTAAACCTGCATTAATTGCAGACATACGTGCTGGTACTCGCCCTGAGCCTACAACGTGGGGAGGGCAGGATGTAAGTCTAATAAAACAAATAAATAACAATTGCACATTATATGGCAGAATTCTCTTTTGTCTGTCCTGAATCTGCTGCTCACCACGGGTTGCCCTGAGTTCTAGTATTATAGGAGAAGCAGGGCAAAAAGTTCTTTGTCCTCACTTTCTCCAGGCTGTGTATAATTTCACAGACCTCTGAAGCTCCTTAGCCCTTTCACCGCAGGGAAGGCATTCCAAACCTTACAGTCATTTTGATTGCCCCTTTCTGCACCATAGCAACGTTGCCCTCCACGCCGGCTCACACTCCTTTCTTGTTTTTTTTGCTCTTCTGTTTTGCAGAGCCGAAGAGCTCACAACTTAGACTTAAGGGGGACGGTAGTAATACTGGATGAAGCTCACAACGTGGTAAGTGAAGCTGCAGCTGCTGTTTCCCCCCCCCCCCCCCCCCCGTCCTGCCAAATGCAGTTGCTTTTGCACATGTGAGGTTCTGTTCAGGACAGAAATCAGAGTAATCTTTGGATATTTGGTCCCACAAGAACAACTGAGAGAGCAAAAAACTATTCAGTTCTGTTTCTACTCTGCCTTTCAGTCTCTAAGTATTGCCTTGTCCCCAAAGGATCGTCTTGCATGCTATGAATTTTCTGGTTGTTCCCTTCCCCTTTCACCCAAGCTTTCTGCCCTATCTGGTGGCAGTCGGACGGTCAGTTGCTTGCTTGCGGTCAGTTGCTCGGGACAGCTGGTGTAGTGGTTGCGTGTGTGGACTCTAATCTGAGAGAACTGGATTTGATTCCCCACTCCTCCACTTGCACCTGCTGGATGATCCTGGGCAAGCCATAGTTCTAGCACAGCTGCTCTTGAAAAAGAGCAGTTTCTATCAGAGCTCTCTCAGCCCCACCTACCTCGAGGCTGAGAGACCTCAGCAGGGTATAAATCCAATCTCTTCTCATCTTCTTCGTGGTCTCTGTGCATCACACCTCTGGGATTATGTGCGCCTGTGCCGATCCCAATTGGTAACTTCAAAGCCAAACGGATTTTCGCGCCAACTCCCCGATTGCGCGCCGGCTCCACTGCGCATGACCGGGGAGGGGCACGAGGATCCCGCCAGTTCTCTTCTGACCGCCGCGTCGCGAGGATCCTTTCTCTCTTGCTCCGGTCGGTAGTTTACTTTTCTTCAATTTTCAAAAGCCTTCGGACTGATTTTTCCCCTACTGAACTAAGGACTGTTTCTGGACTTGATTTTGGACTCTCCCCACATTCTTACTGCTCGGCCTATGGCCCAGCGGTGGGGGTTCTTTAAGAGGTGCCTGCAGTGCGGCAGCAAGATAGCCCCACCGGACAAACACTCCCTGTGTCTCCTCTGTCTGGGTGAGTCCCACCGAGTCGACTCCTGCCCTAGTTGCGCGGCTTTCTCTAAGCAAACTCGCAAGAACCGAGCGGCGAGGCTCCGGGTTGCTCTCCTCGAGTCTGCTCTGTCTCTGAGAATGTCTTCCTCCGAAGTTCCGGCTTCTTCACCGACGGGACCGACGCCGTCTCCATCCCGAAGTATCGGGACCGACAAACCGGCACCGAAAAGATCGCTCCCCTTGCCCGACACTCCTGCAAAAAAGCGCAGAGAGGGCAAGGAGGAGAAGGGCAAGCCGAAGCACAAGAAATCTTTGAGTGCTTCGTCGACGCGCGGTGCGCCCGACTTAGCCCAGACTGGGCTCGGACAGCTTGACCCGACGGATTGCGAGCGCCCCAGGGGTAGATCGATCTTCCCGATGCCGCAACCGATCACCTTGACGGACTCCGACCTCGACATAGACCTTACACAGGTCCCTCGGGATACTCCTGACGCCGAGGCGAAACCACCATCGGCACCGAGGGGGGATAAAGACTACCACTCCCCAGCTCCACCGGTGCCATGGGACGTCCAGCAGTGGCGATACCTCTACGGCTCCTATCCACCTCCGCCCCAGTGGTATCCCACTGAATGGGATCGACAATCTACCTCCTCCAGAGTGTCCCGGTACCGAGAACCCTCATCAGTACCGGCACCGGCACTGGCACCTCCGAAACGGACGACACCCGACATCGATCCTCGTCCATTACCAACAACACAAGACTTCTCGAGCCCGACCCCTCTTTCTCCATCCGATCATTCGGCACCGGGGTCTCTGGCATCTTCCGTGTCAGAAGACGAATCGCTTCCACACCCGTCTCCCGACACGCAGGTCACCGAAAACCTCCCAATTTCCCCCTCCGAAGACGTAAAACCTTACGGGGAACTGATCAAGAGGATGGCACATTCGCTGGCTTTGGCCATGGCCCAACCGACACCGACGACCACAGATTCCATCTTCGACATAGTACAGATGGATACCTCCACGCCGGTGGCCCTCCCACTCATATCGGTCCTGATGACTACGGCCAAGGAATCCTGGCCTCATCCTTCTTCCACCCCCATCTCCAGCAAACGACTGGATCACATGTATAGGATCCAGGAGCCCGGGGCAGAATTTTTATTTGTCCACCCCAAACCCAATTCAGTGGTGGTGACACCCTCCACCAAGGGCCGTAGCGGTCACTCTTCCCCACTGGACAAAGAAGGACGCAGAATAGATTCCTTTGGTAGACGTATTTATTCAGCTGGTGCATTAGGGCTGAAGATAGCGAATTACACTGCGTGCATGAGTCGGTATCAGTACTCGCTCTGGGAGCAGATGACTCGCTCATTGCCCATCTCCCAGAGGACAAGCTACGCAACGCCAGGAAGATCCAGAAGGAAGGCATGTCTCTGGCTAAACTCCAACTTTCGGCCTCCAAGCATTCGGCAGAAGTAACCTCCAAGACGCTCACATCGGCAGTGTCCATCAGACGTCATGCCTGGTTGAGATCCACTTCTCTTCCTCAAGACACTAAAACCTTGGTGGAAGACCTTCCATTTGAAGGAGATGGTCTCTTCAGCTCAACGACAGACACTGTGCTTCACGAGTTAGATAAAAGCATGAAGACGTCCCGTAACTTGGGAGTCTCTCAACCTAAACAACAAAAACAGGACGTGGCAAAGATCATGGCCCAAGAAGCAGTCACAAAGACCTTCCGCTGAACCCCAATGGCAGAGGTCGCCACCATCTACCTACCAGCAAAAGCCCTACAACCACAAACCACGCTTCCCGGCTGCTCCAGTGTCTAAGTCAAAACCTCCCAAACCAAGCAAACAGAGTTTTTGACTCCCACCCCTGCTCCGACAACCCCACCCGTCTATCACCTTTCCTAACAGCATGGCAACGCATCACTTCAGACAAGTGGGCACTCTCAGTCATCTCCGAGGGATACAGAATAGAATTTTTCGAGATCCCAACGGAACCTTATTTCGTGGTCATCCCCCCCCCATCCGACACTAACAGCCGAGGTCGAGGCCTTGCTAAACAAGGATGCAATAGAACCAGTAGTAGCCCCACAATTGCAGCAGGGGTTCTACTCCCGCTACTTCACAGTGCCAAAGAGAGACGGGGGCCTCCGCCCCATCTTGGATCTTCGGAACCTCAACGCGTTCATAACGTACAAGAAGTTCCGAATGACCACCCTCCAGATTATTCTACCTCTGCTGGAGGAAGGCTCTTGGATGGTGACGTTGGACCTGAAGGATGCATACTTCCATGTGACCATTCATCCTTCCCACAGACCCTTTCTATGCTTTGCAATCGGTCCACGTCACTTCCAATACAAGGCTCTCCCCTTTGGTCTTTCGACGGCACCTCGTGTCTTCACGAAATTAATGGCAACAGTAGCGGCCCATCTCCGCCTGCAAGGCGTCCACCTATACCCTTACCTGGACGACTGGCTCCTGATTGCACCTTCCGCATCAGACCTACAAGACCACGTCTCCCTGACACTCCACACCCTGGAGACCCTGGGGCTGACAATAAATACAAAGAAGTCCATGCTCACCCCCTCCAGATGGGTACAGTTCATCGGAGCTCTTCTCGATTCCTTACAGTGCAAGGCATTCCTACCTCCCAGCAGGATCACGGACATTGTCTCCCTTCCTCAAAGTCCTGAGAAGAAACCGGGAGGCGACAGCTCGTCAAATACTGCATCTTTTGGGCCTCATGGCGACTACCACCATGGTCATTCCTTTCGCAAGGCTACACATGAGACCCTTGCAGCTGTGGTTCCTCTGCCGTTTCCGGCCAAGCCTGGACCCCCTGTCCAAGAGATTCTACCTATCGGACCCGGTGGTTCAAGCCCTGGAGTGGTGGCAGGCGCCACAGAATCTTCAAACGGGCGCTCCTTTCCGCCGCCCTCCTCCGTCAGTCACTATCACTACAGACGCCTCCCTATGGGGCTGGGGAGCCCACCTGGGCGAGCTGTGTGTAGGCGACCAATGGGACTCGTCAGTAACTTCCAACCACATCAACTTCTTGGAACTACTAGCGGTCCGTTACGCAATCCGGTCCTTTCAGCACCTCCTGTCGGGAAAAACGGTGGCCGTCCTCACGGACAACACGACCACTATGTACTATATCAACCGACAGGGCGGGACAGTCTCCCGCAGTCTATACCACCTAGCGGTGGAACTCTGGACGGAATGCCAATCGCTGGATATCTACCTAATAGCGAACCATCTTCCTGGTCAGCTCAACACGCAGGCAGACTTCTTGAGCAGGGGAGGAGTATCCCTACACGAATGGGAACTCAATCCTCTCTACCTGACCCCGATCTTCAGTCTCTGGGGCCAGCCTTCTGTGGATGTGTTTGCTTCCAGAGACAACAAGAAGTGTTCCCTCTTCTGTTCCAGGGCGGGCACGGATCCGATGTCCCTGGGGGACAGCCTTCTCCTCTCCTGGTCGGGGCTACACGTTTACCTGTTTCCCCCGATCCCACTGATACTAAAGGTAGTACAGAAGCTACTGGTGGAACAACCACTAGCAATTCTGATAACACCCTGGTGGCCGAGGCATCCTTGGTTCCCCACCCTCCTTCGCCTCTCCAACGGGTCCTACACTCACCTTCCGATGAACCCAGACCTCCTGTGGATGTACGAGGGTCTGGTGCTGCATCACGACATACCCAGACTGAAACTAACAGCCTGGCTAGTTCGTCCTCCGAAGTCGACGCTCGTATAGCTAACGTTCTTCTTAATGCTCGTAAGCCATCTACACGCCGTTCCTACGAGGCAAAATGGAATAAGTTCCTGTCTTTCCTAGATTCTGTAGGACGACCTTCCATTCCGTCTACACTCAATGACATCTTCGGCTTCCTCTTGTCTTGCAAAGACAGAGGGTTGTGCCACGCATCGCTTCGTGTCTACCTTTCAGCTATTTCAGTTAACCATCCAACCTTAGAGGGCTACTCAGTATTCTCGCATCCCACTACAAAACAATTCCTAAAGGGAATGTGCCGTCTCTTCCCAACAGTCAAAACCCCTGTTCCAGCGTGGGACCTGCCTCTAGTGCTGAACAAGCTAATGGGCAAACCATTTGAACCTATGGCTTCCTGTAGCCTACAGCTTCTTTCGTGGAAAGTAGCTTTTCTGGTGGCCCTTACTTCAGTGTGTAGGGTGAGTGAGCTGTCGGCTCTCCGATGCGACCCACCCTATCTTACCTTTCATCAGGAAGCAGTGACCCTGACTCCTGATATTACCTTCTTACCGAAGATAGTTTCGGACTTCCACATTAAAGCAGACATCACCCTGCCGGTGTTCTTTCCTGAACCCAAGGACCAGGCACAGCGCTGCCTACACTCTCTCGATGTTAAGAGGGCCCTGTCTTTTTACTTGCATCGGACTAAACCCTTCCGCAAGTCCCCAGCTCTCTTCATCACGTATGCCTTGCCCAGACAGGGACAGAAACTATCGTCTCAGAGACTGTCTAAATGGATTGTTGGGACGATAAAACTCGCCTACCTCTTGGCCAAGCGGCCATTACCGGCGTCCCTGCGGGCTCACTCTACTCGGGCAGTGGCTGCCTCGACATCATTTCTCAAGGGCGTTCCCCTGGGAGACATCTGCAATGCTGCTACATGGACGTCTCCTCACACGTTTGTGAGACACTATGCTTTGGACGTCCGTACCCATCAGCGTTCAGCGGTGGGCCGTGCAGTTCTGCAGACAGCTCAGATGTGAGACCTTCAGCACCCACCTCCAGGTATGTGGTGTATTTATTGCTCGCTATTCTCCCAGAGGTGTGATGCACAGAGACCACGAAGAAGATATACAGGTTGCTTACCTGTAATTGGAGATCTTCGAGTGGTCATCTGTGCATTCACACCACCCGCCCTCCTTCCCCTCTGCTTTCGGTCTCCCTTGTACTTTTCTTGGAGGCTGCTTGCAGCGGTCAGAAGGAACTGGCGGGATCCTCGTGCCCCTCCCCGGTCATGCGCAGTGGAGCCGGCGCGCGATCGGGGAGCTGGCGCGAAAATCCGTTTGGCTTTGAAGATTACCGATCGGGATCGGCGCAGGCGCACTTAATCCCAGAGGTGTGAATGCACAGATGACCACTCGAAGATCTCCAATTACAGGTAAGCAACCTGTATTTCTCTTCTCTTCTCTTTATTGTTCCAAGGCGGGGGGCGGGTCTTGCCGGTTATGCCCTTTATCTTTCGATTAATTGAATCCCTGGCTCTGAGATGCAAAGGATTAGTGCTTCTGAATGTGGAGGTTCCCCTCATCCTCCCTTTCCCCTTAAAAAAAAAAGGTTAAATATGACTGGCTCTAATTCACTGTAACAAAATCACAAAAGCTGGGGAGCCATGAGAGAGGTCGCTAAAATCAGGGGTCCGTTGGAGCGGGAGCGCACAGGAGCGCAGCTCCGGGAGTGAGGAGCCCAGAGGGCGGGCACATGACCAAGCCCCGCCCCCTCCTCGGCTTCCCCAAGCAGTGCAGAGGTGCAGCGCCCCGGGGAAAGCCCTGCTAGGGTCTTTATTGTTTTTAATGTTTTGGTTTAATATTGATAATTTTATCATTGTTCCTTTTATGACTGTGTGCTGCTTTTCCAGAGACTTGCTCAAGGTGGCATATAAATTTTCTAAGTATACCATTTTTTATCTGAGCACATGGCACATAAGTACTGGAGAAATTTCACCAACCCTTCAGCAGCTTCCACCCCATCAGTTTGGTGTAGTGGTCAGGAGTTGGACTCTAATCTGGGAGAACCGGGTTTAATTCCCCACTCCTCCACATGCAGCTGCTGGTGTGACCTTGGGCCAGTCACAAGTTCTCTCAGAGCTGTTCCCTCATGAGCAGTTCTCAAAAGACCTCTCTCAGCCCTACCTACCTCACAGGGTGTCTTGTTGTGGGGAGGGGAAGGGAAAGGGATGGGTGGTGCACATGTCCTGGGTATCTCAAGTCTACTTGGTTTCAAGGGAGCAGGAAAACAATGAGGGTGTGTTCTTGACGCTTATTTTTATTGCACAAAGTATTGGATGGGGAAGGGAATGGAGGAAGAGCAGGTCAGTTTCACTCTCCTGTGGAGTGGAGCCTGAGGGGTGGGTGTTGCCTTCTGACACACTTCCGGTATGTTAGGGGGTGTGGCATATGCAAATGAGTTATGCTAATGAGCTCCTGCACCTCTTTTTCTACGAAAGGACCCCTGGTAATGATCATAGATTAGCTAAGACTGACACACAGAGTTATCAGTACATCTACATAAGGACATAAGAGAAGCCAGTGTTGGATCAGGCCAGTGGCCCATCCAGTCCAACGCTCTGTGTCACACAGTGGCCAAAACCCAGGTGCCATCAGGAGGTCCACCAGCGGGGCCAGAACTCCAGAAGCCCTCCCACTGTTGCCCCCCCAAGCACCCAAGAAGAAAGAGCATCACTTGCTGTGTACAGTAAAATTTTGGAGCCACATAATAGGCTGATTTCAGTAGTGCAGACATAATGAATGAAAAGGGATAACCAGCTGCTTCCTCGCTGAATATGCCAAGGTGCAAAATTTGGCCACCTTAAAGGTGGTTTCAGTTAGAACAATCTGAGAGAAGGAGGGAAATATAAAATTCATCAGTCTTGACTGGAAAAATTGATAAGATTGGAGTTATGTATAGAGACCAAATGCATCCCCCGTACAAAGGACAATACAATAATACATGGTTAATGGTTTCAACACCATCCAGTTGAGGGTAAGGGATACGTGTGTATTTCCCTTCAAACACAGATGATGGTAAGGCATTAAAGTGGGCCAAGATGGAGGTTCTTTGGTATTGAGGGAATTCTAAAACATAACCTGCTGGAGTAAAGTTTTACCACGATTCCCTACCACTGCATAAGACTGTGCCTGCCCTCTATATCCAAAATTCACTGCTTAATTATGTACTTGGCTCCCAATCAGTCCAAGATGACATAGCAACAACACGGTATAGAGGCCAAGGCCTTCATAAGAACATCAGAAGAGCCCTGCTTGATTGCCCATCTAGTCCAGCATCCTGTCTCACACACTGGCCAATCAGTTCCCCTGGAGGTCCGACAACAGAGCAGAGAGGTCAAGGCATTCCCCTGATAAGAACGTCAGAAGGAATCTGCTGGATCAGGCCAGTGATCCATCTAGTCCAGCATCCTGTCTCTCAGAGTGGCCAGCCAGTTATTCTGGGCAGCCAACAACAGGGCATAGAGGCCGAGGCCTTCATAAGAACATCAGAAGAGCCTTGCTGGATCAGAGCAGTGGTCCAACCTGTCCAGCCTCCTGTCTCACACAGTGGCCAGCCAGTTCCTCTGGAGGGCCAACAACAGGGCATAGAGTCCAAGGCCTTCATAAGGATATCAGAAGAGCCCTGCTGGATCAGACCAGTGGTCCATCTAGTCCAGCATCCTGTCTCACACAGTGGCCAACCAGTTCCTCTGGAGGGCCAACAACAGGGCAGAGAGGCCTTGGCCTTCATAAGAACATCAGAAGAGCCCTGCTGGATCAGACCAGTGGTCCATCTAGTCCAGCATCCTGTCTCACACAGTGGCCAACCAGTTCCTCTGGAGGGCCAACAACAGGTCATGGAGGTAAAGGCCTTCCCCTGATGTTGCCTCCTGGCTCTGGCATTCAGAAGATTAGTTCCTCTGAATGTGGAGGTTCCCCTCAGTTCCCCCCCCCCCTCCCTTCCACTTGTTTCTCTTATGCTGCTATCTTTCTAGGACAGGAACTGCCCTCTCGCATAGGTGGGAGTGTTTGTGCTGCAGCAGCTTATAGTCTAACCACCCCACAAAGTTACACTTTTGTCTATATCCCTAGGAGAGGCTTTGCGAAGAGTTGGCATCATTTGACCTGACACCCTACGATTTAGCTTCCGCTATAGACGCCGTCAACGTAGTGTTGGAAAAACAAGCCAAAGAGGTCCAGCAGAGTGAAGTCAACTCTGAATTCAGCGCGGACTATGAGAGAACAGGTATGTTGATGTGTGCCATCCAGTCTGTAACCTCCGTTACGCCATGGGTTTATAAAGTTATGCTTGGGGTGGAGGCAATGAATAGAGAATTTTGTCTTCCTCTCCCAGAATCCTAGAACATGGGCACCCAATGAAGTTGGTGGTCAGTAATTGCAGGACAGGCAAAGGGAGGTACGTCTTTGCTCAATGGGTAGTTAAACTGTGGGATTCGTTGCCAGTGGACATACAGATGGCCACTGATATAGATGCTTTTAAAAGGGGAACAGACAGTTTCACGGAGGAGAGGTCCATCAGTGACTACTAGCCATAGTGAGTAAAGGCAACCACCACACTCTGAGGCAGTGATCCTCTGAGTACCGGTGTGAGGAAGCAACATCGGAGGAGGGCCTTGGCCCTCCAGCGCAGTTAAGAGCATAAGAGAAGCCATGTTGAATCAGGCCAGTGGCCCATCCAGTCCAACACTCTGTGTCACACAGTAGCCAAAACCCAGGTGCCACCAGGAGGTCCACCAGCGGGGCCAGAACTCCAGAAGCCCTCCCACTCTTGCTCCTCAAGCACCAGGAAGACAGCTTCACTGCCCCAGACATAAGAGAAGCCATGTTGGATCAGTCCAATGGCCCATCCAGTCCAGCACTCTGTGTCACACAGTGGCCAAAACCCAGGGGCCATCAGGAGGTCCACCAGCGGAACCAGAACTCCAGAAGCCCTTTCACTGTTGCAACCCCCCCCCCCCCCGGCAACAAGAATACAGAGCATCACTGCCCCAGACAGAGTGTTCCGCCTGTACCTTGTGACTAATAGCCACTGTTGGCTGGGCACTGTGTGAAACAGGATGCTGGACTAGACAGACTACTGGTCTGATCCAACAGGGCTCTTCATAAATCTGTTTGTAATCCAGTGCAGCCCCACAGCTTTATAAATCCATTATGATTAGTTGATGCCCACAGAAAAGCCTGCTGGAAAAGCTCTCCTTCGCACAGCCTTATAAAAATCTGCAGTGACCTTCTTCGATTTATTCTCCGCCTTGAGCCTGCCTTGGTTGGGATGGCGGGGTATAAATCAATAAATAATAAATTATACTCTTGGGAGAGGCCATTCCGTAAGGTGGGGGGGCCACCCCTAAAGAAGCCCCCCTCAGCTGTTCTGAGACCAGTCTCACTTGCCTGTGCAAGGGGCTATTTAACAAGAACTGCTGGGGGGGGGGAGTATAATGATTATACAGGCTGATGAGAGGGGGTCCTGGTCATGGCCTTAAATTGAGCATGGAAGCAAAGGTTGAGTGCATGGAGATGTTCCACAAGAGGTGTTGTGCGTTCAAACCGTCAGAAGTCGATCAGATGCATTTTGCACCACCTTGGTTTTAAAGGGTGCCCTCCCCTCAAGTAGAGCACGTTGCAGTAATGCGGACTCAAGTTTTACAGTAGTGTGGGCCGACATGGCCAGCTGAGCCTAGAATCAGAAATAATTTTCCTACTTGATATAGCTGTAGGTTCCATTCATCACTGTATTGATCGGCCTCTCTGATAACAGCTGGCTCTTAAGCGTGTCAGCTGATACACAGTTTGCTCCACACAAAATAGGTAGCTCAGTCCCCCGTAGGCCATCAGGCCCACCAACAAGTATTTTTAATCTGGATTCATTTTTAGCTGCTTTTCCCTCAGCTCCTTGACCATCCAAGCGTTGTCCCAGGACTGAGCTCCTGGAGGCTTAATTAATGAAATAATAGAGTTGTGTGTCATTAATATGCTGGGCGCTGACATTAAGAATAACACAGATCCTTGCTGGCCCTCACTAAATAAGTCCCAAAAGGTCAGAACAGAAGGTCGGGCTGGAACTAACAGGTTGAAATTACAAGAGTTTTCGGCTGAACATTAGAAGAAGAAGAGAGAAGAGGAGACTGGATTTATACCCCTTCACTCACTTGGAGTCTCAGAGCGGCTTACAAACGCCTTTCCCCTCCCCTCCCCACAACACTACCCTGGGAGGTAGGTGGGGCTGAGAGAGCTCTTTTGAGGACTGCTCTTGAGAGAACAGCTGGCACAGAGCTATGGCTTGCCCAGGGTCATCCAGCCAGGTGCAAGTGGAGGAGTGGGGAATCAAACCCGGTTCTCCCAGATTAGAGTCCGCGCACTTCACCACTACACCAAACTGGCTCTCAGAACTTCCTGACGGAGCGGTTCCTCAGTGGAACATGAGGGGAAAGGCGGTCCCACAGGTATGTAGGCCACTGACCATAAAGGGCTTTGAAGGTAAGCACCAGCACCTTGAAGCGAATTGGAGAAGGTTAAAATCCCTTGATATAATAAATGCACTGAGTAAGGGTTAATAAAAGGTTAAGATGAGATAGACCCTGAATAATAAGATAGGGCAGGCCTTCTGTTATTTACTTTCACACGCTGGGGGATAGGGAGGGGAGAGACTTGGGTGATGTTTCTTAGGTACCCGCTTGGGAGCCAGGAAATAAGAACTGAGTTTCTTTCTCAAACAGGGCTGAACATGACGCTTGAAGACATAGCGAAGATAAAGAGTAAGTTTCATTATCAAGTTAATCTCTCCTCTGTAAGGACGTATTTTGAAGTGCCTTGAAGCTGCCTTCAGTAGAGTCAAGAGGATCGCATAGCGTAGCTGATGAATGTCTCCATTATAGAGATGTTCCAGGATTTGTACTTTGTATGCCTACTTGTTTGTGTTCCACAGCAGCAAATCAAACAGTTGCTGATCTAGGCTGTACCTGAAGTTCTGAGCACCTTTGAGTGTGTGCAGAGAGAACCAAAGGAGGCTTGTGGATAGAGCATACATTCACAGGGGCAGGGTTGTGTGTGTGTGCATGTGTGTGCGCAGAACAAACTTGTGCTAGTAGATTTCTAAGCTTGAGTGAAACATCCACTGTGGATGAGAGAAACCAGTTAATTTGCCGGGGACTTGTTGAATACGGAAGGATGTTTATGCATCCTGAGCTGGAGAGCTGCAGTTGATTTGCATATTTTAATTGCCTGTAATTCATGTAATTTGCATATCGTCTCCATGCGCCCAACATATGCCAAACCACTGACACAATTCTTCTTAATCAGTATTTTTATTCTGAAAGCGTCATCCCCAAACACGAACGATCTCATATCAGTCTTGGGGAGGGAGGCAAGCTTCACACGGCAAGTTTTAAAAATGAGAAGCGTTAAGAATTTGGGCTTTTCCATACATGGTTCCTTCTGTCTACTCCTTTTTGCTGTTAACGTGTTTCTACAAATAACACCCTGCAAGGGAAGACCATCAACAATTCACAATTATATATGATCAAGACTGTATATTACACTCATTAAAGCACAAAGATAGTCATAACCCAATAGAATAAGCACATGTCCAGTGGATTGCTCATAACAAGCATTATTTACAAAAAGAATGTGTTCAAAATCAACAGCAGGCTCCACTGTAATTCCATACATAAATAGTGTCCATAGACCTCCAAACAGAAAGTAACTGTGGCAGAAGACACCCACTGTGGAACGAATAACAGCCTCTCTCCAAATATCTTGATTTATACTTGGGAGAGGTATTTATGTATGGAATTACAGTGGAGCCTACAGTTGGTTTTGAACATGTTCTTTTTGCAAATAATGCTTAAGTGTTATGAGCAATCCGTTGGATATGTGCTTGTACATTGTCTTGGGTTATGACCACTAACCCATATTTGTGCTTTAATGAATGTAATGTACAGTTCTGAGCATATATAGTTGTGAGCTGTTGATGGTCTTCCCTTGCTGGGTGTTATTTGTGGCTACACTTGTACGCTAAGGCTTCCCTATTGTGTTTGGCGTTAATGTGCCTCTAGCTGCCGTAGGCGAGGAAAATACTGAAGACATCTTCTTTGCCTGCGACAGCTAGAAACTCATTTTTCCCCACATGAAAGCTGGATTTCTCATGTTGCTGACTTTCCTCTCAGATGAGCCAAAGATGCCTGCAGGCTTCCCAATCCCAGTTCACATTGCTGTTCTTTTGCCCAGCCAAACGGTTTGGTGGTGTGAGACATTTGAGCAGTATGAATGTTGCAGGCAGTCTCCCCCCGTCTTTCTGGGCTGAAGGGATCGTGCGGCCTAGATGCTTTCTTTCAAGGAAGGAGCAGGAGAGGGGGGATTTCAAGAAAAATGCCCTTTCAGGAATAGTCATGTTTCTGGCAACACTAAGCCCCCCTCCCCCTTTCGTTTTGTTTGCCCCGAAGGGATTCTTCTTGAACTGGAAAATGCTATTGATGCCGTGGAGCTACCACCAAGTGGAAACGGGGTCACTAAAGACGGAGGGTACGTTCTGTGGTCATTCTCCTTACTTTTGCACTTCAAGTAAAGGTGAAGGTTCCCCTTGCTCGAAAGCCAGTCAAATCCGACTCCAGGTGACGGTGCTGATCTCCGTTTCCAAGCCAAAGAGCCAGCGCTGTCTGAAGACATTTCCGTGGTCATGTGGCCAGCATGACTAAACGCCGAGGCGCATGGAATGCTGCTACCTTCCCACCGCAGCGATATCAGTTTATTTAGTTGCAGTTTCTTGCCTTTGAATTGCTAGGTTGGCAGGAGCTGGGGCCAGAGACGGGAGCTCACTCCGTCATGCGGCACTTGGGTCTCAAACTGCCGAGCTACAGACCTTCCAGTCTGCAGCTCAGCGGCTTGACCTCTGAACCACCACAGCCCCCCCCCCCCTTTTGCACTTATGGCTTCACAAAGCAATAGTGATACAAGAATTCAGTACAGGAACTCGTGACACAAGAACTCAATACAAGAACTCGTGGGCACTCCACGAAATTGCTGAGCAGTCGGGTTAGAACAGATAAAAGGAAGTCCTTCTTCCCCCAAAGAGTGATAAACTCATGGAGTTTATCATGGAGTTCACTGCCTCAGGAGGCGGTGGCGGCTACAAGCATGGATGGCTTCAAGAGGGAATTGGATCAACATATGGAGCAGAGGTCCATCAGGGGCTATTAGCCACAAGGTGTAGATAGGAACTCTCAGTCTGGGGCAAGTGATGCTCTGTATTCTTGGTGCTTCGGAGGGGGGGCAACAGTGGGGGGGCTTCTAGTGTCCTGGCCCCACTGCTGGACCTCCGGAGGGCACCTGGTGTTTTTGGCCACTGTGTGACACAGAGTGTTGGACTGGAGGGGCCACTGGCCTGATCCAACGTTGGCTTCTCTTATGTTCTTATGTCCAGTGTTGGTTTTAAATGGTAGCCACGTTGATTAGAACGGAACGCTGAGGGGCATTTCTAAGCATTTCTCCTCTGCTCTAACCTACCTGGTTGCAGCGTGCATTGTACCTCTGCATCCCGACTCCTTTCTCTTCAATGCCCCTCCCATTTTCAGACTGGAATATAATGGCAGAGGGATCTCCACCCTGACTTGTGCCTTTAACCCTCGTAAGCTCATATCCCTAAATCTTGTTACTTTCCAAGGACTGCTGGACTAGAATCTAGCTGTACTGTGGTTTTATATGAAGATAGGTTCAGGTGGGGTAGCCGTGTTGGACTGAAGCCAGTAGAACAAAGTTCAAGACCGGTGGCACCTTTAAGACCGACAAAGTTTAATTCTGGGTATAAGCTTTCATGTGCGCACACACTAAAACTTGTACCCAGAATTAAACTTCGTTGGTCTTAAAGGTGCCACTGGACTCAAACTTTGTGGTTTTGTATTTGCAGCTGCAGGGTCTTTGCAAAATACATCCTCTTGAAAAAGCTCAGGTCTGAGTCGAAAAAGCAGCCGAGTACGCACAGAGTACTGGTTCCTCTGTTCACCAGGTTGCTTACACCGGGCTCACCTCTGAGGAGCTGGCGTGATGTCGTGAGTGTGCTGGACCAAGACTGCAGAGACCTGGCGTCAATCTCTGCTTAGCCACGAAGCTCACAGGGAGAGCAATCTGAAGCAATGTTCCTGCTTGGAAACGTCCCATTGTATTCGCAGGGCCTTTCTCCCAGAAAAGAGTTTTCTTCAGGACTGCAGCCCAAAAGGTCGGGGGCCAGCCGCTATGGGTTAGCACGCTGACCTCACTCGGGTTATCGTTGAGGGTAGTCTGAGCTAGTGAAATGAATCTGGTGACTTTTACCATGCCACTGGTTCAGGCACTGTTAATCAAAAAAAGAGGTTTTTGTAAGCATTTAGGCTCCGCAGTACTTTGATAGCATTCCTCCTAGCACGCTGGGGCCCAAAGTGGGGGGCCCAAATGTGGGGCGCTGGAACGATTCAGATAGGCAGTAGAAGCCTTGGGGTGCAATTGGGGGCGTTGAATAAAAAAGGGGGTGGTGGAAGCATAAAGAAAGAAGAGTCCAGAACCTATCTAAAGCAGATTTTTCCTGCCCTTTCCTGGTCTTCCCTGGGATCAGGGAGAGAGGGGTCCCCGCAGCCAATCACAGCCATGCATTTGCAAACTGCAGATGCATGTGCTCCCTTGCAAGGCTGGTGTTGCTGCTGGGCTCTTGTGTAGTGGCTGCTGCTGGCCTCTGGCCTCAGGCCTTCAGCTGCTGCTGCTCTGTGCCTGCCTTGGCCTGCCTGGCTGTGTGGATTGTGGTGGACTCTACCTGCATCTTTCTGTCCACTTCTTGAAGGCAGATTTCCAGGGAGGCGCTGAGTAATTTTTTTTAAAAAAGGGGCTGTAGGCCAAATAAGTTTGGGAGCCTCTGTCCTAGAACCTTGGAGACCAACAAAATTTGGGGGGTATGAGCTTTCGAGAGTCAGAGCTCCCTTCGTCAGATTACTGATGTGGAATTGTTTGTGCCTTAGTCCCAACTGCTAGGATTTACACATTCCTGTACTGAGACCGGTTCAGAACAGGTGTTTGAAGTTCACAAACCTATTTATGTTTACAGGGAAATGCAAGTATGTTAGCGAGGGCCGAGAGTAAGACTTTACCTTGTATAGGTCTGCTTCAGGCCCCGGAGTTAATTCTGTGGCTTCTTTTACTACTTGTTTGTTTCCTTTTTAAAAAGAGATAAAGATACATTTAATAGAAATGGCCATTTGACCTTACGAAAGTCCTTAGAAAGGCCACGTACTTTCAGTGGACATATAAAAGAGTTTTGGGAGTTTTTTGTTAACGAATGAATTAACCTTCTTGTAACCATCTTTGGAAACGGAAAACAGACTCATAGGAACATTTCAAAGGACTGCGTTACCTTTCCATATTGGAACAGATGTCTTCCTAGTGAATACATCCGAAAAGGGAGTCATATCTCCGATTGTATCAGGCATTTTGCAATTTCTGTTGGCACTCCGTTTGGGACCAGTTGTTTGTATACCGTATTTTTCGCTCCATAAGACGCACCTGACCATAAGACGCACCTAGCTCCGCTTGGTGCCGTGGCTTGGGAAAGGTGAGGGGGGTTTAAGACGCACACACTTCCCCCCTCACTTTTTTGGGGAGAAAAAGTAAGTCTTATGGAGCAAGAAATACGGTATTTTCATGCTTCCCTTGTACACTTGTAATAGAAATCCATTTTTTAAAAAGATAGCGAATGAGATTATTGGGCCTTTTGATTAGAAGTATTGGAGACTGGAAGATAAGTGACAGGGCAACATGATGCTGTTAACAGATTCCATCTGGCCTTACTCTAAATTCACAGGTACATATTTGACTTGTTCGCCAAGGCTCAGATTACATTCCAGACGCAGAATTCTCTCCTGGAGGCCCTGGAACAAATCCTTCAGTACTTAGCAGGCTGTAAGTGTACTTCATTTTCTTCCTTTCTAGTATAATAGTTTAATGTTAACGTCTGATATTTGTTACCTGCTTTTATGTCGCTTTTTAAAAACTTCTTTTAAAGAGCCAGTTTGGTGTAGTGGTTTAAGTGCGCGGACTCTAATCTGGGAGAACGGGGTTTGATTCCCCACTCCTCCTCCACATGCAGCTGCTGGAGTGACCTCGGGTCAGTCACAAGTTATTTCAGAGCTGTTCTCCCAAGAGCAGTTCTCAAAACAGCTCTCTCGGCCCCACCTACCTCACAGGGTGCCTGTAGTGGGGAGGGGAAGGAGATTGTAAGCCGCTCTGAGACTCCTTCGGGTAGTGAAGGGGAGGGATATAAATCCAACCTCTTCTCTTCTTCTTATTTGTGTGGTTTTCATGTTGGAAGTCGTTGCAAGCCCCTTGGGGTGAGCGGCGACCCCCAGAAAATCATATAAGTAAAAATTAAAAGGGGGGGGGGGAAGAGTGAAAAAGAGAATGATAATGGACACCCTGGCAGCACAACCAACAGACATAGCAATAATTCGAATGAAGAGAAGAGGAAGAAGAAGAGAAGAGATTGGATTTATACCTCGCCCTTCACTACCCAAGGGAGACTCAGAGCGGCTTACAATCTCCTCCTTCTCCCCCTCCCCACAACAGACACCCTGTGAGAACTGCCCTTGAGAGAACAGCTCTGAAATAACTTGCGACTGACATAACTTGCGGCTGACCTGAGAGAGCTCTCGCGAGAACTGCTCTTGAGGAAACAGCTCTGAGAGGACCCAACCTGCCTGATCCTGTGAGCGCCTTTGGGGTTTTGAGTGGTAACCGTCATGGCAATGGCCAGTCAAGCCTGAAGGGGGAAATGGCGCCGAACCCTGACTAAGGAAAGCTTGGCTAGTTACTGGTCCTCCCGGTCCTCTGGGGGCTGCGGCTGCCACTGCAGCCACGGAAAACCCTTTCCCATTGGCTGAGTGAGGGCAGCCAATAACAAGCCCTGCCTTGCAGCGGCCCTGGCCAGTTCCTGAAAAGCTCAGCCGGGACAGTGTTGGGGCGCCACGTTGGGGGTCCCTGGAATACTTAATCTACGGGTATTCAATCCAGCGGGTATCCAATTCAGTCTGGCCTCCCCCTATGAGTCACCCTTACGTGTCTGAGGTATAATTTATTTTAAAGTATTTAGTGTTGTACTTATTTTACTGTATCTATCACCAGTGTTTCCCTCTCAACCTGAGTTAGTGCGAGCTAGCTCCCAGTTTTTTAGCCTCCAGCTCACACATTTTTGGCCTCAGCTCAGGAAGGAGGGCTCCAGAGCCGGCCAATTGATGCCGCAGCCAAATTCGCTGGCTCACAACTTCAATGCCAGTAGCTCACAGAGTAGAATTTTTGCTCACAGGACTCCACAGCTTAGAGGGAGCATGGCCTATTATATGTATTTTGTTATTCTGTTTTTAAGATGTAGATCTGCACTCAGCGGGTTGTTATAGGTTGGAACCCGCCCTGAGCCTGCTTCGTGGGGAGGGTGGGATATAAATCGAGGCAAATAGATAAAAAGAAATGGATGATTTATGAGCACCCTGAAGAAGTGATTGACACAACTAAAGAAAAGTTAACTCGATTGCAACTGGTGACTGAAAAGCCAGGGTTTTTTGGTATTTTTCACGTGTGTGTGTCTCTGTGTGCACGTGTATGAGTGTGCGCGCACCTGGAAGTCATGGCGACACCGAGCCCTACTTGGTGTGAGAGTTCTGCGCAGAGTAGTCAAGGATCAGATCTTGGTTGGTTAACCACAGTTCTTTATTTCCAATCTCTACATTAGTGCAGCATCTCGGATTATTGTCAGAGATGAGACAAATTATACAAGCGGGTCTATTATACCATTCCAAGGAGTTTGAATTACCCATAGGTAGCCAATCCCCTTAAGGGAAAATTGGCGGGCAAAAAGGTGTCCGGACCGTTTGGTTCTCACAGGAAAAGAGTGAGGTGTTAAGCAGTAAATTTCCTCTCCCAAACCAGACCCCTCAGATGTTACCAGTTCACATAACAATCAATGGCTTCAAGGTTTTTGCATGTGATAAGAGATGAGAGGCATCCTCCCTTGAAGTTCCTGCCGGAGCAGCTGGAATGCGGAGGCAGGGATGTGAGGCCTCCTTGTTCTCGCAAATCATTGTTGTCACCCTCCCGGTCTGGACAAGCATTAGTACATTACGGTTACATAGAATCCCAATACATGATAGATTACATAGGACAGGTAAAGGCATGCATGCAAACTATGAAAACTAGGAGAAGGAGGCCTGACTAATATATTGTCTGAATTTGCAGATTCTGACACTTGGGGGCTTGGTGGATATTCAGAGAGGTGGTTGAATTCAGCCTGCCCCTGCCGAGTCCCCGCTGCTGGTATTCCAAGGAGGTCTCCCATCCAAGTACTTGCTGCTCAGCTTCCGAGATTTGATGAGATCGGGTTTGCCCGGGCTATCCAGGTCAGGGCGAAAGCCAGTTTTAGTGAAGGAAAAGGTGGGAAGGAGGTAGGATTAAGTTGGATTAAACAAAAGGAGAGAGGACTGTCTGTGTAAAATTTAGATGGCCCAGGTAAGTAATATTAAACATGCAATTGGGGGTATAAAAAGATGATTATATACATAGAAAAGACCTGAAGACCCAAGAGGAATTCAGCTTAGGATAGAAAGTTATAAATTGAAAAGAACTGGGTGAAATCGAGACTGGTTATACAGAAGCAGACATAGATACTAATTGTTGTTTTACTCATGGTAAAGGGTAGACTCTGGCTTTTCAAAACTAGGCAAGAGAGCAAGATAGGTTCTGAACAGTTGGCAAGTCCAAATGTAGAAAAATCAAACAGATGAGAACAACGGAAGAAGAATATACGGACAAAGATTACTGCTGGATTGGAGTGGAGTGGTTTTAAAGAGAGACGATAGAAGCAGCAAAGTAACGTAAGGACTGAGATGGAAAGAGCTAAGGAAAGCCCGGGTAAGGGAAGGAATAATTAACCATGGAGGGAATTTAAAAATGCACAGTGAGTTACCTTGAGAGAGAGAGAGAGACGTGTGTGCACATTGCCATGTAGCGATCGTGGTCGTTTCCTGGAATGGTCGCAGCAAGACTAAAGAGTAGACTCCTGTAGCTCGGCGTCTTTCCGTGATTCTGCTTATTCTTAACAGCAGCAGTACTGGTTTTTACAGCTGAAGCACAGTATTCCAGGGCTTAAGCTAGCACTACGATCGGGTTCCCAGAACCGCCTGCTTCTTCCAGGGCCTAAGGAGGCCCGATTGGCAGTAACGAGGTCCAGGAATTTTTTGGTGGTGGCCCCGTCCTGGTGGAATGAGCTCCCGGATAACATCAGGGCCCTGCGGGACCTATTACAGTTCCGCAGGGCCTGCAAGACGGAGCTCTTCCGCCAGGCTTTCAAGTAGGGGCCGCCTCGATCTTATAGCCCTGGCCCGACTACTGAAAACTGCCAACGCACCAGCAGCACTAACGGGAATGCCCAGAAGAAGCTTGGTGATGCTGTGCTGCCCCCAGTCAGCGTTAACCGTAGTTAGTGAAGCTGCTGTGTGTATCTTTAAGTCAGCAGTTGCTCCTGGGAATTGTAGTCCCAGCTGCCCCCCCTCTCTGGTTGGCTCATCAGGTAACTTCCTGAGCCATCGGCGCGAAAGGAGTTTTTTAACTCTTCTTCCTCCCTTTGTCTACATCATACCTCAAGGAGTGAGGAATGCCATCCTCTTTTTACCACGGTCAAGAGATTTGAATCACAAGATGTAACTACACAGTTCAGCTCGTGAGTACTGATCTAACTGAATGCATGAAGTTTAATAAATAATTATTCAAGCTTATGGCTGTGCATTGAAACTTTCTAGAAGGGCGCTCAATATCAAACGTAGCTCACTGAGCGCCGGGACAGAAAAGACGCTGCTTGGGCAAGGATGCTGAAAGTCGCCATCATGTATTGTTTTTTAAAGTTTGTATTGTATTTTATACTATGCTTGTTTTATGGAGTTTTATAGGAAGTATGTTGTTAGCCGCCCTGAGTCCGCCAAGAGGCGGGGAGGGCGGGGTAAAAATTGAATTAATTAATGTAAGAGCCACCTAGAATAAACGTCAGGTGTTTGAGAGCCGCACGGCACGAACAAATGCTACACACACTTTTATTGAAAAATACGCGAATTTGGTTTTTATTAACATTAAATGAGAGTGCCAGAAATAAAAACAAAAGGGGTAAAAACAGATATTGATAATGATATTTATTTGTCCAATGATATTTGTAGGCTGGGGGGGGCTTTGAGAACTCATTTAAAGTTAAAGTTGCTTTCTTTCTCTGCTCCGCATTGCCTCAAGCCTACCCAGGAAGGGGAACACTGGCTGGGGAAGGGAAGACCGATCGGGGAGGCATGCTTATGTGTGAAAGAGCTGTATATGGCTCCTGAGCCACAGTCTGGCTACCCTTGGTCTGTATTACATAGATATTGCTGGCCTTAAATTCCTGACCTTCCCAACTAACTGCAGGGCTGTCTCCATGGAACTTTCTGGCCAAGGATGAGTTCTCCCCTCCCATACCAGATTCACAATTGAATTGTGTGAACTATTCTCGAGATGACTCTGACAAGTAACTTCCAGTCTGAAGAAGGATCGGCTGCCAACTGCAAAGCTGTCAGAGTGCCAGAAGATGAGAGCTGAGCTGCAATTTCCCTCTAAGATGGCTTTTCTCTTGGCAGGCTCCCATCGGAGAAAAAGGCAGGGTATAAATGTGTAAATAGAAGAAATGTAACTGATCCAATACTGCCTTACCAACTTGTTGTATATCTGGGTATGAGCTTGGCATAATTTTTTTATACTGCTTTTTGGATAAGGAAGGCGCCTCTGAAGCAGATGCTTTAACGAGATGCTGAGGACTGAACCTGGGACCTTCTGCATGCCAGACAGATGCTCTACCACTGAGCCACAGTCCCTCCCCAATTGTTATATAAGGGTTGCTGGCTTCCCACATTATACAGTGGCAGTCCTGGGGTCCAGGATTCTACTCAGTCTAAAACTATTTCCCAGCTCCTGAGGAGTACGTGCATAATGAAGAAAAAGAGATTGGAGTTATACCCCACCCTTCACTACCCAAAGGAGTCTCAGAGCAGCTTACAAACTCCTTTCTCTTCCCCTCCCCACAACAGACACCCTGTGAGGCAGGCGGGGCTGAGAGAGCTCTTTGGAGAACTGCCCTTGAGAGTTCAGCTCTGAGAGAACTTGTGACTGACCCAAGGTCACCCAGCAGATGCATGTGGAGGAACGGGGAATCAAACCCAGGTCTCCCAGATTAGAGTCCATACTCCTAACCACTACACCAAATTGGCTCTCACAGAGGAGTTTTCTATCTACCGTATTTTCCGCTCCATAAGATGCACTTTTCCTCCCCAAAAAAGTGTGTGGGGGGGGAAGTGTGTGCGTCTTATGGAGCGAATATGGAGCTTTTCTTACCTGTAACAGGGCTCTTTCTTCAGCGGGAACGCAGGGGAACGCCATTCAGGCTGAAATCCCAGCCTTCCCCGCCCTCCCTGCTGGGCCTGAGCTGTTAAGACTTAAAAGGGAAACGGCAGGAAAAACCCCACCAGGCTAAGTACTCTTTCCCTTTAAGTGCTTTTCCCCTTTAAGACAGCCAGCAGCAGAAAGACCCGCCCACAGATTAAGCTCCGTGGCTACTTTGCCCAGAAAGGCCTGGCTTTGCATGGCATGCCGACGTCTCTCTTCTTTCCTTTCTCTATCTTTCTTCCTTCCTTCCTTCCTTCCCTTTTTTCTGTCTGTCTATCTGTCTTTCTGTCTCTCTCTCTGTCCCCACCTTTCTTCCTTCCTTTCTCTTTCTCTCTCTCTCTCCTCCTCCTTCCTTCCTTTATCTCTCTCTTTCTCTCTTTTTCTTTCTGTTTCATTTTTTCCTGTTTTCCTCCTCTAAAAACAAGGTGCGTCTTATGATCAGGTGCGTCTTATGGAGCGAAAAATACGGTAGTTTTGCTGACATTTTTATCCTGCGCCTTCTCCAAAGGTCTCAGACCTTTGGGTACCCCCTCCTACACCATCCTCGTGTCAACTCTGTAGAACTAGGTCAGGCTGACAGAGAGGGTCGGACCCGCTGTCATCCAGCCAGCTTTATGTCAAAATCTTACCAGTTACACCGCGGCAGCCGCAGCGCCAGGAAGCGACAGAGCGCTTGCCTTAACCCCCAAAGGAGATGAAGAACTAAGTAGAAAACTTAGGCAGCCATTCGTCACCTCTCTGAAGTTCACAGGTCCGCTGGAAATTTTGCTGATGGAAGGGATTTTCCCTTTCCCCTTTACCACTGCAGGACTCCGGAGAGGCAGCCTATAAAATCCCCTAAACAAATTAGTCATAATAACTGCCCCTGGAAATGGTGCTCCTAGGAGACCTCTAGAAACATCATGAGCGAGGAAGCTGGAAGTCTGCAGCAGTGGGGGGCGGGGGGGGGAGTTGTTGAAAACTGACTCCCTTCCTGTCTGCAGAGGTCCTGCCCTAGATCCAGCCCCGCGATCCCCCCTCCCCGTCCCTTCTTGCCCCAAACTCAGCAGCACGATCTAGTTTATTTCTCCGTCAAAGTCCTGATTCCGCTCTTTATGCTTCCTCTGAGAGCACAGCAGCAGATTCTCAATTAGTTTGCGCTCTTAGTGGAGAGTGCTGACCCTTTGCCCTCGGAGGCCGCAGTGCAAATTGCCAGCCAAGGTATTCGGTGAGAGTCAGCTGACGCTGTTGTCAGCTTCTTGGCTTGTTTCTCCTTTTCAGATTGTCTCTGCAATGGCAAAGCATCTCTGCTCCCCCGCCCCGTTGACATCAAAAAGATTAAGGCGGGGGGTTTGGATTACAGAATACATCCTTGTGCATCCATATGCAACTAATCCCAGTTTATTTTTGCCTTGGTATGAATGCCCCTCTTGGGTTCCCTTTCCACAGTTAATTCTTTGCCTGTGTCTGAACTATGTTGCTGCTTACATCATGTCACTTAGGGCTGAGGGACTTGGGAATGTTTAGTCTGGAGAAGAGGAGGTTGAGGGGGTGGCATGATTGCTCTCTTGAAGTATTGGAAGGGCTGTGTCACTTAGAGGAAGGCAGGGAGCAGCTCCTGTTGGCAGCAGAGGAGAGGACTGGCAAGAATGGCTTGAGATTAAGGGCGGGAAGGTACCGACTGGATCTTAGGGAAAGCTTTTTCACAGTCAGAGTTGTTCCACAGTGGGATCAGCTGCCTAGGGAGGTGGTGAGCTCCCCCTCGCTGGCAGTCTTTAAGCAGCGGCTGGACAAACCTTTGCCAGGGATGCTCTAGGCCAGGGGTGGGCAAACTGTGGCTCGGGAGCCGCATGCGGCTCTTTCACATATATTATATGGCTCCCGGCAGGGTGGTTGGGGAAACTAAATATCATTAGCAAACAAATATCATTGGACAAATTAATATCATTATCAATATCTGCTTTTACCCCTTTTGTTATTATTTTTGGCCGTCTCATTTAATGTTAATAAAGCAAATTTGCTTGTTTTCCAATAAAAGCAGGTAATATTTGTTCATGTCTTGTGGTTCTCAAACATCTGATGTTTATTCTGTGCGGCTCTTACGGTAAGCAAGTTTGGCCACCCCTGTTCTAGGTGGCTCTTACGCTGAGCAAGTTTGCCCACCCCTGCTCTGGGCTGATTCTGCATTGAGCAGGGGGTTGGACTAGATGGCCTGTGTGGCCCCTTCCAGCTCTGTAATTTGCAGTGGACCTCCAAGTTTGGTGTAGTGGTTAGGAGCATGGACTCTAATCTGGGAGAACCAGGTTTGAATCCCCACTCCTCCACATGCAGCTGTTGGGGTGACCTTGGGTCAGTCACAAGTTCTCTCAGAGCTGTTCTCTCACAAGCAGTTCTCAGTCAGAGCTCTCTCAGCCCCACCTACCTCACAGGGTGTCTGTTGTGGGGAGGGGGAAGGGAAAGGAGATTGTGAGTTGCTCTGAGACTCCTTCAGATAGTGAAGGGCGGGGTATAGATCGAATCTCTTCTTCTTGTTCCCTAATGAGAGAGAGAGAGGAAAATTGTGCATGCACGGTGCCTCTGCGAAAACAAAGCACCGGCTGTAGTTGTAGTGCTGGGGAAAGGATCTGCACAGCAGTTGGGGGAATGAGTTGCACAGCAGCCAAGAGAGTACCTTTCTCAGCCAAGGAGGTTGTGCAAAAGCTGCATCTCCAGTCCCGCCTGCAGCACTTCAGCTGCCAACCATCTTTCACTTGCTCTGCTTTAGCTCTGGCTCCCCCCTCCCACAGAAGAATGCCGTGGCTTCTGCCGCTAATCCCACAGTGGGGCCAACTGCAGGGAGAAGGAACCCGGTTCCCCTTGCTCTGTGCCAGTTCCAGATCTTATTACAGTGCTGTCCAACCTTTTTGAGCCCATGGGCACCTTTGGAATTTTGACACAGCATGGTGGGCGCATCCACAAAATGGCTGCCGCAAGAGGCGGAGCCACCCAGAGAATGGCTGCTGCGGCTTACCTTCAGTTTGCACATGGAAGAGCCAGTTTGGGGTCGTGGTTAGGAGCGCTAACTCTAATCTGGGAGAACCAGGTTTGATTCTCCACTCCTCCACAGGCAGCTGGTGGTGTGACCTTGGGCCAGTCACAAGTTCTCTCAGAGCTGTTCTCTCACGACCGGCCCTCGAAAGAGCTCTCTCGGCCCCGCCTACCTCATAAGATGTCTGTTGTGGGGAGGGGAAGGGAGACTGTAAGCCACTCTGGGTAGTGAAGGACAAGGTATAAATCCAATCTCTTCTTCGTTATTGTTGTCTTTTTTCTTGTCTTCATTTATTGTGGCAGCCGCTGCCAAAGCAGTGTCCCACGCAAGACCTTGTTGGGAAAGCCCCACTTAGCCCCTCCCACTTTCTAAAACACTTGGCCGGAGCCACGGAAGGTGTTGGCCGGCACCATGGTGGGGACCCATTGGGTAACGGCTACCAAGTCTTGGTCTCCTGGCGGCAGCGGCAAGAAATTAAGAGAAGGGACGGAGCGAAAGCCTGTTTTGGAGCGGCGCAGAGCAATCCTGCGTATGTCCCCTTAAAAGTTAGTCACGCTGTATTCATGGGGCTTACCCTTGAGATAAGCAGGCACAGGACTGTAGCTTTAGGGGCCAGCTAGAGCAACAGGGAGAAAGAAAGTGCAAAATGCGATTGTATCCTGCTTCCCTTTGGCTGAAGGGCAGCCCCTGATCTGGAGAGGAACGCTTCTTTCATTCACTGACCCGCCTTCCCCCGTACCAAGTAAGAAACAAGAACAGCAATCCTGAGAAGATGGCCTCCCTATAACAGCCTGTTCACACGTTTAGTTTTTATGTGGTGGTCGGAGTATCAGCCTTAGACGGAGGCATCCTAGATTCAAATCCCCCCCCCTCCACTGCATGAAGCCCACTGAGTGATATTGGGCCTAAAAAGCCCACTGAGTGATATTGGGATAAAAATGTAATAAATAAATAAATAAAAATAAATACTTTGTGAACTGCTGGCATTAAAGTTGTGAGCAAGTGATTTGGCTACTGCATAAATTAGTTTGCTCCGGAGCCATTCCCCCTGAGTCAAACCTTGCTACGCTTTGCTTGCTTTGGGTTGCCATAGCTGTCGGGGGGAGGGGGGCTGTGTGAATGAGTGAGCGAGTGGGACCTTTGCTGCTAGGAGACATAACTTTCTTCACAAGTCGCGCCTCCTTTCCCTTCTTTCCATTTCCCAGGGTAAGATGTCCTTGAGAGCTTCTCTGTACCAGTTTGGACTGCTGATAACTAAGACCAGGGCTATTTTTGGGCAGGAACGCACAGGAACGGAGTTCCGGCTGGCTTCTGAGTTGGCCACGCCTGCAGCCTCCCTGCCCTCGGGTTCCCCAGGTGCCTTGCAAGCCACAGAGCGCCTGGGGAAGCCAAGCCGATCCAGGGAGGGAAGGCAGTTTAAACTGCCTTCCTTTTCTTGGGTTCCCCAGGTGCCCTGCAAGCCGCGGAGCACCTGGGGAAGCCGATCCTGGGAGGGAGCTGCGCGGTCAGGGGTGTGGCATAATATGCTAATGAGTTTTTCCTGTTGGGTGTGGCCTATTATGCTAATGAGTCCCCCCGGGCGTTTTCTACAAAAAAAAAAGCCCTGACTAAGACATATATCTTTCACTTGGTTGGGATGGCAACGTTAGGTGAGGTGTGAATGTGGTGTGCTTGGGGAGTGGGGAAGGAAGGGCTTTTGTCTGAATTATCTATAATAAGCTTGTACCCACCAAAAGTCTTCAGTTCTAACACAGTGACTTTCTGGATCTTGCATATATGTCAATAAACATATTGTCATGGACGTGGATGAGGGAGAGCTGACAGAGCTTGCAGAAACCGCAGCTGGCCCCTCTGAAGCAGCAGCGGAGGATAGCTGGCAGTTGCCTGTATCTGCGTTCTTCACACCTGGCTCAGCTAAGGGGGAAGAATTGCAAACTGAAAGTCCTCCTGACTCACCCTCACGTGTGACGTGGCAAAACTTAGCAACCAGGCAACCAGAGGCCAGGCTACAGGGAAGACGCTCAGCCCAGAGTTTTAACAGGACCCTGGGCGATCATGCAGCTGGCTAACTGGAAGCAGCATTTAACGCCACACTCTGGGCAGTACCCTTCACGGAAGCATCGAGTCAGCTTCGTGCCACCTTGCATCCACTTCGTCTCAGCTCTTACTCCTAGACCTTTGAACTTGGTTCTGTGTTCCTGGCTCCTGATTCCGGGAGGGGAAGGGAAAGGAGTTTGTAAGCCGCTCTGAGACTCTTAAGTGAGTGAAGGGCGGGATATAAATCCAATCTCTTCTTCTTCTTCTTCTTTGACTGGCTCCCCAGCCTGTGACACTTAATTACTGCCAAGAGAGAGTCTTTGAGATGAGTAACTGAGCTGGGAGTCTGACACTGAGCTAAGACAAAAGTGTGTGAGCCAGAGGCTAAAAGACTGTGAGCTAGCTCACACTAACTCAGCTTAGAGGGAACGCTGAGCCCCCCCCCCCCCCCCCCGACCAGTTGGTTGTGTGTTTGTTTTTGACTCTAAGGGAAGCTTTTGCGGACTGGAGCCCAGTTTGTACTTTTCCCACCTCAATTAAAATTAACTGCACTTCAGAAGACTTTGAAAAGCGCCCCCGCCTCCTTTTTGCAACCTGTTTGTGAGGAAAGGAGAGTTAAAGCATTTTAAGGTGTTGGGGATCCAGATGAAGCGAATGAGTCTTCCACCATCGAGGCTTTCACAGTTCCCCAGCATAGGTGGGAAACGGCTTCCTCTGTCTGACGACATGATGAATCGTTTCTCTTAATTGTGCTGCATCTGCCTTTTTAGAGCTCCCTCCTGACCCATATCTAGCAGGTGGAAAACTGCATGTCTTTTAATTTCAGATGCGATAGACTCTCCTAAAAGGAGCTAATGGAGGCAGGTTGTGTCGCTGATGAGTCCGTAAAATTGTTTCGCAAATCTCTTTGGGATGTGAAATGTCCAGAAACTTCGTTACTATGGTTGGGTGGGGGGAATCCTTTTTTTTTTTAATTATTTGAGTTGGGGCAAATTGAACTATATGCAAAACATGCAAGACTTTCTTTCTTATCCAGCCTAAATTTTTGTTTCTTCTTTGACAACATTAAATGCGTCACTTACAACTTAGAATACAAAACAAAAGAGAAAGAGTCCAGTAGCTCCTTAAAGGTTTCCCTTACTCGAGTCGAAAGCCAGTCGAATCCGACTCTAGGGGGTAGTGCTCATCTCCGTTTCCAAGCCAAAGAGCCAGTGCTATCCGAAGACTTTTTCCTTGGTCACGTGGCTGGCATGACTAAACGCTGGGGCGCATGGAACGCTGTTACCTTCCCACCAAAGCAGTTCCTATTTCTCTACTTGCAGTTTCTTGCTTTCTAACTGCTAGGTTGGCAAGATCTGGGGCCAGAGATGGGAGCTCACTCTGTCACGCGGCATTCGGGTCTCGAACAGCCGAGTCACTGCTCACTTCAGTATATAAAGTAGTACTATGGCGTGCTTATAAAATTCTAAAGTATATAAACTTTAAATTTTAATATTTAATTGTTTGAATTTTATATATCGTTTCCCTGTCACGATATTTTATGTGACCTCGTAAGCCGCCCTGAGCCCTCTCGTGGGGAGGGTGGGATATAAATCAAAGAAATAGAATATAAATAAATGAATAATTTTTTAAATAAAAGCAGAGTTATGAATATCTCAGTAGCAGAGAGACTTGGAAGCTGTTATTCACCCTGAGCTACATTAACATATGTATCCTGGGTTTTGGCATCAGAGAAGCAGGGAAAAATAAAATAGAAGACAGTTTCTGTAATAAATGTAAAAATACTACTGTGTTTTGACAGATACTATCATGGTATGACAAAGAAGGAGTTCTTGGATTTATTTATTTATTATTTATTTCATGAGATTTATATCCCGCCCTCCTCACCAATGGCGGGCTCAGGGCGGCTAACAACACAAAAGTAACACAAACAATGTCAATAAAACAGTTAAACTTATACCACAAGATCAGCAGCTACAATTTATCTTCAAGTGTATCAGGTCAGCACTCAAATGTAATCCCTGTGTGAGTGCAGATGTCCTTGCCGGCAGATGGAATTGGGCCAGGGCCAGAATGTAGGCATTAGGCGGCCCCTACTTGAAGGCTTGGTGGAAGAGCTCCGTCTTACAGGCCCTGCGGAATAGTAACAAATCCCGCAGGGCCCTGATGTTCTCTGGGAGCTCATTCCACCAGTAATATTGACGAACTTTTAAAGATTGATCTTGATAGTGTATTATCATGAACATTGCAAACTTATCGTGGACAATAAACACATCCTTGGCAGTATGCTTTATATGTCTACAGTGTACACAGGAATCTATATACTAATAGCCAAGTTGCCCCCTCCATGCGGATATCTAAATCCGCACAGGGGGGCACTTGAGGGGCAGGGAGATTTTTCTGCACATGTGGGGGACTCCCTATGTGTGCAGAAAAATCTTAAAAGTGAAAAAAAACTTTTTTTGGGGGGATATTTAAATCCCCCCAAAAGTTAAAGAGTGTTTCCTGCGCATACCCAACGCTCTGGGAAGTACAGCTGGCTTGGTGGCTCTGAGCCACGTGGGCCTCGCCGTGGCAACCAGGGGAGGGGGGAGAGATCGGTGGGCCCCGCAGCTCACTGTTGTTGCCTGGGGGGGGGAGGAAGCCTTACCTTTGGCTGCTGCTCCACGTGGAGTCCTTCTCTACCCACCCCCCCAGGTCCCACGTCTTGTTATTATCTAATGCTGTTGATTGTTTTACACAAATGTCTCCGCATGATGAGGCTTGGCTGTGTAAAACCTTGTCCTAAAAAGTATTTTCATACCCCAAAGGAGAAACATGTTTTATAGGAGCTTTTGACAGTGCTTAATTTTTCAGTCTTTTCCACTGAAAAAACCTGGGGGTGGGCAATCCTTGGATCTAACGTTGGACCTCCGTGCTTTCTTCCCGAGCCACCCTTGCCCTGTCTGGTTCCAGAACTGCTTAACAGAACATAGGTGATGAAAACAGCATTTTTTGAGACTCATGAGGGTTTGTGCGAATGTCTGCAGGCTGAGCCTCGGTTTCACAATACTTCTTAGACCTGTATGATTTTTGCAACATCTGAATGATTCACTTTTATTATTAAGTAAACTGAAGACTCTTTGCTATCAACACTGATTCGAGTCTCCGTGTCTCCTTTTGGGAGGTCTGAGAGAGGCCCAGCCTCTGTATGTAAAGGTGCTGATCCGTTAACGCCAACTGCTGATTAATAAGAGCTAATATTTCCCCAGTATTGATAACATTATAAAGCAGCCAGGCTAACAGTCTTGTGTGTGGGCCGGTTTAGACACGGATCGCATCCAAGTGGTACTTTTCCTGGACTCTGTGATATCGGTGATAGGGACTGAATGGTTGGACAAGACTTGGTACACAGCAAGGCACCGTGTCAGGGAGAAGGCTGCTGAGCCCCAGGGCAGTCTAGTTTTCTTTGTACGGGGAGGTTTATCCAAACTTTGGGAAGGGGGGGGGGAGATAAAAAGGCAGCACCCACCCGAAGCTTAAGCCTAACCATATGATTCTCTGGCCCATGTTGGAGCAACAATCACACCCTGGGTGCACATATATTTTTAAATGCCTGTTCTGATAGGAATTTTTCAGTCCTTAGATAACAAACCGTTGCACTCTGAAGAAAAACTGATTAAAAACTGTATGTAATAATGCTGGAATACAAAACACAAGGTGAAGTAGTTAAGAAGAGGAGATTGGATTTATACCCCACCCTTCACTACCCGAAGGAGTCTCAGAGCGGCTTACAAACTCCTTTCCCTTCCCCTCCCCACAACAGACTCCCTGTGAGGTAGATGGGGCTGAGAGAGCTCTGACAGAAACTGCTCTTTTTCAAGGACAGCTGTGCCAGAACTACAGCTTGCCCAAGGTCATCCAGCAGGCGCAAGTGGAGGAGTGGGGAATCAAGCCCGGTTCTCCCAGATTAGAGTCCGCGTACTTAAACCACTACACCAAACTTCTATGGTTAAATAAATGGGCACAAAACCTAGGTCATAGTATTGATTTAGACCAATGGTTACAGGTGTGGAAAATAAATGTTAAAATTACTAAAGCAATTTCATATAAAGAAAATATTTACAAAATGTTTTATAGATGGTACATGACTCCAGATATGTTAGCAGAATGTTATCCTGAATTACCTAATACTTGCTGGAAATGTCAAAAAGGTTGTTGGTTCATTTTTCCATATGTGGTGGACACGTGATAGAGTTAAAAAGCATTGGGCTTGGATCCATGAAATGTTACAAAAAATGTTAGGTTGTACCATACCTTTTACACCTGAATTATTTTTACTGAATATAAGACCAGACAATTGTAAAAAAACAAGACTTTTATTATTCATGTATTGACAACTGCAAGAATATTGTACGCTAAGTACCGGCGAAAAGATAAAATGCCTTCAAAAGAAGAAATGATAAGCAAAACTCTTGAAACTGCTGAGATGGACAAATTGACTTTATTTTTGAGAGGACAAGAGGAAGGGAAATTTCAGACTACATGGTCAAGGTTTTGTAAATGGTTGGAAGATAACAGCAAATGAACTATACAGACTTGGGGATATTACAGAACTTTTTAAAACACAAAGCAGAATATATAGTCAACCGAGATGGTGTTAAAATTGGCTAACATACACCTGGATATTGTAGGTGAGAATTTAACTGATATAACAAAGATGTAAAATGGAACCCCCAAACTTTTTTGTTTTGTTTGTTTGTTTATGTTTGTTCGGTATTAAAATAAAAAAACTTTTCCCCCCCAAAAAAGAAGAGAATGATGTTCATGGACTCAGCACCGTAAACATTCTCAGACTCCAGGGGTGGGCAATTGTTTTGGCTCGGGGGCCACTTTGGTGTAGTGGTTAAGTGCGCGGACTCTAATCTGGGAGAACCAGGTTTGATTCCCCACTCTTCCAGTTGCACCTGGCTGGATGACCTTGGGCAAGCCATAGCTCTGTACCAGCTGTTCCCTCAAGGACAGCTTGGGAAAGAGTTCTCTCAGCCCCGCCTACCTCACAGGGTGTCTGTTGTGGGGAGGGGAGGGGAGGGGAAAGGAGTTTGTAAGCCGCTCTGAGACTCTTAAGTGAGTGAAGGGCGGGATATAAATCCAATCTCTTCTTCTTCTTCTTTGTGGGAGCGGAGGTTAGCAGAGGGCTGCACCTTTTAAAATGATTGCATTCATTAGTTAACTTTGCATTTCAGAAAAGGTATAAATTGTATCATAAAAATCAATAAACATAAATTAAATAAAATATAGTGGTAATTTAGTGGTAAAATAGTAGTAAGCCAGGAGGGAGTGGGAGCCTTCCTGACCTTCTCAGACAGAGGCCTGACCGAAACCATGTGGCCGACGGCGGGCCGCAAAAAAACTCTGTGGCGGGCCGTATGTGGCCCCCTGGGCCGCAATTTGCCGACCCCTGTCATACTCTGTTATGTCACTCACATGTAAATATAGAGAGATATACTGTTGTGTGTACCCTGAACTGGAGGTTCCAGGCTAGCCTAATCTTGTCCGATCTCGGAAACTAAGCAGGGTCGGCCCTGGTTAGTACTCGGGTGGGGCAGAGGCAAGCAGCGGCAAACCACTTTTGAACTCCCTTGCCTTGAAAACCCTGTAGAGTTGCCGTAAGTCAGATGTGACTCAGCGGCACTTTCCGCCACACTGTCTGTAAAAGGGTTCTGTTTTTTCCCCTTCTCCTAGGTCCTGGGATATTTACCAACACTGCTGGATTGCATAAATTTGCAGACATAATCCAGGTAAAAAGCTGTTGTTTCCTCCTGTGTATTTGACAATGACGGAAGGGAGGTGTTGAGAGGTCACATACGCTGCGTTAAAATCCAGAGCCGGTCTGTCATGGGGTACGGAGAGATCCCCATAGCAGAGGATTTATGGAAACGAGGGGTAAAGTGGTTACCAGGGAAATGGCGAGGTCAAAATCCCTTCAGTTGCAATCCCATATTCAGCATGCCTAGAGACAATTAATATGATATGGGCTGTTGGCTGTGGCTTGGATGTTGCAGGGAATGCAGTCATCATCGTCCCCCCGTCCCCCCCCCCCCCCAATTTCCCCGCAGCATCAGGGCTCTTCTGTGCACATTCCAGAGTTTCTCTGTCTTTCCTGTGGTTTTTCCTAAACCTGCCTTGCTGTGATGTTAAGAGAAAGACTGCAGCAATGATGATGACCCATATGGATGGGAATGTCCAGATCTTCCATGGACTCTTCCTCATCGATACCATTTTCCCGGCCCTAGTCCCATATGGTTTGTTTATCTATTTATTTATTCAAATTTATATCCCGCCCTCCCCTCGAACGGGCTCATGGCGGCTTACAAGGGCACACTGGCCACTTCGATACGCTAAAAACAGATAAAATCCAATCTAAAACAGTTCCAATAAATAACATAATTTACCATAAAAAGCTTCCAGGTATCATGTACTCAGATGGCTACCCAATGGTAAGGTCCGAGCCTCCTTACCACCAGGCCTGGGCTACACTGGGCCAGCTACATCACAGATGGCATACGTGATGGGTGGCATCACTAGTGGCGGCTCCTATTCGAAGGCCTGGCGGAAGAGCTCCGTCTTGCAGGCCCTGCAGAACTGCATTAAGTTGCCATTCCCCCCCCACCCCATGGGAGAGTTTCTTCTTCTTTTAAATGGCAAATGACTCATTGCTATAACAATATGTCTGCTAGTTCCTCTGAATTCCCAGTTTTTTTTTTAAATAAGTCTTTAGCCCCTTTTATTGGCAGTAAAAGATGGACTGCATTGAGCAGGGGGGTCGGACTAGATGGCCTGTATGACCCCCTCCAACTCTATAATTCTATGACTTGCTGTTTTAAAAAACGAAAGCCCTGGACTCAAATGTTGTCCTAGAAGATAAGATTGTTATAGCATTGAAAATCCCCTCCATCACACAGGGCGGGAGGGATGACTGCCACAGAAGACTGACGCCTGGAAAAATGTGGGGAAACCCACCTTGCGGAAGCCTCATTGCTGCTGTGCTGAACTGGCAGCTGTGGCGGTGATGGGGAAACCACACAAGTCTCTGATTATGTGGAAAACACCTAGGTCTTGAGATGTAATTGACTGTGTCTGCCCATGATTGGGGTTTGGAGTGTGTGTGTAAGTTGATGTAATACTGAGAGAAGAATTTCTGCCTGCCTGTCAGCAGCTGAGGCCGCATTCTGTGGCCGTGCATATTCCATGCCCTTGGTGTGGAGCTTTAAATGGCATTTTACTGCTTGCAATACGGGCAAAGTTCCAGTTTATGTCTGGTGTTTGTCAGTTTAGCAGTATATTCAGTAGCAGTTTGGCAGAACACCAGATGTACAACTGGAGGTGGGGGGGTGAGTGGGAATGGCACTGAACTAGCGTGATCAAAACTTTTTCAGTACCCCCCCCCCCCAATAAAGGAGACCTAATGGGAGCCACCTTGTCAGTTCCACTCTTTAGAAACCACTTGGATTCTCTGCGCTGTTGTTGGCCCTCCAGAGGAACTGGTTGACCCCTGTGTGAGACACGATGCTGGGCTAGATGGATCACTGGTCTGATCCAGCAGGGCTCTTCTGATGTTCTTATGAAGTCCTCAGCCTCCATGTCCTGTTGTTGGCCCCCCAGAGGATCTGGTTGGCCCCTGTGTGAGACAGGATGCCTGACTAGTTGGACCACTGGTCTGATCTAGTAAAGCTCTTCTGATGTTCTTATGAAGGCCTCGGCCTCTCTGCCCTGTTGTTGGCCCTCCAGAGGAACTGGCTGGTCGCTGTGTGAGACAGGAGGCTGGACTAGAGGGACCACTGGTCTGATCCAGCAGGGCTCTTCTTATGTATAAGAACTGGCTGGTCGCTGTGTGAGACAGGAGGCTGGACTAGATGGATCACTGGTCTGATCCAGCAGGGCTCTTCTGATGTTCTTATGAAGTCCTCAGCCTCCATGTCCTGTTGTTGGCCCCCCAGAGGATCTGGTTGGCCCCTGTGTGAGACAGGATGCCTGACTAGTTGGACCACTGGTCTGATCTAGTAAAGCTCTTCTGATGTTCTTATGAAGGCCTCAGCCTCTCTGCCCTGTTGTTGGCCCTCCAGAGGAACTGGCTGGCCACTCTGAGACAGGACGCTGGACTAGATGGACCACTGGTCTGACCTGGGAGTCTTATGACTTCACTGCACCAGCAGGGCTGTCCGCATAGTTTCATGCATAACGGTCGTCATCCGGAGCTTTCATGTGCAAACTCACTTCTTCAGATACATAGAAACAGAAGACATCAAGCATTACATATACATAGCAGTGGAAAAGAGCAAGAGTTCAGGTAGCAGGTAAGGATGTTGCCAGGAAGGGCCAATTAGAGTCAAGATGAATAAGTAACTGAGCAGTAAATATAGCTAAGACTAGATGAAGGCAATTGGTAAGACCTGTGGATAGCAGCAAATTAGCATACATCATAATAAAGGAGTTTACAAACAGATGTGAGAACTGAATGACGTTAGCATGTGTAGTGAGATAAGAAACCAATGTCTCTGTTAAGCCCTGGGGGTTCCATTATCTGTTGTTAAGCTTCTTATTTTTTAAGATTTCCCCTCTTTGCTCCAGAAATAGTTTCATAGTTCTATTCATTTATTAAAATATGTATACCCCACCTTTCATTTTGGCTCAAGGCATCTTAATAAGAATTAAAACAGATCATGAGAGGTAGGGCAGGAAGGGTTGCATCTGTGCTTAGTTCTCGTGGTGCTTTTTTACACGCCCAGGGAAATACTAATCACCGCTTTGGAGTCAGGAAGCAATTGTTCTCCAGGCCAGTTTGGCCAGGGATCTTGGAGGGATTTTTTTGATCATTTTCTGGGCATGGAGCAGGGGGTCACGGGTTGTGGTACATAGTTGTGAATTTCATGCATTGTGCAAGAGGTTGAACTAGATGACCTTGGAGTTCCTTTGCAACTCTATGATTCTATGATTCTGGATTGAAACCAAATAACCCCCTGAAAAGATGTCAGCTATGCTTATCTCCTCAAAAGTCCTGGCAAACAAGCAAGCTCCTAAAGATTTCGAATGAGGGGGCTCCCCTCACCACCTCAGGGAGCCCATTACACAGTGTGGGAGCCGCGATGGAAAAGGCCAAGGCTCTGGTTAATACCAGGCAGGCCACCCTGTATCAGGGAACAGCCAGCAGATGGCAGCTGGTTCCTGAAGGTTAGCATATTTTTTGTGTGTTGTAAAGAAGATAGAAGGCTGAATACATAGACAGCAGCTGCGCAAGAAGGGAAAGCAAAACGTTCATCCATTGCCACACTGCAGCCCCTACTTCTTTTTTAAAAAAAGAAGAAAGGGGAGAACCATAAAATCCAGCAACTAACTAAAAAAAAAAGTGGGAAAGAGCACCTTTTTTTTTATATATAAAATTTTTTATTAGTTTTTCAACTATTTCTAAAACTACACAGCTAAGTTCTAAGCTAAATTACCTTATACAGAAAATGCTGAGTAAAATAATCATTTTTAGCAGATTAATAAATTTGAGAAACAAAAATTCTTGGTTTAACTAGTTACATATGCTACTGCTTCGAAACATCACATAGCTGATTTGCTGGTACACATAACTTTGGAGCACGCTTATTTCCCATTAACATATACTTAGTGTTCGTCTTTTAACAACAAATAAAAAGTTTATTTCTTCTTTCGTTCTCTTATCTTTTTAGTCTCTTCCAAAGGTTTTGGAGCCGCAGCTCCCTTCTCCGAGTCTGAATTATCTTCTTCACTTTCTGAGCTATCCAAGCCGTTTATACTTTCCTGCTGTGCAAGCGAATCGTCTGAGTCTCTCTCTTTTTTCTTTTTCTTGCATTTTTCCAAAAAGGCTCTCGCTTGTTCAACAGAATCAATCTTAACATTCTTTTCTTTGAAGCTGAAACACAGTCCCTCTGGAGTATTCCATCTGTATATAATTGATTCAGACTGGAGCCATGTAGTTAAACTTCTGTAGGCTTTTCTTCTTTTTCTTATTTCAAATGGAATGTCCTTTAGTACCTTGATGTCTTCCTCCTGGATCTTCAGCGTTGTTCTGTTGGTGGCTCTTAAAACCACATCCCTTGTTGATCTTTTGGAGAATCTTATAATAATTTCACCTGGCAGGTTTTTCTTTTTGACTAGCTCTGGATAGGTCCGGTAAACCAAATCCATGTCGTTTATTAATTCCTCCGCTTAGAAAGAGCACCTTTTTAAAAAAGCAACTCTGAATACCAGTGCCAGGAGGCAATGTCAGGGGAAGGCCTCGGCCTCTGTGCCCTGTTGTTGGCCGTCAAGAAGAAATGGTTGGCCACTGTGTGAGACAAGATACTGGACTATCTTGAGCCAGTTTGGTGTGAGAGCCAGTTTGGTGTAGTGGTTAAGTGCGCAGACACTAATCTGGGAGAACCGGGTTTGATTCTCAACTCCTCCACTTGCAGCTGCTGGATGACCTTGGGCAAGCCATAGTTCTGTCAGAGCTGCTCTTGAAAAAGAGCAGTTTCTGTCAGAGCTCTCTCAGCCCCACCGACCTCACAAGGGTGTCTGTTGTGGGGAGCGGAAGGGAAAGGAGTTTGAGAGCTGCTCTGAGACTCCGACTGAAGGGTGGAACATAAATCCAATCTCCTCCTCCTTCTGCTACTACATGGACCACTGATCTGATCCAGCAGGGCTCTTCTTATGTTTTTAAGTGGGGAGAGCTATATATAAGTAGAAACAAAAATATAACAGTGATGGCAGATCTGCACCTAAGTTTCTGTAAAATGTTCCCAAATATCTAAAGTCCATACACAGTTGTCTTCTATATGCCATACATTCAAATACTGATAAAGTTGTAATGTCCTCAGTCCACTGATTCACCCGAGATGGGCATTTATCTCCCACGTTGTTATACAAGTCTTTTAGCTATAGTAAGGGCACAGCGGGTCCATTTCCATTGACCGTTGGTTATCTTCCAAAAGATGGGCAGGCAGTTCAAAAGCATATAAGCACCCTCAAAAAACCGGTGAATTTTCAAATACAAAATTCACTCTGAAATACTTTTTTGCCCAAGTGAGTGCAGCGTTTGACACTTTTAAATATATATATATATGTTGCTTCAGCCAAGTTTACTTGCAAGTAAGTATGAATTGCGCTGTTTGGGAGAAGTGGGGCAACAATATTATAAGAGCTCAGACATGAGAGGCAGATCTCAGTCCGTAAAATCCAGGTTGCAGGCTCATGCGGCTGCATTTTGCCTTGGGCCATGTCGGGAAGAAAGAGAGGAGAGTTAACCCTTCAGCCTCCCTTTGGTTTTTTTTCTATTTGAAATCTGGCTCCCTGCCTCGTCACTAGCGTTCTAAAGGAGAAGGCCGATGCCCTTTAAAAACACCCAGTTTCCCCTTTAAAGTGATGATAACAGAGCAAGGGAGCCCAGTTTCAAATAGGGAAAGTAAAGGGAGGTTGAAGAAGGAGTACCCCTGTGTTCCTCAAGTGAATTCTGACAGCACTTTCAAATGGAATGTGTTCATTTCCTGTGTTATAGCAGTGCTTTCTGGCAAAGGAAGAGAACTAAAATGCAAACTGCAACAACTTTTGGGATACCTTGTGTATGTCCCTTTGAGATCTTCATGTAGTTCTCCTGATATACCACTGGGAGGAGCTGGCTCTCCAGTCTGACGCAGAGCCGCACTTCAGAGGAAAGGGTGTCTGGATAAGAAGTATTCTATAGTTCTAATCCACAATCACAAGAAGGATGCTGGTGGTTGCGGTCTGTTCCTTTGCTGGGGGGGGGGGGCTGGAAGAAGAAGAAGAGATTGGATTTATATCCCGCCCTTCACTCACTTAAGGGTCTCAGAGCGGCTTACCAACTCCTTTTCCCTTCCCCTCCCCACAACAGACACCCTGTGAGGTGGGTGGGGCTGAGAGAGCTCTTTCCCAAGCTGTCCTTGAGAGAACAGCTGGTACAGAGCTATGGCTTGCCCAAGGTCATCCAGCCAGGTGCAAGTGGAGGAGTGGAGAATCAAACCCGGTTCTCCCAGATTAGAGTCCGCGCACTTAACCACTACATCAAACTGGCTCTGAAAACATCAGTGGATGTGGATAAGGTTCGGTGTAGGAGCAAAGACTAGCAGGAGGATAGTAGATAACTGTGAAATATTGTAACTCAATAACTCAATATCGTAATAGATAACTCAGTGAAAATGTCGAGACAGTGTGCGACTGCATTGAAGAAGGCCAACGCTATGCTGGGGGTCATTAGGAAGGGAATTGAAAACAGATCAGCCAGTATCCTAATGCCCCTGTATCAATCGATGGTGCGACCTCATTTGGAGTACTGTGTACAGTTCTGGTCGCCACACCTCCAAAAAGATATTATAGCATTGGGAAAAGTGCAGAAAAGGGCAACTAGAATGATAAAATGGTTGGAACACTTTCCCCTTGAAGAAAGGTTGAAGCGCTTGGGGCTCTTTAGCTTGGAGAAACGACGGCTGAGGGGTGACATGATCGAGGTTTATAAGATTATGCATGGGATAGAGCAGGTAGAGAAAGAAGTCCTTTTCTCCCTTTCTCACAGGACAGGAACTCGTGGGCACTCCGTGGAGTTGCTGAGCAGTCAGGTTAGAACAGATAAAAGGAAGTCCTTCTTCACCCAAAGAGTGATAAACATGTTCACTGCCACAGGAGGTGGTGGCAGCTACAAGCATAGATGGCTTCAAGAGGGAATTAGATAAACATCTGAAGCAGAGGTCCATCAGTGGCTATTAGCCATAAGGTATAGATAGGAACTCTCAGTCTGGGGCAAGTGATGTTCTGTATTCTTGGTGCTTGGGGGGGGGGCAACAGTGGGAGGGCTTCTAGTTTCCTGGCCCCACTGCTGGACCTCCTGAGGGCACCTGGTATTTTTGGCCACTGTGTGACACAGAGTGTTGGACTGGATGGGCCACTGGCCTGATCCAACATTGGCTTCTCTTATGTTCTTATATGGAGCAGAAGTCCCTCAGTGGCTATTAGCCACAAAGTATAGATAGGAACTTTCGGTCTGGGGCAAGTGATGCTCTGTGTTCTTGGTGCTTGATGGGGAGGGAGACCACAGTGGGAGGGCTTCTGGAGTCCTGCCCCCACTGCTGGACCTCCTGAGGGCACCTGGTGTTTTTGGCCCCTGTGTGACACAGAGTGTTGGACTGGATGGGCCACTGGCCTGATCTAACATTGGCTTCTCTTATGTTCTTATGTTACCCACAAGGTAAAGATAGGAGCTCTCAGTCTGGGGCAAGTGATGCTCTGTATTCTTGGTGCTTGGGGGGGCAACAGTGGGAGGGCTTCTAGTGTCCTGGCCCCACTGCTGGACCTCCTGAGGGCACCTGGTGTTTTTGGCCACTGTGTGACACAGAGTGTTGGACTGGAGGGGCCCTTGGCCTGATCCAACATTGGCTTCTCTTATGTTCTTATGTTCTTGAGGAGAGGGGCAGGATTTGGAGCTGGGTTTGTGAGATCTGTGCATGATTAATGCTCAGTTGCTGCTTTTGCAGCCCTCTCTGTATCTAAGCAATTATGGGTAGGAGCTGTGGCTCGGTGGCGGGGCATCTGCTTAGGACGTAGAAGGTCCCAGGTTTAATCTCTGGCATCTCCTGTCTAAAGGATCAGGTTGTGGGCTTCCTCCCCAGACCCCGCAGAGGTCCCGCCACTCTGAACAGACAACAAGGGCTTTGTTGGGATTCAGTGTCTTGATTCTGTATGAGGCAGTTTCATGTGTTATAACTGAAACCATGCCTGAGTAGGAAACTGATCTGAGGCGGAGAGGGAAACTCCTGTTTCGTAGGGTGTGGGGTTTGAGTCACTTGAACGCATCCCGGACTGTTTGCTTACCAGTGGTCATGGGGTAAAGAGCAAACCCTCCATGAAAGCATTCCCCCCCACACACCAAAGGTGTGTGTATTCGGGAGAGTCAGGGCTCCTACACCTCAGTTCTTCCCATAGCTGGCTGGCTGTTTTCCTATCAATTAGATTCCTCGTAGAAGAGAGATTTGTGGCACATGCCCCCATCCCCTGTATCTTCAGTAGTTTTGGCTGTTTCATCCTTGTTGAAGGAGCTCTTTCCAGAAGTACTTGTGCGCAGGCGACTGCAATAAATTTACTAATTAAAATATTTCAATCGCATCTTTTCTCAAGGTGGCTGATACAAAATACTTAAAACATTACAGATTGAAACCCAATGACATAAAAAACCCAAATATCCCCCCCCCCCAAAAGCCCTGGCAAACGAACAAGGCTTGTAGACCCCCTTGGAGCTATCTGAGGAGGAGATAACCTTTTACCTTATTGCCATTTTTTTTTTAAGTAGCAAAGCCATCTTGAAAGCTACTTAGAAGGTATATGGTGTCGTAGAACTCTTGGGGCCAGCGTGATCATAGAATCATAGAGTGTGAAGGGGTCCCCAGGGTCATCTAGTCCAGCCCCCCGCACAATGCAGGGAGTTCACAAGTACCTCCCCCTGCACATCTGCAGTTACTCCTGTTCGACGCCCAGAAGATAACAGAAGCCTCCAGGATCCCCAGCCGAACTGGCCTGGAGAAAAATGGCTTCCTGACCCCAAAGTGGCGATCGGCATTTCCCTGGGCGTGTAAGAAAGGGCCGCGAGAACTAAGCACTGACGCAGCCCTTCCTGCCCTTCCTCTCATGATCTGCCCAAGTTCACAGAATCAGCATTGCTGTCAGATGGCCCTCTAGCCTCTGTTTGAAAGCCTCCCGAGAAGCAGAGTCCACCACCTCCCGAGGAAGCCTGTTCCACTGAGGAACCACTCTAACTGTCAGGAAGTTCTTCCTAAGGTTTAGCTGACAACTCTTCTGATTTAATTTCAGCCCGTTTGTTCTGGTCCAGCCTTCTGGGGCAACAGAGAACAACTTGGCTTCATCCTCTTTGTGATGATTAAACAGCTTTTGGAGATGGGTGTGATGATGGGCTCGTGGTTTCCGGATTGCCCCACAGGCACTTAACGTCCAAGGGCAGTCTCTTCCTCCTCTGTCATCTCGGCTGGTCTCAGGGCTCAGGGCTGAACGGCTGCGGGGGTGCACATTGGAATAGCTTCCACTGCTTGGGGAATTCCTCCATTTTCCTTCCTTCCTTCCTTCCTTCCTTCCCTCCCTCCCTCCCTCCCTCCCTCCTTTCTTTTTTAAAAAGGAAATTTTATTAGTTTATAAAAATACAAACATACTGTTATTTTCCACAAATAAGAAGGGGGGGAATTCCTCCATTTCTGAGGTGGATAGGGGCTGGAAGCGTACTAGAAGTGGTGCCAATCCATCTGTGTCACCATTTGGTTAAAACTCATAGCTGTGAGTTTTAGTCCCATGAGCATGCCTGTCAAGAGTCACCAGATGAAAGTCATCTCCTGGTGCCAAATGCACAGCTGCTGAATTAGAACATCTTCTGATCTTGGTCCAAAAAGCACCTGTGTGGCTATCTCAGTCAAAGCTAAAGTGTCCCCCTGGGGGGGGCCCATCCTCCTCCTTCACCCCACTTGAGAGAGTCCAGTCTGAATTCCTGAGAGCATTATTACAGTGTGTGCAAAACACTTGGGTGAGATTGGAAACAGGAATGCTTCAGGTAGAGGCTAGAATTCAGATCCTCTCAATTTTTTAAATGGGTCGCAGGAAGTATAAACCCCAGGGGTCTGTTCCCTTTAATCCTTCAGGACTAATTCCAGCTGGCATAGAGAGGTCTTTAATTCCATCTAGGCTGCTCCTCCCTGAGCCCTTCTGGATCTCGGTGTAAAGGTGAAGGTTTCCCTTGCTTGAAAACCAGTTGAATCCGACTCTAGGGGGCAGTGCTCATCTCAGTTTCCAAGCCGAAGAGCCAGCGCTGTCCAAAGACATTTCCGTGGTCATGTGGCCAGCATGACTAGACGCCAAGGCTCATGGAATGCTGTTACCTCCCCACCGAAGCGATACCTATTTATCTACTTGCAATTTCTTGCTTTCAAACTGCTAGGTTGGCAGGAGCTTGGACCAGAGATGGGAGCTCACTCTGTCACGCGGAACTCGGGTCTCGAACCGCCGAACTACCGATCTTCTGGTTTGCAGTTCAGCATCTTAACCACTGGGCCACCACGGCCCCTTCACAGTATAGACTGGGCAAAACCACTCATTAAGCAGAGAGTAACTGACACTGAAAAACAAATGAATATTCTCAGTTCTCCTGGCTGTTGCTCTCCAGCAAAGACCAGATATATAGCTGCTCCTGCAGACCCCCAAGGAAGTCCAGGGTCACTACACAGAGGCAGACAAGGGCAAACCACCTCTGAACATCTCTTGCCTTGAAAACCTTACGGGGTCACCATAAGTTGAGTGTGGCTTGACAGCATATTCCACCTCCACCACATCACAGTTAGGAGGCGTCCATCCCACCTGCAGCAGGGCCACCTTTTGGCCCAGATGTGTTTACTTCTGGCTGGGTGGGTGGATCATGACACAGATGTGCCATTCAGCTCCCCGCCCCCATTTAATTTTTTTTTTAAATTACACCCCGAACAAAATATTACTATGATAAAATAGCTTTACTGGAGTTGTTAGCATATATCTGTTTAGATTTAAAGACCATGCTTGTGATGAATACCACTAGTAAATGGGGGGTATCACATCTTAGTAGAAGATGTGTTTTTAATGTGTTTTCAGCCTGGTTGCAGCGTCGAATGCCTCAAAGGGGTAACAGGGATGGCTAGCAAAAATACTTTTTTGCTTCAAAACTGCTTTTTAGGGGAGTAGTATTCAGACGTTTGGCAGCTCTAATTTATCTTCCTGGAGGAGTGTTATTGGATCCCCTCTCCCTTTACATTCCTGTTTTCTCCCCCTCTGTCTCTTGCCTAGATGGTCTTTAACGTCGCTCCAGAAGGAACTTCCGGCTTCTCACCGGGCTCCTCAGTGTCCAAGCATTACAAGGTATGTCTAGACAATCTGAGGCAAATCACCTGCGTTCGCTCAAAATTCAGTGTAAGAATTCACAGATCCTTCTGTTGTACTTTGAGTAGGTATATCAAGAAATGGTCACTTAGGTTTCATAGAGTCACAGAACCGTGGAGTTGGAAGGAGCCATATAGTCCGTCTAGTCTAACCCCTGATCAGAGCCGGATCATCCTAAAGTATTCCTGGCTAGTGTTTGTCCAGCTGCTGCTTGAAAACTGCCAGTGAGTTTCAATTAGATGGGGGTTGTATGCAGGGGTCCGTTGGGGCTGGAGTGAGGCGGAGCGAAGCTCTGCCAGCTCAGGACTGGCCAGTAGGGCAGCCACGGGTTGAATCAGATTCTCTAATCTGATTCAGCTCGCTGTCGAAAAGCCACTGGAGGGGAGGGGGTTTGAGGGAGAGGCTCCAAATTTGCAGGGTAGCTGCTGGGGCCTCTCCTCGAAATACCCACCAAGTTTCAAGAAGATTGGATCAGGGCGTCCAATTCTACAGGCCCCCAAACAGGTTGCCCCCATTCCCTCCATTGTTCTCTATGGTAGGAAAAAAGTTAACATTTTTCCCACCATAGAGAACAATGGAGGGGATGGGACAATCTGTTTGGGGGCCCATAGAATTGGACCCCGTGGTCCTGTCTTCTTGAAACTTAGTGGGTATTTCGAGGAGAGGCCTCAGCAGCTACCCTGCAAGTTTGGAGCCCCTCCCTCAAACCCCCTTTCCTCCAGCCCCTCATATACCCTATGAGTTTTTGCCATTGATTTCAATGGCCCATAGGATATAATGGGGCTGAAACTGACATTCCCTTTCTGACACACTTCTGGTGATGTCAGGGGACGTGGCATATGCTAATGAGGTATGCTAATGAGTTATGCTCATGAGCTCCTGCAGCTCTTTTTCTACGAAAGGACCCCTGGTTGTATGAGTGAGTTCATAGTTGTTTGAAACATGTTAGCAGCAATGTTCCCTCTAAGCTCCATAGTGTCGTGAGCAAAAATTCTACCTCATGAGCGAAAAAAGCTAGTAGTGTTACAAGTTGTGGGCGAGTCTACATCTGACTATAGCATAAATTAGTTTTTTAGATTGTTTCCGTAACCTTGTAAAAATCTCAGAATTAATTCTTTTGAACTATTTAAACTATATTTTAAGAATAATTTAAACATTATAAGAGAAAACAGAATCAAGTCAAATTTCATTACAGAAAGTGTTATCCTCTATGGAGGCCTCCTGAGAACAGGTCTACCCACCCCTTTCCACTATATTGGTAGACCTGGCCTCTGAAGAACAGGTCTACCCACCCCTTTCCACTATATTGGTAGACCTGGCCTCCGAAGAACAGGTCTACCCACCTCTTTCCACTATATTGGTAGACCTGGCCTCCAGAGAATAGGTCTACCCGCCCCTTTCTACTACATTGGTAGACCTGGCCTCCAGAGAACAGGTCTACCCACCCCTTTCCACTATATTGGTAGACTTGGCTTCCGAAGAACAGGTCTACCCACCTCTTTCCACTATATTGGTAGACCTGGCCTCCAGAGAATAGGTCTACCCGCCCCTTTCTACTACATTGGTAGACCTGGCCTCCAGAGAACAGGTCTACCTGCCCCAGTCCACTGTATTGGTAGACCTGGCCTCAGACTGTTGCCCTGCGCTGAGCCTTAGAAAACATACCAGCACTTAGGAGGGAAGAACTCTTGTAGTCTACTTTGGGTTTGTTTTTAGTGAAATATGACAAATTACAGATCAAGTATGACAGAGGTGGAACAATCACTGTCAGAACCCTGCCTAACCTAACAAACGGGAAGATGCTTAATTGTTATCAACCTGCCCAAGTTACTTATTTATTCAAATATTTATATGCTACTTTTTGTGTCACTCAAGGCAGCTTATAAATCATACTGAAAAGCATAACGGAGGTGCAAAAAATTATCTTTTTTTTTTGCTCCATTATAACCTATGGGAACCATTATAGTCAATGGGACCCATAGGCTGTAATGGGGAATCAATCCGGGGGTATCTAGGGCTCGGGGGGGGGGGGTTTGAGGTAGACGCACCAGACTTGCAGCATAGCTGCTGGTGCCTCTCCTCAACCCCCCCCCCCAAAAAAAAGTTTCAAAAAGATTGGACCAGGGGTCCTGTTCTATGGGCCCCAGAAAGAGATGCCCCCATCCTCCATTGTTTCCAATGGAGGGGGAAATGCCTTAGTGTGAGCAGAAGCTTAAAATCCCGGAGCTGGAGCTAAAATTTTGTGCACCAGCGCCCCTTAGCACAGCAAAGAGGGAATTCAGGTTAGCAGTGTCAAAGGCATGCCACTTCACACACTCATCTCTTGTCTTTGTTATGTAACTTTGCATGCAGTGCCCTTGATAACTTAGATTGGGTCTAAAAAAGTAGTACTTAATCGTGTTCTTTGTCACGTGGGTAGCTGTGTTGGTCTGAAGTAACAGAACAAAGTTTGAGTCCAGGGGCACCTTTAAGACCAACAAAGTTTTATTCTGGATATAAGCCTTCGTGCGCCACACAAAAGCTTATCCCCAGAAGGAAACTTTGTTGGTTCTGTTGAGTAGGACTATAAGCCCTCTTGTGGTGTTGATCCACGTAGCTTAAACGTTTCGTTTAGTTATTTAATGTCTAGCCCACGATCTGTAAGGAAATAAATGTCTGAGACAGTTTCCAATTTAAAAAAGTACATAGAACACCACGAAGCCCGCTGACATATATACTCTGTCCTCCTTCATATTTATCGATGTTGATTATTTGTTCAGGTGCACATTCATCCAGACGTGGGTAGTCAGAAAAAGAAGCCGAGGACAGACCTGTGGAATTCATCTGCAGCTAAAAAACAAGGTAATGTAGTTGTGGATGTTCATTTATGTGCAGAACTTCTAATCCATCCGCTCCACCCCCCACTTTCAACTGTTTGCCTCAGTACCAGCAGTTCTAGGTCGCCCGAGGAACAGTCTGATGGAGGGGAAGTCAGCTAATTCCGTTTAATCAGGGCAGTCCCCGGCTAGTTCACATGGAACTGTTAGCAGGGATGTAACAAGAGGAGGTTCAAACCACTTCCCAGGAATTCCCAAAGTTTTGGTTGATTATCTAGAGACATAGGGGTGCTTTTTGTGTGGGTGTGTGCCCTTCCCTCCATAGCCCTATCTGAGCTGGAGAAATACAGATCCGTAAAAGCTTACTTTGGAAATACGGTGTTCCGTGTGCCTTGGCAATTAGTCATGCTGGCCACATGACCACGGAAAACGTCTTCGGACAGCGCTGGCTCTTTGGCTTGGGAACGGAGATGAGCACCACCCCCTCGAGTCAGATTCGACTGGCTTTCGAGCAAGGGAAACCTTTACAACGTTGTATAGTCATTTTCAAAACTGATGTTTCAAAAGTTTCTTTCTCTGTGTCTCTGTCTATCTCTTTCTCTGTCTCTCTCCCTTTCTCCCTCTCTCCTTCCCTCCCTCCATCCCCAACTGTATGATGTCTACACAGTCAAAATTTTGGTAATCATGGTGGGAGTGAAGGAGTTGTGCAGTCAGACAAAGCTTTCCCCTTTGCCCGGCATCCTCCCCTGTAGCTGCTGCCAAATTTTGATCACCTGGAACAGTCCATCTTAATCTCAGGCACTTTCCCCTGTGCCCTGCATGCATGCCTACCCCAAGAGCTGGAAACATTAATTTCCAGTGCAGACAAAGATCTGTTAATAAAACATTTGGCATTAAATGCTGGGCAGACTGTATGCGTAGAGAGTAGTTTCAAGTTAAACATTGCTGCCCTGTACAAAGATCTTCTCACCACATCAGAAGATGGTGGGAAGAATCTGCAGTAACTGGCCCTTTCACCCTGTTCTTCCCTTTTGAGTGATCCAAGAGGAGGTTCGAACCACTTTCCAGGAATTCACAAGCTTTTGGCTGATCATCTAGAGACACATGGTGTGAGCCAGTTTGGTGTAGTGGTGAAGTGCACGGACTCTAATCTGGGAGAACCGGGTTTGATTCCCCACTCCTCCACTTGCACCTGCTGCTGGATGACCTCGGGCAAGCCATAGCTCTGTACCAGCTGTTCTCTCAAGGACAGCTTGGGAAAGAGCTCTCTCAGCCCCACCTACCTCCCAGGGTGTCTGTTGTGGGGAGGGGAAGGGAAAAGGAGTTTGTAAGCTGCTCTGAGACTCCAAGTGAGTGAAGGGCGGGGTATAAATCCAATCTCTTCTCTTCTTCTTCTCTTTGTGTGGGTGTGTGCCCTTCCCTCCATAGCTCCATCTGAGCTGGAAAAACACAGATCCATAAAAGCTTGCTTTGGGTTTTGGAAAGAAACTTCCATTCCACCTTGAATTTTTTCTTTCCACCTTCCCTTCAGTCTTTTCTTTCAGCTGCAGTAAAACAAGGCAAACACTGGGGATTATTAGAAAGGGGATTGAAAGCAAATCAGCCAGTATCATAATGCCACTGTATAAATTTATGGTGCAGCGTCATTTGGAGTAACGTGTACAGTTCTGGTCACTGCAGATCAAAAAAGATATAGCATTGGAAAAGGTGCAGAAAAGGGCAACTAAAATGATTAAGGGGATAGGACACCTTCCCTATGAAGAAAGGTTAAAGAGGTTAGGACTTTTTAACTTCGAGAAATGATAACTGAGGGGGTGACGTGGTAGAGGTTTACCAAATTATGCATAGGATAGCGAAGGCAGGGAAAGAAGTACTTTTCTCCCTTTCTCGCAATACAAGAACTTGTGGGCACTCGTGAAATGACTTTGCAGTAGTCTTAGGACAGAGCAAAGGAAGTTCCTCTTCACCCAAAGAGTAATTAACATGTGGAATTCACTGCCACAGGAAGTGGCGGTGGCTACAAGCATAGACAACTTAGAGAGGGGATTGGAGAAACATATGGAGCAGAGATCCATCAGTGGCTATTAGCCACAAGATATAAATAGGAACTCTCAGTCTGGGGCAAGTGATGCTCTGTATTCTTGGTGCTTGACAGGGGGGCAACAGTGGGAGGGCTTCTGGAGTTGTGGCCCTGCTGGGGGACCTCCTGACGGCACCTGGGGTTTGGCCTCTGTACGACACAGAGCGTTAGATTGGATGGACCGTTGGCCTGACCAGCGTGGCTTCTCTTATGGTCTTAATTGGGAAGACCAAATCTGAGATTGTCCGCATGAGCTGGGTGGGGAAATCCTTGGTTTTTTATTTATATCGTGTAGACCTAGGGCTGCAGTCTGGTGGGTAGATCTTGCTTTTGAAATTGGGCAGACCTACTTCCTTGCTGAGCTTATTATAATGCCGTGGTGCATTTTTAATGCAGTGCATGGGTGGCACCCTTATTCTCTGGCAAAGAAATGCCTTTGGTTGGGTGAATACAAACTGCACCTCATGAGTAAAGAATTATGGCTTTGTTTGCACCTGATCCGTACCCCTTAGGTCAGGGGTGGGCAATTGTTTTGGCTCGGGGCCACTTTGTGGGAGCGGAGGTCAGGGGAGGGCCGCACCTTTTAAAATTGACTGCATTCATCACTTAACTTTGCATTTCAGAAAAGGTATAAATTGTATCCTAAAAATCCATAAATATAAATTAAATAAAACGGTGGTAGTTTTATTCAATTTATTTATTGTGCTAATTTCATATCATCTATAGCTGCAAGCACATTTAATTTTAGAATCAGTTTAATGAGACGAATGTACCCTATCACACTTTTCTACAATTTTTTTTTGAAATCAGGAGTGAGATTGCTTGTTGAGATTCTCATCACAGCCTGCAAGTTAATGTCTGTCAAAGAGCATCTATATTTACTCTTGTTAATTTTCGTGTGTTGGCGGGCCGCAAGAAACTCTGTGGCGGGCCGCATGTGGCCCGCGGGCCGCCATTTGCCCACCCCTGCCTTAGGTTATCCAGGCAGTTCCAAACCAACTTTTGACAGCACCGCATTTCCAGTTTTTGTCACTTTCAATCTCAAGGAGGCACTTGAAGACAGTTTTATTTAGGACTGCAGTGGACTGATTTAGTTTTTATTTATTTTTATTTTTATTCATTTATTTAAATTTATGTCCTGCCCAACCAGCAAAGCCAGCTCAAGGCGGCTAACAACAGTTAACATCAACAGCCATACATAAGTTAAAATTGTATCCGTCTACGTAAAATTGGCAGGATAAAACCACAGAAGATAGCGGCAATACAGAACATCCAACACGGAAAGCAGCAACTTAAGTATCCCAGGCCAGGAGGCTTCCGCCAGCTGATTTTTCGGGCCAGAAAAATTCAACCAGCCACTTCTCCAGTGGCCATTTCCCCCAGTGGTGGCTCCTAATTAAAGGCCTGGCGGAAGAGCTCTGCTTTGCAGACCCTGCGTAACTGCAAAAGGTCCCGCAGGGCCCTGATGTCCTCCGGGAGCTCATTCCACCCGTGAGGGGCTGCCACCAAAAAGGCCCTGGTTCTGGTGGTCACTAACCTGGCCTCTCTAGGGCCAGGGAGGGTCAGGCAATGTTGAGTGCCTGGCCGCAGTGCTCTCTGGGGTATATGTGGGGAAAGGATTACCAAATTGTTTGTTTTTATTTTATTTTCATGTATTGGTAGTCCTAATGAGAGCCAGTTTGGTGTAGTGGTGAAGTGCGCGGACTCTAATCTGGGAGAACCGGGTTTGATTCCCCACTCCTCCACTTGCACCTGGCTGGGTGACCTTGGGCAAGCCATAGCTCTGTACCAGCTGTTCCCTCAAGGACAGCTTGGGAAAGAGCTCTCTCAGCCCCACCTACCTCACAGGGTGTCTGTTGTGGGGAGGGGAAGGGAAAAGGAGTTTGTAAGCCGCTCTGAGACTCCCTTGGGGAGTGGAGGGCAAAGTATAAATCCAATCTCTTCTTCTTCTTCTCTTCTTCTAATTGAGGGTTTTAAATGGTGGTCTTTTATGCAGTTTTATAATGGTTGTTTTATTTGCATGGTAATTGCCTTGAGTTCTGCAAAGTGCAGAGGCTAACAGATGTTTTAAATTTGAAAAAAGGTGCCTGCACACGAAAGCTCATACCTTGAATAAAACTTGGTCGGTCTTAAAGGCGCTGCTGGGCTCTAATGTTCAGATGTTTTAAATGTGCATGTGTGTCAAGTGCCGTCAAATTGCAGGCAACACCATAAGGTTTTCAAGGCAAGAGGTGGTTTGCCATTGTTTTTTGGGTTTTTTTGACACAGCGACCCTGGAATCCCTTCAGGTGGGCAGCCGTATAGGTCTGAAGGAGCAGAACAAAGTTTGAGTCCCAGTGGCGCCTTTTATTCTGGGTGTAAGTTTTCGTGTGCTGAAGAAGTGCGCATGCACGTGAAAGCTTATACCCAGAATAGAAGGTGCCACTGGACTCAGACTTCGTCCTGGACTTCCTTGACCCTGCTTAGCTTCCAAGATCTGGAGAGATCGGGCTAGCCTTACAAACATTATAAATGTTTGGAGCCACTGTAATTGGGACACACTTTTATTAATTTTTTTGGTTCCGTTTCTATCCCACCCTTCCCGCGAACGGGCTCGGGGCAGGTTGCAACATTAATGATAGAAGAATAAAATCCGACTAAAATCAGACGTTAAAAACTGTAAAATCTTAACCCCTACACAATGCCATTCAGAATATCTTCAGACTATTTCTGTGGTGTCCTAATATAATTCATTTAAAGCAGAAAGGGCTAAATCCCTTAAGGGACTGCAGATGGTAAATACCCTAACCTTGGATATACCAAGTTCAGTCCTCAAAAATCAAAGACCTTATAATATATGAGACAGATGGTAACAGGAGGTGCCAGATAATATTTGATGTCTGCTCCCTCACCCAAAAGCCTGGTGGGAGAGCTCCGTCTTACAGGTCCTGCGGAGCTGTTAAAGGTCCCGCATGGCCCTGATCTCTAGTGGGAGTCCATTCCACCAGAGCGGAGCCACCACCAAGAAAGCCCTGGCCCTGGTTGAGGCTAGACAGACGTCTTTTGGGCCTTCACAGGGGAGGCATAGTATACCCCAGGGTCTTAAGGAATGCTGAGGGAGAGGTCACAAGACCTGAAGACGGTACACGGGCAGAAAACATACCTAGCATTTTCTCCAGTATTTCCAGCATTAACCAAAGTGCATTCCTGCTGTAGCTAACTGAGGTTTCGAATTGTGTTCTTTTGTGTGTGTCTTTAATAATTGCTGCTTTATTTGCATTGTCAGCACCTTGAGTTCCGCAAGGTAGAAAAGGTGCTAATGAATGTTTTAAAATGAAGAAAAATAAAATAAGCTGATGTTTGAGACGTATTTAGAGATATGTTCAGTGTAACTGAAATCAGTAAGGCTTAAAGGTAAAGGTAAAGGTTTCCCTTGCTCGAAAGCCAGTCACTTACGACTCTAGGGATGCGGTGCTCATCTCCGTTTCCAAGCCGAAAAGCCAGCGCTGTCCAAAGACTTCACCATGGTCATGCGGCCAGCATGACTAGATGCCGAGGCGCACGGAACATTGTCACCTTCCCACCGAAACGGAACCTATTTATCGACTTGCAATTTCTTGCCTTCGAACTGCTAGGTTGGCAGGAGCTGGGGCCAGAGACGGGAGCTCACTCCGCCATGCAGCACTCGGGTCTCAAACTGCCAAACTACTGACCTTCCAGTCTGCAGTTCAGCGTCTTAACCACTTGAGCCACTTTAGCGCGAACCTCTTAGGGCTTGGCCATTCCTTTCTGCTGGAATGCATTAGAACAAAACAAGAGCACATCTGTTGGATTAATACAACTGCTAATACGTTAGTATTACGTTCTGCCCTTGGTATTTGTTTTCTTGTTAACCGAAACACAAAGTCTTCTAAGAAATTAAGGTGGATTTGTTTGTTAATAATTGGTCTACCGTAGCTTCAGTATCATTAGAGGCTATGGGGGAGGGATTTCAAAGAACTATTTTTCCATGATAGTTATTGTTCAGTATTCTCGGAAACGAATATTTATCTTACATATTCCAGTTCAGAGTGCAGCAATGCATGCATGTGTTTACTGCAGGTTTGTCTTCTTAGTTTGCAATATAAGTATGTTTTTCAGTTCCAGGAACTTCTTTGTGAAGGAGCTTCATAGCACAGAAGCGTAAGAACATTAGAACATAAGAGAAGCCAATGTTGGATCAGGCCAGTGGCCCCTCCAGTCCAATGTTCTGAGTCACACAGTGGCCAAAAACACCAGGTGCCCTCAGGAGGTCCAGCAGTGGGGCCAGGACACTAGAGAAGCCCTCCCACTGTTCCCCGCCCCAAGCACCAGGAATACAGAGCATCCCTTGCCCCAGACTGAGAGTTCCTGTCTCTACCTTGTGGCTAATAGCCACTGATGGACCTCTGCTCCATATGCTTATCCAATTCCCTCTTGAAGCCATCCATGCTTGTAGTTGCCACCACCTCCTGTGGCAGTGAATTTCACATGAAGGGTGAAGACGGACTTCCTTTTATCCGTTCTAACCCAACTGCTCAGCAATTTCATTGAGTGCCCACGAGTTCTTGTACTGTTTGTTTGCTTGTTTATTTGGAAGAGGAAAGCACAGTTTGTTTTCTGCTGTTTGGTGTAGTGGTTTGGTGTAGTGGTTAAGTGCGCAGACTCTAATCTGGGAGAACCAGGTTTGATTCCCCACTCCTCCACTTGCACCTGCTGGTTGACCTTGGGCAAGCCATAGTTCTGACAAGAGCTGTTCTTGAAAAAGAGCAGTTTCTGTCAGAGCTCTCTCAGCCCCGCCTACTTCACAGGGTGTCTGTTGTGGGGAGGGGAAGGGAAAAGGAGTTTACAAGCCGCTCTGAGACTCCTTTGGTTAGTGAAGGGCGGGGTATAAATCCAATCTCTTCTCTTCTTCTCCTTAAAAGTTTTGCATTAAGTTAGAGAATGAGGGATCAAATGGAAGGACAGGGTGACAACTCACATGTCGCAGTCTTCAGAACAGAAGGAAGGATGTTGTGAGAAGGTATTGCCTATGGAGATGTGAAGGCCCCGGGGTGGGGATGGAAAAATTGGGGGGGACAGCTCCCCCCCAGGCTGTTTTTTCAGTTTTTCCAATAGGAAAATTGGAAATTTGGGGGAGTACTGAAAAAAACTCCTACAAAATATTTTTTCTGTTGGAATTAACGAAAAGTTTTTAAAGACACGGTGGGCATACTGTAGACCAAGGCACCTTGTAAATCTAAGATGCCTTCTTTCTGCACCTAGAAGGATGCCTGATCTTTGTGAGGGGAGTGTGCAGGACTTTCATTGCTTTGGTGTAGTGGTTAAGTGCGCAGAGAACCGAGTTTGATTCCCCACTCCTTCACTTGCAGCTGCTGGATGACCTTGGGCAAGCCGTAGTTCTGGCACAGCTGTTCTTGAAAAAGAGGAGTTTCTGTCAGAGCTCTCTCAGCCCCACCTCCCTCACAGGGTGTCTGTTGTGGGGAGGGGACGGGAAAGGAGTTTGTAAGCCGCTCTGAGACTCCTTTGGGTAGTGAAGGGTGGGGTATAAATCCATCTCTTCTCTTCTCTTCTTCTCAACAGCTGCATGCCTCCTGTTGTCTTTTTGACCTGATGTGGTTGACCTTTCCATCTCTCCCTGAAATATGGTCAAATATTATATTACTTTCAAAATTTTACAAGATTGCAATTTGCCCAACATTCTCAACTTTACAATATTACAAATTTTGTAATATTGTAAAGTTGAGAATGCTGGACAAATTGCAATCTTGTAAAGTTTTGAAAGTGAAATAAGGCTTACTAAATGTCATTTGTATCGCAGGGTTTGTTCGTATGGTTTTCTTGTTTGATACCTGTGACCCGTTTTTGGTTTGTTATGATTCTACTGGGGATTTATACATCATGAACTTAAAAAGTATTAATGTATTAAATTATTACATTGATTTAATTTTAATAGTAAATTTAATAGTAAAAATATTACAAAGAGGTTACAGCCTGTAGTAATTGTGTTCATTGTCATGTAACTTTAAGAAAGAGACGATCAACAAGCAGCTGCATGGAATCAACTAGAACAGTTTTTATAGAGTCTGGATTCAGCTAAGTGTAGAGAGCATTTGCCAACCATTTGAAAATGTAAAGCTTCTAGGCGGGGAGAATAATAGGATTGGTTTGCTACTACTATATTGGATAGTGGTTATGGATAGAGCATCAGCCAGCAACAATGAGGAGTCATGTGCTCCCAGAGAGAGTATTGGCTGGCTCCCAATATAAACACTCATAATGGAACCAGAAGTAAGTTATATATTAATTAATTACAAGCAGGGGTCCATTGGGGCCGGAGCAAGGTGGAGCAAAGCGGAGCGAGGCGGAGCGAAGCTCCGCTACCTCAAGAGTGGCCACTAAGGCAGCCATGGGCCGAATCAGATTCTCTGATCTGATTCAACCTGCTGCCGAATTGCTGCCTAAATTCGGCGGCAACTTTAAAAGCGACTGGAGGGGAGGGGGGTTGAGGGAGAGGCTCCAAACTTGCAGGATAGCTGTTGGAACCTCTCCCCCAAATACCCACCAAGTTTCAAGAAGATTGGACCAGGGGGTCCAATTCTACGGGCCCCCAAACAGGTAGCCCCCATTCCCTCCATTGTTCTCTATGGTAGGAAAAAAGGTAACATTTTTTCCCACCATAGAGAACAATGGAGGGGATGGGACAACCGGTTGGGGGCCCAGAGAATTGGACCCCGTGGTCCAACCTTCTTGAAACTAGGTGGGTATTTGGAGGAGAGGCCCCAGCAGCTACCCTGCAAGTTTGGAGCCTCTCCCTCAAACCCCCTTTCCTCCAGCCCCTCATATACCCTATGAGTTTTTGCCATTGATTTCAATGGCCCATAGGGTATAATGGGGCTGAAACTGACATTTCCTTTCTGACACACTTCTGGTGATGTCCGGGGATGTGGCATATGCTAATGAGTTATGCTCATGAGTTATGCTCATGAGCTCCTGCAGCTCTTTTTCTACGAAAGTACCCCTGATTACAAGTTTTAAATAATTATATTCCATTCAGCTCCATGTGGCTTTTCATTTACCATGGTTCTTTCCAGGATATTTTGAAGGAAATAAAGAAATAAAGAAGTTTGCTCCTATTATAATTTTGGACTGGATGAAGAAGCTGACACCTCCTTACGTTATAGGATTACCCCTGAGGAAGACTGCTGTTGAAACGAGTTGATAACCGGGTGCTCATTGAAAATGCTGGACTTTTTTTGCAATACTGTAAAGTTGAGAATGTTGGACAATTTGTAATCTTGTAAAGTTTTGAAAGTAATATAATTCTTACTAAATGTCATTTATATCACAGGGTTTGTTTGTATGGTTTTCAAGGGTGATTTGAGCCTGGGGCTGCCACCCATAAGCTGCAGATCCTCTCTGTTGCCGTGGCACTCCTAACCTTTTGCCTTATTGTCTTGCTTGCTACAGGGAAAGTGCTGAGCTTCTGGTGTTTCAGCCCTGGATACAGCATGCACGAGCTGGTTCGTCAGGGAGTCCGGACCATCATTCTCACTAGTGGGACCCTTTCCCCTGTCTCTTCCTTTTCTCTGGAAATGCGGATGTAAGTCTTTTCCTTCCTGCCCATGTGCAGCACAGCACAGATCAAATCCTGCACAGAATTGGAATGACAGTGATAAAAATCTCGGTTAGACAGAACAAAGGTTTTGCAGTTTAAAGAGGGCCGTTGTGTTTTCCTGCCCAAGGGTGTGATTACAGAAGCAGCAGATCTCTGAATACCAGTGCTGGGAGGCAGCAGTAAGGGAGGGCCTCAGGCTCTATGCACTGTTTCGTTTGTCCATTCAGGGCAATTGCTCGGCTGTTTTGTGAAACAGCATTCTGGACTTGATGGAACCACCAGTCTGATCCAGTCTTATGTTTTTAGGAAGGCCTTGGGCTCTGTGCACTGTTGCTGGCCCTCCAGAGGAACTGGTTGGCCTCTGTGTGAGATGGGATGCTGGTCTAGATGGACTACTGGTCTGATCCAGCAGGGCTCTTCTGATGTTCTTATGAAGGCCTCGGCCTCTATGCCCTGTCGTTGGCCCCCCAGAGGAACTGGTTGGCCTCTGTGTGAGACGGGATGCTGGTCTAGATGGACCACTGGTCTGATCCAGCAGGGCTCTTCTGATATTCTTAGGAAGGCCTCAGCCTCTATGCCCTGTTGTTGGCCCTCCAGAGGAACTGGTTGGCCACTGTGTGAGACAGGATGCTGGTCTAGATCGACCACTGCTCTGATCCAGCAGGGCTCTTCTTATGAAGGCCTCAGCCTCTATGCCCTGTGGTTGGCCCCCCAGAGGAACTGGTTGGCCACTGTGTGAGATGGGATGGTGGTCTAGATGGACCACTGGTCTGATCCAGCAGGGCTCTTTTGATGTTCTTATGAAGGCCTCGGCCTCTATGCCCTGTTGTTGGCCCTCCAGAGGAACTGGTTGGCCACTGCATGAGACAGGATGCTGGACAAGAAGGACCACTGGTCTGATCCAGCAGGGCTCTTCTGATGTTCTTATGAAGGCCTCGACCTCTATGCCCTGTTGTTGGCCCTCCAGAGGAACTGGTTGGCCACTGTATGAGACAGGATGCTGGACAAGAAGGACCACTGGTCTGATCCAGCAGGGCTCTTCTGATGTTCTTATGAAGGCCTTGGCCTCTATGCCCTGCTGTTGGCCCTCCAGAGGAACTGGTTGGGGCCGCTGTGTGAGACAGGATGCTGGGCTAGATGGAGCATTGGTCTGATCCAGTAGGGCTCTTCTGATGTTCTTAAGCCTGCATGTACAGCTACTTTGCTCATTGGCGGCAGCAAGAGAGAAGTGTATTATATATATGTACATTTTTTATTTTAATGTATATAACAAAGATTTGGGGGATTCCCTCTTTTTTTTTCACTTGATGGATGTGGTATACAACTGTGCACAATAGAGGCAGGCATCAGTAAAAGCAATAATAAGTAAAATCCATACAAGTAAGGAATATGTGTAGATAATTTAAGGCTTCCAGATGTGGCTAATAGCCACGGATGGACTTCTGCTCCATATACGAACATGAGAACATCAGAGAAGCCAGTGTTGGATCAGGCCAGTGGCCCCTCTAGTCCAACACTCTGCGTCACACAGTGGCCAAAAACACCAGGTGCCCTCAGGAGGCCCAGCAGTGGGGCAGGACACTAGAAGCTCTCCCACTGTTGCCCCTGCCCTCCCAAGCACCAAGAATACGAAGCATTACTTGCCCCAGACCGAGAGCTCCTGTAAGAACATAAGAGAAGCCAGTGTTGGATCAGGCCAGTGACCCCTCCAGTCCAACACTAAGTGTCACACAGTGGGGCCAGAAACACCCCAGGTGCCCTCGGGAGGTCCAGCAGCAGTGGGGGCAGCCTCTGTCATCTGGTAAAATAAAGGTAATGTGACCTGTTGCTTGCAGACCAGATGAGAGCCCTGGACGGGCCAGTTCCCGCCTGCAGGCCATATGTTTGACACCCCTGATTTAAGCAGTGTAGCCAGGCCTATAGCTACAGTGGGGATTTGGGGGGCTCTGCCCCCTTTCTTAAAGGCACAGCCCCACAAAAATGTCTCCTGTAAATGCTTTTTTCCCATCATTTAAAAACATTTTTTAAAGGTGTGCACTCCTTTCAGCAGAGTGGGGTGTTTTAGTTGGCTAATTCCGGCACTGAGCAAGGGGGTTGAAGTAGGTGACCTCTAGGATCCCTTCTAACTCTGTGTCAAGAAACTGTTCTCCTCTAAGAGAGTTTTTCTGCCTGATAGATGTTTTGGCTATAAAAGTCATCACTCCCATCTGCTGGCTTGTTACCATAACTGCTGCTTAGGCTGGCGGAAGCGATTAACTTGCAGCAGCTGCGAACTGTTATCTCAAGCGTGCAATTTAGAGATCTATCCTTGTCACAGCTTTCTATTGGCCAAATGGCTTTCCTTTCTGCACTGAGGACTTCTGCCCCACCAGAAAAAAATCTGCCCCGCAAGCTGCAAAATCCTGGCTACAGGACTGAGTCTTGCACAGGGCTTCCCACGCAGCCTTCTTCAGTAAATAAAGAACCAGGAAATAGTGAGGAAACCAATGCAGTGGTGTGTGGGGAGATGCTGTAGCTCAGTGATAAAGCATCTGCTTAGCACGCAGAGGGTCCCAGGTTCAATCCTTGGCATCTCCAGCTAAAAAAGGATCAGGCAGTAAGTGATGTGAAAAACCTTTACCTGAGACCCTGGAGAGCCGCTGCCATTAGGAGTAGATAGTACTGAACTTGATAGGCTGTTGGCCTGACGCAGTGCAAGGTAGCGTCATGTGTTTATGTGAAGATATTTGTGCAGCAAAAGAGCCAAGTTAATAACTGGGAACAGAGCAGCAGCGATCATAGAACACTACAGAGGCCAGCAACTGTCCTGGGCCGCTTCAGCATACGTTTAAGAAGGCAGCTGTTGTTTTTCCAGTGGTTTGCTGACTGATGGTTTTCACTCAGTGCCAATTCTTGGCTTCCTGGCTTTCCGCTATTCATTTACCAAACATCCATTTATAATCTCACTTTTCTCCCCATCGGTGGGACTCATATCCCTTACCAGGACAGCTCAATAAAATTGACTTCAGTCCCAATGTCAACGGACTCCCATATAAAGACCTATTTCGGGGGTCCCTGGCTTTTTTTCAGCCTGTGGGGCACCTTCGGGATCCTGACGTGCCGTGGTGGGCAAGGAGATGAAGATAAAAACGGTGCAGGTTCAGCGGGAGCTCTGCCGCGTTTGTATTCCACCAAACTCCACGGGGAAGCTTAACGCAAAAGGGGCATTAATAGTTGGAATGAACATTTCTGTACCTTTGTTTTTTCTTTGTCCTTTTGCTCCCATCGGTGCAGCCCTTCGTCCTCTTCTCATAGCATGGTAGGCGCAGCCCCAGAATGGCAGGCTGCAGGATGTGGAGCCAGACTCCAAGTGACTGGCACAGCGAAGGTCCTTGTGTTGTGGTGGCAGCTGCTGCCAAAGCAACTTTTTTTAAAAAAATCGGCAAAACCAGTCAAAATTTTCAGTGGCCAGTCCGAACCCTCACTGGGCATAAGCCCCACCTGTCTCTCCCCCTTTCTAAAAACTTTTGGTGAGCACCACAATAGGTATCGGCGGGCAGCATGGTGCCCATGGGTTCTATAACAAACTACCCGACGCCCTTGTATTGCGCATGGTGCCAGTGCTATAGGATTACATCAGACCTGATGGCACCTGGTATTTCTGGCCACTGTGTGACAGAATGTTGGACTGGATGGGCCATTGGCCTGATCCAACACTGGCTTCTCTTATGTGCAGTGCCCTTTGGTACTTCCTTCCAGCGATGCCTTGGATGCCGCTCTGTCCTTCTCTCAGGCAGTTGGTGGTTGCACTTAGAATTCTCACAGAGTGGAATTATGAGTTGTGCCCATGTCCGTTGGCAATAGGTCATAAATCCCTTCCTCAGAAATAAGCAGCAAAGCCTGCCAAACTAGCGTGTTGGGTGACATAAAGCGTCTTTCTCCTTCAGACCTTTCCCAGTTTGTTTGGAAAACCCACACGTCATTGACAAACACCAGATCTGGGTGGGGATAATCCCTAAAGGACCCGACGGAGGCCTGCTGAGCTCCACTTACGAAAAAAGGTAAGGGGTTTCCTTCCTGTTTTTAGAAGCCTTATTTTTCTGGCAGGGTCAGGGATGTGCGTTTATTTTCCCAAGTGCACGCATAAAGTTTCACGTTCAGCGACAAGCAGTTTTCACTTTTGCGGGTTGCGGGAATGATGCGGTGTAATCATAATGGCCTCATGGAATACTGTGGACCGTGAAAAGCTCTAGGAGGAGAAGTGGGGGATGGGGACGTCTCAGTGGAGGAAACCGGGGCCAAAGAGAGAGTCAGCCGTGAGAGAAAGGCGGTGGGTAGAATTTGGTACTTCACGTGTAAGCACAGCCATCTCTGTTCTAACTTGGGATTTGGAAATCCCCTCTATCTCCCATCCGCAGCGCCTGAAGAATTTATCTCAGACTGCATTTACGGATCATTGAAAATTGTGCTGTTCTTGCAATACAGCAGTCATTTGCAGCTGGACTGTCTTCTCTGGGGAAATCCAGTTATAAATTATTTCCATAGCACAGTATCCAACCCTGGTGGGGGGTGACTAGGTTACTTACGTGTCAAAATGCACATCTATAATCTATTGAAAATTACTTGGGCATTTTTTCCTGAGTTCCATTGATGGGAGTTTTGGGTAGCTACCCTCTCATTCTTCTCATGGCACTGCTTTCGCAAGAATCCTTTAATGTTGGTGAGATACTGCTGTTCCGTAATCTCCTGGAAGTGGAATTGTTGCTGTTTTCCCATGCACGACATTATAGGATATATTCCCCATTACGGGGGGTTTTGCGTCCATCAGGGGTACTGTGAAAAATAATAATAAAAGTTAGGCGTCATGAGTCCTGGCTTTGGTGAGGCTGACTACTCCTCAGGTGAGGAAGAGGCATGGAGCAACCCAGCCTCCTCTGGAGTCAGCCCAGAAGAGGAACCTCTTCCAGCACCTGAGGGAGAAGAGGCCCCAGCAGCTGCACAGGAGGAGCAGCAAGGTAAAGAGACTGAGGCGCAGCCAGACAGAGAGACTGATCCAGAACCTGGCCGAGCCCCCCCACTTGCAGACACCCCGAGGCCAGAATCCCCCATCTGGCTCACCTGATTGTCCCAGATGCAGGGTACGCCAGCACCTGAATGTGCGAGAGAGAAGGAGGAGTGCCAGACTGCAGCTATTGCAAAGGCAACGTGAGGGGCTGTGAGTCTTTGCAGAATGACTCCCAGGGAAGGGAGGACCTGGTCATAAGCACCCCTCTCATCTGCCTCAGCGCGGAAGCAACCGTGTGTGCTCAGACCTGATCCCGACTGTCAGCCTCCACTCCTTGCTCTTGAAAACTCTGACTGATTTCCTGGTTTTCTGACCTCCGGCTCTGTTTCTCAGCTTGCTTATGAACTGCGTATCCAGCTTTCAGTGAAGGATATCCATGGGGACCGGCTGGATCCAGCACACTAGGCAACTCAGTTTAACTCATGAAAGATTGGTGAAGAAAATGGGTGTGTGTGATTACCAATGAGATCACCAGTTGCCTCATGGATCAGACCTCTCCCCCCGGAGAATCAGCCAGCCATGCTTGGGCTGCTTGCAGCTGCAGTTACCCTCGAAGTCAGAGAAATCATCACAAACCAGGTCTCAGAAAGGTTGGAGGGCAGCATGGGAAACATTGGAATACAATATTTTGTTAGCGATGTCATCTGGATTCTTCCTAATAAATGAGTGAATGAAATGAAATTGATTTCTGGAGAAAAACATGTTTGGACATAGCCCTAGTTCCTCTTTTGTCAGAGTTGGAAGTAATTGCTGAAGAGACACCCTCAACAGAAGAGGGCTTGATAACAAGAATCATTATTTAGTCAGAATATAGTGGCATTCTGCCAGTCTGCATGACAGCTGTTAGGAGCGTGTTTCATCAGCCTGGAAGATGGATCTATTGATGCAGTAACTTCAGACATGTTGGAATACAGGTGGCCCAAGAATAAACTAATAGTGAAGACATCACGGGCTAATTTCAGGAGCTAAGAACTCTTCTATAGTTGGTAGGAGGCTTGACATTTAGAGCTGTTTTCAGTTATAGTATTTGTTTATTTATTATTTGTATTTATATCCCGCCCTTTCCAGACGAACCGGCTCAAGGCGGCTTCCAGCAATAAAACACCATAAAATAATGGTTTACAATTTTAAAAACATAACAGAGTTACAATAAAACCACAAAATACTGGCAGCGAACATAGTTGCACGGTGAGCGTGGCAGCAAAGGCTGGGCCAGCAGGTTCCAGGGCGGCGATGGCCTTAAACCCCCCGCCGGTGGCGGCTTCTAATCGAAAGCCTGGCGGAAGAGCTCCGTCTTGCAGGCCCTGCAGAACTGTAATAAGTCCCGCAGGGCCCTGATGTCATCCGGGAGCTTGTTCCACCAGTATGGGGCTGCCACCGAGAAAGCCCTGGTCCTGGTGCTGGCGAGCTTGACCTCAGTGCCCTCTGGGGCACATATGGGGAAAGGCGGTCCCTCAAGTAGGCAGTCCCCAGACCATAAAGGGCTTTAAAGGTCAATACCAGTACCTTTAACCGGATCCGGTATGCTATAGGCAGCCAGTGCAGGGACCTCAGCACAGGCCGGATGTGGTCCCTCATAGGGAGACCCATCAGCAGCCTGGCTGCGGCATAGTGTAACTGAATCTTCTCAGGAGGGGCTGTGGCTCAGTGGTAGAACATCTGCTTGGCATGCAGAAGGTCCCAGGTTCATTCCCCAGCATCTCCAAGTGAAAGACTCGAGTGGGAGGATGACGTGAAAGACCCTCTGCCCAAGAACCTGGAGAGTCGCTGCTAGTTGGAGCAGATAATACTGACCTTGCTGAACCAAGGGTCTGATTCAGAAGAAAGCAGCTTCAGGTGTTCTTTGGAACCAGTTTACTGAGTAACAAGACTCCCACCTTCTGTGTAATTGGCGTGGGATTCATCTCGCCGCCGCGGCGGTTGCAAACCTGTCATTGCATCACTGCTTCTATTGAACCTGCTGTTAAAACAGTAGCCGATAGATTCATGCGGGTAGCCATGTTGACGTGAGCCAGCAGAACAAAGCTGGAGTCGAGTGGCGCCTTTAAGACCAACAAAGTTTTATTCTGGGTATCAGCTTTCGTGTCGCTGGACTCAAACTTCGCCCCACAGATAATGTTCAGGTTGTAATCCGAGCTGTTACAGTTTACAGCCGTAGGGCTTAACTGGAATTCATGGCCTTCCTTACACATCTTATCCCACTGTTTGAAGGGAGATTTATTAAAGCACCTGCATGTTTTCAGCATTACTAAAACTGAGGAATTCCCTCCCCAGGGAGATCGATCTATCCCCCTCAATCATTGTCTTCCGCCACTGGGGTGAAGACTTTTCCGTCTCATCTGGAGTACCCTTACCCTTCTTGTTTTTTGCTTTTGGGGGTGGTTTTTTTAATGCATTTGTGTGTGCGTGCTGTGAGCCCGTGCCTGGAAGTCGTGGTGACCTCTGGTGACTCCTGCTGGGGCGTGGAGGGCGTTCAGAGAAGTGGCTTGATAGTGGCCTGCCTCTGCCTCCCAGCCCTGGTATTCCTTGGAGGTCACCCTTCCTTCCAAATACTTGCCATGGTCGGCTCTGCTTAGCTTCTGAGATCCGACGAGATCGGGCTTGACTGGGCTATCCAGTTCAGGGCCTTCTTGTTTGTTATTAATTGTCGGTTTCGTATATACGGACCGTTTTTAAAAGTTGGTTTTTAATATCTGCCGTTGAAGAAGAAGAAGAAGAGAGAAGAGATTGGATTTATACCCCGCCCTCCACTCCCCAAGGGAGTCTCAGAGCGGCTTACAAACCCCTTTTCCCTTCCCCTCCCCACAACAGACACCCTGGGAGGTAGGTGGGGCTGAGAGAGCTCTTTCCCAAGCTGTCCTTGAGGGAACAGCTGGCACAGAGCTATGGCTTGCCCAAGGTCATCCAGCCAGGTGCAAGTGGAGGAGTGGGGAATCAAACCCGGTTCTCCCAGATTAGAGTCCGCGCACTTAACCACTACACCAAACTGGCTTGAGGGCCTTAATTGGGCAGAAAGGTGGCGTACAAGTGTTTTAAATAAATAAAAGTAGTAGTACCTGTCAGTTCAAAATACTCTATTGCGAGTGACAATTACGGTGGTCCCCAGGTTCCCTTAAAAAAAAATATTCTGGAAACGATTATCTTGATTTTTCTTCTACTTACAACGTCTGTGCCATTTTGTTATTTCTCTTGTATTAGCGACTTAAACTAGATTTTGAAATGATGAGGTGCAAATCCGACATTATTCTGGCATTTAACTTACGTATCGTGTAGCATAGGTTATAAAAATGCAATGAGCAAAGCAAGCGAGTTACAATTGTAATTTAATTAATAATTTCCAAAGTGTTTCAAAATCTTCCCCAAGAGAAACTATTTAGCGCAGGGCTGTCGAACTCATTTGTTATGAGGGCCGGATCTGACATAAATGAGACCTTGTTGGGCCGGGCCATGTGTGTCATAAAATGTAATGCCAGGCAGCGGAGATATAAACTTTACAAAGGACAGAAGCCAGTTCTCTACCAGACACTCTCAATCGCACAGGAGAGGTTTGCCTATCAATCTCTCCTGGGCGATTGAGAGAGACTGCCAAAGCAAGCTGGGATGTGGCCGCAGCAAGAGCGCTGGAAAAGGGAGTAGGAAACAGCCAGGGCCTTGGGGGCCGGATTGGGGCCGTCCGAGGGCCTGGTCCGGCCCCCGGGCCGCATGTTTGACACCCCTGATTTAACAGCTAGCTTGCATCTCCTTTGCATATCCCACTGATATTTATTTTTTAAAGATAGACAGGTTGACTGACTGGCTCCTGTTTTTGGGAAACGGTTGCTGGAAAAAATCACAGCGGATTTCATAATATAATTAAGTGCTGTTAAATCACATCTGACTTACGGCAACCTCTCGTGAGTTTTTCAGGGCAAGAGATTAGGCAGAGGTGGTTTGCCGTTGCCTGCCTCTGCATAGCAACCCCAGTCTTCCTTGGTGGTCTTCCGTCCAAACGCTACCCATGGCCAACCCTGCTTAACTGTCAAGGCAAGCTCTGAAATGCTCAGACTAGTCTTGGGCTACCCAGGCTGCTCAGCAAATTGAACTCGTCTTCAGAAATGCCCTTTTTAAAAGGACTGTCCTATATTGCCCCTTGAATTCTAACAAAGGAGGCTGTTGGCTCAAGGTTCCCTGCTTGGCTGCAGATGTTCTTAAGTGGGGGCATATTCTGTAGGAGTTGGTCACAGTGCTGTCGATGCACAGGTTGATACAAGGAGGTGTGGCCTCACAGGCAGAAGAAGACGAGGAAGAGATTGGATTTATACCCCGCCCTTCACTACCCAAGGGAGTCTCAGAGCGGCTTACAGTCTCCTTTCCCTTCCCCTCCCCACAACAGGCACCCTGTGAGGTAGGTGGGGCTGAGAGAGCTCTGACAGAAACTGCTCTTTTTCAAGGACAGCTCTGACAGAACTATGGCTCGCCCAAGGTCATCCAGCAGCCAGCTGCAAGTGGAGGAGTGGGGAATCAAACCCGGTTCTCCCAGATTAGAGTCCGCGCACTTCACCACTACACCAAACTGGTAGATGGGTCCCAGGTTGTGAATGGCTTTGTAGGTCATTGGCAGCACCTTGCACTGGAGCAAAAAACAAAACAAAAACCCAACTGATTGGAAGGCAGTGTGGATGTTCCGGATCAGGAGTTACAAGTAGAAGTCAGCTGGGCCCCGCTAAAAAGACAGACTACTTCATTTCGCAGCCCTTGAGCTTTCTGATTCATTTTCAAAGGCAGCCCCATTTAGAACACTTGGAACTGAAATTGTTTAAGATTCTCCATTACTGGGCTCAATCATCAACCAAGTGGGTAACCAAGAAATCAGAAGGAAGGAAAGGGCAGTTACGAAGGAACTAGAAAAGATTCTCAAGGATGTGTCACTGGTGAGCAAAATCAAGGCAATTCATGCCGTAGTAATTCCCCATTACTGTGTATGGGTGTGAAAAGCTGGAAAATTGATTCTTTGGAAATGTGGTGTTCGGGGACAGTTTTACAGATACCATGGACTGCCAGAAAGACAAAATAAGTGAGTCCCAGACCACATCAAGCCTGAGTTCTCCCTAGAAGCAAAGGTTACTAAAAAAGATTATATCTTTATTTATAATTCCATAACAAAAAATACAACCTATTAACGCTTGTATTCTGCGAGTCTCTTTTGACATCATATATCCATTTATACATTCTTGACCATCGGTTTACATAAATCTCTTCTTCATCTTTGCCTTGCAACACAATGTTCAGTCTATCCATTTCTGCCATTTCCAATCATTTTTGAGCTAGCTCTTCTCTCGAAGGGGTTCTCTCCATTTTCCAGCATTTAGCAAGTAAGAGTCCGGCTGTCGTCAAAATATAAGTTAACATATACAGATCACATTGTTTATAACCATCTGGAAGAATGTTCAACAAAAAAAAATTCTGGTGTCAAAGTTAAAGTAATCTATATACTAATAGCCAAGTGTTCCCTGTGTGTGTGGATATCTAAATCTGCACATTGGGGGCACTTGGGGGGCAGAGAAATTTTCCTGCACACTCGGGGCACTCCCCAGGTGTGCAGAAAAATCTAAAATGTAGAAAAAAAACATAGGGGGGTACTTAAATCCCCCCAAAAGTAAAACAGTGTTCGCTGTGCATGCACAGAGAATGCTGTAGGAACTGTGCCTCCTCTCTGTTGAGGGAGAGGGAGAAGGCTTGGCAGGCCTGGTGGCTGGGAGCTATGCAGGCCTCGCCGTAGGGGAGCGGGGGAGAAGGAGAGAAGGCTCACCTGCTGCTGCTTCCTCCTCCTCCACATGGAGCTCCTCCCCCCACCCTGCGAGCTCTGTGGGTCCCCATTTCTTGTATGTACTATTTCTCGGATTATCTTATGTATTCTGAGCCAAAGGTTACTAAACTAAGGTTATCGTACTTTGGTCACTTTATGAGAAGACAAGAGTCACCTGAAAATATAGTAACGCTAGGAACAGTTTGAGGCAGTCGGAAAAGAGGCAGACCCAACAGGAGATGGACGGGCTCAGTCAAGGAAGACTCAGCCCTCGGTCTGCAAGACCTGAGCAAGGCTGCTAACGATAGGGCATTTTTGCAATTCATTCATTCATAGGGTTGCCGTAAGTCAGGTGCTGCTTGATGGTACCTAACACACACTCGCACTTTGAGTCCAGAAACCAGGACAAACTTCTGTGATTGACGAGGCTGTGCCTCTAATTGGAGAAATATCGAATAATTTATAGTTGCTCCTCGCCAGCGTTCCCTGTGGCATATTCCCAGTGATTGGTGCGGCCTGTTTTCTTTTGCCTCTTTCCGGCTGCCCAGAACATGGATGCTCCTGCCGACAGAGCTTTACACTGTGCATTAAGCAGACAAGGATGCAAGGCAAAGATCATTTGAGGGAGAGTAGTTTGGAGAGGACACTGGAGAAACAAAGGCCAGGGCGGGTTCCCACATCAAGAGAGCCGAGGGCATGGCTTGTGGGCAGAGGAGACGGCTGTTCCAGTAACAGTGAACAGCCCATAGGAAAACACTGACTCAGGTGTGGGAGGCATACGAAAGGCTCAGCTGGCGGACAAGCCTGAGTTTATGTTTTGAAGTTTAGTCCGAAGATCATTATTATTTTTTTCCTCCTGCGAACAGCCTCTAGGATCAGCGGAGGCGCATGGCACCTGTCAAAGGATTTACCCAGACACTGCGCTCACTGCCTCCCCCTTCCTTTTCCCTTGCTACCATTTTGCCAGATGGGCTCTCGGTGTTCACATTTTGGAACTTGTCTCAAACAAACCTTCGGGACTGGGTGGAATGGAAAATTAAAAAAAGAAATAATAGGGACCTTGATTATCAATCATTTGCTTTTAAGTAGATGTTTCTGGGGCGGTGCGCAACATAAAAAGGAGAGAATAAGAAACTGAAATCAGAGTCGTAGAGTTGGAAGGGACCTCCAGGGTCATCTAGCCCAACCCCCTGCACAATGCAGGAAATTCACGAATACCTAAACCCACACCCCCAGTGACCCCCCCCCCCCCCCCCGCTCCATGTCCAGAAGATGTCAAAAAACCCTCCAAAACAAAACAGTCTTCCAAGATCCCCGGCCAAATTGGCCTGAAAACAACTGCTTCCTGACCCCAAAGTGGTGATCGGCATTTTCCTGAGCTTGTAAGAAAGGGCCACAAGAAGTAAGCACTAAGGCAACCCTCCCTGCCCTCCCTCTCGTGCTCTGCCCAAGTTCACAGAATCAGCACTGCTGTCAGATGGCCATCCAGCCTCTGTTTAAAAACCTCTGAAGAAGGAAATAGTGGTCTGGAAGTATAAAGTACAAGCAGAGGGATATGCGATACTCATGGGGGGTGGGGAAGGATCTCATGGCTGAGGAGGAAGCTGCCACAGGTAAGCTTCTCCCCCCCCCCCGGGGCTCCTGTGGCGAGGCCTGGACGCTTCCCAGCTGCCAGGCCCGCCGCAGATTCTCCCCCCCAGGTTCCGGCAGCGAGGCCTAGACGCCTCCCCACCATCGGCCCGCCGCAGATTTCCCAGAGCATTCTCTGCGCATGCGCAGGGAACACTTTTACTTTTGGGGGGATTTAAATACCCCCGTGTAGTTTTCTTAAGTTTCCAGATTTTTCTGCACATCTGGAGAGTCCCCCAACTGTGCAGGAAAATCTCTCTACCCCCCAAGTGCCCCCGATGTGCAGATTTAGATATCCGCACGTAGGGGGTAACTTGGCTATTAGTATATAGGTAAGAAACTTGATTCTTTTTGCGTGACTCTCCCCCCCCCCCCCCTCAGATAATGATAGTGTTTAGACTTTCTTTTTTTTCCTTGCAGGTTCACGGAGGAATGTCTGTCTTCTCTTGGAAGAACAATAGGTAAGACAAAAAAAGAGGTTTTGCTGCTATGGATAGCCGAGGTCTGCAGGAGCTAGATTTGAGTCCACTAGTACCTTAGAGACCAACACGGTTTCCAGGGTAGAAGCTTTTGAGAGTCACTGCTCTCTTCATTAGATACCAGGGAGTTTTGACCCTTGAAAGGTTATACTGCCCCCCCCCCCCTCCAATCTTGTTGGTTTCTAAGGTGCTACTGGGCTCGAATCCAGCTCTTCTGCTGTCGCTGAAGAACACAGCTGTCCTTTGAAACAATGTCTGTCTACAGTGCAGCAAAAGACTTTCAGACTGTGGGAATAAATGAAGTGTGTCAGGAATGTGAAGGTAGATCCGGATGGGTGGCCGTGCTAGTCTGTCTGTAGCAACAGGAAAAAGCTGTTACAATTCATCTCCAGATGACAGAGATCAGTTTCCCTAGGGAAAATGGCTGCTTCGGAGGGTAGACCCTGTGGCATTATACCCTGCTGAGTCCTTCCTTCTCCCCCCCAAATGCTGCCCTCCACAGGATCCACCCCCCAAATCTCCAGGTATTTCCCTAATCAGAGCTGGCAACTGTCCTTTCTCCTCAGTGTCTCTTGCTAGGCCACCAAGCTTGTTTCTCTCAGTAAAAGGTCCTTTCCACACCTATGTTGGCCTTTGGGAGAAAACTCATTGGGGCCAGTCCTGACTAGGGGAGAGGCCTCAGCTGAACAGAATGCCATAGAGGCCACCCTCCAAAGCAGTCATTTTCTCTGTGGGGGGAAGATCTGTTGTCTGGAGTTCAGTTGTGATATCTGGCGATCTTCAGGCTCCACCTGGAGGCTGGCTACCCTAGGCATAGCAGTCAGTGCTTCAGAGCAAGGTCTGCTACACCCAGGTTCTTGCTGAGTGGGTGATTTGGGGCCAGTCACAGACTTTCAACCTAACCTACCTCACAGGGTTGCTGTGCAAGTCAAAAGGGAGAAAGGAGAATGATGTCAGCTGCTTTGGTCCCCATTGCAGAGAAAGACTACTTTTCCTCCAGGGAAACTATGGTTGCCAATCTCCAGGTGAGGGCTGGAGATCACTCAGAATTACAAGTGCTCTCCAGATATCAGAGATTAATTCCCATAGAGAAAATGGTGGACTCTGTGTCCGTATACCCTACTGAGATGGCCCCCTATAATAGCCAATGTGACATAGCAGTCAGGGCTTCAGAGCACGGTGGAGGCTGCAGATGGGAGGAGGAGATGGAAAGCTGAAGAGTGAGGGGGAAATAAAGGTAGGTTGATAATTGGCTGGGAAGGAGATAGGGTTTCCAACTCCAGGTGGAAAATTCCTGGGCATTTGAGGGAAGGAGCCTGGAGATGGTGAGGTTGGAGAAGGGTTGGGACCTCAGACAGGTACAATGCCATAGACTCCACCCTCCAAGCCAGCCATTCCCTCATGGGGAACCATTGTTGCCAGTCTCCAGGTGGGGCCTGGAGATCACTCAGAATTACAACTGCTCTCGGGGGGGAGGGTGAGGAGATGGGAAGCTGAAGCCAAGGGGGCAGATAACGATACACTGATGGTTGGCTGGGAGGGAGATAGGGTTGCCAACTCCAGGTTGGGGAAATCCTGGAGATATGAGGAGTGGACCCTAGAGAGGGTGAGGTTTCAGCTGGGGTGGGACCTCAGACAGGTTCAATGCTATAGACTCCACCCTTCAAACCACCCGTTCCCTCATGGGGAACCATTGTTGCCAATCTCCTGGGGAGGGATGGCGATCACACCAAATTACAACTGCTCTTCAGAATTGACGCTGAGTGCCCAAGGCCGGGGCAGTCTCCCAGAACCTCTTTCTAGAGCCCATATTTATTTCCACAACAGGCCTTATTCCTAGTAAAACAATAAAACTAATGAAACAGTAGGTGGCACGATAGACGATAACAACAGGCCCTGAACCTCATATCAGGTGATTATTGGTCAGGAGTGGCCAAACTTGCTTAATGTAAAAGCCACACAGAATAAACATCAGACGTTTAAGAGCCACATGACATGAACAAATATTACACATACGTTTTAATTGGAAAATATTCAAATTTGCTTTTTATTAACATTAAATGAGACTGCCAAAAACAAAAGGGGTAAAAATAGATATTGATAATGATATTTATTTGTCCACTAATATTTGTGGGGGGGGGGGGCACTTTGAGAACACATTTACAATTAAAGTTGCTTTCTTTCTCTGCTCCCCCCTGCCTCAAGCCTACCCGGGAAGGGGAACTGGCTGGGGAAGGGAAGACCGATCGGGGAGGCATGCCTCCCCTTTGCTTCCCCAGCCGCCCTGCCAGGAGCCACACAATATGTGTGAAAGAGCCACATGTGGCTCCCGAGCCACAGTTTGGCCACCCCTGCTCCAGGGCAAAAGGAGACAGGAAGGTTGTGGTCAGGAAGCCCTCCCCCCCACACACACACCCACACTTCTATCATTTCATCGAATGTGCAGAACAGAGTGTTCAGGAAGCGTTTTTTAAAAGGGATTAGAACTGTAATGGCACAGAAGGTCACTTCCATAAGGGACAGTGATGTAGTCTGTTCTGCTGTTTATTGTGCGTATCATTTCCCTTTATTGCTGTTTATTGTGTGTATCATTTCCCTTTATTGCTGTTTATTGTGTGTATCATTTCCCTTTATTGCAACGTCCTCTTCCTTTGTAAACCCTCTTCCCCCATTATGATATGTCATGCCTTAGACCGGTTTTCCGTTTGTGTTGTTTCTCCAATTCTGTAATCGTAATCCTTCCACATTGTTTATTGGAGGCCTCTTGCCATTTTGCAATCTGCCTTGAGTCTCTCCGACAAAACACAGGCTGTAGATTACATCAGTAATCATAAATAAATGATCTCTCAAGGAACTCCTTCCCACTGAAAATGATTTGTGGTTTTGCAGCCCCTGGGGCCCTGCTCTCGGGACTAATAAAACACCCTGTTTGCTGAGTGCGGGAGTTGAAACTGAACGATCTCAGAGTCTCTGATGTCACTCTCTGTTTTTGGTGGAAATGAAGGGAGATTTGAACTCTGTCATTTAAACCTCGGTCGTAGATTAAAACGACTGAGCCGTTGTTTTGGCTGGGTCACTTTGGCCTCCTACATGTAGTCTGGCAGGAAGCAGGAAATTCCCCCTGAAGCACATATGAAACAGAGCTGGTGTCACAGAAGGGGGTGTGTCTGAATGTGAGGTTTCTGCGGTCCAGTGACAGCACAAATGAAATCTCTCTCTCATACATTCACACACGCACACACCCCCTCTGTATACACTCATTAAACCTGGGGTGGAGAGCGTTGGGCCTTGGGTGGGGGGAAATGGGAGTTTCACAAGTTACTAAACCAGAGCCAGTCTGGTGTAGTGGTTAAGTGCATGGACTCTAATCTGGGAGAACCGGGTTTGATTCCCCACTCCTCCACTTGCACCTGGCTGGATGGCCTTGGGCAAGCCATAGCTCTGAACCAGCTGTTCTCTCAAGGACAGCTTGGGAAAGAGCTCTCTCAGCCCCACCTCCCTCACAGAGTGTCTGTTGTGGGGAGGGGAAGGGAAAGGAGTTTGTAAGCCGCTCTGAGACTCCAAGTGAGTGAAGGGCGGGGTATAAATCCAAACTCTTCTTCTTCTTCTTCTTCACATTGTAAAAATCCACAAAGATTGATTGATTGATTTATAAAATACGCCTTTTTCCCCATTGTATAGAGATAAGGCAAAAATGTATATTTTCCACTTTGGTGTAGTAGTTAAGTGTGCAGACTCTAATCTGGAAGAACCAGGTTTGATTCCCCACTCCTCCACTTGCACCTGCTGGATGACCTTGGGCAAGCCATAGCTCTGTACCAGCTGTTCTCTCAAGGACAGTTGTCTCAGAGTTCTCTCAGCCCCACCTACCTCACAGGATGTCTGTTGTGGGGAGGGGAAGGGAAAGGAGTTTGTAAGCTGCTCTGAGACTCCCAAGTGAGTGAAGGGTGGGATATAAATCCAATCTCCTCTTCTCTCTTCTATATGGGAGTGCAGAGAACTGAAGCCGTTAAGTGCTGTTCGAATGGGCTTGGACTCAGTATGGACGTGTGTCTGTTTTATTGCAGGCAATCTCGTGCGAATCATACCAAACGGACTGCTCATATTCTTTCCTTCATATCCCGTCCTGGATAAAAGCCTGGAATACTGGAGAGTACGTATTGTTTTCTGCGCAGCAGTCAAAAAGGCAAACTCTGTGTTAGGGATAATTAGGAAAGGGGATGAGAATAAAATGGCTGATACTGTTAATGCCCATGTATAGGTTATATGGTGTGGCCTCATTTGGAATACTGTGTACAGTTCCGGTCACCGTATCTCCGAAACGACATTGCAGAGCTGGGAAAAGTCCAGAGGAGGGCAACCAAGATGATTACAGGGTTACAGCAACTCCCCTGTGAGGAAAGGCTGAAGAGCCCGGGACTTTTCGGTTTAGAAAAGAGACAACTAAGGGGGGACGTCACATGATAAGAGGTTTATAAAGTTACGCATGAGGTGGAGAAAGTTTGGGTCATGTGGACTAGCAGCCAGCCATGGGCGAAGTACCCTTCAGGGTTTAGAAGAGCCAAAACGGCACACACACTTCCTAAGACTGGGACAGTCCGACTGTGTCCTAGCAGGGTCACTTCCTAGGATCACAGCCACCAAAGCTTCCATATGCTTTATATAATGCCTGCAGTTACAAATTCCACATAGCAACCACTTACTGGTCTACCAGAATAACTCACAGGGTCCACAACACTTAGGCCAGCTTTAAGAGAACTTTTTCTCCCTCTCCCAAAACACTAGAACTTGAGGGCATCCAGTGAAACTGATGGGCAGTAGGTTCAGGACGGACGGAAGGAAATACTACTTTTCACAGCGAGTGATTAAAACGTGGAATTAGCTGCCAGAGGATGCAGCGATGGCCACAGGAAAAAGCAGCTTTAAGAGGGGATTAGATTGGTTCGTGAACGATAGGTCTGTCCAGTGGCTACTAGCCATGGTGACTTGAGGGGAAACCTTCACATTCAGGGGCACTAATCTTCTGAATCCCAGAGCCAGGTGGCAATGTCAGGGGAAGGCTTTAGCACCTGGGGACGATAAACTAGGGAACCCAGGCATGTTTGCATGCCTGCCGTTCGCTTACCTGGGGAAGGGCAAACATGCCCCTTTCCTTCCCCGAGCCTCTCCGCTTTTGCGGAGAGACTTGGGGAAGGGGGGGGGCATATTTAAATGTCTTTCTTTCCCTCCCCCATATCGGGGAGGGATGGAAAGGCATTTTAATCATGCCAGGGCTCTCTGCCTGCCCTTCTCCAGCTAGGACATGGTCAGAGGGGGGAAGAAAGAGAGCCTAGGCTTTCCCTTGTCAGTTTTACTCTCAGCGGACTGGCAGAGAGAGAAACTGACAAGGAGATCTTTTTGGGGCTACCAGAGAGAAAGAAGGCTTTTAACATGCCTCCTTTCCCTCTGGTGGTGTAAATCAGACTGGAAATATATTAGGCAATACCGAATGTTTCCCCATTCCAAATATCTTACTGGTACATTGGACTGGGAAAATTCAGCATTTACCGATATTGTTTCGGGTCTGATTACCCAAAGCCGAAAAATACCGGCTTTTTTTTTTTTTTTTTTTTTGCACACCCCTAGTCCTGATCCCGTCAATGGGTAATTCCGTACAGAGGTTAGGTGATGGTGCCCAGCTACCCCGAGAGTGGAAGAGAAGCCCCTCCAGGTGTGGAGAAATGCCTAGGAGGCAGGGCAGAATAGGGCCTGCAGGCTAGAGCCAGGCGTGTTCTGCCACAGTGTCCTCTCTCCGGGATGCTGATAAGAATGTCAGAAGAGCCTTGCTGGATCAACTAGTGGTCCATCTAGACCAGCATCCTGTGTCACCCAGTGGTCAGCCAGATCCCCTGGAAGGCCAACAACAGGGCAGAGAGACTAAGGCCTTCATAAAAACATAAGAAGAGCCCTGCTGGATCAGACCAGAGTCCATCTAGTCCACCATCTTGTCTCACGCAATGGCCAACCAGTTCCTCTGGAGAGCCAACAACAGGGCATAGAGGTTGAGGCCTTCGTAAGAATATAAGAGCCCTGCTGGATCAGACCAGAGGTCCATCTAATCCTGCATCCTGTTTCACACAATGGCCAACCGGTTCCCTTAGAAGGCCAGCAACAGGGCATAGAGGTTGAGGCCTTCGTAAGAACATAAGAAGAGCCCTGCTGGATCAGACCAGAGGTCCATCTAATCCCGCATCCTGTCTCACACAATGGCCAACCGGTTCCCCTAGAAGGCCAGCAACAGGGCATAGAGGTTGAGGCCTTCGTAAGAACAGCCCTGCTGAATCAGAGCACCGGCCCATCTAGTCCAGCACCTTGTTTCACACAGTGGCCTGCCAGTTCCTCTGAAGATCCAACAACAGGGCACAGAGGCCGAGGCCTGCCCCTGATGTCGCCTGCGAGCACTGGGATTCAGTGGTTTGCCGGCTTGGAATGTGGAGGTTCCCTTTAGTTCCCATGGCTAGCAGCTACTGATAGGCCCTTAAAGCCGTACAAGAAGCTTTGCTTCTTCAGCCATATAGAAAGGCTGTGGCGTCAGCAACCCAAGTGTAGCATTTCTGGTTTCCTCAGGGGAGAATCTCAAGGGAGTTCTGCAGCTGCTGGCCTGTTTAGTCCATGACGTGGCTTTCACTGATCACCCGATGACAGTTTTCACTTTTCATAAAGAACTGAGCACTAGACGCACATGCAACATCAGCTCAGCCTTACAGGGCACCTCTACCAGAAACATTACACAGACACACACACACACACACACACCCCGCCATTTATTTATTTTATTTAATTAATTAATTTGTATCCCGCCTTCCCTGCCAGGCAGGCTCGGGGCAGCTCACAGCATATACGTGTAAATACATTAAAAACAGTGAGATACATTAAAACAATAATAAAGTTAAAACCACAACATGTGCAAAAAAGTGCTAGCATACACCGTACTAAGAAATGATGGCAGCGTTGTTCAGCATCTAGCTGGTTAAACTACCACCACAGTCTGAGTGCTTGCCAGGCAAAGATGTTAAGTTGGTGCCATGGCAGAAGGCATACGGAGGAGCTGAGAGCATCTGGCAGCTAAGGAAAATGTTTCCCCAGATATATTCCCATCTTTGACTGCAACCAACTCACTGTACATAAGGACATCAGAAGAGCCCTGCTGGATCAGACCAGTGGTCCATCCAGTCCAGCACTCTATCTCACACAGTGGACAACCAGTTCCTCTGGAGGGCCAACAACAGGGCAGAGAGGCCGAGGCCTTCATAAGAACATCAGAAGAGCCCTGCTGGATCAGACCAGTGGTCCATCTAGTCCAGCATCCTGTCTCACACAGTGGACAACCAGTTCCTCTGGAGGGACAACAACAGGGCAGAGAGGCCGAGGCCTTCACGAGAACATCAGAAGAGCCCTGCTGGATCAGACCAGTGGTCCCTCTAGTCTAGCATCCTGTCTCACACAGGGGCCAGCCAGTTCCTCTGGAGGTCCACCAGCAGGGCATAGAGGCCAAGGCCTTCATAAGAACATCAGAAGAGCCCTGCTGGATCAGACCAGTGGTCTCTCTAGTCTAGCATCCTGTCTCACACAGGGGCCAGCCAGTTCCTCTGGAGGTCCACCAGCAGGGCATAGAGGCCAAGGCCTTCATAAGAACATCAGAAGAGCCCTGCTGGATCAGACCAGTGGTCTCTCTAGTCCAGCATCCTGTCTCACACAGTGGCCAAACAGTTCCTCTGGATGGCCAACAACAAGGCATAGAGGCCGAGGCCTTCATAAGAACATCAGAAGAGCCCTGCTGGATCAGACCAGTGGTCCATCTAGTCCAGCATCCTGTCTCACACAGTGGACAACCAGTTCCTCTGGAGGGACAACAACAGGGCAGAGAGGCCGAGGCCTTCATAAGAACATCAGAAGAGCCCTGCTGGATCAGACCAGTGGTCCATCTAGTCCAGCATCCTGTCTCACACAGTGGACAACCAGTTCCTCTGGAGGGACAACAACAGGGCAGAGAGGCCGAGGCCTTCACGAGAACATCAGAAGAGCCCTGCTGGATCAGACCAGTGGTCTCTCTAGTCTAGCATCCTGTCTCACACAGGGGCCAGCCAGTTCCTCTGGAGGTCCACCAGCAGGGCATAGAGGCCAAGGCCTTCATAAGAACATCAGAAGAGCCCTGCTGGATCAGACCAGTGGTCCATCTAGTCCAGCATCCTGTCTCACACAGTGGCCAAACAGTTCCTCTGGAGGGCCAATAACAGGGCAGAGAGGCCGAGGCCTTCCTAAGAGCATCGGAAGAGCCCTGCTGGATCAGACCAGTGAGGGTCCATCTAGTCCAGCATCCTGTCTCACACAGGGGCCAACCAGTTCCTCTGGAGGGCCCACAACAGGGCAGAGAGGCCGAGGCCCACAGTGGGCAGACTGGGGAAAGGAAGGGCAGGCATGCCAACATGCCTGGGTTCCCTGGCATGTTTAAAGTGCCTTTCTTTCCCTCCCTGATCTCGGGAAGGGAAAGAAAGGCATTTAAACCCAACAGCTGACGGGCGGCTCAGCCTGGTAGGTTTAAATGAGCACTTTTTTTCGGTATAGCAAACTGAACCTTTAAAAAAAGCCGGATAACATCGGCTTTTTCAGGTTCAGCTATACCGGTAGCCAAATACAGATCTCTGATCTATATTCAGGTTATGTGATACCCGAAAAATACCAACAAGGTATTTTTTTGGGTATTTTTTCTCAGTTCGGCTATAGCTGAATGTGCACCACTAATCAGGACAGCCAGCTTCCCTTCCGAGTTCTAAGGCCTTGCCTCTGTGTCTCCTGCTGCCCAGCAACTGGTCACCACAGGGACAGCTTTACTGCCTTGCATGCCCCTGGAGGAATGGCCACTTGCCAATTGACTGCCTTTCCTCTCCTGGTGCTCCTTTTAAAATAATGTGTCCAAGACAGTGGAGGTCTATGTGGTACAGAGAACCACTACCAGCATCAAGAGTTATAAAGTATTCATTAAAAAGAAAACGTTCACAAGTGTACTTTTAGCACAGCACCAGATTGAGCAAGGGATGCAAAAGAAATAGGTGGAAGATGATGATATTTGATTTATACACCGCCCTTCACTTCCTAAAGGAGTTTCTGAGCAGGTTACAATGGTTTTCTCTCCCCCCCCCCCCCCACAACAGACACCCTGTGAGGTAGGTGAGCCTGAGAGCTCTCTCAAATACTGCTCTTGAGAGAACTTGTGACTGACCCAAGTTCGCACCAGCAGCTGCATGTGAAGGAGTGGGGAATCAGACCCGGTTCTCCCACATTAAAGTCCACGTTCTTAACCACTGCACCAAACCGGCTCTCTAAAACGCAACTCCTCTGTCCCTCTATACATGCCCTATCAGATGTTAAAATATAGGATAGGCCCCTGTGGCTTCGGTAGTTAGCAGATCTCTACAGAGCCCCACTACCCTGAAGCTCCCTCCAGCTCTTTAAGCCAGCACCTGGTCAAAAATGGCTGCCTTCCCAGAGGAGAGGTTTGCATCCTTTCATGGACTCAGCAACCCAGGAAAAGAGAGCCCCTTCCTATTGCAAGGAGATTGTGTCATATCTGTTTCCCCTCCCACTGACAGGTCAAAGAGGTGTTTTCTGGAGATCTCCAGGAATCTCTTTCCTGGAGACTTTCTAGCAATCTATTCCCCAAAACTCTGTTCCCTGCTTTTTTTCTTTTTTTTTCAGTAAAATTTTTTATTTTTTTTTAAATGTTTCTTACATTTGATATTTTATCCATAACAAGTCTTTGTACATTTGTTACAGGGTTTAAAATCATACATTTATATAGGTCAATTTTATCAGGTTGCCTTTTAGTACAAAGTAGTTTTAATCTAGTGGTGAGTTTGCTGCTGTGTGATCTTTTCATTTTCCGTTTCTAATTGTGAATCTAAGTGTGCACATGTAATACCGTAAGTGATTTTTTATCTTTTAGTACTGAAGCCATTTTAAGTAGTTTGTGTTAGAAGGTAGGTTGTTGTGTTCTGACATGTATTCTATGAAGGTGGCCCATTTGTTTCTGAAAGATATGTGTGATTTTAAGGAGTTTGTTGCCCTCCCTTCTACTCTGTTTCCTGCTTGAAGGGGGAGAGAAGTGGACGGGAGCTTGGCCATCACATGATCTCTAACTAGATTAGCACTTGTATGAAGGTGAGCCTGGAAAGCCATTGACCTGCTTCCTCCTTCCCAACCTGGTCTCTGCCCAGAGGAGGGGAAAAAAACCCTGTTAAAATGCATAGTGGAGGGTTTTGCTCCTCTCAGACCTCCCAGACAAAAAGGCATTTGTTCACAGGCACCACTAGAGTTCCGTTCCGTGGTGCAAAGTTTATACCTCATCTGGCTCTAAGGAGGGAAACCGCAGGAGCGAAAGGGGTGTGTGTGGCTCCATCATCTGCCGCGGAATGAATTACGGCCCTGTGAACTTGGCCACCGGCTGTGCAGCTTGACTGTGTCACACCAGTCCTCACAGGTGACACTCGAAGACGCCGGGTTTCCCCGGATGTCATAGTTTCCAGCCGAGTGCCCGACCGTTGGGTGACTGTATGAACTCAGCAGTCGGGTCATCCGGGCAGCCCTTGTCTCGCTTTTTTGTGTCCGAGCTCCGGGGTTCTGGTTTCCAGCCAACCGAAACCACAGGGGACACAGGCGGCCGTGGTAGAAACACAGGCAGAAACCTTTTGTGAGTTATCTCTTGCTTTTAATAGGAACAGGATCTCGCCGCATCAATAGAGACAGTGAAACCAATGTTTGTGGAACCGAGACACAAGGGAGCATTCACAGAGGTTGGTAAATGTTTTCATACCGTTGCGCAGCCTTCCCCCACCCCCCACCCCCGCCCCTTTATTGCTCAATCGTCTGTCTTTCAGAAGCACCACAAAACCTTTCTTGGTTGGCCCAGCTTCTGATAGTTTAGGCTTACGTCAGACTTGGCTCAGTGGTTTCATTCACTGTAAATATTTGAATCATCTCACAGATGTTATGCACCGAGCCCTCAAAAGGTGGTTAGCTAAAGCTCTGACTGCCCTGTCGGGGTTATTTGTGCCCCGGTGACATCATCCTCTTCTGAAGGACTGGCAAGCCCAAACACCTTTTCTTCCACAAACCACGCAGCATCTTGCTCTCCTTCTGTTTACCCTGAGAGACAAAACTGACGCTGTTACAGTCGTCCTGTCTGTGGGCTTCACAGAGGCAGCTGGTTGGCCGCGCTGGGCTTGACGGCCTTTGGTCTGATCCAGCATGGCCGTTGTGTTCTGAGACACTCTTGTGTTGCGCAGCTGCCTGACCACACGCCAGGCTTTCGCCAGCTCCGGATTCAGTTTCATGCCCCTTCCTGTCGCTTGAGGCCATTAGGGACTGGGCCCGGGCTCTCTGAGGTTCATAAAAGACTCCCAACCAATGCTCCCTCTAAGCTGTGGAGTCTTGCGAACAAAAATTCTACTTTGTGAGTTACTGGCATTAAAGTTGTGAGCGAGCGATTTGGCTACGGGGGGGACATGAGAGAGGTTTATAAAATAATGCATGGGCAGAGAGAGTTGGCAAGGAGGACTCTTTCTCCCTCTCCCAAAACAGTAGAACTCGAGGGCATCCAAAGAAGCTGATGGGCCGTATTCTCAAGACTGACAAAAGGAAGTACCGCTTTACACAGAGAGAGATTAAAACGAGGAATTTGCTGCCAGAGGATGTAGTGATGGCCACAGGAACAGACAGCTTTAAAAGGGGATTAGATAAATTCATGGAGGAGGGGTCCATCAGTGGCTATAGGCCCTGGTGACTAAAGGGAGCCTCCATGTTCAGAGGCGAGTAAAGCTCTGCATCCCAGAGCCAGGAGGCGACGTCATGGGAAGGCCTCAGCCTCTCTGCCCTGTTGTCGGCCCTCCAGAGGAACTGGTTGGCCCCTGTGTGAGAGAGGATGCTGGACTAGATGGGCCACAGGTCTGATCCAGCAGGGCTCTCCTGATGTTCTTATGAAGGCCTCGGCCTCTGTACCCTGTGGTTGGCCCTCCAGAGGAACTGTTTGGCCACTGTGTGAGACAAGATGGACCACTGGTCTGATCCAGCAGGGCTCTTCTGACGTTCTTATGAAGGCCTCAGCCTCTCTGCCCTGTTGTTGGCCCTCCAGAGGAACTGGTTGGCCCCTGTGTGAGACAAGATGGACCACTGGTCTGATCCAGCAGGGCTCTTCTGACGTTCTTATAAAGGCCTCAGCCTCTCTGCCCTGTTGTTGGCCCTCCAGAGGAACTGGTTGGGCCCTGTGTGAGAGAGGATGCTGGACTAGATGGGCCACTGGTCTGATCCAGCAGGGCTCTCCTGATGTTCTTATGAAGGCCTCGGCCTCTGTGCCCTGTGGTTGGCCCTCCAGAGGAACTGGTTGGCCCCTGTGTGAGACAAGATGGACCACTGGTCTGATCCAGCAGGGCTCTTCTGATGTTCTTATGAAGGCCTCAGCCTCTCTGCCCTGTTGTTGGCCCTCCAGAGGAACTGGTTGGCCCCTGTGTGAGACAAGATGGACCACTGGTCTGATCCAGCAGGGCTCTTCTGACGTTCTTATGAAGGCCTCAGCCTCTCTGCCCTGTTGTTGGCCCTCCAGAGGAACTGGTTGGCCGCCGTGCGAGACTGAACTAGATGGACTATTGGTCTGACTAAGCAGGGCTGTTAGTGTGTTCTTAAACAGCCTCTAGAATTAATTGTTTCTGTCCCCGCCCCCCACCATCGAAATCTTTGACTGGGAAACTTTTGTTTTTTAGTTCAATGGCTTTTCCTGTTTTTCCCCTCTCCCATCTCTCACAGGTACTTCCAAAAGAGCTAAATGTCCCCTGGAGAGAGGTTTCCTCCCTCCCTCTTTGCTGTTCTTTCTAGTCGGTCAGCAGAGTTGGATCTCCTTATCTACCCCTGATTACTCATGCTCAAGTTCCAGGGAAATCAGCTGGAAGTTTCTTCACCAGCTTTGTTTACTTGTGTAACTTTGTCCTGCCACTTGTCAACACTTAGAAATAGTTAATCAGGAAAACTTCCATAGACAAACTTGTGGGGGTGTTGTTGTTTTTTTTTGGGGGGGGGGGTGGAGAAGACAGACATAAATGCCTTCGCACAGCATGCACTCAGGGCCTAAAAGAAGCATTAGTATTGAATCCCCTTTCCTTCGGCAGGGATGCTGATTTGCTGCATTTTAAGAGAGATACCGAAAGTCCTTGGTGTTCTTTTCCACAGAACTTGACGTCATTTGCAGCCTGCAATGAGTATTTTGCAACGAGGGTGTTTTAAATTTCTTTAAACAGACACCTGGCGAATGGAGCGCAAGGGAAAAGGCTCCTGAAATCATAGTGACCTTGCATGGGGGTGTGAAAGGCGGGTGTGTGGTCCTCCTGGTTTTGTTGACTGGCTTATTTCCTAGGTCATGAATGCCTATTACGAGAAGGCCATCTGTCCTAAGTCCAGTGGTGCTGTTTTCCTGGCAGTGTGTCGTGGGAAGGTACATTTTGTTTTCTTAAAAGAACACCGTAGGCTGTACGCGGATTATTGTTTCTGTAAATGACTACCTGCAGGAGTGATTAATGTGTCCAAACGCTGCAGCTGTCCAGCAGCACATCACAAGCCTTAGGACGTTTTTAGCCCACGAATACTCCCCTTTCCGGGACCGTTCCTTAGAACCTCCTCATTGTTCACCTTCACATAAATAAATTGTTGGAAGGGGGAAAAAAGTGTTATTTCTTCCGTTTTACGAAGAGGCGCAGAGAATGGTTGGCCTAAGTTATATAGCAGTGCATTCATAGGTGAAACTTGAAGTGGGGACTTGCTTCTTGGTTCAGAGCTCCTGACAGCTGTGTTAGGCTACCGTAGGCATGAAGTGGCCGTAAGGCTGAAAATGCCCAAAGCGTTTTGCTAGCATCTTGGACTAATTGCACAGAAAGCCCATAGTTCCAGTGTTTAAGCTAACCATCTTGCCCCCCTTAAACTCTGCCATTTATGTATGCGGATGACACCCAGCTCTATCTGATGTTGGGTGGCCGGTCGGACTCCGGCCCAGAAGACCTAGACCGGGCATTGCACACCGTGGCTGACTGGCTTAGATTGAGTAGGCTGAAATTGAACCCGGCGAAGACGGAGGTCCTGTGCCTGGGGCGTTGCGGTTTGGGGCGGGGGGTCCCACTCCCGAGCTTCGACGGGGCACCATTGGTGCCTGCGTCGCAGGTTAGGAGTTTGGGAGTGCTCCTGGATCCCTCCTTGTCAATAGAGGACCAGGTAGCAGCCACTGCCAAGTCGGCCTTTTACCATCTTAGGCTGGCGCGGCAGTTGGTTCCCTACCTCGACCGTGACAACCTGGCCACAGTGATCCATGCGATGGTCACCTCGAGGTTGGACTACTGTAACGCTCTGTACATGGGGTTGCCCTTGTGCTAACCCGGAAGCTGCAGCTGGTGCAGAATGCCACGGCCAGGTTGCTGACGGGTCTCGCAAGGCGGGACCATATCAGGCCTGTGCTGGCGGCGCTGCACTGGCTGCCTATAGCATACCGAGTCCGCTTCAAGGTGCTGGTTCTTACCTATAACACCCTATATGGCCAGGGTCCAACATACCTAAGGGACCGTCTTTCTCCATATATACCCCAGCGGGCACTTCGGTTGGGGTCATGCCATCGACTCTGTGTCCCAGGCCCCAGGGATGTCAGGCTCGCCAGAACTAGGGCTAGGGCTTTTTCGGTGGCGGCCCCTGTCTGGTGGAATGAGCTCCCGGAGGAGATCAGGGCCCTGCGGGACCTAATGCAGTTCCGCAGTGCCTGCAAGACAGAGCTCTTCCGCAGTGCCTGCAAGACGGAGCTCTTCCGCAGGGCCTGCAAAACGGAGCTCTTCCGCCAGGCCTTCGAATAGGAGCTGCCACCGGTGACACCACCCATCACGTATGCCATCTGTGATGCAGCCGGCCCAATATAGCCCAGGCACGGTGGCAGGGAAGGGCTCGGACCTCCCACTGGGTTGCCATCTGATGTTATGATGTTACGTTATTGTAAGCTTTTAGTAATGTATCTTATTTGTTGGAATGTTTTTTAGCTGATTTTATTTGTTTTAAATGTATTGACTTGGCCGTGTGCCCGTGTAAGCCGCCCTGAGCCCGCTTGCGGGGAGGGCGGGATATAAATTTAATAAATATGTGCAGCTCTTCCTGGACCCAGCTCTGGCACTCTGGTGTCCATCTTGGATTTAATCACAACGGCAAGCGGCAGACTCCACGCCGTAAGCCTTCCCCGAAACAAACCATTATGTAAGAACTGCTCCTTGCCCGTAATCTGTCCCCCGGCGACGCGAAGCATTGTTTTGTCTCCAGGCCAGCGAAGGTTTAGACTTTGCTGATAAAAACGGACGAGGCGTCATCATCACGGGACTTCCATTTCCTCCTCGCATGGACCCGAGGGTCGTGTTGAAGATGCGGTTCTTGGACGAGATGAAGAGCAAAAATGCCGGTCAGGTAAGGAGCCGCTTTTCACGCTGGTAATTTAAGGGCCTGGCGAATGCTCCCTCTAAGCTGTGGAGTCTGGTGAGCAGAAATTCTGCTTTGTGAGCTACCGGCATGAAAGTTGCGAGCGAGCTATTTGGCTCCTGCACAAATCAGTTGGCTCTGGAGCCCTCCTTCCTGAGCTAAGACAAAAATGTGTGAGCTGGAGGCTAAAGAACTGAGCTAGCTCACACTGACTCAGCTTGGAGGGAACAGTTTGGTGTAGTGGTTAAGTGTGCGGACTCTAATCTGGGAGAATCGGGCTTGATTCCCCACTCCTCCACTTGCACCTGGCTGGATGACCTTGGGCAAGCCATAGCTCTGTACCAGCTGTTCCCTCAAGGACAGCTTGGGAAAGAGTTCTCTCAGCCCCACCTCCCTCACAGGGTGTCTCTTGTGGGGAGGGGAAGGGAAAAGGAGTTTGTAAGCCGCTCTGAGACTCCCTTGGGGAGTGGAGGGCGGGGTATAAATCCAATCTCTTCTTCTTCTTCTTCTTCTTCTTCTTCTTCAACACTGGACTTGCCCCGCATGGCCCCGGCTAGCCCGATCTCATCAGATCTCAGAGTCTAAGCAGGGTTGGCCTTGGCTAGTATTTGGATGAGAGACCCCCAAGGAAGTCCTGGGTTGCTCTGCAGAGGCAGGCAATGGCAAACCACCTCTGCCCGTCTCTTGCCACGAAAACCCTGTCGGGTTGCCGTAAGTTGGCTACAACTCGACAGCACTTTCCGCCACCTCCAATTTAGGACGTCTGTTCTCCTCGTCAGGCAGCCTTTCTATCCATTCCCTGCCTAATCCCTTAACCCGCAGATAGTACTGAAGGTTTCCCGAGTTCCCCCGGGTTATTTATGCTGAGGCTCTCAGCCGGTTGCTACAAATCCAGTCCAGGAACATTGAGATCAAATCCCATGCCTCTGAAGACGGGTAGGCAGTCACTTAGAGGGCGAAAACCCCACTTCTCCTCACCTACTATTTGTATCTAGGGCCTGTCCGGAAACACCTGGTACAAGCAGCAGGCCTCTCGCGCGGTGAACCAAGCCATCGGCAGAGTCATCCGGCACAGGCAGGACTATGGTGCCATCTTCCTCTGTGACCACAGGTGAGGTGATTCTTCTTCTCGCTCCACTGAGCCTGCCCCTTTTCTCAGTTCCTCTTGCTTACACCCTGCACCATCACTCCCACCTTTTTGCGTCGTCATCGTGGAAGAAGGCCTCAGGATGGTGGTGGAAGTGCTTTGTGGAAGATCCTTCTTCCGCCCAAAGAAGAGTGGGGGAATGAAGTTGGTACCAAGGAGGGAGGGAGATTGGAGATTCTGACCCCGCTTGTTGGCCCTCCTGATGGCCCCTGGGTTTTGGCCACTGTGTGACACAGAGTGTTGAACCGGATGGCCACTGGCCTGATCCAACATGGCTTCTCTTACGTTCTTATGTCTGGGGCAAGTGATACTCTGTCTTCTTGGTGCTTGGGGGGGGGGGCTAAGAGTGGGAGGGCTTCTGGAGTTCTGGCCCCGCTGGTGGACCTTCTGAGGGCACCTGGTGTTTTTGGCCACTGTGTGACACAGAGTGTTGGACCAGATGGGCCACTGGCTTGATCCAACATGGCTTCTCTCATGTTCTTATATGGAGCAGAGGTCCATCTGTGGATATTAGCCACAAGGCGTGACAGATTGAGCTCCCATCTCTGGTCCCAGCTCCTGCCAACCTAGCAGTTCAACAGCAAGAAATTGCAAGTAGATAAATAGGTACCGCTTTGGTGGGAAGGTAACAGCGTTCCGTGCACTTTGGAGTCTAGTCATGCCAGCCACTTGACCACGGAAAAGTCTTCGGACAGTGCTGGCTCCTCAGCTTGGAACTGGAGATGAGCACTGCCCCCTAGAGTCGTATTCGATTGGCTTTTGAGCAGTGGAAACCTTTACCTTTTATAGATGGAACTCTCAGTCTGGGGCAAGTGATGCTCTGTATTCTTGGCTCTTGGGGGGCAAGAGTGGGAGGGCTTCTAGTGTCCTGGCCCCGCTGGTGGACCTCCTGAGGGCACCTGGGTTTTGGCCACTGTGTGACACCGAGTGTTGGACTGGATGGGCCACTGGCCTGATCTAACATGGCTTCTCTTATGTTCTTATGTCTGGGACAATGATGCTCTGTATTCTTGGTTCTTGGGGGCAACAGTGGGAGGGCTTCTGGTGTTCTGTCCCCACTGCTGGACCTTCTGAGGGCACCGGGTGTTTTTGGCTACTGTGTGACACAGAGTATTGGACTGGATGGGCCACTGGCCTGATCTAACATGGCTTCTCTTAGGTTCTTCTGTCTGGGGCAGTGATGCTCTGTATTCTTGGTTCTTGGGGGGCAACAGTGGGAGGGCTTCTGGAGTTCTGTCCCCACTGCTGGACCTTCTGAGGGCACCGGGTGTTTTTGGCTACTGTGTGACACAGAGTGTTGGACTGGATGGGCCACTGGCCTGATCCAACATTGGCTTCTCTGATGTTCTTATGTCTGGGGCAAGTGATGCTCTGTATTCTTGGTGCTTGGGGGGTGGGGACAACAGTGGGAGGGCTTCTCGTGTCCTGCCCCCACTGCTGGATCTCCTGGTGGCACCGGGTGTTTTTGGCCACTGTGTGACACAGAGTATTGGACTGGAGAGGCCACTGGCCTGATCCAACATTGCCTTCCCTTATGTTCTTCTGTCTGGGGCAGTGATGCTCTGTATTCTTGGTTCTTGGGGGGCAACAGTGGGAGGGCTTCTGGAGTTCTGGCCCCACTGCTGGACCTTCTGAGGGCACCGGGTGTTTTTGGCTACTGTGTGACACAGAGTGTTGGACTGGATGGGCCACTGGCCTGATCCAACATCGGCTTCTCTTCTGTTCTTAATGTTAAGTGTGATTGGATTTCTTACCTAGAAGTGTTTCTCCTGCCAGTGACAATCATGTGTGAGAGCACAGACTTTTAATTCCATTTTCATTACAGGTTGTCTTGGGGGTGTTTTGCAAACCATGCATGACTTGGAAATAGTTATTTTAAATACAGCTGATGGATACTCATTTTTTGTTTCTTTGTTTTTAATTCCTAACAGGTTCGCTAATATGGATACAAAAGCCCAGCTGCCTTCTTGGGTCCGTCCTTATGTCAAGACTTACGATAACTTTGGGCACGTGGTCAGAGACGTGTCTCAGTTCTTCCGTGTTGCACAGAAAATTGTAAGTATCCTGCAGTGAGAGGTGGAAACGACTATGATTGTTCCTTGTATTCAGTCCCAGAAAATAGGAAAGGGATTATTTGTTATATAAACCCTCTTAGGGACATAAGGGTGACTCCATAAGGAGCCAGTTTGGTGTAGTGGTTAAGTGCGCGGACTCTAATCTGGGAGAACCGGGTTTGATTCCCCACTCTTCCACTTGCACCTGGCTGGATGACCTTGGGCAAGCCATAGCTCCGTACCAGCTGTTCTCTCAAGGACAGTTGTCTCAGAGCTCTCTCAGCCCCACCCACCTCACAGGGTGTCTGTTATGGGGAGGGGAAGGGGAAGGAGTTTGTAAACCACTCTGAGACTCCCAAGTGAGTGAAGGGTGGGGTATAAATCCAATCTCTTCTTCTTCCTTAATATTCCCAGGTTCCAGAGGTACTTTAAACACCTCTTTCTTAAGTACTCTGCTGGGCTGCAGTTGGCACAGTATGCCCATGATTTCAAAAAATGCAAGGATTCCTGCCTTTAAGAGTCACTGATGGAACTCCTATGAGGAAAGGTTGAAGGAGCTCGGTCTGTTTAGCCTGGAGAGGAGATGACTGAGAGGTGATAGGAGAACCATCTTTTGAGTACCTGAAGAGCTGCCCTATAGAGGATGGTGCAGTGTTGTTTTCTGTTGCCCCAGAAAGTCAGACCAGAACCAGTGGGTTGAAATGAAATCAAAGGAGTTTTCAGCTAAACCTTAGGAAGAACTTTCTGACCGTCAGAGTGGTTCCTCAGTGGAACAGGCTTCCTCGGGAGGTGGTGGGCTCTCCTTCTTGGGAGGTTTTCAAGCAGAGGCTGGATGGCCATCTGACAGCAATGCTGATCCTGTGAACTTAGGCATATCGTGAGAGGGAGGGCAGGAAGGGTTGCCTCAGTGCTTAGTTCTTTTGGCCCTTTCTGATCACTGCTTTGGGGTCAGGGAGCAATTTTTCTCCTGGCCAGTTTGGCTGGAGATCCTGGAGGTTTCTTGTCATCTTCTGGGCATGGAGCAGAAGAAGAAGAGGAAGAGATTGGATTTATACCCCGCCCTTCACTCACTTGGAGTCTCAGAGCGGCTTACAAACTCCTTTCCCTTCCCCTCCCCACCCTATGAGGCCTCAATGCCTTCAACCCCCGGCCTGGGGGTGTCCCCGGGTTTCTGTTGCAAATCTGAGACCCTTGTTGCAAATCCGGAAGCTGCAGCTGGTGCAGAATGCCGCGGCCAGGCTATTGATGGGTCTCACAAAGTGGGACCACATCCGGCCGGTGCTGGCAAGCTGCACTGGCTGCCTATAGCGCACCGAATTCGCTTCAAGGTGCTGGTACTCACCTTTAAAGCCCTATATGGCCAGGGTCCAACATACCTGAGGGACCGCCTTTCCCCATATATACCCCAGAGAGCACTTCGGTCGGGGTCGCATCTGAATATTGTATAACATCATTATTATTGGAAGCACTTTATTTGTACTGTTTTACTATTGTGTTGTTTTTAAAATGTTTTAAATTGTTATTGTGGCTGGCACCATGTGCCCTTTGTGAGCTGCCCTGAGCCTGCATGCGGGGAGGGCGGGATAAAAATGGGAAGGAAGGAAGGAAGAAGAGGAACTCTTGGTCTGGGGCAAGGGATGCACTATATTCTTGGTGCTTGGGGGGGGGCGCGAACAGTGGGAGGGGCTTCTAGTGTCCTGGCCCCACTGTTGGACCTCCTATGGGCACCTGGTGTTTTTGGCCACTGTGTGGCACAGAGTGTTGGACTGGAGGGGCCACTGGCCTGATCCAGCATTGGCTTCTCCTACGTTCTTATACATATGGAGCAGAGGTCCATCAGTGGTTATTAGTATAGGCACAAAGTATAGATAGGAAGTCTTGGACTGGGGCAAGTGATGCTCTGTCTTCTTGGTGCTTGGAAGGGGGCAAGAGTGGGAGGGCTTCTAGTGTCCTGGCCCCACTGCTGGACCTCCTGAGGGCACCTGGTGTTTTTGGCCGCTGTGTGACATAGAGTGTTGGACTGGATGGGCCATTGGCCTGATCCAATATTGGCTTCTCTTATGTTCTCAAGCCTCAATTTTTTAGGAGCCAGGCCGAGGCGTGTTTATTCTTCCATGCCTTTTAGGTCCCCTCCCTTGTTTTGTAGTTGTTTTCTCAGATTGTTTATATCCCATGGTACTTTTAAAAGGCTTTTCTGGGGTTCATGGATGGTGCTTTAAATTTTTCTTGAATTTATCCTACTATTGCTGCCATTTCCCCCCCCCCCCTTTTTGTCTTGTTGATTTTTTGTTTTACTGTTTTTAGGGGGGGGGGTTTACCGTTAGAGGCAATTACTAATCTGAAACTAATCACAAGGAATTTAATGGGAAAATATCAACAACTGTTAGATGGCAATAACAACTTAAAGCCACAAGAACTGCTGTTGAAATAGGAGATTAAACTGACATGGTGGGAAAGAATTCAGTTGGAATCCAGATATGCTAAGGATAAAAGCACTGGCTTTTACAAAAAACCTACAGTGTTAGATAAAGTATTCTTTGATACAGAAGAGAAACTTATTAAAAAATTGTACATGGTGTTATTAGACTATAAAATGCAAGATGAAACAGTTAAAACTTCAATAGTTACTAGGGCACAAAATTTAGGCCCCAATATTAATTTAGATCAGTGGGCCAGAATCTGGAAAATTAATATAAAATATACAAAAGTGGCATCTTTTAAAGAGAATCTTTCTAAAATGTTCTATAGATGGTATATGACACCAGATAGATTGGCAAAATATTACCCTGACATGTCAAGTATCTGTTGGAAGTGTAGGAAAACAGTTGGTTCCTTTTTCCACATCTGGTGGACATGTCATAAAAGTAAAACGTATTGGGTTGGTATACATAAAATTTTACAAAAAATAATAGGAACCAATATACCTTTTTTACCAGAGATCTTCCTGTTAAATATAATACCTGAACAATATAATAAATCAGACTGTTATGTGATAACACATGTAGTGACTGCAGCTAGAATTTTACATGCCAGATTATGGAAAAGTCAAGACATACCTTCAAGAGAAGATTTGATTTGTAAATTCCAGTTTGGGGCCAATTTGGTGTAGTGGTTAAGTGTGCGGACTCTAACCTGGAAGAACTGGGTTTGATTCCCCATTCCTCCACATGTAGCCGGCTGGGTGACCTTGGGCAAGCCATAGTTCTGTCAGAGCTGTTCTCTCAAGGACAGTTTTGGAAATAGCTCTCTCAGCCCCACCCACCTCACAGTGTGTCTGTTGGGGGGAGGGGAAGGGGAAGGAGTTTGTAAGCCGCTCTGAGACTCCAAGTGAGTGAAGGGCGGGGTATAAATCCAATCTCCTCCTCTTCTTCTTCTAAATTGCTTGAAATGGATAAACTGACCAGAGCTATTTTTGGGCAGGAATGCACAGGAATGGAGTTCCGGCTGGCTTCCGAGTTGGCCACACCTACAGCCTCCCCCCCCCCCCGGGTTCCCCAGGCACCTCACAAGCTGCAGGATGCTTGGGGAAGCCAAGCTGATCCAGGGAGGGAAGGCAGTTTAAACTGCCTCCCCTCCTCGGGCTCCCCAGGCGCCCCCCAGAAACTGCCTTCCTTCCCTCGGGTTCCCCAGGCAAGCCGCGGAGCACCTGGGGAAGTCAATCCTGTGAGGGAGCTGCACGGTCAGGGGTGTGGCCTAATATGCTAATGAGTTTCTGCTGTTGGGTGTGGCCTATTATGCAAATGAGTTCCTACTGGGCTTTTTCTACAAAAAGAAGCCCTGAAACTAACTATGGCACTAGAAGGAAGAGGAGATAACATCTTTGAAGAATCTTGGGCTAGACTTTATACATGGATTGAAGGCTTCCCAAAGGAATAATTATAGCCAACATATGTTAGTAAAATTTATTTCAAATGAAAGTTATTAGGTGCAAAAGAGACTTCAAAAAACTAGCGAGTGTGGGATGGAGATCTATGTTATTATATATGCAAGCGAACAACACTGCATGTAAGTGTTTCTTTTTAATGGAAAACTAATTAAAAAGCCAATGTTAAAAAAAGAAAAAAGAGTACCTTTACAGATGCCATATGGAGAAGCAAGATAGAAATGTCTAACAGAAGTAAAGATAGATCTTCGACGTGGTCTCTGTGCTTCACACCCATGGGTTTCTGCGCCTGCGCGGAACTTCATCGGTATCTGGAAAGCTAAGACTTTTCCCGCCCCGGGCCTCTGAGCATGCGCGGGCCGCTTCACGCATGCCCAGAGGGGCCGGAGCGGTCCTCCCGCCAGTTCTCTTCTGACCGCCGCACAGTTAACACCTTTTCGCCGGTTCGGAACAGCAACTTCTCAACTCGTTTTTCCACAAATAATTTTTGACCAACGGACTGTTTTTCGACTATTCTAACGGACAGCGTCTTCAACTATACTGTACGGACGTAGAGGGACTCGGTGTCTCCACGGAGACCATTCCCCCTACCCCCCCCCCTGCATGGCTCAGGGGTGGGGGTGTTTCAAACGCTGCACGCGCTGTGGCAGCAAACTTGCCGCTCCGGATGGCCATTCACTGTGTATTCTGTGCCTGGGTGAGTCCCACCGCCCAGAAACTTGCACGTATTGCTTGCATTTTTCTAATCAAACACGGAAGAACAGGGCAGCTCGCTTAAAGGTCGTGCTCCTAGAGGCAGCACTCCAGCCCCGTCCTGCGATGGACCCAGCTGACGCCCCCTCCACTTCGGCATCGAAATCCACACCGACCTCGATACTGAAGCCCGCATCGACGATTACATCTCGACAACCCACGCCTAAGTCCTCCTCGGAAGCGACCGCGACCACCAAGCGTCCGCCCGCACCGACTCCATCTTCTCCCCCTCCTAAAAAGAAGAAGAAGGACAAGGGCGACAAACGCCCTAAGAAACCTACTTCCGATAAGCCCCACTCCAAGGGCCCGGAGCAGGTTCGCTCCCCAGTTGTTGGGTCTGTCCCAACTCCGAGAGTGCTCCCAGACCACTCTCGTCCACCTTTTGGACTCCCCCATCCGACACGTCGACGTTGAGCCACCGGAACAGATTCTGGAGACTCAAAGATTCACGGAAACAACTCACGCAGCCGACCAAACCGACGTTCCATCTAGACCCGGTTCTCGGTCTCCGTCCCTATTGATGTCGGATCCTGATGTACAACAACCTTCGGAGCCGAGGTCTCCACGCCGGCCGCATACCGACTACCGACAGGGAGAATATTACGCCCGGTACCACCCCCTCTCCTACTCTCCTGGAAGATGGGACCATCGCCTCACCTATCCATACGGACAACCCCCCCTGTCGACCACTTGGCAAGACCATCAACGTGGGGCTCATAGATCGCGATCTCCTCACCGTCCGCCACCGGACCCTCGATATCACCCACTTGATAGGGCCTCGGAAGACCCTCGATATCAAGACTATCATCGACACCGATCCCCCTCACCGCCGTGGAAGCCCCGCCGAATCCCTTCTCATACGGTGACAGTGCCTCCACCGCCGCCGATACAGCCATCGATACCAATATCGATAGCACAACCAGCAACTGAACACCACCACCCCTCCCGTCCATTGGAATCGGAATCATCGCCAGAATCCGAGGACGAGGATGCCTCTTCTACACACACCTCTCCTGGACCCCCATCGCCTAACCCGGACGTCATGGGCAACCAGCTGATCTCCCCCTCGGAGGACGTTGCCTCCTATGGTGAATTAATTAAAAGAATGGCCCACTCCCTGGGAATTCCCATCATCCAGCCCACTCCACCGATATCGGACCCCGTCTTCGACGTGGTTCAAAGAGATACCTCGACGTCGGTGGCGCTCCCGATGTTCGCGGTCCTCCTGGAAGCCGTCAAATCGCAGTGGGAGAAACCGACGTCCGCGCCTATTTCGTCACGCCGCTTAGACCACATGTACCGGCTACAGGAGCCCGGGTTGGAATTCCTCACGAATCACCCCAAACCAACCTCAATGGTTGTGTCTTCGTCATCGAGATCTAAGAGGTCGCACTCCACACCTCCCGATAAAGAGAGCCGGAAACTCGATACCTTCGGCAGAAGGTTCTATTCGGCAGGGGTCCTTGGCATAAAGACTTCCAATTACCAGGCGTGTATGGGAAGGTACCAATACGCCCTCTGGGAGCAACTAGCAGAGTGCATCCATCACCTCCCAGAAGAAAAGAGATTAACCTTTCGCCAACTTCAAAAGGAAGGCTTAACGTTGGCTAAGCAACAAATCAACTCGATGCGGCTTCCAAGACGATGTCATCGGCAATCGCTCTACGCCGTCACTCGTGGCTTAGGACGACCAGCCTCCAACAGGACTCCAGATCCTTAATAGAAGACCTTCCCTTCGATGGTCAGGGACTCTTCCACGCCACCACCGACACAGTATTGCAGGATCTCGATAAGAGCATCAAAGCCTCACGTACCCTCGGAGTCTCTCCTACCATCACACGCCCCTACAAGGGCCGCCAATGGTCAAGGCCCTGGTCTCGAAGGCCACCATCCAGAGCATCGCCCGACAGAACATGGCGCCCTAGACCATCTCCTTCCCACCAGAGACCATCGTATGCCTCAAAGCAAAAATTTGCTCCACCTTCTCAGCAGGGCCGTCAGAAATTTGCTCACCCTCAAAAACAGAGTCTTTGACTCCAACTCTCCCCGATCCAGATCCACCCGTCTGGCCCCCTTCATTCGGGCCTAGGAACGGATCATGACAGATGCCTGGGTCCTTTCCACCATAACCAAGGGCTACTTCATAGACCTCACACAGACCCCCCCCTCAACGTTTGTTTCCACCCCACCGTCCCCATCACTCCTCCTAGAGGTGGCCACGCTGCTACACAAGAAGGCCATAGAGTGGGTACCCACCAAACATCACGGAAGGGGATTTTTCTCCCGCTATTTCTCTATCCCCAAGAAGGACGGCGGGACCAGGCCCATTTTAGACCTCCGGGGCCTGAACCACTACGTGGTTTACAAACGATTCCGGATGGTCACCCTACATTCCATCCTCCCCCTCATTCGCAGACACTCGTGGATGGCGACCCTGGACCTCCAGGACGCCTACTTCCACGTAACCATCGCTCCAGCTCACAGACGGTTTCTGAGGTTCACGGTCGGCCACGATCAATATCAATACAAAGTCCTCCCCTTCGGACTCGCTTCAGCCCCTCGAGTCTTCACAAAGACAATGATCGCCATCGTCGCCCACCTCCGTCTGCAGGGCCTAAAGGTATTCCCCTATATCGACGATTGGCTTGTGGTCGCCGAATCCCAAACACTCCTCAAGGAACATGTAGCGCAAATTCTACACCTCCTAGACGACCTAGGCCTCCGAGTGAACCGAGCAAAATCCCACCTCCTTCCCGCCCAGTGTATCCAATTCATCGGGGCGATTCTCGACTCCTATCTGCCGGGCCTATCTGCCGGAGGACAGAGTCGCTCCCATCGCCTCCTTGGCAGCACAAATTCAGAATCAACCTGCCACCTCAGCTTTAGACATCCAGCGCTTATTAGGACTGATGGCAGCCACCACCTCTGTTCTCCTGTTCGCAAAACTACACATGAGGCCCCTTCAACTATGGTTTGTCACCCATTTCCATCCTCAATCCCAGGACCAATCTACTCGCCTTCATCCCCCTCCAGGAGTCCGGAACTCCCTACGTTGGTGGACAAACCCCACCAACTTACTAGAGGGAGCTCCCTTTCATCTACCGGCACCCACAGTGACTCTCACTACAGACGCTTCTCTGTGGGGATGGGGAGCCCACCTACACGGTCATTCCACCGGAGGCCCCTGGGACGCAAACCTCCGCAACAAACACATCAACATCCTAGAACTCATGGCAGTCATCTTCGCCCTCCACACGTTCGCACCCCTCACGCACTCCAAGTGCGTTGCACTCCTTACAGACAACACAACAGTAGTGGCGTACATAAACAAACAGGGAGGAACCGTCTCACGCTCTCTCTGCAGGTTGGCCCTGAAGCTCTGGAACGATTGCATTGCCCGCAATGTCTTCCTCAGAGCCACCCACATTCCAGGGGACCTCAACACCAAGGCAGATCTACTCAGCAGGGGCAGCGCTCGCCCACACGACTGGGAGCTCGCCCCCAAGTTCCTCAATCTAATCTTCCACCGCTGGGGAACTCCCCAGATAGACATCTTTGCGACTTGCTCCAATGCGAAATGCCAATTCTTCTGCTCCCAGGGTGGCCGCGACCCAGCCTCCCTGGGCGACGGCCTCATTTACCCTTGGACCACAGGCTTCCTCTACATTTTCCCCCCACTTCCTCTTCTTCCCAGAGTCATGAGGAAGATCCTTCAGGACGACCCCGACTGCATCCTGATCGCCCCCTGGTGGCCGAGGCAGCCGTGGTTTCCTGTGCTTCTCTCCCTAGCGCAGGGACGATACCTGCACCTCCCGAACGACCCGGACCTAATGACCATCGCCGGCTCGCCACTGCAACACCACGATGTCCCTCATCTAAAACTTACGGCCTGGAGACTTTCTCAGCATCTTTCTCCCCAAGAGTAGCAAACGTGCTGCTAAACTCCCGTAAGCAATCCACACGACAATCTTACGCCCATAAATGGGAACATTTCGTCTCCTCCTTACCGGAAGGCTCCTCACCTACTTCAGCAGGCCTACAGGCCATCTTCACCTTTCTCCTCTCTCTCGCAGATTCCGGCCTCTCTCACTCTTCCCTTCGAGTCTACCTTGCCGCGATATCGGCGTTCCATACCCCTGTGGACAACTCATCAATTTTCGGCCACCCCCTCACAAAGCGCTTTCTCAAAGGAATGCTACACTTGTACCCACCCGTGAAACACCCCACCCCACTGTGGGACCTCCCACTAGTCCTCAGACAGCTTACTAGAAGGCCCTTCGAACCTCTCTCATCTTGTGATCTCAGCCTCCTGTCTTGGAAGACAGCGTTCTTGGTGGCCGTCACCACTTCTAGGAGAGTAGGAGAACTCAGAGCCTTCCGGCACGATCCCCCTTTTCTCTCCTTTCTACCCGACGGAGTCCGCCTCCTCCCCGACATCTCCTTCCTCCCTAAGGTGGTCTCAGAATTCCACCTGCATGCCGAGGTCTTCCTCCCGGACTTCTTTCCGAGTTACGCGACGGAGGAAGAACGCCTCCTCCACACACTGGACATCAAGAGAGCCCTCCTATTCTACTTACAACGCACTAGGGCAACCAGACGTACTCCGCAACTTTTTGTCTCCTACGCAACCAGTCGCCTAGGCAGACCTATTACATCACAGCGACTTTCTCGCTGGATTGTTCAAACCATACATCTCTGTTACGAACTCGCACGCACCCCGCTCCCGGGGACCCCTAGAGCGCACTCGACAAGGGCCGTGGCCCCATCGACGGCGTTCCTCAGAGGCTCTGCTCTCTCAGACATTTGCCGAGCAGCGACCTGGATTACGCCGAACACTTTCATTCGACACTACGCGATCGACGTCCGCGCCTCATCCCGCACTGAAATGGGCAGAGGCATCTTGTCCACGGCATCTCGTTAGCAGCCTGTCTGCACCCTCCTCCGGGTAAGTCACTGCTCGCTATTCTCCATGGGTGTGAAGCACAGAGACCACGTCGAAGATGGACAGGTTGCTTAGCTGTAACTGGGGATCTTCGAGTGGTCATCTGTGCATTCACACCGCCCGCCCGACCTTCCCCGCTGCTGCCAGACTGCCTCACCGCACCGGTAGCGGCGGCCAGAAGGAACTGGCGGGAGGACCGCTCCGGCCCCTCTGGGCATGCGCGAAGCGGCCCGCGCATGCTCAGAGGCCCGGGGCGGGAAAAGTCTTTGCTTTCCAGATACCGATGAAGTTCCGCGCAGGCGCAGAAACCCATGGGTGTGAATGCACAGATGACCACTCGAAGATCCCCAGTTACAGGTAAGCAACCTGTCCTTTTAGAGGGCAGCTGTGTTGGTCCACAGTGGAAGAGCTCGATTCGAGACCAACAATATTTTCATGATGGTCAAAGCTCCCTTCAAAGTTCACACTGCAAAAGATTTTGTTGGTCTCTGAGGTACTACTGGACTCTAACAGGAATAAAGTAATACTTTCCCCCCAGAATGGGATGCTGGGGGATAGTTTCTCAGTTCCACGGGATTTGTACTATGGAGTTCTTCAGAGTTTATTCATGTATTTTTTTTGTTTGAATTATATCCCAGCCTCCCCAAAGCAAATTGACGCTGAGTGCCCAAGGCCTTGGCACACTCCAAGAGCCTCTTTCTAGAGCCCATTGTATTTATTCCCACACCAGGCCTTATTCCTAGTAATACTATAACAGCGTTCTGTTTAAAATAAACGTGTCTCGCCACAAGAGATGCATTTTTCCCTAGCCAGTTACTGACACATGGCTTGGATTGTTTCGAGCCGCTTATAATATTCATATAGGGGACTTTCCAGAATCTCTGCCTGGCTCCCCCACAGCTTGGAACAAATGGGAAGGGAGCTTGTTTTGCACTTACACCCCACCTTTTGAAGAATCTGGGGATTTGAAAAGGGAAACATCTCAGTAAAAACATGCAAGAGCACAGAGTTGGATCTGATAGGTCTGTTTTTGTAACTTAAGGAGTTGCCTGCTGATAGAAGTGCTCTTCCCTCGGCAGATTTAATCAGATATTTCAGCGTTAACAGACAAATTCATACCCATCAGATCATTCTCCCCCCTTCCCTCCTGTAAAATGCATAAACAATTTTTATGCCATTTGATTATTTACTCCATGTTGTGACTCCAGTTGTGGTGTGGAATTCACCGCCACAGGAAGTGGTGGCAGCTACAAGCATGGACGGCTTCGAGAGGGGATTGGATAAACATATGGAGCAAAGGTCCATGAGTGGCTATTACCCACAGGGTCTAGATGGAACACTATGTCTGGGGCGGTGATGCTCTGTCTTCTTGGTGCTTGGGGGGGCAGCAGTGGGAGGGCTTCTAGCGTCCTGGCCCCACTGCTGGACCTCCTGATGGCCCCTGGTTTTGGCCACTGTGTGACACAGGGTGTTGGACTGGGTGGGCCATTGGCCTGATCCCACATGGCTTCTGTTATGTTCTTATGTCTGGGGCAGTGATGCTCTGTGTTCTTGGTGCTTGGAGGGGAACAGTGGGAGGGCTTCTAGTGTCCTGGCCCCACTGCTGGACCTCCTGATGGCCCCTGGTTTTGGCCACTGTGTGACACAGGGTGTTGGACTGGGTGGGCCATTGGCCTGATCCCACATGGCTTCTCTTATGTTCTTACGTCTGGGGCAGTGATGCTCTGTGTTCTTGGTGCTTGGAGGGGAACAGTGGGAGGGCTTCTAGTGTCCTGGCCCCACTGCTGGACCTCCTGATGGCCCCTGGTTTTGGCCACTGTGTGACACAGGGTGTTGGACTGGGTGGGCCATTGGCCTGATCCCACATGGCTTCTCTTATGTTCTTATGTCTGGGGCAGTGATGCTCTGTGTTCTTGGTGCTTGGAGGGGAACAGTGGGAGGGCTTCTAGTGTCCTGGCCCCACTGCTGGACCTCCTGATGGCCCCTGGTTTTGGCCACTGTGTGACACAGGGTGTTGGACTGGGTGGGCCATTGGCCTGATCCCACATGGCTTCTCTTATGTTCTTATGTCTGGGGCAGTGATGCTCTGTGTTCTTGGTGTTTGGAGGGCAACAGTGGGAGGGCTTCTAGTGTCCTGGTCCCACTGCTGGACCTCCTGATGGCCCCTGGTTTTGGCCACTGTGTGACACAGGGTGTTGGACTGGGTGGGCCATTGGCCTGATCCCACATGGCTTCTCTTATGTTCTTACGTCTGGGGCAGTGATGCTCTGTGTTTTTGATGCTGGGGGGGCAAGAGTGCGAGGGCTTCCGGAGTTCTGGACCTCCTGATGGCCCCTGGGTTTTGGCCACTGTGTGACACAGAGTGTTGGACTTGGTGGGCCATTGGCCTGATCCCACATGACTTCTCTTATGTTCTTATGTCTGGGGCAGTGACGCTCTATTCTTGGTGCTTGGAGGGCAACAGTGGGAGGGCTTCTAGTGTCCTGGCCCCACTGCTGGACCTCCTGATGGCCCCTGGTTTTGGCCACTGTGTGACACAGGGTGTTGGACTGGGTGGGCCATTGGCCTGATCCCACATGGCTTCTCTTATGTTCTTACATCTGGGGCAGTAATGCTCTGTGTTCTTGGTGCTGGGGGGGCAAAAGTGGGAGGGCTTCCGGAGTTCTGGACCTCCTGATGGCCCCTGGGTTTTGGCCACTGTGTGACACAGAGTGTTGGACTTGGTGGGCCATTGGCCTGATCCCACATGACTTCTCTTATGTTTTTATGTCTGGGGCAGTGACGCTCTATTCTTGGTGCTTGGAGGGCAACAGTGGGAGAGCTTCTGGTATTCTGACCCCGCTGGTGGACCTCCTGATGGCACCTGGGTTTTGGCCGCTGTGTGAGTGTTGGACTAGATAGGCCATTGGCCTGATCCAACATTGGCTTCTCTTATGTTCTTATGGCTGGGGCAGTGATGCTCTGTATTCTTGGTGTTTGGAGGGCAACAGTGGGAGGGCTTCTGCCCTGCTGGTGGACCTCCTGATGGCCGTTGGGCTTTGGCCACTGCGTGACACAGAGTGTTGGACCGGATGGGCCACATGGACCTGATCCCACATGGCCTCGTGTGTAGTTAGATTTCTTTTCTTGCATTGATTTTTCCTGCATTTACTTCAGGATCTTGTCCTGTGATTACGGTAGTCAGTGGGTCTATGTTGTTTGAAGCCAAGAGCCATTGTATGTGAAAAACTAAGCAGAACCTCCCTGTTCTTTGATGTGCTCCAGCAAAATAATTCTTAGGCTTATTAAATTTCAGTAGCAAATAATCACAACATGTCTTAGAATAGAGCAGGATTATTTAACGCTGAACTGGATGTCCCAGGCTAGCCCAATTTCGTCAGATCTTGGAAACTAAGTAGGGTTGGCCATGGTTAGTACTTGGACGGGAGACCACCAAGGAAGTCCACGGTCACTATCAAAGGCAGGCAGCAGCAAACCATCTCTGTTCATCTTCCTTGACCTGGATGGTCCAGGCCAGCCCAATCTCATAAGATCTTGAAAGCCGAGCAGGGTCGGCCCTGGTTAGTACTTGGATGGGAGACCACCAGGGCAGTGCAGGGTCACTGACTCGCTACACATTGGCAGGCAGTGGCAAACCATCTCTGTCATCTACCCTGGTCTGGTTGGCCCAGGCTAGCCCGATCTCATCAGATCTCGAAAGCTAAGCAGGGTTGGCCCTGGTTAGCGCTTGGATGGGGGACCCCCAAGGAAGGATAGAGTCACTACGCCAAGACACGCAATGGCAAATTCTACTCATCTCTTGCCTTGAAAACCCTGTGGGGTTACCAGCTGTCAGTTATGACTTGATGGCACTTTCCACCGTAGGATGAGCCATTCTTTCTGTGCCTCAATGCAGGCCCCAGACTTCCATCAGGTCTCAAAACCCGAGCAGAGTCGCCCATGGTTAGTACTTGGGTGGGACACATGGTTAGTACTTGGATGGGAGACAAACAAGGAAGTCCAGGGTTGGTACACAAAGGGAGGCAGCAGGAATGTACCTCTGAACAGCCCTTGCCTTGAAAACCATAGAGGAAGCCAGAATTCAGATATGACTCGATAGTACTTTCGGCCACCACCATTTAGGCCCTGCTGTTTCTGCTAGTGAGTACTACTGCCTGTAAATGCCATTGCGTTTAATTTGGATGGGGTGATTTTCTTGAGTCTTTCACTTAGAGAGTCCAGCTTCTGAAGTTAAGCATTTGGGATTTCTCTGGTGTAACGCTGCTACTCTGTGTGCAGATGCCCCCTCCATCATCCCGTGTTCCCTCTCGCACTGCCGCAGAAGAGGATGAGGCCTCCACATCTTCTGCTTCGTTCGAGCCGACCTGTTCTGTGACGAAAGCCAGCAATTTGGACGACCATGTTCCGAGCTTGAAAAGGAAGAGGACGGGTAAGTTGATGCCTTTTCTGAACCCACAAAAACAGGCTATGATGCCCCCTGCCCCCATCTATGCCGTTTGTGCTGACATCATAGCATAGAGCCATTGGTATAGTGGTTAGGAGCACCGACTCTGGTCTGGGAGAACCAGGTTTGATTCCCCACTCCTCCACATGCAGCTGCTGGTGTGACCTTGGGTCAGTCACAAGTTCTCTCATTGCTGTTCTCTCAGGAGCAGTCCTCGAAAGAGCTCTCTCAGCCCCGCCTACTTCACAGGGTGTCTGTTGTGGGGAGGGGAAGGAGATGGTAAGCTGCTCTGAGACTCCTCCCCATGCAGCTGCTGGTGTGACCTTGGGTCAGTCACAAGTTCTCTCATTGCTGTTCTCTCAGGAGCAGTCCTCGAAAGAGCTCTCTCAGCCCCACCTACCTCACAGGGTGTCTGTTGTGGGGAGGGGAAGGGGGAGGAGATTATAAGCCGCTCTGAGACTCCTTCAAGCAGTAAAGGGTGGGGTATAGATCCAGTCTCCTCCTCCTCCTCCTCCTCCTCCTCCTCCTCCTCTTCTAAAATGAACCAGGAAGATGTCCTCTAGGGCCAGTCTGCCTTTGACCTGAATGCAAGCCCTCGCAGATTTGCTTACCTGAATTTAATTAAATCTGTGGGGGTTTAATTGTTATGTTCAACAGGCCGGAGCATGTGAGCAAGGAAACTTCCCCTTCCATCAGTTTCCCAGCCACTTGAGACACCCAGATTGTACTGGATGGCTGTCAGCACTTCATCCTTTACCAGCATGAAACTCCGTTTCAGGGCTTGAGATGATAAGTCCCCGCCGGTGCTTCTCTGTGCACCCTTCACGCTGGTTTCTTTTCAGTAGCGCTCACGGCAACCTCCTCCTGCAGACACTTCTGAAATCAGCGGAGCGTTGATAAGGATTTTGTATCAAAAGTTGTCGGATTGCCTTAAACTTTCATGACGCAGGGAACTCTGTGCCTGTTCAACATTCAGCTTTTACCTGCCAGGAGGGGTCCAGCAGCTGAGACCCTGCTCCCCTGCCCTCCCAGTGACAGCCTGCATTGTGGCTGCAAGAACACGGGAAGGAGCAGCCCACTGATAGCTGTTGGTCCCGGAAGAGACATGTGTGCATGCTTAGTTCACCTTTTCTGTGTTCTAGGTGGACACTTCATGCCAAGCTGTACCATGTTCTGGATCAGGAGTGTCAGATATATGGCCCGTGGGCTGGAACCAGCCCATCCAGTTTGGTGTGGTGGTGAAGTGCACAGACTCTCATCTGGGAGAACTGGGTTTGATTCCCCACTCCTCCACTTGCAGCTATTGGATGACCCTGGGCAAGCTGTAGTTCTGTCAGAGCTGTCCGTGAAAGGGTAGTTTCTATCAGAGCTTTCTCAGCCCCACCTACCTAACAGAGAACACTCTAAGCTGTGGAGTCTTGTGAGCAAAAATTCTATGAAATGAGCTGCTGGCATTAAAGTTGTAAGCAAGCTATTTGGCTACAGAAGAAGAAGAAGGAGAAGATTGGATTTTTACCCTGCCCTTCACTCACTTGTAGTCTAGGAGCAGCTTACAAACTCCTTTCCCTTCCCCTCCCCACAACAGACACCCTGGGAGGTAGTTGGGGCTGAGAGAGCTCTGAGACAACTGTCCTTGAGAGAACAGCTGGTACAGAGCTATGGCTTGCCCAAGGTCATCCAGCAGGTGCAAGTGGAGGAGTGGGAAATCAAACCCGGTTCTCCCAGATTAGAGTCCGCGCACTTAACCACTACATCAAACTGGCTCTCATGAATTAGTTAGCTCTGGAGCCACCCTTCTAATTCTGCATGAATTAGTTAGCTCTGGGGCTATCCTTCCTGAGCTAAGGCAGAAATGTGTGAGCTGGAGGCTAAAAAACTGTGAGCTAGCTCACACTAACTCAGCTTAGAGGGAACACTGCTCACAGGGTGTCTGTTGTGGGGAGGGGAAGGGAAAGGAAAGGAAGAAGAAGAAGAGATTGGATTTATCATCCAGCAGGTGCAAGTGGAGGAGTGGGGAATCAAACCCAGTTCTCCCAGATTAGAGTCTGTGCACTTAACCACTACACCAAACTGGCTCTCAGGAGATGGTAAGCTGCTCTGAGACTCCAAGTGAAGGGTGGGGTATAAATCCAATCTCCTCTCTCTTCATCCAGGGCTCTTATCTGGTCCGCGAGCCACTGGTTGTATTACCTTTATTGCCAGATGATAGAGGCTGTGCATTTTGTCCCAGTGTGAATGAGTTAACGGGTGGTGGAAGTAGGAGGGTGGGCATCAGGGAGATACTTTAAGGAAATACTGTAAGGGTGTTAATGTTTTAAGCACGTTTGTAATTTGAGTTAAAAAAAATATTGTTAATTGGGTTTGCCTGTGCCCTTTATAAAGTCTGTATTTCCCATACTTGGCATTACATGTTATAGCACAGGTGGCCTGGCCCAACAAAGTGACATTTATGTCAGTTCCAGTCCTCATAACAAAGGAGTTCGACACCTTTGTTCTAGGCGGGGCTGCAGCACGACTGGGAACGGAAGGCTTGGCTGAGATAGCCTTATCTGTTGGCTCTGCAAAAAGGGGGCCATTCCTATGGAAACGGGATGTGGAAGTAGATTCGGTTTGGATAGGGACGCATTATTTTTTACAGCTTTGCTTTAAAACTCCCTCTGTTTCCTCGAGGCTGTGAACCAAGTGATACCCCTTTTCCTCCCCCCCCCCCCCCTTTCTCTTTATTCATGTTTGGGTTTGTTCGAACTTGATCATTTTCAGTGTGTTGCGCAACTCACTCTGAGCCCCAGGAGCTGGGGTTGGGGGTGGTTAAGGCTTACTGTCAAATGAAGAACCTGAACTGTGAATCCGCTAGCATTGGTCGTCAGGTGACGATTCTGTTTAGGACATTTTTTATTCTGCCATTCCTCCAGGCCAGTTTGTCCGGCAAGGCGGGATATAAACTGAAAGCAATAAATAATATAAATAAATAAGGAGGAACAGGGCAACATACATGGTTCTCCCTTCCCTGTCTTGCCCTCAGAACACTGTGAGGTAGGTTAAGATTATAGAGGGGGTGATCCTGCAAGCTTCATGATAGAGTAGAGATTCGAACCCAGATCCTAGTCTGGTGTTGCAACCACAGGCACTCGTCAAGGATTGGTTCTGGCCACCACCCGAAGTTATCCCCAGATTTTAGCGAAGCTGAGAGATGACAAGAGACAGAGACCTTCTCTCTCTGCCCCAGCCTTCAGCGGTGGAGGCGGGTACCGACTAGGGACAGGGCATTTTCTGTGGTGGCACCTTCCCTTTGGAATGCCCCTCCCCCTTGATGCTAGCCTGGTGCCTTCTTTACTTTCTGTTAGAGGCCAGGCTAAAACACATCTTTTTGTGCGTGTGTGTGTGTGCAGGCTTTAAATTACGGGGTTTATCTTCCCAGCTTGTTAACAGTCTGTTCTGTTTCTAATGGCTTGTGTTTTCCACTGTGTTTTTTAATTGTATGCTCCCTTGAGCAACACTTTGAAGAGGCGGAAGGGAAGTATTATAAATAAGTAAATAAAAGCTTTGTCTCAAGTTACTGGGCTGTGTGAGCTCACCCTTTAACATTCAAAGCAGAATGTGATGCGGGAACTACAGTTTGAGGAATGTAGGCCGTAAAAGTAACCACAGACTTCTGACGGGAGGGAGGTCACTAGGAGTAACAGCCACCCATCAGGTTGTCAGAGGACTGAACCCTAAGCTTCACAATCCTTATTACGGGTAACACACACATTTCAGCCTCACCGATTCCGGTAATCACCTGGGTGGGAAACGTTTCCATAAGGGCCATACAGACAGGGGTCCGTTGGGGCCAGAGCGAGGCGGAGCAAAGCTCCGCCAGCTCAGGAGTGGCCACTAGGGCAGCCTCGGGCCGAATCAGATTCTCTAATCTGATTCAGCCTGCTGCCGAATTTCGGCGGCAACTTTAAAAGCAGCTGGAGGGGAGGGGGTTTCAGGGAGAGGCTCCAAACTTGCAGGGTAGCTGCTGGGGCCTCTCCTCGAAATACCCACCAAGTTTCAAGAAGATTGGACCAGGGGGTCCAATTCTACGGGCCCCCAAACAGGTTGCCCCCATTCCCTCCATTGTTCTCTATGGGAGGAAAAAAGTTAACATTTTTTCCCACCATAGAGAACAATGGAGGGGATGAGACAACCTGTTTGGGGGCCCATAGTATTGGACCCCCTGGTCCAATTTTCTTGAAACTTGGTGGGCATTTCGAGGAGAGGCCCCAGCAGCTACCCTGCAAGTTTGGAGCCTCTCCCTCAAACCCCCTTTCCTCCAGCCCCTCATATACCCTATGAGTTTTTGCCATTGAGTTCAATGGCCCACAGGGTATAATGGGGCTGAAACTGACATTCCCTTTCTGACACACTTCTGGTGATGTCAGGGGATGTGGCATATGCCAGTGTTTTTCAACCACTGTGCCGTGGCACACTGGTGTGCCGCGAGATATTGTCAGGTGTGCCGCGGGATTTTTTCAATGAAAGAAATGTGCCTTCTGGGCTGACCTTCCGGGACGCGTTTGCGCATGCGAGAAAGAACAGTGGCGCTCTCTCTCTGATTCCGCTCGCACGCTCTGTGGCCAGCCTGAGGTAGGAGGGAGCCGCCGTTGAGGCGCAGATCCTCTTGGCCTTGCGAGATGGTTTTAAATGAATGAGGAGGACTCGTGTGCTGAATCAGAGTCATGCTAGACCTGTGGATGTTAATACAGAGGACAGGAACATTCGGTACCAAGGGCATTCACTCCTCCAGCAGAGTAAGCTGGTTTCTTCCAGTGTGTGTGTGGGGGGGGGGGGGTGATTTGCACCAAGACATTCCAGTAAACATGAATATGTTTGATGGTAACAGCTAGCTGTTTCTGTCAGGGTGGGGTTCAAATCAGTAACTGTCCCTCAGCGCAGAATGGGTGTACTGTGCTTCTCTTCAAATCACTTACGGTCAGCGGAATGCCGTTCACATAAGAGTAAGAGTTTAAACTCTCTATTTGAAAAACTTCTGCAGAATCGCAGTATTAAAATACATCCACATTATATTTCTTCTGAAACTCAGGTCAGTGTTATGGGAAGGAGCCATTACACTTTGGATCTGTAACTTACGATTTCAAGTTGAGTGGCTATTACGTGTATTTGCAATACTGTCATAGTTAATACTTGAGCTGAGGCAACTAATGACCCATTTATCTGGTATTTCAGTATTTTTCAACCACTGGGCCGTGAGATATTGTCAGGTGTGCCGCGGGATTTTTTCAATGAAAGAAATGTGCCTTAGCTCGAAAAAGGTTGAAAAACACTGGCATATGCTAATGAGGTATGCTAATGAGTTATGCTAATGAGCTCCTACACCTCTTTTTCTACAAAAGGACCCCTGCATACAGATCACAGTCCTGTGAAAATCCCCAAAGGGGCAGGGCCATGACTCAGTGCTAGAACATCAGCTTGGCATGCGGAAGGTCTCGGGTTCATCCTCGACATCTCCAGTTAAAAGGATCAGTCAGTGGGTGATGGGAAAGACCTCAGTCTGAGATCCTGGAGAGCAACAGCCAGTCTGTGTAGACAATGCTGTCCATGATGGACCAAAGGTCTGACTCAGTATATGGCTTTATGTGTCTTCATGCAGAAGAGTTTTCTTTTATAATAATTTAACTCACCCCACCAAACCTTCTGTTAGGTAACAGCATGACAAGTTAAGAACATAAGAAAAGCCAATGTTGGATCAGGCCAGTGGCCCATCCAGTCCAACACTCTGTGTCACACAGTGGCCAAGAACACCAGGTGCCCTCAGGAGGTCCAGCAGCGGGGCCAGGACACTAGAAGCCCTCCCCACTGTTGCCCCCCCCCAAGCACCAAGAATACAGAGCATCACTTGCCCCAGACTGAGAGTTCCTATCTACACCTTGTGGTTAATGGCCACTGATGGACCTCTGCTCCATATAAGAACATCAGAGAAGCCAGTGTTGGATCAGGCCAGTGGCCCATCCAGTCCAACACGCTGTCACACAGTGGCCAAAAACACCAGGTGCCACCAGGAGGTCCAACAGTGGGGCCAGGACACCAGAAGCCCTCCCACTGTTGCCCCCCCCCCAAGCACCAAGAATACAGAGCATCACTTACCCAGACCCAGAGTTCCTATCTATACCTTGTGGCTCTTAGCCACTGATGGACCTCTGCTCCAGATGTTCATCCAATTCCCTCTTGATGCCGTCCATGCTTGTAGCCGCCACCACCTCCTGTGGCAGTGAATTCCATGTGTCAATCACTCTTTGGGTGAAGAAGGACTTTCTTTTATCTGTTCTAACCCCACTGCTCAGCAATTTCATGGAGTGCCCACGAGTTCTTGTAGTGTGAGAAAGGGAGAAAAGGACTTCTTTCTCCACCTGCTCTATCCCATGCATAATCTTATAAATCTTGACCACGTCACCCCTCAGCCGTCATCTCTCCAAGCTAAAGAGTCCAAAGCGCTTCAACCTTTCTTCATAGGGAAACTGTTCCAACCCTTTGATCATTCTAGTTGCAAGGGATGACAGGGAACTTTTACAAGAAACCAAGGAAGGTCCTCTCCACTGTTTCATACAGCAGCCAGGCCGGAGGGCCATCAGACAAGGCATCAACTCTTTTTATTCTATCTCGGCTCAGTTAGAGTGGTTTCCAGGAAGAAGCTGGATTGAACATGCTCTTGTGCGTAAATCACTGCGGGGGGGCTTTTAGTGGAAGCAGGTGGGGTGGGGGGCCCTAACTGTGCCTTTACTGTAAGCACCAAAATGCAGCCAGATGTGCCCGAGGCGACAGATGTCCTGGCTAGGAAGGAAACCCCACGATTTCTCTGTCAGCCAGCCCACTGACCTCCGGTAGAGCCTTCTACGTAATCTCCACTAATGCTTAATCCGCTTCCTCCCTTAAAATCTCCCAGAAAAAGGACTTTGTCAATTCCTCCGGTAAATCATTCCGTTGTGCAACATTTGTCTCCGCAACAAAGCCCTCCTTACCGTGTCCCCACTCCTGCCTCCCATGGATAAGAATTGCAGTGGCTTTCCAATGAGCCGAGGCCTGCCTTTCTTCTTCTGAAGTAAAATGGGGGGGGGGGGGGTGCACATTTAAGTGTCTGTATAAAGTGCTGCTACACCGTCTTGGCTTGATGCTTTTAAACAGAGGGTCCTAAGGCGATATATTTTGGAATGCGTACTCTCAAGACAGGAAACCATTTAGGAATCAAAGGTGAATGAGCAACAAGACTTTCGGCATACTGAGTAGTATCTGAGATTTCGTCCATCACATAATATTCCCAGTCCATACCAAAGAAATTTCACGAACTCTTCAATTAGAAGAGAAGAAGAAGAGATTGGATTTATACCCCACCCTTCACTCCCCAAGGGAATCTCAGAGCGGCTTACAAACTCCTTTCCCTTCCCCTCCCTACAACAGACACCCTGTGAGGTAGGTGGGGCTGAGAGAGCTCTCTTGAGAACGGTCCTTGAGGGAACAGCTGGCACAGAGCTATGGCTTGCCCAAGGTCATCCAGCCAGGTGCAAGTGGAGGTGTGGGGAATCAAACCCGGTTCTCCCAGATTAGAGTCCGCGCACTGAACCACTACGCCAAACTGGCTCTCCTGATGTGACAGTAACTTTTGCGGAGCTTGGAGCTTTACTGTATTGGGTTGCTGTGTTGCTAGGAGAAAAATTTCTTGTACTTGAGCGACATCTCAGAAGTCTCAGATTTGTTGTGTTTATGGTTATTTGTTTGACACTGTATTTTTTTTAAATGTAAAAAAATAGAGGGTTTTGCTCCCAGTGCTAGTTTGGGTTATTAACCCCAGGATCTTCTGAGTGTATTGTGATCAGCCTAAACCGGATGTGATCCTCTGCCTGTGAACTTAAGCCAGTCCTCAGCAGAGAATCAAGGGCCCTATCCACACTGTCACTTTTGTCGCTCATTTCTCCCTATTGCTTTGGGTTCCTCCCCCTTTTCCACATGTGTTTTGCTCCCTCTGGGACTACTAGAGAGAACAAAACATATGGGGGGGTGGGGGAACCTGAAGCAATAGGGAGAAATGAGCGACAAAAGTGACAGTGTGGACACGGCCAAGGATGGGCCCATCGGGTTATAAGTAACTTCCTCTCTGCGTATCTTGTTATCAGATAACGGCATGCCCAGCATGTGCCTAGAGTGCTATCCGGGTCCACTCGCCTCGAGAAAGCAAGCTGGTAATCTCCTGGACGCCCTGGAGCGCAATGAACAGAGCTGCGGGGAGACAGTGGAGAAAGATGGCTTGCCAGGAGAAGAAAAGGTATGGATTGGGGGGGGGGGGCTGTGGCCTGTCCCTTATATGTAGAACCCAGGGCCAGTTTTTTAGCAAAGATATTGACAGCCCTATACCCCCTGTCTGGTTATGATAAGATGGCCTTGATGCTCTCAGATGAGGACCCCTTCATCTCTTCAAGAATGGCTCTCTTCGCCTTGGCCGCCAGAAAAATCAGAGCGAAGAAATCAGATAGTATCATTGGGGCCAAGTGAATGGTCTTAAAAGGTCTCTTTTTTTTTAATAAATATTTTTATTTCATTTTTAACAATATACCTCCATTTCTACATCCAGTACTTCCAAACAATTCCACAATAAAGAACGTCATATTTGCGTGTCAGATACATCAGATACCACTTTTACATTATCGTATTTCTTACTTTATTTCCTATAGACTTATCGTTTAATTATAAAAGTCTAGTAGTGGGGACCGCACGGAACCTCCACATATCATGCTGCAACTTATTTTGGTCTATCTGTTTCTTCTTTAGTACTTCCCCTTTTAATCTTGTACCATACACGATTCTTATCATTATACTGGATCTTTTGTAGGTTTTTGTTTGTCTTTCTAATATCTGAAACACCTTAAAATGTATATATTTTCCATGTTTGAGCCATTTTGTTTATTTTTACACCAATCATAAAACTTCGACCATATTTCCTGTAAGGAATCTTTTTTTTCTCCGTATAATATATGACTATCTTTTTCTGCTTCCGCTAAATCCATTAATTTGTATATTATTTCTTCTATAACGGGACTATTTTCTGTTTTCCAATTTTTGGCCCAGATAATTCGCGCAGCCGTAATAGTATAAACTATAAAAATTTTATCTGGCTTTATCTTTTCTGGAAACATATTTAGTAGGAAAATTTTTGGTAATAGTGGTAAATCTATAGTTGTAATTTCTCGAATCATTTTTTGAATTTTCTTCCAATAATTTTGGGCTTTCCGACATCTCCACCACATATGAAGGTATGTTCCTACATTTTTCTGACATTTCCAGCAAAGATTTGAAGCATTAACAAAGCATTTAGCTATCCTGTCCGGTGACCAGTGCCATCTGTAAAATAATTTATATAGATTTTCTTTATAGGAAACCGCACTTGTATATTTCAATGTTTCCCACATTTTTAACCACTCTACCAGGTCAATAGTATAGCCAAAATCCTTCATCCAGGATACCATCGTAGTTTTTATAGTTTCTTCATGCATCTCCTCTACTAATAGAACTCTATATATTTTTTTAATATTTTCTGCAGGAGAGATTAACCACGCTTTATCTAGGTCATTTATGTCCATAAAGCCAATTCTTTTATCTTGATCGTACCTAGATTGTAACTGAACCTTTTTCCACCAAGTCAAATCTAAATCGTACATCCTCTTCAGAATCTCATCAGATTTTAATTTATTAGTCTTATCTAATAGAATTTCATAATTAGCCTTGTCATGATCTTCTATTAATGTTGGTTTTATAAATGCTTCAAGAGGAGACACCCATTTTGGAGTTTTAGTATAATAAATTTCTTTTAAACTTTGCCACGTCTTTATTAACGCACCTCTTAAAATATGCCGATGGAAATTTGAGTGAGGTCTTAATCGGACTTAAAGACCAGAGGTCGAGATAATTTTAGCTGGTGTTTTATACGTTTTAATAGAGGCTGAATCATCCTGTTATACGTTACTGTATAAACTTTTTGTGAGCGTTTTGACATTGTGATGGAGGAAATGCTACAGATGTCCTTTTTTTACCGCTTTTGCACTCATCTATCAATTCTTTATTTCGATTTATATTTCACATTTGGGCTTGTATAAGCCTCCATGACTTGTTATATACCATGTCAATTTTGTTGTTAATGTAAAACTCTTTATTTTGATGACAGAGCTTATTTTCCTAGACTGAAAACATCTAGCCGGGGATCACTGTGTCCTCTCAAATCCTAGCAGATGGAACACAGACATTTGTTTTCGTGAGAGCGTGGCAAACAAAACCAGATTTTGAAGAAAGAGCCTTCTCAGGGAGCTTGCCTGGCTGTTTCGAATTGTAAAAGATCGTTTGACCTGGCTCCATTGACGCTGCCAAAATCCCATCAGTCTCAATTAATTTTATTTCCCCTTCTGCCCGGTCTATTTTCCATCCCACCTCTCCTATTTAATGCACCATATTCAGATCAAGTCAAGTAAAAGGAAGCAGATAGACCTTGACATGATTCTGAATTTGAATCGTCAGCAGTGTTCCCTCTAAGCTGAGTTAGTGTGAGCTAGCTCAGTTTTTTAGCCTCCGGCTCACACATTTTTGTCTTAGCTCAGGAAGGATGTTTCCAGAGCAAACTGATTTCCACAGTAGCCAAATCGCTCGCTCACAACTTTAATGCCAGCAGCTCACAAAGTAGAATTTTTGCTCGCAAGACTCCACAGCTTAAAGGGAGCATTCATCAGCTCTTCTTTGTTATTTGGGAACCCCCATGCGTCCCGTGGGAGGCGGGGGGGCGACAACCAACCTCCCTTTATTTCTTTATTTCCTTTGTTCTCCATGAAGCATGCGTCTTCTAGAAGCACAGATGTTTTGTGGCAGACTATGAGCTTAATAAGAGAACAAAGCCGTTCTTTACTGTTGTATCAGGATGGGGGGATGCTGAGCTGGAGGGAGGAAGTTGTATTAACATTGTTATCTTTTCAGGCTAAACGGCTATCAACTCTCTCCCTTCAGTACGAGAAGAGACTCATAGAGGGACAGAAGGGAGACAGAAAGAAAATAAAGATAGTCAGCAATCCGGTATGTGACTAAGGACCTGAGAGGGCATCGTGGGAGTACTCACGCATGTTGACTGCAGCTCTCTCGTTTACTTAAATTATTTATCTCTCACCTTTTCGCTAACGAGGCCAGACAGTGACCGAAGCAAAACATTACAAGTCCAGTTGCAGTAAAAACAAAGAGTGCTAGAGGGATGGAAGGCGGCATGATGATGTAGCCCAATCTCATCAGATCTCGGAAGCTAAGCAGGGTTGGTCCTTGGATAGGAGACCACCAAGGAAGGTTTTGCGAATCAGCAAAATATGTTCAAGAATGGAATCTATAAGTTTATAAACTTAACTGCTGGAGGCGCTGAAGTTTTTAGGCAGACTTCATAGGTACGTGAACATAGTTTGAGTGAAATGGCACCTTTGGACCCACAGAGTTTTGTTCAAAGTGTAATTCTTTTGTGTGCGAAACACACTTCTTCTGACAGTCTAAAGCAGTGTTTTTCAACATTTTTCGAGCTAAGACACATTTCTTTCATTGAAAAAATCCCGCGGCACACCTGACAATATCTCACAGCACAGTGGTTGAAAAACACTGAAATACCAGATAAATGGGTCATTAGTTGCCTCAGCTCAAGTATTAACTATGACAGTATTACAAATACACGTAATAGCCACTCAACTTGAAATCGCAAGTTACAGATCCAAAGTGTAATGGCTCCTTCCCATAACATTGACCTTAGTTTCAGAAGAAATATAATGTGGATGTATTTTAATACTGCGATTCTGCTAAAGTTTTTCAAATAGAGAGTTTAAACTCTTACTCTTATGTGAACGGCATTCCGCTGACCATAAGTGATTTGAAGAGAAGCACAGTGCACCCATTCTTCGCTGAGGGACAGTTACTGATTTGAACCCCACCCTGACAGAAAGAGCTAGCTGTTACCATCAAACATATTCATGTTTACTGGAATGTCTTGGTGCAAATCACCCTACCTCAGGCCGGCCACAGAGCGTGCGAGCGGAATCAGCGAGACCGCGCCACTGTTCTTTCTCGCATGCGCAAACGCGTCTCGGAAGGTCAGCCCGGAAGGCACATTTCTTTCATTGGAAAAATCCAGCGGCACACCTGACAATATCTCGCGGCACACCAGTGTGCCACGGCACAGTGGTTGAAAAACACTGGTCTAAAGAAGTGGATTTGCACTTGAAAGCGTACACTTTTGTATAAAACTTTGTTGGCCTCGGAGGTGCCACTTCACTCTAACTTTGTTCTACTGCCTTTGTTCTACTACATGGGTACCCACCTGAATCTCTCTTCACATGTACGTGTACGGCATGTACAGCACATTCCTGAATGCAGCCAGGGAGGAGCGCCTTTCTGTATGCATGTAGACTTTGGATTTTCGGTGAGTAATGGCGTGATTCGTGTGACTTCAGGGTTTCACCATCAGCTGCTATTGCACTGGGTCAGTCAGGCCCATAGCCTTGGGGGGGCATTTGGGGGCAATGCCCCCCATAGATGAGGCCTGCCCCCTCAGACAAATACTTTTTGGGGAAAATCTGGAAAATTTCAAAAAGGGTGTGTGTGTATTTCAAAAAGGGTATATACACACACACACACACTAGTAATAAGGCCTGTTGCGGAAATAAATGCAATGGGCTCTAGGAAGAGGGTGTGGAGACTCTGCGGAGAGAGAGAGAATTGGAGAGAGGGAGACAAGGAAATCCCGAGACCCCCGGGCCGAGGGCAGCGGAACGGCCTGTCAGTGCCTTTCCTGCTGGCCACCTGCCTGGCTCCACCGGCTGCGCCCGGCTCTGGCTTGATCCACCTCCTCTGCCTCCCCCTCAACCTCGCTGCTGGCAGCCCCATCGAAAGTCCCTGGGAGGCGCAGTGACCACCAGTCTCCCTCTGGGGCCAGCGCATGTGTGGGGGGGGGGCACCAGCACCTCCCTCTGTCCCGGCTTGTCCGAGGCAGAAGTGCAGGGTGGTGGGGAAGGAGTTAGCAAGCAAGACTCCTCAGGGGGAGTGGCGGGCACTCTGCGGGGCAGAACACAGACATGGCTGGCTTTGCTGGGGGGGGGGGGAGACCAATGGTGCAGAGACCCATTCTCCCCCGTTCCTCCTCGGCAGGGCGCTGGTTGCACTAGCTTCCCAGCGGCGCTACCGGTGGGAGAAGTGGAGCCGAGAGCTTCTGGGCACCCTTCAGAGCCGTTGGTGGAATCGGGCACCAGCAGCAGCAATCTTCGTTGTCGGCCCTCCCCAGAGCCCACTAGCCCAGGGCTGAGGGGAACAGCCCACCAGTGCCTGGGCCGGCTGGCTGCCGCTCACCCGGGCACTTGCGGCGCTTGCTGCCGCTCACCCGGGCACTTGCGGCGCTTGCTGCCCGTCCGGGGACCTGGGCTGGTCTCAGCCGGTGGCGGAGTGCACATCCTGTCCCTTGCCTTGCAGCCTATTGAGGCTGGGCGGCGGGTCCATGGGACTCCGCCACGGCATCATCCAGTGGCGAGGCACGTTCGCCCTGATGCCGCCTCTGTGGGCAGGCGCCAGAGACCGTGGTCAATATCGGCGGCGTGAGTGGTGGCTTCGTCAGGGAGCACATCGAGCGTGGGCCGCCCCAAAGCCGCTTTATAATACAGAGAGAGAGATAAAAAATGTAGAATGTGTGTGGGCATTCCAGAATGACCCCAGGCACAGTCAAGGAAGCTTCGGTCTCATTTTTTTTTTCTTTTTCCCAGGCCAAAAAATAAATAGGTTATTAAAAATTGCATAGAATTGGTGAGTGTGGAGTCTAGCGCCCCCCCCCCCCCGGGTTTTCTTATTCAAGTATCTTGCTCTGAAAATGGATTTAGTCTACATGTCTTCATTACATATATTTTGCGTTGGAAGATCCCCAAGGACTCCTTGTGTCCTTAAGGGGAATATCCCGATTATTCTTTCTGATGAAAGTAAAGTTGATGTTTAAGGGCCAATCAGCTGTGCTGTGAGACACGGCCATCCACAGGCAAAACAGGGCTCTGCATGCTGGCAGGATTCCTTATGAATGCAGAAAAGCATTTATGAATTTAAAATAACAGTCCATACCCACCCCCTCGAGAAACCCCAACAGTGGTGATGAGGACTGAGGCTGAGCATGCTGATTGCCCTCAAGGTGCCACAGAATGTTAACAAGCCATTAAGCATCAGTTAAAGAAGAAGAGATTGGATTCATGCCCTGCCCTTCACTTGGGAGTCTCAGAGCGGCTTCCAAACTCCTTCCCCTTCCCCTCCCCACAACAGACACCCTGGGAGGTAGGTGGGGCTGAGAGAGCTCTGAGACAAGCTGTCCTTGAGGGAACAGCTGGTACAGAGCTATGGCTTGCCCAAGGTCATCCAGCCCGGTGCAAGTGGAGGAGTGGGGAATCAAACCCGGTTCTCCCAGATTAGAGTCCGCGCACTTAACCACGACACCAAAGTGGAAAATATACATTTTTGCCTTATCTCTATGCAATGGGGAAAAAGGCGTATCTTATCAATCAATCAATCAATCAATCTTTGTGGATTTTTACAATGTGAAGAAGAAGAAGAGTTTGGATTTATACCCCGCCCTTCACTCACTTGGAGTCTCAGAGCGGCTTACAAACTCCTTTCCCTTCCCCTCCCCACAACAGACACCCTGTGAGGTAGGTGGGGCTGAGAGAGCTCTTTCCCAAGCTGTTTTTGAGAGAACAGCTCTGACAGAACATGGCTTGCCCAAGGTCATCCAGCAGCTGCAAGTGGAGGAGTGGGGAATCAAACCCGGTTCTCCCAGATTAGAGACCGCGCACTTAACCGCCACACCAAACTGGCTGGCTTTTAGAGTGTGACAAATAATAAAGGGAAAGTTAGCTTGCTTCACACATACACACACACATACCGTTTATAGTATTCTGGAGGAAGAAGAAGAAGAGACTGGATTTATACCCCGCCCTTCACTCACTTGGGGTCTCGGAGCGGCTGACAAACTCCTTTTCCCTTCCCCTCCCCACAACAGACACCCTGTGAGGTAGGTGGGGCTGAGAGAGCTCTTTCCCAAGCTGTCCTTGAGAGAACAGCTGGTACAGAGCTATGGCTTGCCCAAGGTCATCCAGCCAGGTGCAAGTGGAGGAGTGGGGAATCAAACCCGGTTCTCCCAGATTAGAGTCCGCGCACTTAACCGCTATGCCAAACTGGAAGATACTGCAGGTGTGAAAAGTGTACTCTCACCATCTGTAATTCCACCAACAGTGCAAAGAATGAAAGGATTTTAAGATTGGTTTACAAAACACCGAAATCTGCAAGGCCCCGGATGAGCCAATTCTCCCCCCCCCCCCCAAATTGTGGAAGGGGAGGCTCACCCTTCCAGTTGCTGGAGGGGATGGAGTTGAACACAGAGGCTCCCAGACCCAAAAGACATACATTCCTTTCTCCCTGCAATCTCTGTGTGCTCTTTATGGTGAAGTATAGTCGGCTTTGTGGGTATTGTAGTATTTGATGTTCCTCGCTGCGGTTCCTGCCGTTTTACGGATGGGATTAGATGGGTTTTGTGTATTTGTGTTATTTTATATTACTATACAGTACTCTATTGCAGGGGTGGCCAAACTTGCTTAACGTAAGAGCCACATAGAATAAACATCAGATGTTTGAGAGCCGCACGACATGAACAAACATTACGTGTTTTTATTGGGAAATATGCAGATTTGCCTCTTATCAACATTAAATGTGACTGCCAAAAATAATAACAAAAGGGGTAAAAGCAGATATTAATAATGGTATTTATTTGTCCAATGATATTTGTTTTCTAATGATATTTAGCTTCCCCAGCTGCCCTGCCAGGAGCCACATAATATGTGTGAAAGAGCCGCATGCGGCTCCCGAGCCACAGGTTGGCCACCCCTGCTCTATTGGATATTTTTTATTTTTGTACCTGTTCTGCATCGATGTAATTGGTGTGCCTTTTTTAATCGGCGTAATCGTCCATCAACGTAAACCGCTTCGAGCTATTAGTCGAAGAGAAGCGGTATAAAGATTAAATTACTTTAATTAATTAATGAAATAGCTCTCTTTCCCCCAAGCTGATCATTGACCATAAAGAGTCTGATCGGAGGTTTCAGGCCAGAAGTTGATTTGTCATTGGCTTCCGTGCGCTTTCTCTCTTTCTCAAGCCATGGCGGGCCCATTACACAGGCGATCCCCTGGAGCCCAAGAAAACCAGGTCTGCAGCCTTCATCGCAGCAGTCAAGCAATCCCTCAGCCAGCTGAATTTCGACAAGTTTTCACAGGCGCTCCAGCACTACAAGAAAACGAATGACTTCGATGACATGTTGTCCCAGATGAGCGCCCTTTTTGGAGAAGACCCGGAAAAGCACGCCCTGTTGCAAGGTAAGATGGCAGCTGCCATTGGACTTGGTCTGTGGGCATTGGCTTCTTTCTTCTGGGGGGAGGAAAACCTACCACTCCTTTGCTTGTGGCTTTTAAAAACAAATTTCGAATCCCTAATCAGACATATGGAACAAGCTGGCTGCTGGTAACTCTCTTTGTATCCTGGAAGAAAACGACACTGGGCTTGGCTGGAGACCGCATAAAGTTTCCAAAGTGCTGTCAAGCTGCTTCCAACTTCTGGCGATCCTGTGAATTCATGACCCCTGGAACGTCCCGTTGTTAAGAGCCTTGCCTCGTGTCTTGCGAACAGAGCCATGGCTTCCTTTATTGAGCTGATCCATCTCACGTTGGGTCTTCCTATCATCCTGCTGCCTTCAGCTGTTCCTAGCATGAATGTTTGGTGTAGTGGTTAAGACTGTGGACTCCAATCTGGGAGAACCGGGTTTGATTTCCCACTCTTCCGCATGCAGCCCACTGGTGTGACCTTGGGTTAGTCACAAGTTCTCTCAGAGCTGTTCTCTCAAAGGCAGTTTCTATCAGAGTTCTCTCAGCCCCACCTACCTCACAGGGTGTCTGTTGCAGGAAGGGGAAGGGATGGGAGTTTGTAAGCCACTCTGAGTGAAGGGCAGGGTATAAATCCGATCCCCCTTCTTCCTCCTTCTTCCTCGTCCTCTTCCTCCTCTTCTTCTTCCTCCACTTGAGCCAGTTTGGTGTAGTGGTTAAGTGCGCGGACTCTAATCTGGGAGAACCGGGTTTGATTCCCCACTCCTCCACTTGCACCTGGCTGGATGACCTTGGGCAAGCCATAGCTCTGCACCAGCTGTTCCCTCAAGGACAGTTTGGGAAAGAGCTCTCTCAGCCCCACCTCCCTCGCAGGGTGTCTGTTGTGGGGAGGGGAAGGGAAAGGAGTTTGTGAGCCGCTCTGAGACTCCTTCAGGTAGTGAAAGGGGGGGGTATAAATTCAATCTTCTTCCTTTCCAGTGGCTCTTGTCTTCCCATGATATGACCAAAGTACAATAGCCTCAGTTGAGTCATTTTAGCTTCTAGGGAGAGTCCAGGCTTGATTTGGTCTGGAACCCCACTGATTCTCAGCCGCCTGCAGTATGGTAAAACTCTCCTCCAGTGCCACCTTTCAAATGAATCCGCTTTCTCCCCATAAGCTTAACCGAGAGCTCTGATTTGCATTTGCTTAACTAACCTGCTTTGAGTAAGGATCCAAGGGACGTGGTGATGCACGCTTAATCGTGGGAGCAGGGGCTTCAGTTTATGCAGTATGAATGTGTCTGGAGCTATTTGATCATGGGAAGGCAGGCGCAAGTTAAGCATCTGCATTGTTTCCATTTGGGAGTCAGAATGTGTAAGCAATCACGTCAGCGCACCACCGCCTTTGGGCTGCATCCAGTCCAACACTCTTGTGTCGCACAGTGGCCAAAAACACCAGCTGCCATCAGGAGGTCCAGCAGTGGGGCCAGGACACTAGAAGCCCTCCCACTGTTGCCCCCCCCACCCCAAACACCAAGAATACAGAGCATCACTTGCCCCAGACTGAGAATCCCTACCTATACCTTGTGGCTAATAGCCACTGATGGACCTCTGCTCCATATGTTTATCCAGTTCCCTCTTAAAGCCGTCCATGCTCGTAGCCGCCACCACCTCCTGTGGCAGCGAATTCCACGTGTTGATCACTCTTCGGGTGAAGAAGGACTTCCCTTTATCTGTTCTAACTTGACTGCTCAGCAATTTCGAGTGCCCACGAGTTCTTGTCTTGTGAGAAAGGGAGAAAAGGACTTCTTTCTCTACCTGCTCTTTCCCCTGCATAATCTTGTAAACCTCGATCATGTCACCCCTCAGTCGTCGTTACTCTGAGCTAAAACGCCCCAAGCGCTTCAACCTTTCAGTGCTGTCTCTGATCAAGGGCCTGGTGGCGAGTTCAGTACTTCTCTTTCACCATGTCCTCAGGCTCCTGGTTCCTACACATCCGTATGGGTGTTGGTTCCCCAGCGGTAATGTGGTAGCAGCTGCTCCCGAAGCAACATTTCTAAAAATCTGCACTGCCAGTCAGAAGCCCAGCCGGGCAAAAGTTCCATCTGGCTCCTTCCGGCTTCTAAAATTACTTGGTGAGCACCAGGAAGGTATGAGCAAGGCATCGTGGCTCCCCCAGGCGCCGTGTTGGGGACCCCTGCACTGCATTCTAATGATCAGGCCTCATGGCCCTGTGAAATTACCAGGAGAAGCTGGCAAATGTCTAAGGTTCCTGGGGTGCTTTAGCAGCATTCTGGCAGCATGTGCTCCATTCGTTGTGGGCTTAACTTTGTTTCTTCTTTTGAACCCAAGAGTTTTACCAGTTTGTCCGGCCTCAGCACAAAAAGCAGTACGACGAAGCTTGCCGTAGGCAGACCGGAGTGGGCTGTGGCTACAAACCTGAGCACAGCCTCCCACGAGAGGAGAGGTTGCAGCTGGCCGAGAACTCAGGTGAGGATGGTCTTCCTTCGAGGGGCTGGCGGGGGGGGGGGGGGGGGGACTCAGCTGTTGCCTGTCCCTCAGAATCAAGGGGGTGAGGGGGGCTGCCGTGTCTCCTCCGAAAACACAGGAACTCCTTGCTGCTGCTTCCAATTATAACTTCGTAGCTACCTCCTGCCCTTCGTTATCCCTTCCAGCTTGCTCAGCACAGTGAAAGAAGCGAAGGTATGCTGTCTTGTCGTTCTGGTGGACCAACCAAGAAGGATGAAGCAGAGGGTGGGTGGGTGGAGGATGGATGATGGGTGGGTGGGTGGGTGTGTGGATGGATGGAGGGATGGATGATGGGTGGGTGCATGGCTGGATGGAGGGATGGATGATGGGTGGGTGCATGGAGGGATGGATAATGGGTGGGTGGGTGGCTGGAGGGATGGAGGGATGGATGATGGGTGGGTGGGTGGCTGGCTGGCTGGATGATGGGTGGAGGAAGGATGGGTGGGTGGCTGGATGGAGGGATGGATGATGGGTGGGTGCATGGCTGGAAGGAGGGATGATGGGTGGATGAATGATGGGCGGATGGATGATGGGTGGGTGGATGGAGGGATGGATGATGGGTGGAGGAAGGATGGGTGGGTGCATGGATGATGTGGGTGCATGGATGATGGGTGGGTGCATGGCTGGATGGAGGGATGATGGGTGGATGAATGATGTGTGGGTGGGTGGATGAATGGATGATGGGTGGAGGGAGGATAGGTGGGTGGGTAGGTGGATGATGGGTGGAGGGAGGATGGGTGGGTGCATGGATGATGGGTCGGTGGCTGGATGTAGGGATGGATGATGGGTGGAGGAAGAATGGGTGGGTGGCTGGATGGAGGATGGGTGGGTGCATGGATGATGGGTCGGTGGCTGGCTGGCTGGAGGATGGGTGGGTGCATGGCTGGATGAAAGGATGATGGGTGGAGGAAGGATGGGTGGGTGCATGGCTGGATGGAAGATGATAGATAGATAGATAGATAGATAGATAGATAGATAGATATCCTTCACATTTTTTGTAACCTCATGCAAGCTTACGAAGCCTTCGTTTCCTAGTGCTCCAGGGACTGTGAGTCCCTTACAAAAACAGACCTCCAGATCGGGAGGTGGAAGGTGGTGGTCAGTGTGGTTTGAACCAGGGTCTCCCGGGGGAAACGGTGGGAGGAAGCAGCTGAAGAACACCTTGCTTTCCTGACACAGCTGATCCAGGCCCCTGCCCAGAGCAGAGCTTTCTCCGCCCCCTCCCAGCCACTCAAGAGAACAGGAGGAAGCTGTTACTGTTTCCTGCACAGACCCACGTTGCAGCAACATCCTTCTGGGGCCGCCTCTGTTTCAGCCTGCCTGTGGCTGCAGCGGCTTCTTGTTTGCTGTTGCATGAAACTCACAAAGGTCCCTGCACTGCAGGAGGGAGGGAGGTGAGGCACTGGATGGGGGGCTCCTGAAGCCATCCTTCCTTCCCCTCCTCTCAAGCTCCTGAGCACCAGGACACCTGTCCGGGAAGGGGGAAGAGGGCATCTCCCCACACTTTTGCTCTCTTCAGCCTATGACGTAATTCTGCTAATTGGGTGCGGGGCTGTGGCTCAGTAGCAGAGCGTATGCTTTGCGTGCAGAAGGTCCCAGGTTCCATCTCCAGCATCTCCAGTTCTGGATCGAGCAGCAGGTGATGGGAAAGGCCTCAGCCTGAGGCTCTGGAGAGCGGCTGCCAGTCTGAGTAGATAGTACTGATCTTGGTGGGCTGAGGGTCCGATTCCATATGAGGCAGGTTCACATGAAACAGGATGCAAGAACCTCTCTCCCCTTGCTAACTTGTTCAAGGAAGCCCCTCTAGGGCTCTGTGTGTGTGTGTGCGTGTGTGCACGCGCGCGCCATCAAGTCACAACCAACTTATGGCCACCCCAGCGAGGGGCTTTCAAGGCCAATGAGAAGCAGAGGTGGCCTGCCCTCTCCTCCCCCTACAGAGTCTTCCTTGGTGGCCTCCCATCCAAGGATGGATCCTCCTTAGTTTCCGAGGTCTGACAAGGTTGGGCTACACCAGGCTGCCTTCCCTCCCACCATTTCCCACGACGAGTTCTGCAGTCTGCTTGCAGATAGATGGACCGATGGTCTGGCTCAGTATAAAACAGCTTCACGTGTGTTCATCAGAAGCACAGATCGCGGGGAGGGGTCGTGACTCAGTGGCAGAGCATCTGCTTGGCATGCAGAAGGTCCCCACTCCGATCCCTGACGTCTCCAGGTTAAAAAGGAATGGGCAGTAGGCAATACTCCCTCTATGCTGGGGCAAGTGATGCTCTGTATTCTTGGTGCTTGGGGGGGGGGCAACAGTGGGAGGGCTTCTAGTGTCCTGGCCCCACTGCTGGACCTCCTGATGGCAGCTGGTGTTTTGGCCACTGTGTGACACAGTGTTGGACTGGATGCAGCCCAAAGGCGGTGGTGCGCTGACGTGATTGCTTACACATTCTGAGGGGCCACTGGCCTGATCCAACATTGGCTTCTCTCATGTTCTTACACTGTGGAGTCTTGTGAGCAAATATTCTGCTTTGTGAGCTCCTGGCATTAAAAGTTATGAGCCAGCAATTTGGCTTCTGCATAAATTAGTTTCCTCTGGAGCCGTCCATCCCGAGCTGAGACAAAATGGTGTGAGCCGGAGGCTAAAAATATGAGCTAGCTCACAAAAACTCAGCTGAGAGGGAACACTGGCAGGAGGTGATGGGAAAGGCCTTACTCCACCCGAGACCCTGGAGAGCGGCTGCCAGTCTGAGTAGACAAGACTGACCTTGGCGCACGAGGATCTGACTCAGTAGAAGGCAGCTTCGTGTTTTTGTGTATGTGTGGACCCACTGAAGATGGGACAAAGCAGACTCTTTTATTTATTATTTATGTAATTTATAGCCCACCTTTCTCTCTTGGACTCCAGGCAGATTACATAGAGCAGGGGTGGCCAACCTTGCTTAACGTAAGAGCCACATAGAATAAACGTAAGAGCCACATAGAGATGTCTGAGAGCCGCAAGACAGGAACAAATATCACACACACCCGTTTTTATTTTTAAAAATATGCAAATTTGCTTTTTATTAACATTAAATGGGACTGCCAAAAATAAAAACAAACGAGGAAAACCAGTTATAAGAAAGAGAGAGAGAGAAACTAGGAAAGCAAATAGATGGGAGGGAGGAGGGAAGGAAGGAAGGAAGGGAGAAAAAGCATGCCTCCCCTTTGCTTCCCCAGCCGCCCTGCCAGGAGCCGCACAATATGTGTGAAAGAGCCGCATGTGGCTCCCGAGCCACAGGTTGGCCACCCCTGACATAGAGTGAGTCAAAACAGTCAACAGGATGGGATATTCAGCAAACGATAGCATAGGGTTAAGGTGGTAGAGCTTTTGTAGATTCTTTTCTTCCACAGTGCTGCTAGATCCGAGTCCAGTAGCAGTCCAGGGTTCATTTCGTAGCAGGAGCTCCTTTGCATATTAGGCCACACACCCCTGATGTAGCCAATCCTCCAAAAGCTTGCAGAGCTCTTATAGAGGCTACTGTAAGCTCTTGGAGGATTGGCTACATCGGGGTGGGTGGCCTGATAAGCAAAGGAGCTCCTGCTACGAAATGAGCCCTGAGTAGCACCTTAGGGATCACCAAGTTTTTCAGGGAATAAGCTTTGAAAAGTCAGAGCTCTCTTCATCAGATACAAGCTTCGACTCTCAGGAAGCGTATAACCCAAAACTCTTGTTGGTCTCTAAGATGGTACTGGAGGTGAATCTAGCTCTTCTCCTGTGGACCAGCACAGCTACCCTCTGAAACCACCCGGGAGTACCGTGAAGTGTGTGCGTGCCTACAGAGAAGAACCTAGACTGACAGTATTTTGGGGTTATGTGGCAAATATTTCACAGAGTACCCTGGTGGGAACTGCAAGACTGTAATTCTGTGCTTCTCTCTCTGTTCAGAGACGCCTTGTTTCTAGCAGCTTTTGTCATTGTATGTGTGAATGGAAGAGACCACCAGAAGTAACATCACCTGTTTAAAGGTTAGAGCAAAGTTTGAGTCCAGCGGCACCTTTAAGACCAACAAAGTTTAATTCTGGGTGTACGCTTTCATATACCACTGCCGCCGGACTCAAACTTTGTTCTGTTGCTTCAGACCAACACAGCTTCCCACTTGAATCTGTTTAAAAGACGACTGAAGAAGTTTTGCTTCTTCTTTCCTACTAGCTGTGGGCACTGATTAATGAAATTATGAAACGTTTCCCAAACCTGTAGTTGATTTTACGTAGAATCTTGGGGTTAATTATTGCAGTTAATCTGTTTGGAATTTGGTGATTGATCACAGCCTTACTTTTAAACTAGATTACTGCTGACTCCAAAAGTAATGACTTGATTTATCTCTATTATATTGAATTCTCGGTATTTATCACTTGTTATCTCCCATAATTAATTTATTAGTGTTCAGCTGGATTAATCGATCTGTTACTTGATTGCCTTTACCAATTAACCGAGCCCTGATCTATTTTGAGCGAATTTATTAATTAATTCACTGCTTATACTTTACTGGCAATTGTGGGCATATTTTCAATTATTTTAAGACTGTATATTTGTCAGTACTGGGACTGACACTCAGTATTGTTGGTCTGTTGGGGATTTTGTAGCTGGATGGGCTAAAAGGGTTGTGTCAATTAACTGATGTAATATTGCATTGCACGACTGCGTTTAATTGAACAGTTTTTATATTGGCACGAGACTGGAAGGAGGGTAAGGAAGCCGGGAAAAAGGGAAAGGGAAGTTAAAAAATGGAGTGAAGAAAAGAGGCTATTATAGGTGCTGAGATGTTGGTGACCTTATTTTCCTCTTCTTTTAAAAGCCCATGAGCAAACAAGATGTTTGTGTCTCCAAAAGCAGATCCCGAAGGAGATGCCCAGATCTCCTTACAAGTCAGAAGGGATTCACTGGTTTTAGAATTTAGATCAGAATTAGGTCAGATTCTTAAACCACGGTTACAAGATCTCTGTCTGTTTCAGGATATTCTTATTAATTATTTATTTATTTATTTATTTATTTATTTATTTATTTCAATTTATATCCCGCCTTACCAAATCTGGCTCTAGGCGGCTAACAACATAATAAATACAGGCTAAAATACATAAAATTCCATAAATCACCATAAAATACTTTAAACACATTAAAAGCTAAGCAAGCATTCTGCTGTTTCTTATAGATAAAAACAAGGTTCCATTGCTGTAACTTCATGGGGTCTAGTTTTTTTTAAAAAGTATTTTCCTTCTGACCTCTAAAATATCACCTATCTTTGTTCAAGAAATATTTGAGTCTGGTTTTCTTGGTTATCAGGAAAGGAAAGTGAGAAGAAAGTCACCTTCTCCGAGGGTTCGTCGGGACAGCTGAACTCTGAGCAGCATTTGAACAAAGGAGGAAGCCACCTAACGTCTGGGTCAGACGTCACAGGTACACATCTTGCAAAGAAGGAAATACATTTTTAAAAAATAGGTGTACGGCTTTCCATTCCTGTACGTCACTGAATGCATGATACACAGTACATATTGCCCCCCCCCCCCCCCCCCCAGTAATCAGCTGTCTCAGGTTTGAGCCTCCGCTTCAGACTAGCATTGTGCTAGTGGCTTGGTAGACAGAGTAAAAACCATGAGATTTTTGTCAGTACGCTGAGGGTGAAAAGAAATATACACTCTGCTTCCTCAAAATATTTGCATAAATGAGTACCTGTGAGCAGGAATTGGTCCACTTCGTGAGAGAGGATGCTGGACTAGAGGGACCACTGGTCTGATCCAGCAGGGCTCTTCTGATGTTCTTATGAAGGCCTCAGCCTCTCTGCCCTGTTGTTGGCCCTCCAGAGAAACTGGTTGGCCACTGTGTGAGACAGGATGCTGGACTAGATGGACCACTGGTCTGATCCAGCAGGGCTCTTTTGATGTTCTTATCCGTCAGAGTCCCACAGCAATCAGTCTCAACAACGTTCCTTCAGAAGGATCAAGTTTATTGAAGACAGTAAAGGCAAGTCGTCTGTACATACAATCTGTGTTAGAACTAACTCTAGAGGCGGGAGAAGGGAAAATATACAGGATTCAAAGTGGGGTCTCCTGATGGATCTGAGCCAATCAGAGGGTGCACTGGAGCGCGCCTAAACTAACGGGTTCACATTCCCAGGGAAGTAAGCTGAGCTGGTACCAAGGTCAGAAGCCTAGGCTACAAAATAAAGCACAGTGAAAGAAACAAAACCTAACATTCCAGCACATTAAGGAGTTTACCCAGCAGCCTCCTGCCTCCCCCCACTAACTGTATCAGCATAGTTGACATTATGAAGGCCTCGGCCTCTATGCCCTGTTGCTGGCCCTCCAGAGGAACTGGTTGGCCACTGTGTGAGACAGGATGCTGGACTAGACGGACCACTGGTCTGATCCAGCAGGGCTCTTCTGATGTTCTTATGAAGGCCTCAGCCTCCATGCTGTGTTGTTGGCCCTCCAGAGGAACTGGTGAGACAGGATGCTGGACTAGATGGACCACTGGTCTGATCCAGCAGGGCTCTTCTGATGTTCTTATGAAGGCCTCGGCCTCTCTGCCCTGTTGTTGGCCCTCCAGAGGAACTGGTTGGCCACTGTTGTGAGACAGGATGCTGGACTAGATGGACCACTGGTCTGATCCAGCAGGGCTCTTCTGATGTTCTAATGAAGTCCTCTGCCTCTCTCCCCTGTTGTTGGCTCTCCAGAGGAACTGGTTGGCCACTGTGTGAGACAGAATGCTGGGCTAGATGAACCACTGGTCTGATCTTCTGATGTTCTTATTCTAATGCACGTTGCTCTTGTTCCTTTAGCTCCCCTTGCCCCAATGTTTATACATTAAAGAACCGTTTAGATAGTTATTCCTAAGATGGTAGGCATGGGCTTGTAGTATTTCTCATTAAACAGAAACACGTCTGCAAGCAAATTTAGCTTGGATCCAAACGGAGGGATCTTCTCTTTCCCCAGTCCAGCAGAATGTATGATTTGGCCCTGAGCAGCCGATGGTGTATGCTTTGAAGATATTTTGGGACAGTCAGTTGATAAAAATGAGATTGAACAGGAAGAAAAGGCGCATGTAAGCTGTGCCATGGTTCTATCATCTTGTTGACAGCATGAATTTTGTTTCCTAGGAAGGGTTTGTTAACGGTTCTGCAGAAAAGGAGCAAGCATTTCCTGTCCATTACATCAAACCTTGCTATTAGGAAACCTTTGGTCGTGGCCACATGCACGTAAATCTGTGGGTTGATTTTGCATCTGATGCCATTGCCCAGCCTACATGAACGCTTTGCTTCTGCGCAGTGGCCTGGCTTGCCAGAGTGGGCCGTCATGTCTCAGAGCAGTCTGTACCAGCCTGTCCCTCTCACCCTTTTCTGCAGATTTCTCTGGCTGTTACAGCACCCAGCTTTTACTTTTTGTTTTGTTAGACAAAAACCCATTTCTTCCCTTTTCATGACCTCGTCAAGTCAGAGAATCCCATTCTGAGAAGCTGCCGGCAGCTACTAGAGTTTGGGAGCCCATTTTTCACTTTCCCAATATGGCCCCTTGCAAGATTGGAAATATGGTGTGGAAATTATTGTTTTTTAATTATCAAGTCAGATCAGGTCTGGGGGAGTCGGGGACTTCAGCTTTCGTAGGTGACAAAGTAAAGTGCAAACAGGGAACTGTGTGGGAGCTGCCGTTAACTTTAGCCCCGTTCTGTTTATCAGCCTTTTGAGCTCTATTTTAGTTCAGTTTAGTCTAGGCAGCCATTTCCATGGAGTTAAGAACTGTCCTTCTCTATAGATTCAGGTGGGTAGCCGGGTTGGTCCGAAGCAGTACAACAAAGTTTGAGTCAAGTGGCACCTTTTTAGAACTAGAATTATAGAATCATAGAGTTGGAAGGGATTTCCAGGGTGGTCTAATCCCACCCCCCGCACAATGCAGGAAATTCACAAATACCTCCCCCCCCCCCACACACACACACCCCAGTTACCCCTGCTCTATATCCTGAAGAGAGCAAAAAACCCCTCCAGGATCCCTGGCCAAAATGTCTTGGAGAGAAATTGCTTCCTGAGAATCCTGACCCCAAAGTGGTGATCGGCATTTCCCTGGGCGTGTATGCACCTGTGCATCCCTTCCCGCCCTCCCTCTGATGATCTGCCTAAGTTCACAGAACCAGCATTGCCATCCGATGGCCATCTAGCCTCTGTCTGAAAACCCCCAGAGAAGAGGAGCCCGCCACCTCCCGAGGAAGCCCGCTCCACTGAGGAACCGCCCTAACCGTCAGGAAGGTCTTCCTAACGTTTAGCCGAAAACTTCTTTGATTTAATTTCAACCCGTTGGTTCTGGTCCTACATAATACATACATACGCATAATACATACACACACACACACACATGAAGAAGTATGCGTGCACATGAGAAAGTTCACACATTGAATAAAACTTTGTTGGTCTTAAAACTGCACCGGACTCAAACTTTGTTCTGTTCTTCTGTATAACTGTCCAGTCCGCTTTTATGCTACCATTCACGCAAGCAGCCCAGACCAGCATACGTGGTGGCCCCTTCTCTATTTTATCCTCACAACAGCCCTGTAAGGTAGGTTAGTCTGAGAGTGACTGGCCCAAGGTCACCCCAGGGAGCTTCATGGCAGAGTGGAGATTCGGACCCCAGGTTTCAGCCTAACACCCTGAACTACGTGTGCCGTACCGACTCTACGCACCAGTTTTTTTCCAGGCAATGAGTCTGCCAGGTTTATTATTCTAATTGCTACACGGGTGTTTCTGGCTGGCCTAAAGGGTTTTATTGCTTATGTATTTGAAAGGCTGCCTCCAACACAACAGCTGCCTCCAACTTTCTCTGCATATACCCCAGCGAGCACTTCGGTCGGGGTCGTGTCATCCACTTCGTGTCCCGGGCCCCAGGGAGGCCAGGATCAGTGGAACTAGGGCCAGAGCATTTTCGGTGGCGGCTCCAACCTGGTGGAACGAGCTCCCGGAAGAGATCAGGGCCCTGCGGGACCTGATGCAGTTCCGCAGGGCCTGTAAGACGGAGCTCTTCCACCAGGCTTTTGGCTAGGAGCCGCCACCATCATTGTAATGACAGCTACAATGAAAACTGGCCCTGAATGCAGTCCAGGCCCGATGGCTACGGCTGGCAGGTCTCTCACTAAATAAGATGCCATCTTAACGAGATTGGAAGCACCTTAAGGGGGTATTGTAGTTTTACTGATGCAGTTTATGCTGTTGTATAATGGAGTTTTATTGTTGTGTTCTGATGTTTTTAAACTGACTTTAAAATGTTTCTGATGTATGGCATTTATGCCCTCGTTAGCCGCCCTGAGCCCGCTTGCGGGGAGGGCGGGGTATAAAAACAAAAATAAATAAAAATAAACAAACAAACAAACAGAGTTTTCAAGTGCAAAACTGTGGGATGCCGTATAGTATTGCCGCGTCAAGGTGAACATGGTTTTCTGTAGTGAGCAATTCTAAAGTTCGAAACAAACTTCAGTGGAAGTCAGTTGAATACTAGCAGTCCTGTCACAGCTAACTTACGGCACCCCCCTAGGCTTTTCAAGTCAAGAGATGTTCGGGGGTGGTTTGCCATTGCCTGCCTCTGCATAGCAACCCTGGTATTCCTCAGCGGTCCTAACTAACCAGGGCCACCCCTTCTTAGCTTCCGAGATCTGATGAGATCGGGCTATACGTTCTAGCTGTCACACAGCTCTGTGACTGTGGTCGAGCACGGCTGCCGTCCCTAGGCCACCGATGTCACTGTATTGATGCTGGCTCTCCCAGTTGCCACAAGGAACCTTCCCTGAATTTGCTGCCCCAAGGAAGAATCATCTTCCCACAGTGTCCTCATACGCTCTCTGTCGTGCTTTTTTTTCAGGAGGGAACAGTGCTGCTGCTGCTGCACTCAGCGACCCCTCCGGGAAAGCATCCACTTCTCTGAAGGACAGCCACAACGAGATGATCCGCTCGACATACCTCCGTGAGCTCAGAACGGCTCTGGACAAAAGCAGCTTGAACAGCTTCTTCTCGGCTGCGTCAGCGTACAAGAAGACGGACGACTATGACGCCATGGCGTCCACGGTAGCAGCCCTCTTCACGGAGAAGCCAGAGCACTTTCGCCTGCTGCAAAGCAAGTACCTGTGGGGCATGCTGTGCAGAGTGGCTTTGGTGGTTCTCTCCTCCCCGCACGAGCGCTCTGGATCCGGAATCAATGTCGTTAGGTGATAGGACCATAACACCCTTGAGTAGTCACCCAACAGCCACAGCCAGACTCTGACGTGGCACATTCACACCAATAGATCGCCCCACGTTTGTTGGGGTCGTTTTCATTCACTTCCTCTGGGCTTTCCAAACCGCATACTGTAAGAGTAGTTGTTTGTGAAGTGCGCCATAAGAAACCGATGAATCCAAGATTCCTGTGAGCTTCAGGTATCCCTCTATGGAGGAGGCTTGCCTGCATGTTTCACGGTTCTTATCTTTCTCTAACCAGTCTCTGCAGGGAACAGCTGCTTCTATTTTTTTGCCACATCCGGGTTTGAGTATGGTTGGGTTATTTATTCATTCCTGATAACGGACGCAGCACAATTGCCCTTTGGGAGCCCCTGATGTGGTTTTCTCTCCAGGCAATCAGGAGCTATGCTCAGATCGGTTACATGGGGGAAAGGTGGATCTAAGTCCAGTAGCACCTTAGAGACCAATGAGATTTTAGGGGGTGTGAGCTTTCAAGAGTCAAAGATGGGGGGGTTACAATCTCCTTTCCCTTCCCCTCCCCTCCCCACAACAGACACCCTGTGAGGTAGGTGGGGCTGAGAGAGCGCTTTCGAGGACTGCTCGTGAGAGAACAGCTCTGAAAGAACCTGTGACTGACCCAAGGTCACACCAGCAGCTGCATGTGGAGGAGTAGGGAATCAAACCCGGTTCTCCCAGATTAGAGTCCGTTCTCCGAACCACTACATGAAACGTGAGAGAGAACTCTGACTCAGCCCTTCCAGTATCTCTTCCAGGGAACTGATCAGTCCAAGCCATGGTTGAATGGGCACCCCACAACAACGGAGAGGCAAAAGGGGAGGTGTGAAATCTCCAGAAATTTGGAAGGGATGGAAATTGGAAATAAATGTGATACTCGGTGTTCCTCACAAACCTCCTATTAATTCTGTTTTGACAATATAAAATGAATCATTCCTAAAGTGTTCTCCTTCCCCTGCTTTCCCTAGCTGAAACAAAATCTCCCTTTCTCTGATCTCTCTCTCTCTTTTTAATGCAAAATGTCCCTGAAGGTTGCAGATGAAGGTAGGAGGAGCAGCAAGGGCTCTGTAACCCTTTCCCTTCCTGTATTTTGCCAGCCGAAAATCTCACATACCTGTAGAGAAAAAGAGTTGTCCCGTGAACCAGTGGAAAAGCTGTCAGAGGGCTCGTGTAGGACCTGTGAGACACAGGTTCGAATCCCTGCTCTGCCATGGAAGCTCGCTGGGTGACCTTGGGCCAGTCACACACTCTCCCCCTAACCTCACAGGGTTGTTGCGAGGATAAAATGGAGGAGAGGAGAACTACGCGAGCTGCTTTGGGTTCCCAGCTGAGGAGAACGGCAGGGTATAAATGAAGTAAATATAATTCCAAATACCTTTAGATAAGGAGAAAGAGGTCTTCCTTCGCCTGTCTTCACGTAAGCACACGAAGTCGCCTTGTACTGAGTCAGACTCCTGGTCTTTTCTACTCTGACTGGCAGCAGCCCTCCAGGGCCTCAGTAGAAGGTTTTTACACCCGTTACCTGTCCAGTGTTCCCTCTAAGCTGAGTTAGTGTGAGCGAGCTCACAGTTCCTTAGCCTCCGGCTCACACATTTTTGTCTTCGCTCAGGAAGGATGGCTCCAAAGCAAACTAACGTATGCAGCAGCCAAATCGCTCACTCACGACTTTATTGCCAGTAGCTCACAAAGCAGAATTTTTGCTCACAAGACTCTACAGCTTAGAGGGAGCGTTGGTTACTACCGGGTCCTTTTAATGGGAGGTGCCGGGGATTGAACCTGTGACCTCCTGCGTGCCAAGCGGACGCTCTGCTACTGAGGCACAGCTCCTCCCAGTTTCCTTCCAGAGCCACTGCAAGCATTATAAAAAGCTCCACCATTTGTTGGGAGAGGGCTGCACAGTTCCGTGTGTGCCTTGCGATCCCCTCTGCTTGGATTTTTGCTATGCCTCTTGGTGGTCCTATGGAAACAAGCCAGCCCCAGCTGGAAAGAGCAGAGGCACTCTATACTCGATACAGATGTCTTAAGAGACTGGGTTTTTCCGACTTCTAGGAAACGAAGGCTGGATTTCATCCGACTCCTTGGCCTGGAACCGAGTTAGCTCAGTTAGATCTTTGCCATTGCTTCTCTTTCCCTTTTTCCAGGGTTCTCTATGTTTGTGCGCCCTCATCACAAGAAGCAGTTCAGGCAGATGTGCCAAGACCTGACTGGAATGAGTTGCCCTGAGGACAGCAAGGAGCTCCCATTGCCAGCCCCGGAGCAGGGCTTCTTTGGTCCTGAGGGTTCCTGTTCCAATAGAGAAGAGGCTGAAATTCAGGCGGAAGCTGCTGCCCCAACCCCAGGTTTGAGATTCTTGTTTTGCTAGACTTTACACACGCATTTAATATATACAGGGCTTTTTTTGTAGAAAAAGACCAGCAGGGACTCATTAGCATAATAGGCCACACCCCTGACAGAGCAGCTCATTAGCATATTGGGGGTGCTGGGAAAGCACAGGGCACGCATGGAAGCTTGCCGCTCTCCCCCCCCCTCCCCCCGGCGTGCTTCTCCGCCCCACTTCAACATCGCCTTTCTAGTCTACACCTTCCCCTCTGAACCGGACGGCCGGGGAAAGGCACTGCTGAAGTGCCTGGGATCTGAAAGATCCCAGGTACTTCAGCATCGCCTTTCTAGTCTCCTACCCCCCCTCAACCAGATGGCTATTGTGGAGAGCCTTGGGGAAGTGTGGGGAAGCATGGTTAAATGCCTTTCTCTCCCTCCCCCAGATCGGGGAGGGAAAGAAAGGCCTTTTCCACGTGCCTGGGTTCCCTGCCTGCCCTCTTCCAGCTGCACAGGTCAGCTAGAGAAGGGAAGGCAGAGAGAGGCTTTTCCTTGTCAATTTCACTCTCAGCTGACTGGTGGGGGAGTGAAATTGACAAGGAAATCCTGAGGGGCTCCCCAGAGGGAAAGAGGGCATTTTAACATAATGCCTTTCCCTCTTGTGTGTAACGTGGGGAGGGCAGCAGGCTCTGTAGCCACGCATGCCAGAGGTTTTGGTTGTAGGCGTGGCCAACTCAGGAGCCAGCCGGGACTCTGTTCCTGTGCGTTCCTGCCCCCAAAATAGCCCTGAATATATATATATTTAGAACAGGGGTCCCCAACGTGGCGCCCACCAACACCTTTTGTGGCACCCGCCAGATGTTTTTAGGAAGTTGGTGGGGCTCAGGTGGGAGACCACCAAGGAAGTCCAGGGTCGCTACGCAGAGGCAGGCAATGGCGAACCACTTCCGTCGTCTGCCCTGACCTGGATGGCCCAGGCTAGCCCAATCTGATCAAATCTCAGAAGCTAGGCAGGGTTGGCTTTGATTAGTACTTGGATGGGAGACCTCCATGGAGGTGCAGGGTCGCTATGCAGAGGAAGGCAGTGGCAGACCACCTCTGCTCATCTGCCTTGACCTGGATGGCCCGGGCTAGCCCTATCTCACCAGATTTCACAAGCTAAGCAGGGTCAGCCCGGTTACTGCTTGAAGGGGAGACCAAGAAGGAAATTCAGTTCTTCTGTATTTACTTAACTTCACCACAATAGCAGAAAAAACTTTTTTAGAAGAAGAAGAGGAGATTGGGTTTATACCCCGCCCTTCACTACCCAAGGGAGTCTCAGAGTGGCTTACAAACTCCTTTCCCTTCCCCTCTCCACACAACAGACACCCTGTGAGGTAGGTGGGGCTGAGGGAGCTCTGACAGAAACGGCTCTTTTTCAAGAACAGCTGTACCAGAGCTATGGCTTGCCCAAGGCAAGTGCAAGGTGCAAGTGGAGCCAGGTGCAAGTGGAGGAGTGGGGAATCAAAGCCACTTCTCCCAGATTAGAGTCCGCGCACTTAACCACTACACCAAACTGGCTCACTTTTACGTTCCTCATGAATCCCATCCTCACCGCCAGTTGTTATGTCCTCAGCAAAGAGAGTCCACTCGAAAATGGAAGAAGATCTTTTGGAGTTCCATAAAGCAGAAATAGCACAACTCAACAGCTGCAGCTGTAACAAACTAACGCCCAGACGAAGGCGAGGGCGTGGAGTGGGAATCGGGCTAATTAAGGCTAACCTCCGATGCTATGCGTACGGCAACCCAAAGAGGCCAATGCTCTGCAATCACTGTGCAGAGGCAGGCAGTGGCAAACCACTTCTGTCGTCTGCCCTGACCCGGATGGCCCAGGCTAGCCTGATCTCATGAGATCTCGGAAGCTAAGCAGGATCGGCCCTGGTCAGTACTTGGATGGGAGACCACCAAGGAATTCCAGGGTCACTATGCAGGGGCAGGCAACGGCAAACCACCTCTGAACGTCTCTGGCCTTAAAAACCTTATGGGGTCACCGTAAGTTGGCTGCGGCTTGACAAAACAAAAAAAAACCCAAAGCTTTTCAAATGTCTTTTTTAAATTAGATATTTTGTTTATTAAAACACATCCTGCTTTTTCTCACGCCTGGGGGTGAGCCAAGGCGGCACAGCAGTATGCCACATTTTTGTTGCGAGTCCCACTTGTACTGCACATAGTTGAACCTCACTTCACATGAACACACATGAAGCTGCCTTCTCAGTCTTGTCTCCTCACACTGGCAGCGGCTCTCCAGGGTCTCAGGCAGAGGTCTTTCCCATCACCTGCCTGACCTTTTCAACTGGAGATGCCGGGGATTGAACCTGGGACCTTCTGCATGCCAAGTAGATGCTCTGCCACTGAGCCACAGCTTCCCCTTCAAAAAAAAAACCCCTCCCAGATTTCATTATTATTGGGAGTGGGGGATTGACAAATTATAGCTCTTATGTTTCAGGAGAAAGCGCAGTGTCATGGTTATTTTAAAAGCATAGAGGGCTGGGTTTCCGGTTTCCTTTCCAAGAAGGCCTTCATTCTGCAGAATCCGTCCCTTCCACCCACTTTACTTCTGCTACCTGCTATCTATTAATATCCCTTTCTTCACACATTTCTGCCCCTTTCTCTTATTCCACCATTCATAGAATACTAAAAAAATTCTGGGCTTTTTTTTTTTTTTTTAAGTTTATTTATTTGCATTTTTATATTATAAATTCCACAAGGAAAAAAGAAAAAACAAAATATTTTACATATTTTCGAGCCTAACCACTAGTATTTACCTAATCATATATACAATTTTGACCACTTATCATCTTCTTTGTACAATACTCCTTCCTCATCACTTAGTTGCCTTTGACCCATTCGGTCACTTTCTGCAGCCTCTAGAAGTTTCTGTACAATTTCCTCCTGAGTTGGCACAATTGCTACTTTCCATTTTTTAGCCCATAAAATTCGTGCAGTTGTCAGTACATAAATTATGAAAATTACATCTTTTTTGATCATATCTGCTGGAAGCATGTTTAACAAAAAGATCTCTGGTTTCAAATCAATTTCCATAATATCCAATATCATTTTCCTTATCATCCTCCAAAATTTGAGTGCTTTTCCACACTTCCACCACATATGAAAAAAAGTTCCGGTTTTTATTAAACATTTCCAGCATTTTTTATTGGTATCACCAAAACATTTTGTCATTCTATCGGGAGTCCAGTACCACCTAAAGAAAACTTTATATATATTATCTTTATAGGATACTGCCTTCACTGATTTTATAGCTTTCCAAATTTTTCCCCAATTTTCTGTTGGTATAGTATAGCCAAAATCCTGCATCCATGTTACCATTTCTGTACTTATTGGTTCTTTCTGTATTTCTAGGTGCATTAAGAATCTATAGATTTTCTTAATAGTTTTTTCATTCCCTATAAGCAAGATCTTTTCAAAGTCGCTTACTGCCTCACTAATCCCTTGCCTTTTATCTATATCATACCTTAATGTGGGTTTTTTGTAAGCAAATCAAATCTGCCTTAGCCTTTGTGAGTTGTTTAAAGATTTTCCTTCTTTTTTGGGGTGCGTTCAATCCGTTTACATTAACCGAAAGTATTTTGAATTTTTCCCCACTTTCCATATTTAAGACTGTCCTCTTCTGTTTTGTATCTTCTTTTGGTATCTAGTTGTAACCTGTAGTGGAGTCTTTTCAGGCCTCTTCTCTTTTCTATATTCTTCTTCATTTCTTCCTCCCTCTTCTTGTGTTTCTTGCACCTCTCCTTCTATTTGAGCTTAGCCTTCTTCTTCTGAGTCTTCAGCTTCCTCCTCTTCTTCTGTTTTCTTCCATCCAAAGTCTTCTCCGTAAGTTTCTAGGAAGTTATCTATTTTAAATATTGAGTCAATTCGCCTCCTTCCTGAATATTCAAAAAGCAAGCCTTCTGGAGTCAACCATCTGTATGGGATATTTTTTTTGTCTCAGTAGCTCTGCCAAAACCTGATAGCTCCGCCTCTTGTCTCTAACTCTCCAGGGGACTTCCTTCAAAATTTTTATGTCCGCTCCCTGTATACTTACCTTCTTATTGTATGCCGCCTTCAGAATTCTATTTCTTGTCTCTCGCTTGTAAAATTTGATGTGAACTTCTTGGGGGAGGTTGTTCCTTCTAGCATACGCAGATCCTCTTCTAAATATGCTTTCAATATCCTCTTGTATCACTTCTTTTGGACCAATTTCAAGTTGTTCCTCAAAACATGTGGTAAGTATGTCTTTTAGATCTCCTTCGATTTTTTCCGGGATATTCTGACACTTGACCACTGATGCTGCTTTGTCCAGCCCTAATCTTATAACTGTGTCTTCTAGATCTTCGTTTTTGCGCGTACTTCTTGCAAATCCAGATTTAGGTCACATAGAAGAAGAGAAGAAGAAGAAGAGATTGGATTTATATCCCGCCCTTCACTCACTTAAGAGTCTCAGAGCGGCTTACAAACTCCTTTCCCTTCCCCTCCCCACAACAGACACCCTGTGAGGGAGGTGGGGCTGAGAGAACTCTTTCCCAAGCTGTCCTTGAGGGAACAGCTGGTACAGAGCTATGGCTTGCCCAAGGTCATCCAGCCAGGTGCAAGTGGAGGAGTGGGGAATCAAACCCGGTTCTCCCAGATTAGAGTCCACACACTTAACCACTACACCAAACTGGCTCTCTGCCAAGACTCTGTTGCAGGTCTTGGCACCTCCCAACATTAAAGCTTTTATGTCCTTTTTATTCACTTCTACTTGTTCTTTTATTTGGTCCACTTCTGATCTTACTTGTTCTGATAGTTCATCAGATTTGGTGTAAATTGGCATAAGCTCCTTTTGGATCAATGCTGGCAACGTTGTCTCAACTTTCTGTATGAGAAGCGGTACTGTCGTTTCTACCGTCTTTTGAATTGCAGCAGCTATAGACTCGTCAATCATCGTTTTCAGATCTTTATGTGATATTGGAGGTAAGTTTCCTGGAGGTACTTTCAGTTGGCTCATTGTCTTAAGCTGTCCTGGTGATGGTAGCGAAGATTTTCTGGTATTACTTCCACTCCGTGAGGCCATCAATCCACCTAAATTCCCTATAAGTAGTTTATGTCTTGTTATTGTTATTTTTAACTATTTATTTCTTATTAATTTCTGGACTTCCTATGACTACTCTTTACTAGTTTATTAATTTTCTATGAATTTTATTATTTCCCACAATTTGATCAAAGGGGTTAATTTAATTAAATCAATATTTAAGTGTTTACTCAATCAATTTAATCAGCTATTCTAAATCAATTAATTAAGAGTCTGACTTATCCTTGATCTCCCTTTATATATTTCTTTGACTACTCCCTTTTTTAAAAATTAATTAATTTAAACTGGTTTAGTTAACTTCTGTTAATTTCTTTTACTTATTTAATTATTTGGCTTTCTTACTTCTTATTACATTTCACATTAAGTACTTGTATGCCTATTCTCGTGTATCTATCTACCTATTTATCTATTTTTTACCCACTATTTTAACTTTACACCCCAATAGTTTATGTAGCTACTATTTTGACTTTTACTCTTTTTAAATTATAGTATTATCTATTTTTATCCACTTTGGTATGATATATATATATATAATAAAACACTACATATACGACAATTTTATACAGTAACACAATTGCTCAATTATTCACAAATATTGTCTCACAAATAATGTCTAACAAATAATATCAGAAATAATAATATCAGAAATAAACAGGAGAATAGTCAACTGTGAACAGCAGCCTATTGCAAAACCTTCAATTTGCCAGGATACCAATTATTTACTATTTATTTCTTACTTGTTTTCTTTTCAGTTAGTCTTTCTTTCTTGTAGCTTATATTTTCACCCATCCCAAGTAACCCCTCTTATGTTACACCACTAACGTGTAACATAATTTCCCGTTTGTTACTCCTTTTCCGCAAGCTTTCTACTCCCTCTCTTATTTTCCATACGCCAGGTTCTTATGTTCTTACGCTATCCATTTAAGTCAAGTTGAAGTCTTAGTTCCTTACTCCTTTTCCTTAGCTACAATAATTGTCTTTGGTGTTGATGCAACCTTTAATCTTCTTCTTGCTGTCTTCCTTACGCTGTCTCCGCTTTGTCTTCCCTTCTCTTCCCCGCCGCCGCCGGCCTCTCCGTCTTGTTAGTTAGCTTTTCTATTTTCTATCTTCTTTCACACAAAGGCTTACAAACTTCTGGCCTTTCATCGTTTATTATTTTTAGAATTCTTTTTAACTCCAATCAATTTTCTGCTAACTACACTGGAGTAGAGTACAGTAGTATACTCAGCTCTTTTTTCTTTTCTTTTTTTTGCTTGTCCTTCTTTTCGGCTCTTGTGGCTCATGCGTCTCATTTAGTCTCCCGCCGAGGTTTTCTCCACTGCAGAAGCTTCCCTCCGAGAGCTGTGTCAGTCCACTTCGTCATTACAGCAGGAATTGCCTTTTCCCTCTCTGAATGACAACCAAGGACTCCTACTATCTTTCCCTCTTTGTGGGAAAGATAAGACGTTCTTTTAGTCTCGCTTCTCAGGGAAAGTTTAGGAACCTCTCAGAGAGCTCAAGCCTCTCTGTCAGCTCCTGAGACGACTGGAACCGGAACGCAAAAATTCTGGGCTTTGTTAACCTGTAGGTTTAAGACACTGAACTGCAGACCGGAAAGTCATTAGTTCGGCAGTTCGAGACCCAAGTGCCACATGACGGAGTGAGCTCCCGTCTCTGGTCCCAGCTCCTGCCAGCCTAGAAGTTGGAAGGCAAGAAATTGCAAGGAGATAAACAGGTACCGCTTTGGTGGGAAGGTAACCATTCTATTTTTTTTTTTATAAACATTTTATTGATTTTACAAATTTATATATAGACTATCATTTCTTAACAAAAATATATTTCTACTGTATCTTTTTGAGCCTCTATTTCACCGCTTCTCTATCCAAAGGTAACCATTCTATGCGCCTCGGCGTTTAGTCATGCTGGCCACATGACCACATAGAAGTCTTCGGACAGTGCTGGCTCTTCAGCTTGGAAACTGAGACGAGCATCACTCCCTAGAGTCGGATTCGACTGGCATTCGAGCAAGGGAAACCTTTACCTTTACCTTAGCTCACAGCAAGTTAGACTGCTGGTTCACTTCCATACATCGGGGCATCGTAGCAAAGGCGACACGAGCTGTTCCTGATTTGGTAGGCTTCTGTACAGGGGACAAGCAATCGGACATACTTAAACAGATTATTCTTTTTATTAGTGCCTCGGCAGACCTTGATATTGATTGTCCCCCATTCCACGCCCAGAAGATGACAAAACCCCTCCAGGATCTCCAGCCAAACTGGCCTGGAGAAAAATTGCTTCCACACCCTAAAGTGGCGACGAGCATTTCCTTGGGGGTGTAAGAAAGGGCCACGAGAACTAAGTACTGAGGCAACCCTCCCTGCCCTCCCTCTCATGATCTGCCTAAGTTCACAGAATTAGCATTGCTGTCAGATGGCCATCTAGCCTCTGTTTGGCCATCTAGCCTCTAAAGAAGGAGAGCCCACCACCTCCCGAGGAAGCCTGTTCCACTGTGGAGCTGCTCTAACTTGTCAGGAAGTTCTTCCTAACATTTAGCCGAAAACTCTTCTGATTTAATTTCAACCCACTGGTTCTGGTCTGACCTTCTGGGGCAACAGCAAACAACTCCTCACCATCCTCTATATGACAGCCCTTCATTAGATAGGTTCATGGAGGATGTCTATCAATGGCTAATAGCCCATATGGCTGAGGGGAACCTCCACATCCCAGAGCCAATGCGAGATTGTCCCAAAAGATGCAGTCTGCAACAGGTCTCCTGAATCAGAAAGTCCTTTATTTGCAAAGAGATACTTATTGGAATGGTTACACTTTTCCTGCTAGTAATGGCTTTTTTGTAAACAAACAGTCTTATACTAAGCAATTGGAAGTCCCCTCACTTCATCTAAACCAGGGGTAGGCAAACTTGGCTCAGCGTAAGAGCCACCTAGAACAGGGGTGGCCAAACTTGCTTAATGTAAGAGCCGCATAGAATAAACATCAGATGTTTGAGAACCACAAGACATGAACAAATATTACCTGCTTTTATTGGAAAAGAAGCAAATTGGCTTTTTATTAACATTAAATGAGACTGCCAAAAACAATAACAAAAGGGGTAAAAGCAGATATTGATAATGATATTAATTTGTCCAATGATATTTGTTTGCTAATGATATTTAGCTTCCCCAGCCGCCCTGCCGGGAGCCACATAATGCATGTGAAAAAGCCGCATGCGGCTCCCGAGCCACAGTTTGCCCACCCCTGATCTAAACCAATCATAAAACGTAAAAAGATTATTCCAACCTCTGGACAGGTTTCACACGAAAATGGCGGCAAACAGGTTATTATGCTTTAGTTCCCAGGGAACTTCTACTAAATGTTTTCGAGAGCAGCTGCAAAAGGAATAACATCATTGGGGAGGATTTGTCCCAGGCTTTGAACAAGCTGGGAGCGAAGCAAGCAAGCTGGGAGTGTAGCAAACTAAAGCGGGGCGTGATAAGGAAGCCAGACAGCTAAACAGCACATGAGCACATTCCCGCGGGCGGGGTCACTGGTCGAGTCTCAACTCCCGGGCGGGATATGACAGCGTAGCTGACATTCTGCCCTCTCCAAGGAAGCCCCCCCCCCAGCCCTTAGGTTTTAATGGATACAGTTTGTGGAAGGCACGAATTTCGGCAGGAGCATGGACATTTGGAGCCTCAACCCACTCATTTTCTTCAGGACCAAAATGCAACCACTTTATAAGGTAAAACAATCAACCCCTTTTTAATTTGGAGTCTAGAATTTGGTCTATTTCATAGTGAGGCTCATCATTCTTCATCAGAGGAGGAGGAGAGGAAGAGGAGGGTCTCCACTGATTTGGTCCCGGATCTTTCTTCAAAGGCTGTAATGAAAAACGGGGTGAACAAATCTTAATGATTTCAGCAATTTCAGTTCAAAAGCCACATCGTTAATGCATCAGACCACCGGAAAAGGTCCAACATATTTCCAACCTAATTTTCTGCTAGGTTGCAGCCCTTTAATGTTTTTGGTGGAGAGGTAAACCAAGTCCCCGGGAGAAAGTTCCCATCCCGGCGTTCTACCCTTATCTGCATGCTTTTTGTAGTCTGCTTTTGCAGCTTCCAATGCTTTTGCAATTAGTGGCCAAGATTCTCGAAGAGAGTTCCACCAGCTAGCAAATTCAGTGGATGGGTTTGCAGCCAGTGCCAAACTAGGTAAAGGAACTCCTTCAAAACCCCCTACAGCCATAAAAGGGGAAACTCCAGTTGAAGAATGCACAAGTATTATTGTAACTATATTCCGCAAAGGGTAAGAGATCTACCCAATCATCCTGTTGGTAGTTAGTATAGCATCTTAAGTACTGTTCAAGAATTTGATTAACTCTTTCGGTTTGGCCATCAGTCTCTGGGTGATAAGTGCTGCTCATGGCGGCCTCAATGCCCATGATTTGTAATAGCTCCTGCCAGAAGTTGGCAACGAATTGAGAACCGCGATCGGAGACCACTTTCCGTGGAATGCCGTGGAATTTGATCGCCTGATTTAAGAAGGTTTTAGCCAAAGTCTTAGCAGTCGGTGACTTTTTAAACGGAACAAAATGAGCTTGTTTAGAAAAAGTGTCCACCACCACCCAGATTACTGTTTTCCCTTGGCTGGGAGGAAGGTCTGTTATAAAATCCATAGAGATGGTTTCCCAGGGTTGGCTGGGGGTTTCTAAAGGGTGTAAGAGTCCTGGCGGCTTTCCCCCTCTTTGCTTTCCCATAAGACTGATCTAGCATTAGGACACATAAGTCGACACATTCCCTCTCATTCGGGGCCACCAAAATTGTCTCTGTAGTAAATTCAAAGTTTTTAAATAACCAAAATGTCCAGACAACTTAGATTCGTGAGCAGCGTGCATGATTTCCCCCAGCAGTGAAGCAGGGACTATTAACTTGGTGTCCTTAAGCCAGCAATTGCCCAGTCCCCAGGTTAAGGCGGGGAGTGCCTGAAATTCTCTGTTCTCAGCATCTATGTATTCTGTAGCAAATTTTACAGTCCATTCGGACGGCTCAGGAGCTCTTGGCTTTTCTGTTTGCTCCGAGTTACAACAACCCCCCCCCCAACTGCGTTGGAGTGAACATAGTCTCTACTACCTCATCTTTCTGTGAATCATGCTGAGGTAGTCGGGAGAGGGCATCGGCGAAAGAGTTAGATTTTCCTGGAAAATGGTGTAATACAAAATTAAACTTAGAAAAGAAATCAGTCCATCGGATTTGCTTGGCATTTAAAGTTCTCTGCGTATGTAAAGCTTCAAGATTTTTATGATCAGATTTCAAAAGGGAGTCTAGCCCCCTCTAGCCAATGCCTCCATGTTGTTAGGGCAAGGTGGATGGTGGTGGCTTCTTTATCCCAGACAGCCCAATTGCGTTAAGTGTCCCTGAATTTCTTTGAAACATACGCTAACGGGTGAAATTTGCCATCAGACCCTTCTTGCAAAATTGCTCCCCCCATCGGAAGCATCCACTTGCACAATTTCTTTTTTTTTAATTTTTATTGATTTTTAAACTATTTCTACATCTAACACGCTAAATACTAAGCTACATTATCTTATACAGAGAATACTGTGTAAAATGCTCAATTACATCTGGTTACAGAAATTCTGAAACATCCAAAATTAAACCTTGGTTCAATTGTTTAAGTATTTTGTTACTTCCTTAGATCAAAAGCTGAATGGCTAGTACACATAGCATTGAAGAAACGCTTAATAATACATTTTACATTGTTATATAATGCACAGCTTATTAAAACAATTTGGCAATCATTTCTTCTTCTGTCCTCTTCTTGTCTTTTTAGTCTCAACCTTTGGTTTGGGAGCAACAGCTCCCTTTTCCGAGTCTGATATTTCTTCTTCGCTTTTTGAGCTATCAAAGCCGTACATACTTTCTTGCGATGCCAGTGAATCATCTGAGTCTCTCTCTGCTTTCTTTTCTTTGCCTTTTTCGAGAAATTTCTTTGCTTGTTCCACAGAGTCAATTCTATAGTTTTTGCCCTTGAAACTGAAACATAATCCCTCTGGAGTATTCCAACGATATATAATTGACTCAGACTGAAGCCATGTCGTTAGATTTTTATAGGCTTTTCTTCTTTTTCTTATTTCAAATGGTATATCCTTCAAAACTTTAATATCCTCTTCCTGGATCTTCAGTGTTGCTCTGTTGGTGGCTTTTAAAACCACATCTCTTGTTGATTTTTTGGAGAATCTTATCATTATTTCGCCTGGCAGGTTTTTCTTTTTAATATATACTGGATAGGTCCTATAGACCAAGTCCATATCGCTTATTATTTCTTCTGCTTTCAAACCTGTTAGTGGCATTAATGCTTCACTTAACAGTTTTTTAAGATCCTCCCCTTTTTTTCCAGGAACATTCTGAAGCCGTAGGAAGAAATTTGAGCGTTCCATCTGTAGTTTCAAGAGAGAATCATGTTGAAGAGCCTTTTCTTTTTCTATTTTTTGTAGCCTTAAGTCCTGTTTACTTGTAGAAGCTTTCACTTCCATAAGGTCCTGTTGCAGTTTTTCTGTTTTTTTGCCTGACTCTTTCAGCTCCTTTTGCATTGTATCCATTTTTGCATTGAGAGTAGTCATCTGATCCACCAGGGGTCGCAATAACGCGGAAAACATTGCGCTCATCTCTGTGGTATCGGCCTTTGAACTCGGAGCAGCGCTTCCTAGTTTAGGGGAAGGTTTCGGTTTCCCCGCCATTGTTGCAACTTCAGCTTTGTTTACAGTTAGATAAGACGGATTGAAGAAGCGATTTTCTTAATGGCACTTATATCATTTTAAAGCTTTTGTCTTCAAGCATGCGATCTTGCCCTCCAGCAATTCGCGAACGCTTTTATTCAATCAGTAACGCCGTGGGAAAGTCCCGTAAGTGCGCTTCGGTAATGGAAGGGGGGGGGGATTTGCATTCCACCCTCCCCATTCCCCGCTTAATTTACAGTCCTTCTTAGAGACTCACGTTTTCACCTTGCGTATCGGGAAGGTTGCAGTTTCATCGCTTCGCATTCTCTGCTGCTTCTCAGTTTGCGCTTGCAGCCATTAAGGCTTCCGCAGTGGGGGAACCTACGGGGGTGATGAGGGGGACCTCAATCCCGCGGTCGCCACCGCCGGGAGAGGTCCCTTCTCGTGCCACCCCAGGCAGAGCCCCTTCACTGAGGTCTCTGGGGGCTTGGCACCAGTCCGGAGCCCCTTCGTCCCACCGGGCACGGATTGCCTCTCCCACTCGAGCGGAGAGAGGCGTCCACCATTTGGCGCATTTCTTCCAGAAGTCCACTTGCACAATTTCTTACTTTCATCAGGGTGTGCCAGGATGGGCCCTGAAGTAAATAATTGTTTCAGCCCATCAAATGCTTGCTGACATTCTAGGGTCCAATGTAGCCAGGCACCTGGCTTCATTGCATCAGCCCCCTTCCCCTTAGTTTTTAACAAATCATTAAGAGGCAAACTGTATTGAGCAAAGTTATTGACGAATGAGCGGTAAAAATTGGCGAATCCTCGGAAACTCTGTAGTTGTCTCCTGGTCCGAGGGACTTCCCAGCCTACCACCATGGCTATTTTAGCTGGATCTATTTCTAAACCACGGGGGGAAATGCGATAGCCCAGGAAGTCAATTTCAGTCTTATGGAAATCGCACTTGGAAAGTTTGGTAAAAAGTTTATTCTCTTATTATTCTTATTAGTGTAGCCAACACTTCCCTTACCAATTTAATGTGTGATTGCTCATCCGGTGAGTACAACAAGATATCATCCAGATAACAAAGAACTCCTTTGAACAGATGCTTGTGAAGCACCTCATTAATTAAGTTCATGAAGACCCCTTGAGCCCCCTGAAGACCGAAGGGCATAACATAACTCAAATTGCCCCAAGGGGGTATTAAAAGCAGTTTTGTACTCATCCCCCTCCCGGATGCGTACTCTAAAGTAGGCATCCCGCAAATCAAGTTTGGAGAAAATCTTCCCCTTGGAGTCATCATTTAAGAGATCCTTAATCAAGGAGAGGGGGTGAGCGTTGAAAGTAGACACCACATTCAAGCCCCGATAGTCCGTACATAATCTAACCCTCCGTCTTTCTTTTTCCAGAAAAGTACCGGGGCGGCAAAAGGGGAAGTGGCCAGGCGAATGAAACCACGCTCCAAGTTTTTATCAATAAACTTGCGCAGCTCCAGTTTCTCATCAGGGGACATAGAATACAACTTCCCCTTGGGCAATTTATGTCCGGGTAACAGTTCAATTGCACAATCGGTATTCCAGTGGGGGGAAGCTCGTCAGCTTCCGTTTCTCCAAAAACCTCCGCTAAATCCCTGTATGCAAGAGGTATGGATAAAAGTTCCTCACGAGCTAGGCAAACAGGAACAAGATTCGGTCGATTGCCCCAATCCTCGTCCCATAGATGCTCCTTACATGCAGGAGATACCCAGGTGATCTTCCCTTCACTCCAAATGATACGCGAGTCATGTGTCCGTAGCCAGGGGCTCCCTGAAACCATGGGAAACTGGGCATGAGGTGTGATTACCAAAGCCCGTTCTTCCCAGTGGCCCCCTGTACCTAATACAGTGGGTTCAGTCTCAAAGGCACAGGGCTCTTTCATTTCGGAGCCATCCATCTGGGTAAACCGTAGGGGCTCTTCCAACGTATTCACCCCCAACCCCATGCCATCCACCACCATAGGGCTAATCAAGTCTCTGGCACACCCCAAATTGATGAGAGCCCTGACTCTCATGTGCGTGCCTAGATGGGGGTGCATAACAGTCATTAGAATATAAAGGAGAGGCCCGGGAGAGCTCACCGTTTTGGGTGCCGTGGGAGGAGGGACCTGCTGCATTGCACCGTTCAGAGCAGGTCCTGGTCGTTTCCCTGCGGCTTAGCAGGTTCCGCCTCCTGGGACTTCTCAGGAAAGCACGCTTCCACAATTTGTAGCGCCCGCGGAGCCGGGGCTGGGGTGCTCTTCGTTTTCGGCCGGGCAGATGGGGAGGGAGACAGCCCCGCTCCCCTAGGGGTAGAGGCCGGACACGCCGATGCGAAATGGCCCGGCTCCCCACACCTGGTGCACAGCCCTTTCTTCATTCGAAACTCCCGGAGAGTAGACTGCGGGAGTGGCTTGGGCTTGGCTGGCGTGGCCCCCAGGGTGGAACTCTTCGGCCTACTAGGAGTGTGTTGCATACGGATCAGGGTGAAACGTGCCTCGGCTTCCTCCGCGGCTCGAATCCATGCCGGGAGGGTAGTGGGGTTGACATTTCTCAATATAGTCTCGTACAATTCCATGTTCAACCCCCGGTGATGCTACTCCACAAACACCTCCTCCGGCCAGCCCCGAATCTTCACCTCCAGCCATTTGAAGGTGGCGGTGTACTCCCGAACCGACATCTTCCCCTGGGTTAATGCTCGTACCAGGTTTTGTGCCTTCTCCTCGCTCATAGGATCATAAAAACCCTTGAAACGCCATTAAAGTCAGTTGGGCTAATAGGGAGTAGCTCTGTTTAGGATGGGACTGGTGAAGTCGTACTAGAGAACCCTCTGCCCTGTGTGTGGCCTTGAGATGCAGTTAGTGGAGCAAGGCATGAGTAATGGTCAGGACCCACTCAGTGAATCAGTTCAGGGCCATAGAATTGTTGTTTTGTTTCTTTAAAAAAGAAATGGTGTTGTCAGAGCCCAAGTATGTCAGGCGGCTAAGTGCTCTGTGCAAGGGGAAGGTCCACATGAACACGGGACATAAACCAAACTCTCAGGACATTGGTCTATCAAGGTCAGGACTGTCTGTGCAGACTGGCCATGGCTCTCCAGGATCTCAGAGGGAGGTCTTTCGCATCATCTGCAAAGGGATCCCTTTTGGTAGAGACGGGCAAAGAGCCCACATGTGTCCCCCTCCCACCACCAGGCCACCCATTCGTGCTTCACTTCCCAGCGACTGACTCCTGTGCCTAGGCATCCTTTCCCCACCTCCTCTCTCAGCTGCCCTCACCACCCACATGCCCTCTCCCTGGTGATGGTGGGCAGTGCATACAGCTGGGGGCGTGGGTCGGCAGCACGCTTTCAGGCCTTCAAGTGCGGGAGGAACAGGCAGGTGGGGCAGAGGGAGCAGGCTCCGCCAGATGCCCAACCTCCCTGCACGGTCGCTGTACATATGCCGTGTGGTCGCAGGCCTGCCCATCCTAATGGCTGCTCCTGCCCTTTGCATCCTTACCTTTCTCTCTCCATCCTCTTCCTTGCCAACTTCTCATCTCTCCCTCCCCCTTTGAGACCATCTTGAGAGAGCAAAAAAGCCGTCCAGCAACTGGTATCTTCAGTTGAGAGCCAGCTTGGCGTAGTGGTTAAGGGCATAGTGGTTAAGGTCACTAATCTGGGAGAACCGGGTTTGATTCCCCCACTCCTCCACTTGCAGCTGCTGGTGTGCCCTTGGGCAAGCCGTAGTTCTGCCACAGTTGTTCTCTCAAGAGCAGTCCTCGAAAGAGCTCTCTCAGCCCTGCCTACTTCACAGGGTGTCTGTTGTGGGGAGGGGGAGGGAAAGGAGTTTGTAAGCCGCTCTGAGACTACAAGTGAAGGGTGGGGTATAAATCCAATCTCCTCCTCTTCTTCTTCATGGCGGTGGGGCGAATCTATGGTACAACTAATGAAGCTTAAGAATTAAAGTTGCCAACTCTGGCTTGCAGCATTCATAGATGATGCTGGGGGGAGGGGGGGGGGCGGTCAGTGGTGAAGTGATGCCACTGAGTTCACCCTGCAAAGTTGCCATTTCCTACAGGGAAAATAATCTCTGTGATCTGGAGATCCGGGATTTGGGGTCCTGAAACAACTTTTTTTTTTTTAATGAGTGAGTTTTTCAACAAAATCGACAAGAGTTTTTAAAAACTGTTTTGCTATTAAAATAAGGTCATTTTGGTGACAGAATCATAATGGGTTGAAGTACTTACCGTATTTTTCGCTCCATAAGACGCACCTGATCATAAGACGCACCTTGTTTTTAGAGGAGGAAAACAGGAAAAAATGAAACAGAAAGAAAGAGAGAGAGAGAGGGATAAAGAAAGGGAGGAGGAGAGAGAGAGAAAGAGAAAGGAAGAAAGAAAGGTGGGGACAGAGAGAGACAGAAAGACAGACAGACAGAAAAAAGGAAAGGAAGGAAGGAAGGAAGATAAAGGAAAGAAGAGAGACGTCGGCATGCCATGCAAAGCCAGGCCTTTCTGTGCAAAGTAGCCAGGGATCTTAATCTGTGGGCGGGGCTTTCTGCTGCTGGCTGTCTTAAAGGGGAAAAGCACTTAGCCTGGTGGGGGTTTTCCTGCCGTTTCCCTTTTAAGTCTTAACAGCTCAGGCCCAGCAGGGAGGGGCGGGGAAGGCTGGGATGCCAGCCTGAATGGCGTTCCCCTGCATTCCTGCTGAAGAAAGAGCCCTGTTGCAGGTAAGAAAAGCTCCATATTCACTCCATAAGATTCACACACTTTCCCCCCCACTTTTTGGGGGAGGAAAAGTGCATCTTATGGAGCGAAAAATACAGTAATATTGACCCAAGAATATGCCGGTGGCGAAGGGGGGCCCCATAACCGCTCAAGCTTCCGTGTCCCAAAAATGTAGGTCCGGCACTGCACGGTGGTAGCTAAAGGAAAGGGGAGGGGGAGGCTGGGGAGCAGAAGGGAGCTGCCATGGGCAAAACAGAGGGCAGAAGGTAGAGTGTGTCTGGATGGGCTCTGGTCTTGGCACGGCTCGTTCAGCAGCCCAACCTCTTGCTCAGCCCGCTTCAGATCCTCACTGCCTTCTGTAGGAGATGCACGGCACTGAGTCCCTCACCGCCAACCACTTCACCACCACCCGCCATCTTTATATATCTCCTCAACTCAGCCCCCCCCCCCCCCGGGCGCACCTCCTCAAACTTCAGCTCTGGCCCAGGTGGCGGAAGAGAAGAGGGTGAGATTTCACTTGCTTGGGGCTCACAGAGAGGACGGCTGCACCCTTTGTGCGATGTCTGTTGGGTTCTCAAAAAACATCCGGTTGGGTGCTCTAGAGAATGGAATGCTGGGATCGATGGGCGCTAAGGTCATAGGTTGCCCAGGGCAGCCAAAAACCTCAGGCCAGCCTTGGATTGGTCACCGCATTAAGTAAATCTGAGCTTGTGGGTCACCGTAGCGAAAAGGTTGGGAACGGCTGCTTGACTAGGGTAAAAACTTGTTATTCCTTAAAAATATATATATTATTGAATAATCAACAAACACAAACAAGTTGTAGAGTAAGTATGTCCATAATACAAGCGGAAAGTGCAAAAACTACAAACAATTTAAGCTTTGTGATGCTTTTTTTGGGTCTATGAACGATAGGCAAAAACCAACAAACAATCGTACTACTACCCATAAAGAGTTCTGAAAAAGAGAGAAGGATAGACTCAGTCTTAGGGAAGAATGTCTATTATATAACCAGTAAAAGTTAGTATCGAAAATGAAGCCATAAGTGGTAGGAGGGATTAGATGGTAGTAAGTTTTTTTCCGTCGTATGTTGAACTTGTTATTCCTTAGGTTGCCTCAAGACCCCAATATGTTTTTTCTCCTGGGAGGGATAGCAGTTTCTGACTGCTGTGACTAGATTTGCCAGTTCTGGGTTGGTAAATACTGGAGATTTGGGGGTGGGGAGCCTGGGGAGAGCGGGGTTTGGGGAGGGGAAAGGCCTTCCATGGCAGAGTGGGGATTCAAACCTGGTTTCTCAGATCCTGAGTCTGCCCCCCTAACCACTACAGCATGCTGACTATTAATGAACATACATTGGTAAGGCTGCACAAAACCACTGGTGCATTTTTGCCCCCCCCCCCCCCGTATAACTGTGAAATGCCCTCAACAGGCTCCTCCAAGAGTGAAGCACTGAAGAAGCCTTCAAGCACAGCTTGTCCCACGGTCTGCTCTGAGTCACAGAAGAACGAAACAGTCGGCAGTTCCAGTTGGGTACGACCGCCAACAGGCTCCGACATTGCACCACTGTCACCAGTAAATAGTAGGTATATATAAATCCAGTAGAAATCCTTTCTTCCATAAGAACATCGGAAGAGCCCTGCTGGATCAGACCAGTGGTCCATCTAGTCCAGCATCCTGTCTCACTCAGTGGCCAACCAGTTCCTCTGGACGGTCAACAACAGGGCATGGAGGCCAAGGCCTTCAGAAGAACTTCAGAAGAGCCCTGCTGGATCAGACCAGTGGTCCCTCTAGTCCAGCATCCTGCCTAACATCAGGCAACCAGTTCCTCTGGAGGGCCAACAATTGGGCATAAGAGTTGGAGGCCTTCCCCCCTGATGTTGCCTCCTGACTCTAGGATTCAGAGTATTAGTGCCTCTGAATGTGGAGGTTCCCCCAGTCACCAGGGCTAGTAGCCACTGATAAGATTTTTCCTCCATAAATCTATCTAATCCCCTTTTCAAGCTGTTTCTTCCTGTGGCCATAATTATATCCTCTAGTGGCAAATTCCACATTTTAATCATTTTCTGTGTAAAGTAGTATTTCCTTTAGTACGTCCTGAACCTAACAGCCTATCAACTTCATTGGATGCCCTCGAGTTCTAGTATTTTGGGAGAGGAAGTTCTCTTTGTCAGTTCTCTCCACCCCATGCATAATTTTAGAAACCTCTGTCATATCCCCCCCCCCTTAGTCATCATTTCTAAACTGAGAATCATAGAATCACAGAGTCGAAAGGGGCCCTACAGGCCATCTAGTCCACCCCCCTGCTCAATGCAGGATCAGCCTAGAGCATCCTTGATTCGTGTTTGTCCAGCCGCTGCTTGAAGTCTGCCAGGGAGGGGGAGCTCACCACCTCCCCAGGCAGCTGATTCCACTGTTGCATAACTGTAAAAAAGTTGTTCCTACCAGGGGCGTCAAGTTTTTAAATTCCGGGGGGGGGGGGGGGGGGGGCTCTTGTGTGCATGCATGTGAAGCGCGCACACTTGCTGGGACCCTGTCCCCGCTGCCGCCTTTCCCCCCGCCTGACCATTCCTGCTTCTGTCCCTCCCTCCGTCGGTCCAGGGGCCAGCTGGGCATTTGCTTAGCTGGCCCCTGGATGGACGGAGAGAGGGAGGGACGGAGTGGCCAGGCCGGGGGGGGGGGGGGAGAGAGAGAGGCGGCGGCAGCCCTAGAAAGGGCCAGGGAGGCACGGCGGAGGGCGCTTCGTTTTCCCTGGGGGGTGGGGGGCTCGAGCCCCCCCGTGGTTGACGCCTATGGTTCCTATAATCTAGCCCGTACCTTCCTGCCCTTAATTTAAGCCCATTATTGCAAGGCCTATTCTCTGCTGCCAACAGAAACAGCCCCCTGCCCTCCTCTAAATGACAGATACTTAAAGGGAGCAATCCTGTCCCCCCCCCCCCCCACCTCCTCTTCTCCAGACTAAACATTCTCAAGTCCCCTCAGCCTTTCCTCATAGAGCTTGGTCTCCAGGGTGTTCCAGCCTCTTCAGCCTTTTCACAAAGGGATAGTGCTCTAACCCCATAATCAGCTGGGTTGCCCCCTTCTGTACTTTTCCCCAGCTCTGCAGTGTCCTTTTTGAGACACCGTGACTAGAACTGTATACAGTATTCCAGATGATGCCACACCACAGAGATCATTTTGCCCATACCAGTTGGTAATGTGATGATACATGGATTCCTACTGTTGAATGAATATGAACTGTATCATTGCTGGGTAGTTTACTTAGAGTGACTCAACGGGGTTATGGCTGCTCGAAGACTGCCAGTGAGGGGGGAGCTCACCACCTCCTCAGGTGCCCCGTCCCGCTGCTGAACCACTCACAAAACAATCTATACACGTTTTATCTATGGGTGATGACCATGCCTGAACTGCAGAAAGTGTTTCGGGGTGCAAAAGAATCTCAGGGATCTCTCTCTTGTTGTCTCTTAATTTTCTGTACTAGAAAAATTCAGGTGTGTTAGATGCCAGTCAGAGAGTCACGTGGCTTTTCGGTGTCATCTGTGTGGCTTCCTTTGCTGCCTGCCCTGCTGGAAGAAAGTCTTCAAGGTTGGCTTCAATTTTGGGGGGTAGTTTTTGCTTTCTTCTGTTCTCAAAACAACCATGACTTAAAGATGGCTCCATATCTGCCAAACTTGGAGTCCAGTGGCACCTGTAAAGCCAACAAAAGTTTAATTCTGGGTATAGCTGTTGTGTGCATGTACACGTCTTCAGATCTGAAGACGTGTGCCTGCCCACAAAAGCTCATACCCAGAATTAAACTTCTTTGGTCTTAAAGGTGCCACTGGACTCAAAAGTTTGTTCTGTTGCTTCAGGCCAACATGGCTACCCACCTGAATCTTATCTGTGTTTACCAGTATGGCATTTATGGCAGTTTCAGAGGATAGCCGTTGAACAACGTTTGAGTCCAGTGACACTTTTAAGACCAACGAAGTTTAATTCTCCATATAAGCTCTCATGTGCATGTACTCGGTGGAAGAGCTAGATTCAAATCTTGTAGCCCCTTAGAAACCAACAAGATCTTTGGGTCATAAGCTTTGGAGAGCCAAAGCTCCCTTCATCAGAGCGTTGACTCTCAAAAGTTTATACCCTGAAAATCTGGTCTCTGGAATCCTCCTGGACTTGAACCTAGCGTTTGTGGCAAGCAAAATGCTTCTTGTAATGGAGCTGTGCTATCACTATCATCCATGATATGTGATTTGCGTAGCTTGAAATTTTCTGTGTAGAGATTAAGAGCAGCGGAGTCCAATCTGGAGAACCGGGTTTGATTCCTCACTCCTTCCCATGAAGCCAGCTGGGTGACCTTGGGCAAACCACAGTTCTCTGAGAGCTGTTCTCTCAAGAGCAGGTTCTCTCAGAGGTCTCAGCCACATAACACTGAATAACACAAACAAGTATGCCAGACCCCTTTTAACTGGAGATGCCGGGGATTGAACCTGGGACCTTCTGCATGCCAAGCAGATGCTCTACCACTGAGCCACAGCCTCTTCCTTCGGTAAGCCACAAACCCCTTTAGCTATGTACTCAGCACTAAATTTGGCCATATGAAGCAGAGATCCATCAACTTCACAAGCCGAGCATACCATTTAAGGCATCCAGCGGTGCGGCTCCCGCTCATGAAAACCAGATCACAATAACTATCTTAATCTCTGAGGTGCCAGAAAGCCTCTCAGCTGTTTCGGGTGTAAGAGTAATAAGGCTATTCCCGCCGAAACAGTGCTTTGCAGATTTTGTGCTCAGCAGGATTTTCTAAATGTCCTAACATAAACTTCCTGGATCATACAGATTCCTGAGGAAAGCCTCAGACACCATAAGTTTCACAGAAAGGAAGGATCATGCCTTTTATTATGACTACCATAGCTGTAGCCTCTCTTACTGCATCGTCAACATTTTTTAGCAAGCCAGGTCTGGGTTTCCTGGAACCAGCTCATGAGACCAATCCTGTGGCTATGGGGAAAGGCATTTTAGAAGTCTGCAGAGTCTGGGAAAACTGTCAGCCAGTTACAGATCCACACCAACAGTAATAAGATTTAAACCACATTTTACCAACTTGTCAACAAGAATGTTATGTGGAACCTTATTTAGGAGCCTCACTGAAATCAAGGTAAACTTAGCATTCCCCTGATCCAGCAAGGCAGTAACTTCCTGCAAGAAAGAGATAAGATTAGTCTGACATGACTTGTTCTTGAGAAGCCCGTGTGGGAGACAGTTGGTTAAACAAGACTACTCTGTGGTCTCCAAGAAGTCTATCGTGCATAGAAGAAGAGGAGATTGGATTTATACCCCGCCCTTCACTCTCTTGGAGTCTCAGAGCGGTTTACAAACTCCTTTCCCTTCCCCTCCCCACAACAGACACCCTGTGAGATAGGTGGGGCTGAGAGAGCTCGGAGACAACTGTCCTTGAGAGAACAGCTGGTGCAGAGCTATGGCTTGCCCAAGGTGCTTGGGGGCAACAGTGAAAGGGCTTCTGGAGTTCTGGCCCTGCTGGTAAACCTCCTAATGGCCCCTGGTTTTTGGCCACTGTGGGACTGTGTGGGCCATTGGCCTGACCCATGGCTTCTCTTATGTCTGGGGCAGTGAAGCTGTGTCTTCTTGGGGGACAGCAGTGGGACAGCTTCTGGAATTCTGGCCCCGCTGGTGGACCTCCTCTTCTCTTCTTCTAGGAGGGGCTGAGAGAGCTCTCTCAAGGACTGCCCTGAGAGAGGAGCAGTCGATCAAGGGGCTTAAATGTAAGGGGCAAGAGTTTAAGATCTGTGCCTATGCAGATGATTTAATGTTTATTATTGAAGATCCCCTAGACTCCGTGCGAAAGCTTCTAGAATTAATTAATGATTTTGGAAAGGTAGCCGGCATGAGAATTAATATGAATAAAACCAAATTGTTAACTAAAAACTGTTCAGATCAGCTGAAAGCTAAAATCCAAAATAACACAGGGATTGAGATAGTTAAAAAAATAAAATATTTAGGGGTAATTTGTACTAATAAAATAAGTTCATTAGTGGAGGATAACTATATTAAACTACTAAAGAAAGTCAAAGAAGATCTAAATAAATGGAAAAACCTATCTTTGTCATGGTTGGGTAAAGTGGCAGCAGTTAAAATGAACATTCTGCCCAAATTCCTGTTTTTGGCTCAAGCCATACCACTATTAAAAAAGAAAGATCAGTTTTATAAAGAATTTAATGACACAATAAGGAAATTCATATGGTTTCCAAAGAAACCGCGAATTAAGTTAAAACTTCTTCAAGACTCAAAAGATAGAGGCGGAATTGGACTACCTAACTGGGAACTCTATGGGAAAGCAGCTGCTATGGTGTGGATAAAGGATTGGGTAGTATTAAATAATTCCAGAATCCTTGCATTGGAAGGACACGACCTGTACATGGGCTGGCACGCCTATGTCTGGTATGGGAAGCACAAAATACATTCTAATTTTAATACACATAAACTGAGAGCAGCTTTGATGAATACCTGGATGGAGGTGAAAGATAATTGCTATTCTAAAATACCCGGTTGGGTCTCACCATTAGAAGCCTTCACTAAGCCTACATTAATGAACATTCAAAATATAATTAGCTACGATAAATTACTAGAAAATACAGGAACCATGAAAAAAGATTTACAACTAAAAGAAGAGCTAGGATTACATCTGTCCTGGTGGGAAAATATGCAATTACATTCCAGATATCAACAGGACACTAAAATTGGCTTTGGTTTGAAACCTAATGAATTAGATAAGTTATGGTTAAAAAATAATGATAAACTAATTAATAAAATCTATAATTACTTATTAAATTTAGAAATGCAGGAGGAAGTCATTAAGCCAACAATGATCCAATGGATGAGAGACTTAGGTAGCACCATAGATATAGAAAGATGGTCCAAGATTTGGAAGTCTGTTAAATTTCTAAAAGTCACTAATTATAAAGAGAACATATATAAGATGTTTTTTCGCTGGCACTGGTCGCCAGATAAGTTGAATAAGTGTTATAAAAATGTATCGGACAAATGTTGGAGTTGTGGAAGCACTGTTGGTACATTTTTCCATTTGTGGTGGTCATGTAAAAGGGTTAGAGAATATTGGGAAATGGTCAAAAATATGATTCGAGAAATTCTGGAAATAGAACTGCCTTTAGACCCTACAGTCTTTTTGCTGAATATGATACCAGATGGACTGCCTAAAGAGAATCAGAGATTAATGACTTATATAATGACTGCAGCCCGCATATTACGGGCTAAAGTATGGAAATTAGCGACGCTCCCGAAACAAGAAGAACTAATTAGCTTATTAACAAACTGGGCGGAAATGGACAAATTAGGTTTTCTTTTGAATGCACATGCCAAAAAAGACACAACGGAAATTTGGTCCAAATTATATAATTGGTTGGACTGAATGAATGGCTCTAATTGTGTATTGGTGATAATAATGTAAGATATTACTACATGGTGCTGTAAAAAACCTTAATAAAATATATATTAAAAAAAAAAAAAAAAAAAAAAAAGGACTGCCCTAGAGAGAGCAGCTCTGAGAGAACTTGTGACTGACACGAGGTCACCCAGCTGGCTGCATGCGGAGGAGGAGTGGGGAATCAAACTGGGTTCTCCCAGGTTAGAGTCCGAGCTCTTAACCGCTGCACCAAACTGGCTCTCCAACCCAATAGGAGAGGGACTGACTCAATCAAGGAAGCCACGGCCTTCAGTTCAGGCTATTAACGAGGAGATGTTTTGGAGGTCATTAATTGGTGGTGGTGGTGGAGACTGCCGTCAAATCGCAGCCAAGTTATGGTGACCCTGTCAGGTTTTCAAAGCAAGAGGCATTCAGGGGTGGCTTGCCGTTGCCTGCCTCTGCATCGTGACCCTAATATTCCTTGAAGATCTCCCATCGAAATACTAGCCAGAGCTGACCCTGCTTGGCTTCCGAGATCGGACAAGATCGAGCCAGCCTGTGCCATCCAGGTCAGGCATTAATTCACAGGGTCGCCATGAGCTGGAAGCGACTTGACGGAACTTAACACTCCCACTCAGTGTGGTGGTGGTGACTGTGGTCCGGGAGACCGGGTTCAGACCCCAGCCCCACAAAGTTTGCGGGGTGACCCTGGGCCCGTGGCTCACTCCCGGCCTTTCCTTTTGTCACCTGGCCGGCAGGGTTACGTAGGGGTGAGGGTCACAGGCAAGCAGTGGAGGCAGAGCTGTCCACGACTTCAGGAATGGCAACCACCCCACTGGACGAGGAGAAAGCTGGAACCCGTTCAGCAGGGAGCTGTCCACGCTTGCACACTGGCTGCTTTTGCAACAAGCCCCGTAAGTTACACTGAATGCTCCAACAGTGCCTGCGACTTAAATCCTTGATTTTAGCTGACATTTGCTTTGAGTAACTCTCATGTTGCATGCAATGCATGTACAGCTGAGTGTGTGACGTAAACCCCATGTCCAGGGTCTGCTCAGTCCTGCCGCTTTCATTACTCCTGGGGACCTGGGAGAAACTGTAGGGGTTCTGGAGGCAGAAGGGTCCACTCGGAAATGGGTGAGTCCTGGTTTGCCACTTCAACCAAATCTCTAACGTAAGAGCATAAGAGAATCCATGTTGGATGTCCCTCCAGTCCAACACTCTGTGTCACACAGGGGGCAAAACCCAGGTGCCCTCAGGAGGTCCACCAGTGGGGCCAGAACTCCAGAACTGTCCCACTGCTGCCCTCCAAACACCAAGAATGCCAAGCCTCACTGTCCTAGACCTACTGTTCCATCTCTCCTTTGTGGTTAATAGCCACTGATGGACCTCTGCTCCATTTAAGGACATAAGAGAAGCCATGTTGGATCAGGCCAGTGGCCCCTCCAGCCCAACACTCTGTGTCACACAGTGGCCAAAACCCAGGTGCCCTCAGGAGGTCCAGCAGCGGGGCCAGAATTCCAGAAGCTGTCCCACTGCTGTCCCCCAAGAAGACACAGCTTCACTGCCCCAGACATAAGAGAAGCCGTGGGTCAGGCCAATGGCCCACACAGTCCCACAGTGGCCAAAACCCAGGGGCCATCCGGAGGTTTACCAGCAGGGCCAGAACTCCAGAAGCCCTTCCACTGTTGCCCCCAAGCACCTTGGGCAAGCCATAGCTCTGTACCAGCTGTTCTCTCAAGGACAGTTTGGGAAAGAGCTCTCTCAGCCCCACCTACCTCACAGGGTGTCTGTTGTGGGGAGGGGAAGGGGAAGGAGTTTGTAAGCTGCTCTGAGACTCCTAGTGAGTGAAGGGCGGGATATAAATCCAATCTCTTCTTCTTCTCTAGGCAGCTCCGTTGTGCATAAATTAATGGTGTAATTGGAGATCCGATGGAGGACTGGGCGGTTTAAAGATTCCACCGAAAACGGTTCAGTGTCCTGGGTGTGTTTCTGAATAGGGTGAAATGGGGGAGGGAGGTCGCCAGACTGGGGGGGGCATGACATATTTGAGGGCAGACAGATCTGATCAGAAGAGCAGAACTGTGATAGACAATCCTGAATTTAGGCCACCAGGATAATGAGTGTGGCAAAGTCTTTCCTGGAGGGCAGTCATTGCGTCCCAGTCAAGATGATGAAATACAGTTCTACTGGACTGCTGCTGTTTGTCTTTTGCTGTGGTGAAAGCCGAACTTTATGCGAAGAGGGCAGAAAAGCCCCAGTGCAAAGGCTGGAGTGAAACCAAAACGAAGGCAGCTTGGCGACACAGCTGTCTGGCCATGTGATCCAGGGCACCAATGACTTGGGCCCCCTGCATTACTGATCTGATATATGTTTTTATTCCCCTCCTTCCTTCCATGGAGTTCAGGGCAGCATTTGTGGTTCCCCCCTTTTATCCTTTAGGGCTGCAGTGCCTCAAGTGGTTAAGATGCTGAACTGCAGACCGGCAGGTCAGTAGTTCAGCAGTCCGAGACCCGAGTGCCGCGTGACGGAGTGAGCTCCCATCTCCGGCCCCAGCTCCTGCCAGCCTAGCAGTTCGAAAGCAAGAAACTGCAAGGAGATTAATAGGCACTGCTTCGGTGGGAAGGTAACAGCGTTCCGTGCGCCTCGGCATCTAGTCCTGCCGGCCACATGACCGTGGAAACGTCTTCGGACAGCGCTGGCTCTTCGGCTTGGAAACGGAGATGAGCACTGCATCCCTAGAGTCGTATTCGACTGGCTTTCGAGCAAGGGAAACCTTTACCTTTTATCCTTGCAAGAACCCCGGGAGTTTGGTAAGGGTGAGAGATTGGGATTTGCCTACAGTCATCCAGTGAGTTTCCTAGTGACCAGGGATTGAACCTGTTTTCTCCAGACATACCCCCATCACTACAAAAGACTGGTTCTTTATAACCAGTGTAACCCTTGTCTTTTATCTGACCGACTTGATCCTAGTGAGGACTACATGCCACTCGCTTTCTGCCCAGTAACCCACCTGCGCTCCCCCCCTGGCTGTGGCTCACTGCTTACCATCCCCGCATCAGCTGCACTTTGCTTAGGTTGCAGCCACCTGGAATTGTGATACTTCAGTCCCTCTCCACCCTCAGACCCGATTCTCCAGAAATTTAGGAACTGGCTCCCCTTCGCACCCGAACAGATGAAACGGTGCAAGCAAGGCGTCAGTCCAATAACGTGAATCTAATTTTAACAAAGCAATGAGATACAATTTGGTAATGACTTTACAACAAGTGTAATATACTACGATAGTCCCAGCATGAAGCTCCAAAATTCAGTTCCAGTGAAGTGTCTAGATACAGCCTTCATTTTGTATGCCACCTTTTTCCAGGAACTAGAAGGACTGCAAAGGAGCCGCTCACAAAAAACAGTAGCTTCAAGGGAACAAAGTTTCCTAGAAAGCTTCTACTCCTGGGCTACCATATAAAACATTCTCAAGGGGAACTCATCCTCCACACTTCCTTAGCTGGTATGCCCCTTCACACATAACAGCATCAAATGCATCTTGCCGCTTTATGTTTTTCACTTGCAGGAAGCATAAGAACGTAAGAGAAGCCAGTGTCGGATCAGGCCAGTGGCCCCTCCAGTCCAACACTCTGTGTCACACAGTGGCCAAAAACACCAGGTGCCCTCAGGAGGTCCAGCAGTGGGGCCAGAACTCCAGAAGCCCTCCCACTGTTGCCCCCCCCCCAAGCACCAAGAATACAGAGCATCACTGGCCCCAGACTGAGAGTTCCTGTCTATACCTTGTGGCTAACAGCCACTGATGGACCCCTTGCTCCGTATGTTTATCTAAGCATTTAACCATAGGAGAACATGTAAAATCTCTGTGTTGCTTGTGGCACATGTTAGTCTGTGGAGATGGCTTCCTCCTTTGTCGTCACAGAGGTGCTTTCCACGTAGGTATCTCTCAAGGAGGTGGGTGTTGCCACATGGGTTATTTGCCCTGAGTTTCATCCTCTTGGGAACTAGGTTAGTTTTTCTTCCTGCTTCCCTATAACAGTTTTCCCCCTGCTTCCCCAACTCCCAGGCTTCTCCTGGCTTTTATCTGATTATTCTCAAACCTGCTTTGCTCCGAAGTTTTGGGAAAGGTTGCAGCAAAGCCTGGGTAGCCGCTGTGGGGATGGGGAAATTTTGGATTTTCCCAGTCTTGCCCACACCGCAGCCAATTCCCCCATAGCAGCCATTTCCTCTCCCTACCGCAAAGGGTTTGTCTTCTTTAAAAAAACAACAACAACATTGATTTAGTAGCATTGCTTCGATATGCCATATCCCATATCGTGCATCGAGTTCCCTGAATTACCAGCTTTCATTAAATAAAACAAAGTTAAGTCTCTAGCCCTTTCCTTGCGGAAGTAGATGGAGAAAAGCATATCTCTGCAACTGAGTGGGCTAGAGACTTCATGTTTTTTCAAACTGAAAGCGGGGAGTTCAGAGAACCTGGTGCATATTTTGGTGTAATGCTATATCGATATACTAGGGACGAAAAAGGGGAACAAACTTGAATTGTTTTTAGTTGATTCATTGTGGTTTTACTGTTATTTATGCATTAATTACTGTGAGCCGCCCTGAGCCTGCTTGCGGGGTAGGGCAGGATATAAATCTAAAAAATAAATACCCTGAAACTTAAGGATCAAGAACCAAAGAGTAGAGGGCCAACAATTAAAACTTAATGTATATAATGTAAAAATACATGTATTTATTAGTAAAGAATTAAAAAACATATAAGGGTCCAATAACACTTCATATAAAAATTCTAAAATCATACACATAATGGCCAATGGACTTGACCTGACGCTTTTCGGAATGAAGGCCGTTATATGGTTTTTAATTCTTTACTAATAAATACATGTATTTTTATATTATATAGATTAAGTTTTAAGAAGAAGAAGAGATTGGAATTATATCCCGCCTTCACTTGTAGTCTCAGAGCGGCTTACAAACTCCTTTCCCTTCCCCTCCCCACAACAGACACTCTGGGAGATAGGTGGGGCTGAGAGAGCTCTTTCCAGTGCTGTCCTTGAAAGAACAGCTGGTACAGAGCTATGGCTTGCCCGCCAGCAGCTGCAAGTGGAGGAGTGGGGAATCAAACCTGGTTCTCCCAGATTAGAGCCCGCGCACTTAACCACTACACCAAACCAGCTCCTAATTGTTGGCTCCTCCTAATTGGCTCCTAATTGTTGGCTCTCTACTCTGTTTGACTTACCTCTTTGGTTCTTGATGCTATATCAATGTAACACTATTTTGATGCAATGCTATATCGATATAACACTATTATACCACCATTTAAAAAAAAAACTAACAGGGAAACCTGCTGCTTGGAAGCTCTGTCACTGCTGTGCAGTCTTGGCAGCCCTATCAGCAACAGGGAAAGTACGCTGAGCCTTCCCCTGCATGGAAAAATGCCTGCGTCTCCTTTCATAGTCAGCATCTGTATGAGGAGAAGAGTTGGATTATACCCCGCTCTTCACTTGGAGTCTCAGAGCAGCTTACAATCTCCTCCCCTTCCCCTCCCCACAACAGACACCCTGGGAGGTAGGTGGGGCTGAGAGAGCTCTCTCGAGAACTGCTCAGAGAGAGCTTTGACTGGCCCAAGATCACCCAGCTGGCTGCATGTGGAGGAGTGGGGAATCAAACCCGGTTCTCCCAGATTAGAGTCCGCCGCTCTTAACCACTACACCAAACTGGCAAATAGGCCAGCAAAACGGGAAGCAGATCCAAGCACGCAAAGAGGCTTGGCCACGTTCCAGAAAGTAATTGCAATATTCCTTGAGGGCCTGGGATATGAGTTAAATATTGCTGGTGAGAGACGTGACATCTGATGAGGCCAGCCATCTGTTCCCAGAAGCGCGAGAAGATCACCTCGTGATCAGGAATGCCTCCCGAGCCCTTTTTCCTCCTCTCGTTTCCAGCACTAGATTTCCTCAAACTGAACTTGGGGGTTTTCCCCCCTCAGTTGGCCAAGAATATTCCTATTGTTTGCAAGCTTTGCATTTCCTCTTTGGTTGCTGATGTTTCTAGGATGCAGCTTTCTGGGAATCGGTCCACAACCAGGGTTCATATTAGCTGAGGGAAAAAAGGCTATCCTGGAATTCCTGGTTTTAAGCAAACGAAAAAGGCATCTCGTGCCCCAAGACTTCCTTTTGGTTTCACTGCTACAGGCAAACATAACTCGCTTCACTTGGCTTTCAGCGGATGCGAAACCCTTTGGAACTCTTAAGCCGGGTGTCCCCAAAGTTTTTGAGCTTTCGGACACCTTTGGAATTTTGACACAGGGCGGTGGGCGCAACCACAAAATAGCCACTATAGAGGGCGGAGCAGACCGCAAAACGGCTGCTGCAAGAGGCGGAATCACATACACAGAAGAAGCCCCCAAGTGCAGTGGAAGAGGGAGGTAATTTGAAAATACGCTGGGAAAGAGAGGTGGGAGACTATAACACACCCACACTGGTGGGAGCAGATTATTTTAATCTGCGTTGCTAATCAGGTTTTCAGTGGCCAAACAAGCGCTGCTGGTAAGAGCCCCCCACATTCTAAAAGCACTCGGGCATCAAGAAAGGTGTCACTGGGCACCCTTTGGGGCCACGTTAGAGACCCCAGCTCTAAGGAAACACTGGGAAACAGATTGGCAGCTTTTGCCAAAATCTCAGGGCGGGTGTCAGAGAGGAGCGGGCAGCAACGCCAAACGTGAAGTCTCTAGTGCTCACACCGTCCCTGATCCTTCTGCCACGACTAGTTTCCTAGACTCTCTCCTTTCGTCCGACATCTCCAACTCTATAATTCCCATCCTTCCTTAATTGCCGTTGCACTGGGGGGGGGGGGGCGGGGGACACCCAAGTCCTTAGAAGCGGGATAAATTGTGACAAATTTCGCAGTGCAAATAGAGTTTGGGATTTGTCGAGCCAACGTATGACTTTTGCGTTACGTTTTTCTGCCCCAGGTTGCCAGGAAATGCCTAGGATGCCAAGCTGATACCAACAGAAGACATTTAACGGTGCCTTACTGGCCAGAACTCCCAGGAGCGGCCCGTACCGTGCCAACATCGCCTGTTTAGCAAGGCAGAAACTCACCCATGGAAAGGAACCAAGAAACACACTTCCCTTTTCTCCTTGGGCTGCTTTGCCTGCTGTCGTCCTTCCCTTTGCTCGTTGATCATTAGAGGTCTTCCTCTTGTAGGAGAAGCAGACGTGGCCTGAGGATTAGACTGCACCAGTCTTTTAAAATATACCCTTTTGTACCTTTCAGCTGCTCAGGCCTGCTATAGTGTGTGTGTGTGTGGGGGGGTGCTTTTGTACTTTGCAAGTGACTTTTTTTACTATATTAAGAAAATGAAGATATATAATGTACAGTGTAATAGTGAAACATGAATAAATACGATTATTTCACATTTATAGTGTGTTTGTCCTTTATTAGTGTCGGTAAGACGCTGCGTTCCTGAGCGTACTGACTAGGAAATAAGTTCCACTCCCACCACTTAGAATCAGGCTGTTGATCTAACTTCTATCTGAAGAAGCATGTGTGCACATGAAAGCTTATACCCAGAATAAAACTTTTGTCGGCCTTAAAGGTGCCGCTGGACTCAGACTTTGTTCTGCTGCTTCAGACCAACACGGCTACCCGCCTAATTCGATCTAACTTCAGTTGTTGTTCAGATGGGATAACAGAAATATTAAGATAGAAGAAGAAGAGACTGGATTTATATCCCGCCCTTCACTCACTTGGAGTCTCAGAGTGGCTTACAAACTCCTTTCCCTTCCCCTCCCCACAACAGACACCCTGTGAGGTAGGTGGGGCTGAGAGAGCTCTGACAGAAGCTGCTCTTTTTCAAGGACAGCTGGGCCAGAACTACGGCTTGCCCAAGGTCATCCAGCAGATGCTAGTGGAGGAGTGGGGAATCAAACTGGTTCTTCCAGATTAGAGTCCGCGCACTTAACCACTACACCAGATATTTGTCAAAACTTCATACCTGTCATGGTTTTTGCCTTTCATCAAGGAAAGCGTCCTTCACCAATCAAGAGACTTGGTCTTTTGAAGTTAACACTCGATTCCAAATATTAGCAGGGGGGTTTTTTGTTTTAATTGTTGCCCATTTTGAAATTTAAAAACAAATGTGATCATGGTCAGAAATGCCTGGAAAAGTGGGTGGAGGAGGAAGAGTTGGTTCATGTTCCCTTGGGGGCTGTCAGTGTTTAGATTTGTCATGAAAAAGAAGGATGTGTAAAGTCCGGGAGGCAAAGGGCACCGTGTCATGGGTTCGTGTTGCCAAGAAGGCTGAATTTCAGGGAGGGGTAGTCATACCAGTCGGTTATAGTCAAAAGCACAAAGGGAACTTGTGGCTCCTTGAAGACTTCGGTTTATTCCCTTCTCCGGTGGTCCAGGAGTGGGGCAGTCCTCAAGTCCTCACTCCTGGGAAGCTACTCCCTTCCACCGGAAGCAGGGTCGGCCAAACTTGATCCGGAGAAGGAGGGGCTTCAGACCAACTCTTCCAGTTTTGATCCGACCCGGCTTCCAAGCAGGTCGTGTCGGCGGTGCTCCCTCCGAGCATGAAGACCTGGAAGAAAACAAAAGAAAAGATAAAAGAAGAGTGACTGATTGGGGGCAGAGGAAGGTACTACCTTCCGAGGTTTATCCCCCCCCCCCCCGCCTCCCTTATTCTCTCACAGACTCTCAATCCATCAGGCATGGGCAGAGAGAGAGAGAAAGAGGGAGGGACAGCGGCATAGACACCGGCAGTCCCGGGTACCTCCGGAGCTGCCGCGATGTCCTGAGGCGCCTAGGACCCGGGGGATAGAACTGCAGCTGCAACCCCCCCCCCTTCCTCCCTCTCCCGCCTTCACAAGGCTGGGAGTCATGGAGAGGCTGGAATTCGACCGGCATTCAATTGGGCCTGCCACACACCGAGGGAGGTGCGGAATATGCCGCAGCCAGCAGCTTGGTACTGGAGCGGTCCCTTCTTTTCCCCACAGGGATTGCAGAGGATTGGAGGCTCCAGAGTGGCTACGGGACTGGATCACCAGTAAGACTGTCCCTGGGGGGATTGGGGGCTTCTTAACTGTGCTACTTCTGGGGGGAGAAAACCCACCCACCCCACCCTTCTCACCCTCCTCCTACCAGGAGTGATCAGGGGAGCCATCCCAGCCACTGAATTTTATGATCTCACATGTCTTGGGAGTATTTTTGGTGGATATGGGAGTGGAGTTTACACCCCCCCACACACACTGGCCTCGATCAGGCTGCTTCTCAATAGAGGGAGATATCATCTCTTTATGGGAGAAGGCGGCCATTTTGTGTTAAGTCTCCATGTGAGACCTCTACTTTCATTTTCAGGGGAACAAAATGGCCGACCACCAGGAAGCTTCAGGTTCCTCCAGTCTGCCAGGCCTGGAAGATTCACAGGGTAGTCACCCAAACATATCTTTGGGACAACCATCTGAGGAAGAGGCCAGGCACTCTTTGCTTTCGTGGCTTAAATTGGAATTAAGGAAGAAATTTCGAAGGCCTGAGCCACAGTCCCCCTCTGAGCAAGCCTCTGAACATGAGTCTTCCCTTGAGATTCCTCATAAAAGACTAAAATTATCACTGAATGAAAAAGGGTTCACACCCAGGGTCACAGATTTTGATGGGGACTCTGGTCTAGAACACACTGACCCAGACAGAGAGGAAGGGGAACTCTCTGAGGAAGAGACAGAGACAATGCCATCTATTCAGTCTAGATTATTTCCACAGGACCTGTACCAAAAACTGTTGCCAAAAGTTATTAGGACCTTGGAGTTGACCTATACTCCCAAGACCCAAGAAGATAAGGAAGACCCGGGCCTCCTTGTGGGGTCCAATAAAGCCATCCCAAAATCCTCACCTATGCCTTCAGGGGTCCCAATCCCAGCTGCCTTTTATAACCTCATGATGGCAGAATGGGAAAAAACCGGCAAATCCTAAAGCCTATAACCCTATATTCACAAAACTGTATTCTCTCATGCCAGAGGTTCACAGGAAACTCAGACTATCTGCTGTGGATGACCCCATTAACTCCTTGGCCTCTAATTCGGTCCTTCCCACGGACTCTGATGGGTTGCCCAAGGATAATTGTGACAAGAGGGTGGAGAAAGCCTTACGCAGAGATTTTGAGGCCTCGGCTGCTTCCTTACGGGCATCAGCCACGGACTCTTTATTGCTAGGACAGCATATACCTGGGCATCCGACCTTACGTCGGCAGGCAGCGAATTACCCAAGAAAGTCAAAGGTGAACTTAAGAAAATAGCACTGGCCACAGCTTTTGCAGCTGACGCTTCCTTGGATGCAGCTAGCGGCTAGATCTCTGGCATGTAGTGTCACTGCCAGGCGCAACACGTGGTTATGCCACTGGGAGGCAGACCCGGCAGCGAGAACCAAGGTAGCAGTGGTTCCCTTTAAAGGGACTCACTTGTTTGGGGCAGGCCTCGACCGTTATCTAGTCGAGGATAAAGACAAGAAAAAAGTTCTTCCTTCAAAAAAGAGGGATGTTAAGAACAAACGCAGGTTTCAGTCCTTTCGTGTCTTCAGGCGTGATGATAGACCTCAACAGAGGCCAAACAGGGATCGATGGCAGAACAAGGCTAGAGATGGCAGAGCACCACCCTATCAGGGAAAAGGAAACCAAGGCCCCAGAGGGCCCAAGAAGGCAGCTACAGCATGACTATGTCGGGGACCCGGGGGGAGTGGGTGCCAGACTTCTCCTCTTCTCCAATCAGTGGGAACAGACAGTGTCTGACAAATGGGTGCTAGAGACGGTCTCTCTGGGTTATGCCCTGGAATTCCAGTCAGTTCCTCACCACAGATTCCTAGAAATGCCACAGAAAAAGTCCCCGGAGCAGCACAGGATTGTGCTGGATGCCATAAAACGCCTGATCCACATAGGGGCAATAGAGCGGGTACCTACGGCGGAGAAAACTCATGGACTCTACTCCGTATTCTTTACGGTGCCAAAGAAAAACGGGGACACCAGAGCAATCTAAGATCTCAAACGCCCCAACAAATTCATTTGCAAGAGGAAATTCAAAATGGAGACATTGCGTTCTATCCTCACATCTCTCCAAAGCAGGGACTTCATGGTCTCTCTGGACCTGGCGGAAGCCTATCTACACGTCCCTATCAGGCCCTGTCACCATCAGTACCTGCACTTCGCATACGACGGAGCCCATTTCCAATACAGAGCGCTTCCCTTCGGGTTGACATCCTCCCCCAGGGTATTCACCAAGATCCTGGTATCCCTGGTAGTGGCCTTGAGGATCAAGGGGATTTCCCTGTCCCTTACCTGGACGACATCTTAATCAAAGCGGACTCGCCCACACAGCTGGAGTATGACCTCAACCGGACAATACAGCTGCTGCAGGATCATGGCTTCAAGATAAACATGTCAAAAAGTACTCTGGTCCCAACACAGGTTATCGAACACCTGGGAGTTCGTATAGATACAGCCCAGGACAATTTTTTTCTGTCTGCGGAGAGGGAAGCGAAGCTGTCCGGTCTCCTTCATCAGACTTTGGAACAACCAAGGCAGGATGTCCTTACACTGGCAGCCCTACTGGGGATGCTGGTATCAAGATCTCCTGTACTGGGCAAGGTTTCACACACAACCTCTGCAGAGGTTCCTGAGACAGTACCAATCCAACATTATGCGGAAAATACCCAAAATAGTCTTTCTGCCTCTGAATCTAAGGCGGGAACTAAGGTGGTGGCTACATCCTCGTCGTTTCTCCACAGGAATGTCCTTGCAGGAACATCAGAGGGTAGAATTAATGACGGATGCGAGTCTCTTCGGTTGGGGAGCCCACTCCTGGATACCATGACGCAAGGCCTTTGGACCAAAACGGAAAAGTCACGGAGCATAAACTTTCTGGAACTCCGAGCTGTGAGGGTGGCTCTTCTTCAGTTGCAGCAGCACTTGATCGGCCATCACGTATTGGTTCGTATGGACAATACGACAACAAAAGTGTACATCAACAAGCAAGGAGGCACGAGAGTCCATCGATTGTACCAAGAGACGATGATGCTCATGAGTTGGGGGTAGGAGCACCTCCTCTCGATCCGGGCGATTCTGCCCGGAGCCCAAACATGAGAGGGAAAAACTGTGGCACTGTTTGGACGTTCGCAGGGCTCTGAGTTTTTACCTGGAGAGGACATGGTCTTTCCGAAAGACTGAGTCCCTGTTTGTTTCCTTCGGCCAAAAGAGCTTAGGTCAGGGAGTGTCCGCTTCCACCATAAGTCGTTGGATCAGGGATTGTATCGTACAGGCCTACAGGGCACGAGGTGCAGTCCCCCCAGGTGGGGTTCAGGCACACTCACTTAGGGGGGTGGCTACATCCGCAGTGTATCGCTCCTTTCTGTGTCTGGGGGAGATTTGCAGGGCCGCAACTTGGAAATCAGTCTATTCCTTTACAAAGCATTATCGGGTGGACAGGTTGGCACTGGAGGATGCAGCCTTTGGGAGAAGGGTGCTGCAGCAGGTTGTGTAATCTCGGGAAGTTGGCATTAGCCCACCCGTAGGGACACTGCTTTGTTATGTCCCAGGAGTGAGGACTAGAGGAGTGCCCCACTCCTGGACCACCGGAGAAAGGAAGATTGATACACTTACCGTGAAGCTTCCTTCTCGATGGTCCAGAGTGGGGCAGTCCTACCCGCCCGTCTGAGGGGAAGCCTCTTCCCGAGCTTGCAATTTATGTGTCTTTTTCAGATTTTGTGATTGTTGTTCCCAGAGGGGACAATTGTTTCCTGGGAAGGCGTTCTCAGGTACTGTTTAGTTGATTGCAGTTGGTTTGTTCCTTTCTGAATAAACTTTGTTCACAGTGGCACCGTTATCTCCGTCTTTGGAGTCTTCTGTTTTCTACCTCTGTTTGGCCATTGGTGGGAGCGGAAGGTTATTGTGTGTTGCAGTGCTGTGTTTTGAGACTGGGGAAGGTTGGCTTTCGGATGACTGAAAGAGTTGGACTGGAGCCCCTCCCTCTCCGGATCAAGTTTGGCCGACCCTGCTTCCGGTGGAAGGGAGGAGCTTCCCAGGAGTGAGGACTTGAGGACTGCCCCACTCTGGACCACCGAGAAGGAAGTTTCACGGTAAGTGTACCGATCTTCCATTCCTCTCCCCACAACAGTCATCTTGTGAGTCGGTTGGGCTGAGAGAGTTCCATAGTTCCATCATTACACCACCCTGGCTCTCGGAAGAGATGTAACTCGAAAACGAAGGGGTATAATTTGCAGTGCTGGAAAAGACCGCAGCCATGTGGCTTGGCGACATGGGGAGGAAATGAAGTCTTAACGGGAAAGAAAGAAAAACGCAGTCTCTGGCTTGTGGGGCCTGAGACAGTGAAGAGACGTCCAAGTGGAACTATCAGAGAATCAAAACGTGGGCAGTTGGAGGTGGGCACACATGAAAGGTTATACCTTGAATAAAGCTTTGTTGCTTTTAAAGGTGCCACTGGACTTGAAACTTTGTTCTGCTGCTTCAGATGTCAGGGAATTAAGATTGGCCATCCACTTTAACCCTTCAATCCAATCCCTGCCAGATTTTGCTTTGCCAGAGGGAAATTCCAGGAATGTACTGCATTCCAGAGCTGTGACCACCAGGGGGCAGCCCAGCCACTGTACAGGTGATAGCCAGCTGAAATCCCCCCCCCCCAATGCTTCAAGAATCCTATGACGCCTGACGCTATTTGTGTTACTCATGAGTCCATTTCAACTGATGCTGGAGTTGGTTTCTCAGAGATGTATAATGGGGGGGGGGGCTGTAAGCGTTTGCAAACTAGGAAATGGGCTTTGAAACTCCCCAACTTTCACAAACTCCTAATGGTGTGGGGGTGAGTGGGGGAGGGGGAGTGAATTCCCAAATTGCTACAGCCCACCTTGTTGTATTTGTGAACAAAGGACAACCTAGTTCACGATGGGTTGTTGGTCGCCCACCATCTGTCTTGGTGTCTCAAAAGTCTTGTGTGGGCTGGCTAGCACTGGCTGCCACCGCTGCCCCCTCTTATGAGTAAGTAGAAAAATCCAGAGCTGTCTCAGCAAGCCAAGGTTCGTCTATTCTTTTTTGCTGAAAAGCGGTTAGGTAAATTTTTTTAGAAACCCCTTTTGGTCTTTTGTTTTCCACTCGGCTACCTTTCTGTTCTTGCTAGGTAAGCGATATGCTTCTGCCATGAAGATGTCTTCTGTCTCTCACATCTTAGATAAAACGGCAGCACTTTCAAGAGATGTTACAGCTCACCCCCCCACACACACCTGACTGTAGAGCCAGTTTGGTGTAGGGGTTAAGTACGCGGACTCTAATCTGGGAGAACAGAGTTTGATTCCCCACTCCTCCACTTGCACCTGGCTGGATGACCTTGGGCAAGCCATAGCTCTGTCCCATCTGTTCTCTCAAGGACAGTTGTCTCAGAGCTCTCTCAGCCCCATCTACCTCCCAGGGTGTCTGTTGTGGGGAGGGGAAGGGAAAGGAGTTTGTAAGCCGCTCTGAGACTCCAAGTGAGTGAAGGGCAGGATATAAATCCAATCTCTTCTTCTCACAAGCCCCAGGCTGGGGCATTCCTGGAGATTTGGGGGTGAAGCCTGACACAACAGCTGGTGTTTGGGGAGAGGAGGTGACCTTAGTGGGGTATAATGCCTTAGAGCCCTCCTCCAAATTTTCTCCAAATGAACTGGTCTCTGTAGTCTAGACATCAGTTGTAATTCCAGGAGATCTCAACCAAAACAGGGACCATGGTGGAATAAACACAAAACGGTAGAAAACACCGTGTATAAATATACAATATATGCAGAAATACTATTTAATAAGAATATAATATGTGTGTAATGTTCTAAGTAGATATAATCACAATATAGGTAGGCATTGTGCGATTTTGAAGTACATTTTGGTAAGAGTTGATTTGTTTCTTGATTAGAGCGATTCTTGAGAAAGGAGGCTGGAAATGGCTCGTCATCCGGGAAGCTGTCAGATCGCTTGTCTTGCAGCGATAGGACTGCTGAATTGCCTCCTCTATAGCAGCAAGCTCTGGAATAGACTATGACTTTGGATTACGTCTTTGCAGGAGTTAGCTATTTAGACAAGAGGATTTTTTTATTGTTCCCTTTGCATTCTTTGTTATTTTGAATATGCATCAGATTGCCTATGTATGGATTTTGTAATACCTATATTGTGATTATATTTACTTAGAACATTACGCACATATTGGGCGCGATCATACGCACCCATTAGCCACGCAAGAGGGATGATTCACCGACGGATCAAACTGGCGCGATCACACCAGCACATCTGGGAGGCGTCCCGCAACCGTTATCAAGCCGTTGCAAACTGTTTTGATCTAGTGGGGAATTGTAGTAAAAAACTACTAGTGAAACTCCAGTATCAAAAGGTTTGCTGCGGCTCACAGCCAGTTTCCCTGTGTGATCGCGCAAGCGCGGAAGTGTGGCATCGCGGATAGCATGATCACACACTATCCTGACACGACGCTGTTTTTTCTCCACTTCTCCATGTGTGCATCATCGAAAGCCCTTAAGGGTGGGGAAACGATTCATTAATCCCCCGTTTAAGCGCCTCAGAAACCCACCACAAAAAAAAAAACAACTCGCCCACGGTTGCGTGTGATCACACAGCGGCAATTTGCACTGGCAGCTTCATGGAGCTGTGTAATCATGCAACTGCAGGGCAAACTGCTCCAGAGCAAAAAAAGCCTCAATTCCCCTCAGGATTATCTCACTCGTGTGGAAGGGACCATTATATTCTTATTAAATATTATTTTGCATATATTGTATGTCTGTAAGAACATAAGAGAAGCCAGTGTTGGATCAGGCCAATGGCCCCTCCAGTCCAACACTCTGTGTCACACAGTGGCCAAAAACACCAGGTGCCCTCAGGAGGTCCACCAGTGGGGCCAGGACACTAGAAGTCCTCCCACTGTTGCCCCCCCCAAGGACCAAGAATACAGAGCATCACTTGCCCCAGACATAAGAACATAAGAGAAGCCAATGTTGGATCAGGCCAGTGGCCCATCCAGTCCAACACTCTGTGTCACACAGTGGCCAAAAATACCAGGGGCCATCAGAAGGTCCAGCAGTGGGGCCAGGACACCTTTTCTAGTGTGTTTTCTATAGTTTTCCCACCTGGAAGTTGGCAACCCCACTCGTTTGCTTTTCCTAAAACCAAAAGGACGTGCACAATTCCGACACACTTAACAGCTGGTTCCCTGGTTAGTCCTTGGATGGAAGACCGCCAAGGAAGTTCTGGGTTGCTATGCAGAGGCAAGCAGTGGCAAACCACCTCTGAACATCTCTTGGCTTGATTTGGATGGCCCAGGCTAGCCAGTTGTCACCAGATCTTGGAAGCTAAGTAGAGTCGGTCCTGGTTAGTACTTGGATGAGAGACCACCAAGGATGTCCAGGGCTGCTACACAGAGGCAAACAATGGCCAGCCACCTCCGAAAGTCTCTTGCCCTGAAAACCCTGCAGCGTCACCGTAAATTGGCTGTGACTCGAAAGCAACAAAATATATATCTTGAAGGTTCCACCAGAATTTTTCTTCACCTAGTAAAGGGATGCTGCGCACAGAAATGCTGTGGCTCCCTTAAGAGGGGCTTGCAGTGTGTCCATCCGATGGCCCCATGGGGGAACAGGATGTTCCACAGCCCATCTTGGCATCTCTTCCCTAACTGAACTCTACTTGCAGCAGCTTGAAGATTCAGGCCAATTTGATCCCCATTTTAAAGGCAAGGGGCAGTATTTACATCCTACTGTAGTGTAAACTCTGGCAAAGCTGAGATTCTAGCCCAGGGCTGCAAGTCCAGTATTGACCAAGGCTTGTTCTGTATTTTAACCACTTAGGGGCCCTGGTCTAAAGGGATCTTGTGCAATTCCACGGGACCTGCAAGACAGAGCTCTTCCACCAAGCCTTCAACTAGGAGCTGCCCACCACGACCATCAGCGGCCACTATTGACATTTGTGGCATAGGGCTGGCCGTAGTGTGAAATCAAGCCATACCTTCTTGAGAAGTCGGGAGTCCGCTGAGTTGGGAACTTTGGGTACTGTGTTATATAGTATGCCATCTTGATTGATTGATTGATTTATATTTATATCCCACCCTACCTGCCATACGGCAGGCTCAGGGTGGCGAACAACACAATTTCTGAACAATATATTCCATAAAACAGCCAACAAGATAAAAACATACAATACAACTTTAAAATACAGTACAAGATGGCGAGCTGCAGTGTCCGTATCTGGGTGGTGTCAACAGGCTTCTTCCAGCTTCTGAACTTGCGGTTTGTGGTGCAGATGTTCCTAAGTTGGTGGTCTTAAATGGTTGGGCCAGGGCTGTGGAATCCAGGCAGCCCCTACTTGTAAGCCTGGTGGAAGAGCTCCGTCTTACAGGCCCTGCGGAACTGTAAAAGGTCCCGCAGGGCCCTGATGTTGTCCAGGAGCTTGTTCCACCAGTGTGGGGCCGCCACTGAAAAGCCCTGGCCCTCGTTGTTGCCAACTGGGCCTCCTTAGGTCCTGGAAGAACCAGGCAGTTCTGGGAACCCAATCGTAGTGCTCGCTGGGGTACATACTGGGAAGTCATTGATTCAATGATTACTGTGAACACTTTAACTGTTAATGGTTTTGATTGGTTTAAATGGTTTTAAATTTTTATATGAACTTGGTACATTGTGCCAAGCAATGTAAGCTGCCCTAAGCCTGCCTCCGGGGAGGGCGGGATAGAAATGTAACTAATAAATAATAAATAAAGTGCCCCACTTGAAAGGGTTATGACTCATCTCGAAAAATGCCCCATATTTTCATACAAATAGGGAACATTTCCCTAGCCAATTTGATAAAAGGAAGTATCTAAGCTCCACGGAGCTCTGTTTTGCATTTCTGCTTCGAAACTGGGATTTCTTTTTTTCCTCACTGAGTCTCTCAAAAAGGGATGGCTCTTCAGAGCTACCCTGTCTGTGCTAAAGGAGGCAAAAAAAAATTACTTCCAAGAAATCACATTCTTAAAGTATTCTGCATGTGTCTTTCCCCCCCCCCCCCCCAGTGGATCTCCCTGTACTTTCCAGCCATTGGCTGAGCTAATGCAAAGTATCCACAGAGACTGTCCACATTCAAACTGCTAATCAGGATTTTTTTGAGGTTGGGTATTGCCCAAAAAAGGATACTCAGAAATGGAGACTCTTGAGTGTTATCAGCTATGGTTAAGAGCTGGAAATCTCTCTCTCTCCCACAAAATTTCAAATCCCATCAGCATTGTTGGGGGAAAGTACCACTGGGGGACAGCTACCCACTCACTTTAAAAATCTGCAAGCCAGGCTGTATGGTTGCGGTCACACGGTCCTTTAAATCAGGATTCATTTCTGTTCCCTACCGAATTTAAATAGCTTGATCAGACCAGCCGATCCTACTCCTGTGCCGAAGTGGGCTCACTCCCGGGTTTCTAGCGTGTTTTCCGACCCCGGGAAAATCAACTACATTCCCGGCAGTTGCGCTTTAAACCCATGATTTTGCCGATCTGGACAGCCATCTCTCGCAATGATTGCAATAAGGGCCGTCTGATCGTCCTTCGGGGGGGGGGGGGTCCACTTCTTGCTTGAGCGCATGGGCACTCAAGCACTTGGCGGCCCTGGTTCCTTGAAGCACTTCGCACTCCGCTCCGGGCCCCAAGGCCTGCTGGCCGCTGCCTGGCACACCCCCCCCCCCCGCATGCTTCTTCCTACTTTCCATCAGATGGCGGCCGGCAGGGCTCAGGGCCCGGAGCAGAGTGTGGGGCAAGCCAGCCAGCCAGTTCCTCCTTGCAGCATTTGGAGGAAGGCAGCCGTGCATGGGCGTGCGGGTGGCCCTGGCCTTGCCTCCCCTAGCCGCCGCCACCTCCGGGTTGGGATGTGTGATCATCCCAACGCGAAAGAAAACGTCCCAGATGAAAGTCCAGCAGGAGAAAATCCGGGATTAGGGTGCCGTGTGACCATAGCCTGTGTTTGTGATAGAACAAAGCTTGAGTCTGTTTCACAGACTGCTGCTGACCCCCTATCACTGAATCTGTTGAACATCTTCATCGTGTCATATGCTAATTTGCTGTTCACCCTCTACCTATATGAATGGATGGGTGGTAACTTCCATTTCGATATCTGAAGAAGTGAGCAGTGACTCACGGAAACTCATCCCCTGCCACATATTTTCTAAGTCTTTAAGGTGCCGCTGGATGCCTGCTTTTTTCCATTTCGATGTATCTGAAGAAGTGTGCCTTGCACACAAAAGCTCCATCCCTTGAATAAAACTTTGTTGGTCTTAAAGGTGCCACTGGACTCAAAATTTGTTCTGCTGCTTCAGACCAACACGGCTACCTTGCCTGAATCTCTGTGATAGTTAGGGCTGCCTGCATTATATATACATTATATATTTTATCTATGCATTGTATATTATACACACGCATATTTCTTTTTTGAAAAAAATTGTATTTTGTTTTAACATAGTATAGGACAGGAAGAATACAAGGGATGGAATAAGATATAAAGGGAAATTCCATCAAGTTTATATAATCGCTGTTACAAATTTTCCATCTTAATTATTTGTTTCCAAATCTCTTTCTTTTCTGTAATTACTAAAGCTAGTAACGCTTAATCAAATCGCTAAAATCATCTATTACGATTCCTGGAAAAGAGTCAAATTCTACACACTTCAAGTTAGAATTTCTCCAGGTTTATAATAGTTATATTCATTGTTCCTGGTCTTCGAAGTCTCTTTCCACCCAGTCATAAAACGGTATCCAGTTGTCTCACATTTTGTTTACTTCGGTCTTTCAACAAGTCCGACAGTATATCCATTTCTGCTGTTTCAAAGATTTTTTGTCAAAAAGTCAGTTTCTGTTGGTATCTCTGATTTCTTCCAGGATTTAGCATAAAGGAGTCTTGCTGCCGTAGACACACCTATTTCAGTGGCAGAAGATGTTTTGCTGTGTGTGTCAAGAGTCTGCCCTCTTCAGTTCAAAGGATCCCACACCACAGCATGAGAAGATGAACAGAAAGACAAGACGATGAGGAACATTCCAGGAAGCTAGCTATGTCTGAGGCATGTCCAGAGTAACACGTACACATCTGTTCCTCAGCCCATATCAATCAGCCAAATCTTTTAGTCCTGTGCAGGAAAGAACAGTGCAAGCAGGTTGCTGCTAATTTACGGCAACCCCTCAAGAGGTGTTCAAGGCAAGAGATGGACAGAGCTGGTTTGCCCTTGCCTACCTCTGCATGGTAACCCTGGACTTCCTATTTTTAAATAACATTTTCATTATAAACATATTCCACAAAATGTAAAAAAGCCAATACTGACAAAATTCTTAAGTTAACCTAACACAGTTTTTCTTAGGGCTTAGCACTAAACATTTTGAGTCCCTTTCTTGATTTTAATACCTAGCCATTTGTACACTCTATTCCATTTCTTCCAAAACCTATCTTCCAGCTTATTTTTCCAAACCATGCTCAGCCTGTCCATTTCTGCAACTTCTAACAGTTTATATCTTAGATCTTCTCTTGAAGGGAGTTTATCTGATTTCCAGCTCTTAGCTATAAGTATTCTGGCTGCTGTAAGAATGTAAGTCATTACCTCCCTATCGGTTTTTATATTTTCTGGAAAAATATTTAATAAGAACAGTCACCAGATAAAATTTCGAAATGCTTTCCTAACGTACCCAACAATTGCTGGAAATGCAAGACAAATATTGGAACATTCTTTCATATGTGGTGGCGGTGTGGGAAGACTCGAGAATTTTGGGGGAAAGTGCAGGAAATAATAGCAGAAATATTTAAGGTTAAGTTGCCAATGTTACCAGTAACTCTGGACTTCCTGGTTGGTCTCCCACCTAAGTAGGTCCAACTCTGCTTAGCTTCCCCCAGGTCTGACAAGCTCAGGCAGATCTATTTATCCATACTATATTCCTGTTTGGAATTAGATCTATGACTAAGAGATAATTTTCTAACCATTTATATTTTCTCCCTGCCCTTCCCCTCCCCTAGGACGAAGGAATGGATATCTTCGCGCCACTCCCTCAATGATGCATCATGTAACAAATCCCCTGTTAAATAAGTCATTTGGTCCATTGGAGATGCTGGGGGCTGGGGGAAAAGAGGGAATTTCCCCACTTGTTCCCCCCAGGTACCTGTTCCGCAGAGAACACATCCGCCAAAATTTACAAGAAGAAGCAGGCACGGGAAAGGATAGCATTTAGTTGGGGGTGTTTCTGCTGATGAATATTTGAAACCTGTGGAATTGAACACATGAATCGGCCTTCTACTGAATCAGTCCTTCGGTCCATAAGGATCAGTCTTGTCTACTCAGACTAGCAGCGGCTCTCCAAAGCTCTCAAACAAAGGTCTTTCCCATCACCTACTGTCTGGCCCTTTTTGACTGGAGATGCCGGGGATTGAACCCGGGACTTTCTGCATGCCAAGCAGAGGCTCTGCCACTGAGCCATAGCCCCTCCCAAATGTTTAGTAAATATCCTGACCTGGATGGCCCAGGCTAGCCTGATCTCGCCAGAACCCGGAAACTAAACAGGGTCAGCCCTGGATAGTGCTTGGGTGGGAAACCACCAAGGATGTCCAGGGTCGCTACACAGAGGCAAGCAACTAGCGATCCCCCTCTGTTCATCTGCCCTGACCTGGATGGGCCAGGCTAGCCCGATCTCACCAGATCTGGGAAGCCAGGCACTGTTGACCCTGGTTAGTGCTTGGATGGGAGACCACCAAGGAAGTCCAGGGTTGCTATGCAGAGGCAGACAATGGCAAACCACTTCTGATCTACTCTTGCCTTGAAAACCCTACGGGGTTTCCTTAGGTTAGCTATGACTCGATAGCACCTTTCATACGCTGTGTATTAAATTAGCACACAGGCAGCTGTTCTGTGCACACAAGTTTGGGACTAAGTTCTCCTGAGCACAACCATACGCCCCCCCTTCACAACAACCATGTGACGTAAGTTAGGCTTGAAGATAGGGACCTGGCCTGTGCTTAAATGGCTACAAGTTGAAATTGAATCCTGACAGGATGGGGTTATGCAGACTGCGAAAGCCGAGGTCTCGGAGGGCGCTGTGCACCCCACTTTTGTTGGGGTTCACCTGACCCTTGCTATGTCAGTTAAGGGTCTAGGAGTTAAAATGTATCCAGTGTTATTACAGCAAACTGAATGCTTTGCTTCTACCTTCATTTAGCCTGGAGGATGGCTCCCTGCCTTGACCAGTCTGGCTACATGGATCCCTAACTTGGGAACGTCGAGGCTAGACTGCTGTAGTGGACTGTGCATGGGTCTGCCCTTGAAGACAACTTGGTAATTCCAGCTAGAGCCAGTTTGGTGTAGTGGTTAAGCGTGGCGGACTCTAATCTGGAAGAACCGGGTTTGATTCCCCCCCCTCCTCCTCCACTTGCACCTGCTGGATGACCTTGGGCAAGCCATAGTTCTGTTAGAGCTGTTCTCGAAAGAGCAGTTCTTGGAAGAGCTCTCTCAGCCCCCCCCCCCACCTCACAGGGTGTTTTTTGTGGCAAGGGGAAGGGAAGGAGATTGTACGTCGCTCTGAGACTCCAAGTGAAGGGTGGGATATAAATCCCACTTCTTCTCTCTAATACAGAATGCTGCACCTTATTTACTATTGGGAGCTGGGTGGAGTAGGCCTAACACCTATTCTGCACCCATTGGTTATCGCTTAACTTTTGGGTTCAGTTCCACGCGCTGCTCATTCCCTTCCCCCCTCCGGCATGTCACAGCTGACGTATTGCGACCCCTGGTGGGGTTTGCAAGGAACGAGACATTTCAGAGATGGTTTGCCATTGCCTTCCTCCACATCATGACCAGTGTTCCCTCTAAGCTGAGTTAGGGTGAGCTAGCTCAGAGGTTTTTTAGCCTCCGGCTCACACATTTTTGTCTCAGCTTCAGGAAAGTTTGTTCCAGAGCAAACTAATTTATGCCGTAGCCAAGCCACCTGCTCACCACTGTAATGCCAGTAGCTCACAAAGTAGAATTTTTGTTCTCAAGACTCCACAGCCTAGAGGGAGCATGGATCATGACCCTGGTATTCCTCAGGGGTCTCCCATCCCAATACTAGCCAGGGCCGACCCTGCTTAGCTTCCGAGACCTGGTGAGATTAGGCTAGCCTGGGCCATCCAGGTCAGGGCAGACAGACAGAGGTGCCTTGCCGTTGCCTGCCTCTGCATGGCAACCCTGGGCTCCCTGGGGGGTCTCCCATCCAAATACTAACCAGGGCTGACCCCGCTTAGCTTCCGAGACCTGGTGAGGCTGGGCTAGCCTGGGCTACGCAGGTCAAAGCAAATGAACAGAGGTGGTGGTGAGCTGTTGGCACGGATTAACTTGTGCACAGGTCTAGACTAGAGTGTTTATATTGGGTGTGTGTGTGTCATGGAATCAGAGTTGGAAGGGACCTCCACGGTCATCTAGTCCAACCCTGCTCAATGCAGGAAATTCACAAATACCTCCCCCCACCACACAAACACACACACACAGTGACGGCTATTCCACGCCCATAAGAGGACAAAAAAACCTTCCAGGATCCCCAGCCGAACTGGCCTGGAGAAAAATGGTTTCCTGACCCCAAAGTGGCAATCTGCATTTCCCTGGGTGTGTAAGAAAGGGCCACGAGAACCAAGCACTGAGGCAACCCTTCCTGCCCTCCCTTCTCGTGATCTGCCTAAATTCACAGAATCAGCATTGCTGTCAGATGGCCATCGAGCCTCTGCTTGAAAACCTCCCAAGACGGAGAGCCCACCGCCTCCCGAGGAAGCCTGTTCCACAGAGGAACTGCTCCAACTGTCAGGAAGTTCTTCCTCATGTTCAGCCGAAAACTCTTCTGGTCATTAAAAATGTCATTCTGAGAAACAGGGACGTATGCAGTCAAGGAAAGTATCAACAGGAAATCTGGACAAGGCAGGTCAACATTACATCTCCACATCGCAGAATTTTTTTTTTAATCTTTTCTTTTTTGTAGAGCAATATGTTTATGAATTTGAGATGGTGAGCCCACTGTTCTGGCCTCTTCCTCCCCCCCGCCCCCCACTTAGTTTATATCTGAATTTGGAGTTTTTTCTCAAGGGAAGGGAAGGCAGGTATAGAAGAGGTTGTGGTATAGGGCCTGCAACAGTGGGAAGAGCGGCCTCGAAATCTAATAAATAAATAAATAGACTCCAAAATGTTTTGTGGGGGCAATTTTCTGAACAACCCCTAGATGTAATGTTGATCTTCCCTGCCCTGATTTCCTGTTGATACTTTGCTTGATTTTACATGTTGTGATTTCTATGAATTTTACTGTTAAAGTTCACTCCACACCCCAGAATATTTTAATTTTTTTTCTTTTCCCTTTTTTTTTGGAGTGATACGTATGCAAGGTTTGCAAAGGTAAAGGTTTCCCTTGCTCGAAAGCCAGTCGACTACGACTCTAGGGATGCGGTGCTCATCTCCGTTTCCAAGCCAAAGAGCCAGTGCTGTCCAAGGACGTTTCCGTGGTCACGTGGCCGGCATGACTAGATGCCGAGGCGCACGGAACACTGTTACCTCCCCACCGCAGCAGTACCTGTTTTGTTTTGTTTTTTGCAATTCTTTTTATTAAGAATTCCAACATTACTATAATTTGGCTATACATTTGGCTTATACACGAAACGTTGTCTTCATTCAAAACAAAACACACACCAACAAAAAAAAGAAAACAAGGCAGTGCTAAACATAGATTCACTTTTGAACATAAAGATTCAATCATTCGTACCATTTGTTCCACTTATTAAAAAAGCTTTCGTCTTCTCTGCCTTTAAGTCTAATTGTCAGCAGATCCATTTCTGCTACAGTAAACAGTTTGTCAATAAATTGTTGTCTACTAGGAGTTTTTTCCGATTTCCAGTTGCTCGCGTATTCAATTCTAGCAGCTGTTGTAGCATGCGTAAGAAAATATCGATCTTCTTTTGGATATATATCCGAAATAATAGTTAACAAGAACATTTCAGGTTTAAAACAGATCTTAAACAATAGAACTTCTTGCAACAGCTTCTTAACCATCGGCCAATACCTACGAGCACATTCACAAAGCCACCATATATGAAAGTAGGTGCCTACGTTCTTTTTACATTTCCAACGTATCTTAGAAATCGCAGGTGAAAATTTAGCCAATCTGGAAGGAGGTAGGTGCCAACGATAAAACATTTTGTAAATGTTTTCCTTAAATGGAACCGCTCTAGTCAATTTAATAGTTGTCGACCATATCTTAAACCACATGTCCAATTCTATATCCGGGTCACGTGCCCATAATATCATTACTGGTTTTACCCATTCATCTGCCATTTTATGATTTAATAAAAGACCATACAGACTCTTAATAGTACATTTATCCACACTTAACCATATTTTATCCAGTTCAGTTGTACTCATGTAAAACCCTCTAATCTTATCAGGTTTGAATCTGGATTTAAGCTGCACCTCTTCCCACCAAGTTAGTTGAATATTCAGTTGTTGCAACACAGCCGCAGTTTTCAAAGTTCCATCTGAGTGCAATAAGTCTCCATAATTCATCTTTTTCTCTTAATAAAAGAGAGGGTCGTGTAAAGGCTTCTATGGGAGCTACCCATAAAGGAATTTTAACATAAAACATACATTTAATTTCCTCCCATATTTTATAAAGTGAGCTCCTTATCCAATGATGTTTAAAATGAGCACGCTCACAGCTGTACCATAGGTATGCATGCCAGCCCATTACCAAGTCGTGGCCCTCCAAAACCAAAGTCCTTGTATCTTTTAACAATATCCAATCCTGTAGCCAAACCATAACAGACGCTTTGTAATAAAGATACCAATCCGGCAAACCAAATCCTCCACGGTCTCTACTATCCGGAAGATCTTTAAGCTTAATACGGGGTTTTTTGGCTTGCCAGATCAAATTTGAAATAATTTTCCCCAGCTCATTAAAAAAATGCCTGGTTTTTAATTATAGGGATGTTTTGGAATAAAAAAAGGACTCGAGGCAAAATAGACATTTTCACCGTAGCAATTCTGCCATACAAAGAAAGTTGTATTCCCGCCCATTTTTTAAAATCACTTTTGATTTCACATATCAAAGTCTTATAGTTATCATTGTACAAAGTACTACACTTTTTAGTTAACCAGATACCTAGATATTTAATTTTTTTTTGAGATAGTAAATCTTGTCATCTCTTGAAGCTGCTCTTCAACCACATTGGTACAATTTTTAGTTAGCATTTTAGGTTTTTTTGCATTTATCTTGAGGCCTGATATCTGACCATAAGAAGTCAGCAAAGAAAGTAAGCGAGCAAGTGAGCATAATGGATTTTCTAAAATAAAAACCATATCATCCGCAAAGGCCTGGAGTTTATATGTCTCCTTTTTAATATTTAGACCCTTGATGGCCTCGTCCCTTCTAACAACTTCAATAAATGCTTCTAACGTAAAAATAAACAAAAGCGGAGATAAAGGACAGCCTTGTCGAGTACCTTTCTGTATCGGGATTTTCACAGAGAGATCACCGTTGATAATAACCCTTGCCTCCTGTTCCTCATATATCTTTTTAATCATCATGTAAAATTTTTCGCCACACTCCCACTTATATAATAACGTTAACATGAAGTCCCAATTGATATTATCGAATGCCTTCTCGGCATCGAGAAAAAGTAATACCAGCTGCTTCTCTGGATGGTGTTCATAATATTCTAATATGTTTAAAATATTTCGTACATTATGACGTATTTGCCTTTGAGGTAGGAAACCAGACTGATCTCGATGAATTAGATAGATCAGGACTTTTTTCAACCTACTAGCTAAAATGGTAGCATATATCTTATAGTCAGCGTTGAGGAGTGATATAGGTCTATAGTTTTTTATTTCAGATAAGTCACAGTCATTTTTAGGAATTAGAGTGATTAAGGCCTCTTTCCAGGAGTCAGGTAATGTCTGGTTTTCATGTATATTGTTCATGACTCCCTGTAGAGGCGCTGACAACTCATCCTGAAATGTTTTATAGAACTCAGAAGGTAGCCCGTCAGGTCCCGGTGACTTCCCTGTTTTCATATATTGTATAGCTTCTGCTATTTCAGCTGGTTTAATAATCTTATTCAAAAGTTCCCTATGCTCTTCAGAAAATTTCCCTATTGTATATTGTTCCATCAAAGGCTCCATATTTGACACCGGTATGTCTGCTTTCTTGTATAATCTCACAAAAAAATCTTCAACTATTCTTTTTAAGTCGCTTAATTTAGAAAAGTTCTCTCCCATCTCATTTTTCAAATTGAGTATAAGCCTACTATCCTCCTTTTTCTTCAATTTATATGACAACCATCTCGACGGCTTATTCGCCTGTTCAAAAAATTGCTGCTTAGCATACATAAGTTTTCTAGCCAGCTCTTGTGATAAAAAACAATTCAATATGTGTTGAGTTTTCTTTAGATTTAATTTATGTTGCTCGACTTGAGGCATATTTTTCAGAAGTCTTTCGTCTTTCCGGATTGATTCTATTAATGCTATATATTTTTCTCTCTCTTTCTTAGATTGCCATGCTTGGTGTCTTATTACTCTTCCTCGTGCAAAGGCTTTAAATGCGTCCCATACTGTCGCGATGTTCATTCCCGCTGTTATATTCCGTTTAAAGAAACGAGTAAATTCCTCTTGATAATCTTTAACAAAATCTTGATTGGTCAGCAGCCATGTTTTAAGTGACCATCTTGTGTTTTTGACGTAGCCCTGCATTTCCATTTCCAACGGATTGTGATTTGCAAAGGAGGAAGGTAAGATTTCCACCTCTTTCAGATCACAAAGCATTGTCACAGACATCCAAATCATGTCTATGCGGGACCAAGATTTATGGCACGGTGAGAAGTATGTATAGTCACATTTATATGGGTTCCGAACCCTCCAAACATCAATTAACTTAAATTCTTCTATCATCTGCAGGAAAGAAAGGGGGAGCTGATTTCCTTTGCAGGTTTTAGATCCTGAAGATTTTCTATCAATTTTTGCATCAATGACTGCATTAAAATCACCCGCTAAACAAATCTCTTCATACGAATACTTGTTCAATAATTCACGCAAATGAGAAAAAAACCTCTCGATGTTGATTGGGCGCATAAATGTTGACCAGAAGAGTTGGTTTAACATGCCTAGAAATTTTTACCATCAGTATTCTACCATCTTCAGATGCATGTACAAGTTCGGGGTGTAAGAATGGCCTCACGTAGGTTACCACGCCTCTCTTTTTTTTATCTTTATCACTCGAAACAATTTTTGCCCCAATTTCTTAAAATCCAGATGCTTAATATCCTTTCTCATTATGTGCGTCTCCTGTAGACATACAATGTCTGTCTTCATTCTACTAAGCTGGTGGAGAATTCTTTTCCATTTTCGCGGACCATCAAACTGTTAACGTTGATTGACAACACTTTAAGCTTCTTCATGTCCATTGTTCATGGTTTTTTGCGCTTCCTCTTTCTGAAGTTGCAGCCTTGTAGTTACTTTCGATGAAGTGACAGTCTTGCGCTTCTTGCTTTTGACCGTAGCCAGAAGTGCCGCCCCTTGCTGTGATGAAATATCTTCTTCAGATTCACTTTGTGATATATCGAGCTCAGGTCCAAATTTTGCCAGAAAATCTTCAACCTTAAGAATAGATGTAAGGTTATATCTATTTCCTTTAAATGCAAAAGCTAGTCCCTCCAGATATTGCCATCTATAGGAAACGTCATTGGCTCTCAACAAACTCGCCAGCTCCTGATAGCCCCTCCTCTTTTCTCTAATCCGCCATGGGACCTCTCTTAGAATCGGTATTTCAGCTCCCTGAATACATAAAGGTTTAGTTTTGGCTTTATCAAGTATTTTATCTCTAGTAGTTCGCCTTGAAAACTTAACATGGACCTCTCGTATGGACTTAGATCTTCTAGCTGCCGCTGTGTTTCTTCTAAAAGCCGATTCGATCTCGCCTCCCATAATCTCAGTGTCATCATATCCCACAAATTGGGATAATGCCTCTACCATAACATCTTTAATGTTCTCTCCTTGGGATTCTGGTACGTTCTGAAATCTGAGAATACTTGCTGCCTTCTCCATCTCAAGTGTTATAAGTGAGTTTTCCACAGATTCAAATTTCCCTTTTAAATCCTGGAGTTGAGAGTCCATCTCCATCTTTATTTTCATTGCTGTTTATCCTCTCATTAAGCTTATTTAATTCTTGCCTGTTTTCTAATATCTGTTTTCTAAATTCATCCATTTGAGATGACACTTGCTGGGTGAACCCGTCCAGTTTTAATTGGATGGGTTCAAGTGCTTTCGCAATTAAGTTTGGTAAGTTTTCTTGTACAATTTGATTCATTGCCTGGGTAATACTCTCATGGATTTGGGAGTTCAACTCTTTAACACTCATCTGTGAAAGACTTGTAAGAGAAGTTTTAGATTGGCTTGGAGAAGGATTAGTCTGCCCAGAACCGGCAGTAGAGCCCTTCCTAGGTCCAGAAGACATGATGGTTACTCTACTTAATTAAACTTGTACAAAATCAGGGGGGAAGGGGCAGAGAAAAGGAAAAAAGATACCAGGTTTTAAACACTGTACACACTTTAGCCATCTTAAACTATCAATCTATTACTAAATTGATTAAATAATTAATTAAATAGTCAATCACAACTCCCCCCCCCCCGACAACAAGAAACGAAAAGTAAAAGGACAAAAGGCTTACAGCTTACCCCTAATCAATAATACCTATAGCACTAATTTGATGGCACAGTTAACCAAAGTCTATTTTCTTAATTAATTATAAATGTTCTTAATTATAAATATGCTAATTAATACATTCATCTATCAGTTTTACTAACTTGCACAGATGGATTCATCTATCAATTCCACAAATTTGCACAACCAAAATGTAGGCCAACCTGGCTTCTTAAATAAAATGAGATTGGTCAGTATAAATATACAACTTCTTATACCAGCATAATCAAATATTCAGTTAATTCACTAATATTCAGTTTGTCAATTAATTTAAAGGAAATAACGTATAGTTGCACTCCAATCTGGTGTGATAATTAAGTCACCAAAAAAAGCTGCCAGCAGTAAAGGTGGTAACAAGCACAGTCCCTTCTTAAAAAGTCTTTTCAACCCGGCTGTTTCACTTTCACTCCAACCGCTCCGTTGTTGCTAGCAGTCCTCCTTAAGAACGTCAGCTACATAGAGAAAGCAACCGCAAAGGAGGGCAGGAACTCAGTCTCTTTGCATCAATCCAAAGCACGTCTGAATATGCCCATATAATGCTCCCCCCCCAAAAAAAAGTAAAGTGAAACAGTGCATAAACAATATAAAGGGCTAGTCAGAACTATAACTGTGTTTTCAGCTGCTCCTTTCCTCAGGAATCAGCAGGGAAGCCTGCTCCAGCACGTCATAGCTCTCAACCAGATGCTGTATTAATGGTAGTGTTCCAGCCAAATACAAGAAGTCTCCAAGGACAAAATAACGAGATTTATTCAAAGGCACTAGAAAACAAATACTTATGCCACTCTGGCGTCCAGCTCTTCTCCACAGCCGCCGCTTTTGCCAAGTCTGCTACTGCGTTCTTTCCAATCCACTGCCTGTAACAACAGACAACGCCCCGCAGGGTAAGCCGACAGCTGCTGTGATTCAATCAATCGTTGAGTCGTCTTGTCCCCACTCCTTGCCTCAGTCAGGGAGATGTTCGGTGGAAACGGACCGCCGCCCAGTTCTCTCCCACCTCCAAAGACCTTGCCCAGGTCCCCCTCCAGAGAGCCTGGCAATGAGCTCGTGGGAAGCACAGGCCTGTCGAAGCAGGCGAGGAATTCAGCGCCAGTAGCGAGCGGAGATCCGCTGCTTGCTGTCACTGCTGCCGGAACCGGAACCCAGCAGTTTCTTGCTTTCGAACTGCTAGGTTGGCAGGAACTGGGACCAGAGACAGGAGCTCACTCCGTCATGCAGCACTCGGGTCTCAAACTGCTGAACTACCAACCTGGTCTGCAGCTCAACGTCTTAACCACTTGAGCCACTGCAGCCCTCGATAAGTATGTAGAATGTACTAAATAAACTATTTTAAAAATATGATTCAGGCCACTGTCTAACAGAAAACTACACAAACAACCCTGTAATATAAATGACATTTAGTAAGAATTATATTACTTTTAAAACTTTACAAGATTACAAATTGTCCAACATTCTCAACTTTACAGTATTGCAAAAAAAGTCCAACATTTTCAATGAGCACCCGGTTATCAACTCATTTCAACAGCAGTCTTCCTCAGCAGTAATCCAGTATTGTAAGGAGGTCTCAGCTTCTTCATCCAGTTCAATGTTCTAATAGGAGCAAACTTCTTTATTTCCTTCCAAATATCCTGGAAAAAAACATGGTAAATGAAAAGCAACATGAAGCTGACTGGAATATAATTATTTAGAACTTTTAATTATTAATTTATAAAACTGACTTCTGGTTCCATTATGAGTATTTATACTGGGAGCCAGCCAATACTCTCTGGGTGCATAAAGCCTCCTCATTGTTGCTGACTGATGCTCTATCCATAAACACTATCCATTATAGTAGTAGCAAACCAATCCTATTATTCTCCCCGCCTAGAAGCCTTACATTTTCAAATGGCTGGCAAATGTTCTCTACAACAAACTGAATCCAGACTCTATAAAGACTGTTCTAGTTGATTCCATGCAGCTGCATGTTGAACATCTCTTTCTTAAAGTTACATGACATTTAACACTATTACAGGCTGTAACCGCTTTGTAATATTTCTACTATTACGTTTCTTGTAATCAATGTAATAATTTAATATATTAATACTTTTACAGTTTATAATGCATCCATTTGAACTACATCCCCAGTAGAATCATAACAAACCAGAAGGGGTGACAGGTATCGAACAAGAAAACCACACAAACAACCCTGTAATATAAATTACATTTAGTAGGAATTATGTTACTTTTAAAACTTTACAAGATTTCAAATTGTCCAACATTCCCAGCTTTGCACTACTGCAGAAAAAAGTCCAACATTCTCAATGAGCACCCAGTTATCAACTCATTTCAACAGCAGTCTTCCTCAGGAGTAATCCAATATTGTAAGGAGGTGTCAGCTTTACTATATCCATTATAGTAGTAGCAAATCCCATTATTCATTTACCATGTTTTTTTTCCAGGATATTGCAATATTGTAAAGTTGAGAATGTTGGACAGTTTGTAATCTTGTAAAGTTTTAAAAGTAATATAATTCTTACTAAATGTCATTTATATCACAGGATTGTTTGTGTGGTTTTCTTGTTCAATACCTGTCACCCCTTCTTGGTTTGTTATCACTAACAGAGGCAGGGGTCTGAACTCAGATCGCATTTGTTAAAAACTACGTGACTGACAGGGTATTGCCTAATAATTTGCCTTGACTGTTGCTTAATATTTCTTTCATAGTAAACATCATCTAATTATCTTGCTTGCCTGCGTATTTGACACAGGAGTGGGTGGGGTTAAAAAGAAAAGGTTCACAAGTAAACATTACGGCTGTTGCCAAATGTGTCTCATGAGCATCCTGCTTCACTCCGAAGGACACCCCACTGGGTTCAGTAGGTTTGGTTCTCTAGGAAATATGCCATCGGATTGCAGCACTGTGTGATTAATAGTTTTACTTACTCCAGGTTTTTTCTGCAGCTTTCCCAGAAGCAACAACAAACTAGTTTAAAAAAAAATCAAATAAACAATACAAACAGGAAATAAGAATCAGACCGGGAAAAAGTTTTATCAGTTGATCTAGAACATTGCGCTCCTAACCACTACACGAAACGAACCACTAACAATAAAATGGAATTGTTCAGGAAGGAACTTTTTACAAAGGGCACTGAGGTTGTCGTCTCAACGTCTCTGGGGTCCAGGGGCGTAGACTTTGGAAATCCCCGGGGCGAGGGGGCTCTTTCGTGTGTGCGCGCGCGCGCACGGGACCATGTCCCCGCCGCTTTTCCCCCCGGCCCCAAGGAGGCAGACTCGGCGCAGGAGTGGAGCAGGGGGAGCCCCGATCCTCAGCGGGACGTTCTGGGTAGGAGGACAAGAGCCACACGGCCCTTCGACAATGCGCGGCCCCGCACTCTCACTCCACTCACCTACCAGCAACGACACCAACTGTCAACCGTTTAAAAATGGCGCCTCCGCCCTGTTCGCCCTTCCTCTTCGCTTTTGCAGCCTTGAGCCCTCTGGGGACCCGTCTGCCTTTCTACCTTTCCATTTCCAAGCGGCGGGCAGTAAATGTGCAGGGGAGGGCAGCCGCCATTGATTTTATCAGCCTCCCCCACCGGCGGGCGCTCCATTTTGCCGGGGGTGGCTGAGCCCCCCCCCCCCGGAAATTTCGGGGGAGGCTTGAGCCCTCGAGCCCCCCCGTAGTTGACGCCTATGCTGGGGTCCCTGACCTTTTTTGAGCCCGTGGGCACCTCTGAAGTTCTGACACAGTGAGATGGGCTCAGCCACAAAATGGCTGCCACAGGAGGCAGAGAATGGCTGCTGCGGCTTACCATCCATCCCACAGTGAAGATCCTTGTGCTGAGATGGCAGCTGCCGCCAAAGCCAGTTTGGTGTAGTGGTTAGGAGCGTGGACTCTAATCTAGGAGAACCGGGCTTGATTCCCCACTCCTCCAAATGCAGCTGCAGATATGACCTGGGGTCAGTCACAAGCTCTTTCAGAGCTGTTCTCTCAAGAGCAGTTCTCAAGAGAGCTCTCTCAGCCCCACCTACCTCACAGGGTGTCTGTTGTGGGGAGGGGAAGGGAAAGGAGTTTGTAAGCCGCTCTGAGACTCCTTCGGGCAGTGAAGGGCGGGGTATAAATCCAATCTTTTCTCTTCAAAGCAACGTTTTTAAAAACCCGCAGAGCCGATCAAATCTCCTGCGGGCAATCAGAAGCCCTGCTGACCCAAAGATCCACCCACTTTCTAAAAACAGTTGGTGGGTGCCAGAAAAGGCATCAGTGGGTGCCCGTGGCTGCCCCAATGGGGACTCCTGTGTTGGAGTATTTTAAAAACATTGCATCGCTTGTTGGCTGTGTTCGACTGCTATTGTTTCATTGCTCTTCGGAGCAAAGCCTTCTGAAGGCGCTGCCCCGCAAATGGAGAGAATAGGCAGCTGCCCAGACTGGATCTGTCCCTGTTGCTCAGAAAGGCTCACACACACACACACACACACACACACACACACACACACACACCGATCGTTCTATTGTGCAAAACAGAACTGGCCAGGCAGAGCACTTTAGAAAGGCAGGAGGGCTGCAGAAGAATCGAATGGTTTCGACTGAGGGGCAGCAGCTGCTGCTGTAGAGAGACCGGGACTATATTCCGTGACACTGTTTGTTGTGTTACTGTCTTGCTTCTGGTGCCTGCTGCTTTTGGAACACTCTGTCTGGGGAAGTGCTGCTCTGGAGTCCTGGCTCTGCTGCTGGACCTCCTGAGCAGGGGCGTAGACTTTCTAAATCCCCGGGGGGGCAGGGGCTCTTTCGTGCGCGCGCGCGAAGCACACGCACGGGACCATGTCCCCGCCGCTCCTCCCCCCCCCCCGGCCCCAGGGAGGCAGACCCGCACAGTCACGGCCGCGGCGGCAGCCAGCTGGCCAGCTGACTGCCGCCCACACAAAGCGTGGGGCAAAATGGAGAGCTCGCCGGTGGCCAGTCAGCCGGCCGGCTGGCCGTCGCCGCCTCTCCCCCCCACCCCACCCCGGCCCCAGGGAGGCAGACCCGCACAGTCACGGCCGCGGCGGCAGCCAGCTGGCCAGCTGACTGCCGCCCGCACAAAGCGTGGGGCAAAATGGAGAGCTCGCCGGTGGCCAGTCAGCCGGCCGGCTGGCCGTCGCCACCTCTCCCCCCCACCCCCGCCGCCCCGGGGAGGCAGGAGGGCAGGCCGGGGGTGGGGGGGAAGGAGAGGCGGCGACGGCCGGCTGACTGGCCACCGGCGAGCTCTCCATTTTGCCAGGGGTGGCTGAGCCCCCCCCCCCCGGAAATTTCAGGGGAGGCTCGAGCCCTCGAGCCCCCCCGTAGTTGACGCCCATGCTCCTGAGGGCACCTGGGTTTTGGCCACTGTGTGAAATAGAGTGTTGGACTGGAAGGGCCATTGGCCTGATCCAACATTGGCTTCTTTGGTGTTCTTATATGGAGCAGAGGTCCATGTGTGGTTATTAGCCACAAGGTCTCTAGATGGAACATTCTGTCTGGGGCAGTAGTCCTCTATATTCTTGGTGCTTGGGGGGCCTCCTGATGGCACCTGGGTTTTGGCCACTGTGTGACACAGAGTGTTGGTCTGGATGGGCCACTGGCCTGATCCAACATGGCATCTCTTAGGTTCTTATGTCTGGGGCAGTGATGCTCTGTCTTCTTGGTACTTGGAGGGGGAGCTAACAGTGGGAGGGCTTCTGGAGTTCTGGCCCTGCTGGACTGGATGGGCCATTGGCCTGATCCAGCATGGACTCTCTTATTAATTATGTGAGTCACTGCTCATTTACATTCAGGAGGGTTGCAGCTGAACTGAGTCCAGTGGCACTTTTAAGACCAACTTCTGGGATCGGCAATGCAAGACCCTGCTGTGGCTCCAGTCTGCTTCTTAGGGGGGCTTCCTGTATTAATGGAGGGGGGCTGACGGGCACAGTTCAGAGGGGACTCTGGATTCGTGGCCGCTTCTCTGCGGCAGACCAACAGAGCTAGCTACCTGCCTGAAGTCATCTCACTGCTGCCTGCTACCTTTCTGCCCCTGGGCATGCCTCCCCTCCTCCAGCCAGGTGCCTTGAATCTTTGCACCCTTCCCTACACCCCTCCCAGCTCCTGACCCTGGGAGATAAGCGCTCAGGGCGGCCCATTCCAGCCGGGAGGTTTGTCTCTCCAGAACTCCGAGCCCAGAAACCTGGCCGGGTGATGCAGTTGGTGGACTCCGGGGTGCGGCTCTCCTGCCGCAGACCAGCAGGGGCTCACCCGCTGAGATGAGCGCTCTCCCTCTGTGGCTGCCCTGCCAGCTCCTGGCCGGCGGGGAAGGGCTCGGGGATCGCCTTGCTGGCTCCTCGCCAACCAAGGACGCACTCGGCCGCTGGAAGGCGCCCGCCCGGGAAATCTGGCTGGGACCAGGCTGTTCTCCCCGCCTGGCAGCCCAGGGGCTTTTCTGGCGCAGAGGAAGGAGCTGTGGGGCTCCCCCCCACCCCCGCCATTCCCGCCCCACCCCCTTCCCCCCCCCCCCCCCCCGTGCCAGGGGCTTCCCCGGCTGCTGCGGGAGCGGCTTCAGTCCCGTGGATAAAACGGCCCGGCCGGCCGGGTTGCGGGCACCGGAGGGAGCGCCCGGAGAGGTGAGCGCGGCGGCGGCTTGGCTGGCATGTGGGGATGCGGGCGCGGGGCCGAAAGACGCGTGTCTGGGGGGGGGCTGCTCCTTGTCGCTCGTCAGGCGTCCTGTGCGTGCTTTTCTAACTTGGGCAACGGGGGGGGGGGGGGGTGTTGTCCAGGTTGGTCTCGCGTTGCGGGTTGGGCTCACGTCTGAATGGAACGTTGCGGGAGTTGGCGTGTGTCTGAATGCGGAGCGTGTGGGGGGGGTTCGGCGCATGTCTGAATGGAGCGTTGCGGGTTGGGCGAACGTCTCAAGGGAGCGTTGCGGGTTGGGTGAATGTCTAAATGGAGCGTTGTGGATTTGACACACGTCTGGATGGAGCATTGCAGATTGGGTGTGCGTCAGAATGGAGCGTTGCGGGAGTTGCCAGGGGAGCAGGGATGCCAGCCTCCAGATGGGACCTGGGGAGCCCCTAGAAATACAGCTCCTCTCCAGAGGAGAGAGATCAGTCCCCCCTGGAGAAAAGGGAGGCTCTGGAGGGTGGACTCTGTGCCATGGTGCCCCACTGAGGTTCCTGTCCTCCCCAGGCTCCACCCCCAAATCTCCAGGAGTTTCCCCACCTGGAGCAACCCAGCCCCCCAGCCCCTGCTGGTCTCCAGGGGAGACCCTGCTGGCAACCAAGGAGTGGAGAGGAGGGGTATCCAAATTTCGCTGCCTTTTCTCGAAAGTGGGAGGTTGGAGCACCTTCCCTAGGAAGGAAGGCTAAAGGATCGAGGAGATGAGGACAAACTAAAGCAGGGGTGGCCAAACTAGCTTAACATAAGAGCCATATAAAATAAACATCAGATATCTGAGAGCCACAAGGCATGAACAAATACAACACACACATTTTTACTGGAAAATGTGCAAATTTGCTTTTTATTGGCATAAAACGAGACTGCCAAAAATAAAAACATAAGGGGTAAAAATAGATAATGATAATTATATTTATTTGTCTAAATATATTTATTTGTTTGCTAATGGTATTTATTTGTCAGAGAGAGAGAGAGAGATGGGAAGGAAGGAAGGAAGGAAGAAAGGAAGAAAGAAAGAAAAAGAAAGAAAGAAAGAAAGAAGGGGAGGGAGAGGAAGGAAGACAGAAAGAGAAAGGTGGAAAGAATGAAAGAGGTGGAAAGAATGGAGAGAAAGAAAGAGAAACAGAAACGAAGAAAGCAAATAGATGGGGGGAGGTGGAAAGAAAGCAACTTTAACTTTAAGTGCATCCTCCAAGCCCCCCCCCCCCCCCCCCAGCTGGCTTGGCTTGGAGAAGGGATTTAAAGTTGCTTTCTTCCTCTGCTCTCCCCACCTCATGCCTACTCAGGAGGGGAAACACTGGATGGCGAAGGGAAGACCGACCGGGGAGGCTTGCCACCCTCCCAAGGGCCGCACAACCAATGCTCCCTCTAAGCTGTGGAGTCTTTCGGAGCAAAAATTCTACTTTGTGATACACTGGCATTAGAGTTGTGAGCTACTGCATTTTGGCTACTACATACATTAGTTCGCTCTGGAGCTGTCTTTCCAAAACTAAAACAAAAAAGTGTGAGCCGGAGGCTAAAAAACTGTGAGCTCGCTCATACTAACTCAGCTTAGAGGGAACACTGCGCACAATATGTGTGAAAGAGCCGCATGTGGCTCCCGAGCCGCAGTTAGACCACCCCTGGACTAAAGGGAGGGAGTTAGAGGGTTGTAACACTCTGCACGGAGAGGGACCCTGTCTCTCAAAATACTCTCAAAATTCACTGCCACAAGATGACTGCTTGATTTAGCCCGCTTTAAAAGGGGGGAAAGGCAAATGAATGAAGATTGGCAGAGCAATCCAAAACAGGTCTGTTCAGAATCCCACTCAGGACCATTCGATAGTATTGATCCCCAAGAACGTAGTATTGGGATTACACTCCAAGTATTAGCCAAGATAGGGGTATGGTGGACAGTCCTCCCTCTAAGCTTGTGAACAAAAATTCCACTTTGTGAGCTTACTGGCATTAAAGTTGTGAGCGAGCGATTTGGCCGCTGCATAGATTAGTTTGCTCTGGAGCCAGCTCACACTAACTCAGCTCACACTAACTCAGTTTAGAGGGAACACTGGTGGTGGATTAGACCTGGAGGAGCTGGGTTCAAATTTGCAGGCCCTTTAAGCTCGGTGCTTTTGTGCTGAGCCTCACCTACCTCGCAGGGTTGTTGTGAGGCTAAAAGGCGGAAAGGAACACCTGGTACCCCTTTTTGAGTTCCTTAGAGAAGAGGGTGGGATAAAGATGCATTAAATGGGGCTGCCACTTTCAGAAGCCATATAGTGGCTGTTAGGGGGGGACTTGGGTGCTGGACCCCGGCTGTGGACTGTCCAGAGCATTTGAATGGCCACTGTGAAAAGGGGGATGAAGCTCCTTATGCTGAATCAGATCCTCGACCCATTGATTTCAGTATTGTCCACTCAGACAGGCAGCAGCTCTCCAGGGTCTCAGGGCAGAGATCTTTCACATCACCTACTGCCTGACCGTTTTTTAAAACTGGAGATGCCGGGGATTGAACCCGGGACCTTCTGCATGCCAAGCAGATGAGCCACAGCCTCTCTGCAGTGAATGCCGGCCTGGACGGGCCCTCAGTCAGATCCAGCTGCGCCAGCGTGGTGTAGTTAGTTAAGAGTGGCAGATTTCTAAGGTGGAGAACTGGGTTCAGTTCCCCACCCCTCCTCCCTGTGAAACCTGCTGGGTGGCCTTGGGCCAGCCACAGTTCTCTCCCAACTCTCTTAGCCCCACTTACCTCACAGAGTGCCTGTTGTGCGGAGGGGAAGGGAAAGGAGATTGTAAGCCGCTCTGAGACTCCTTCGGGAAGAGAAAAGTGGGGTATAAAAACAACTCTTCTTCTGCGTCTCATCCACAACAGTGCATCGCTGCAGGTATCTTTTCCCATTCACAATCTGGGTTCCGATGAACAAAAAATGCAGAAGGGGTTCCTTAAGCCCTTTCCGCCATTTCCCCGCACAGAGTTAACCCCCAAGCTCCTTGTGCTCCGGTAGGGGAAAGATCCTCATGTTTTACCCTGCAGAACCAGAAGTCGTTTGAGGTTGGCCATTCTGAGTGGGGGGAAGGGTGAAGTGACCCCTCCCCACCATCTCCTCTGTTCCTCTCAGCCTTTTACTACACCACTGTGGTGTAGTGGTTAAGAGCGTGGACTCTAATCTGGTAGAACCGGGTTTGATTACCCACTTCTCCGCACGCAGCTGCTGGGGTGACCTTGGGTCAGTCACAGGTTCTCTTAGAACTGTTCTCTCCAGGGCATTTGTCTCAGAGCTCTCTCCCAGGGTGTCTGCTGTGGGGAGAGGAAGGGGAAGGAGATTGTAAGCTGCTCCGAGACTCCTTCGGGCGGTGAAGGGCGGGGTAGAAATCCGATTTCTTCTTCCTGTTTAGTAAAAAGGAACTTCTGCCAGGGGTGGGGAAATAACACACCGCCAAGTGTCACATGAACTTTGGGCTGCTGCCAGTATAGGAACTCACTCAGCCGTCATCTATTGCATTTCATGCAGGAATGAGTGATGTTTGTGACGGCTGTGCTGAGTCACAGTTGACTTGCAGCCCTGGCGGGCTCAAACATGCCAGCATGAATCAGCGTTTGAGCAGCTCTTTCTTGTGTCCTGTGGCGGGGACAGAGCGAGGATGGGTTTCCCTAGCCCATGGTCAGGTTGCCGCAGCTGCGGTGTGAACCACCATTTGTGCCGGCTCCTGAGCTCCCGGAGCGGCGCTCCAGTGGGCTCCAGCCCCAAATGTCCCCTGGTAAAAACCATAGAGGCTTGAATTAGAATTTGAACAGCTCTTTCTCTTTTTAAATTTTTTTTAGGGAAACACTGGGGGTACAGAAAAGAAAAGGGGGAAGAAACTCCCCTCTCCTATAGGGCAGAGGTGCTGTTGCATTTGACGGCTAAAGTTTGCAGAGCAGGGCCCCCCCCCCCCATCTTGCACTATTGGCCAGGAGGGGGAGAAACGTGAGCTGTGTCACCCTGTGGTTCTTCATCCCCCCCCCCCCCAGTAATATGAGATGCAAGTCCATTCCATGCATATCAAATCATCGGAGAATTCCCTGTTTGCTTAAGTTTCAGTTGGATATTGTAACTCTGCCTGCAAGAGGATCTGGGAGGGGAAGGGATAAGAGAGTTCTCTCACTCAGGTAAACTCAGCATTTGGTAGGGAACAGCTAGACGAGATTTGAACTGTGACTCTTGGGGAGCAGCTTTTATTGGGAGGTGGTACCTGGGAGGATGGCATGATATGATGGCATCCCAAGAGAACCTATAGATCAGGACTTCCGGCAAGACTTGCGACCATGGCGGACGCGCTCCTCCGCATCTGCGGGGAGCGCGATCCGTACCCGGCGGGAAGAAGGGGCTTCGGACTGGTGCCAAGCCCCCAGAGACCCTAGTGAAGGGGCTCTGCCTGGGGTGGCACGAAGGGGATCTCTCCCTACGGTGGCGATCGAGGGATCGAGGTCCCCTTTCATCACCCCCATAGGTTCCCCCGTCCGTGGGAGCCGTATGGCTAAAAGCGCAAAACTGAGAAGCAGCAGAGAGTGCGAAGCTTTGAAGCTGGAACTTATAGTTACGCACAGAGAAAACGTGAGTCTGAAGTAAAAATAAACAGAACACAGCGGGAAAGGCGGGTGGAGCAAACCCCCCCCCCCTCTCGAGACTGGCGTACTTACGGGACTCTTTACGTGGCGTTACTGCATGAAAAAACGTACGTTCGGCTTGCTAGATGGCGGCATCGCTCTTTAGAGGATATGAACTTTAAAAAGATATAAGCGCAGCGTAGAATTTGCTTCTTTCGTCCATCTTATCTAACTATCAACAAAGAAGCGCAGCCTCAACAATGGCGGGGAAACCGAAACCTTCCCCCAAACTAGGAAGTACAGCTCCGAGTTCAAAGGTTGATACCACAGAGATGAGCACTGTGTTCTCCTCGTTATTGCGACCTCTAGTGGACCAAATGACAGCTCTCAACGTCAAGATGGACAAGATGCAGCTGGACCTGAAGGAGTCGAATAAAACTACAGAGAAGCTGCAGCGAGAACTTCTGGAAGTTAAGACTTCAGTAAAAAATCATGATTCAAGGCTACAAAAAGCGGAGAAAGAAAAGGCCTTCCACTCTGATCAGCTTTTGAAACTACAGATGGAAAGATCGAACTTTTTCCTAAGACTTCAGAATGTACCAGAGGATAAAGGAGAAGACCTTAAAAATCTGTTAAGTGAAGCGCTTGAACCAGTGACGGGCTTAAAAGCAGCGGAAATAAAAAGCGATATGGATATGGTTTACAGAACCTATCCAGACTATACTAAAAAGAAAAACCTGCCTGGTGAGATTCAGATAAGGTTCTCCAAAAAGTCAACAAGAGATGTGGTGCTTAGGACCACAAATAAAGCGGTTCTGAAGATCAAAGGAAAAGAAATTAAAGTGATGAAAGATATCCCATTTGAAATAAGGAAAAGAAGGAAAGCCTATGGAAAACTGACATCTTGGCTTCAGTCTGAATCTATTATCTACAGATGGAATGTTCCGGAAGGACTGAGCTTCAGCATCAAAGACAAAAAATATAAGATTGACTCTGTTCAACAGGCAAAAAGTTTTTTGGAAAAAAGCAAAGAAAAGAGAAAAGAGAGAGACTCAGATGGTTTGCTGGCATCGCAAGAAAGTATGTATGGATTTGATAGCTCAAAGAGCGAAGAGGAAATTTCTGACTCGGAAAAAGGAGCAGTAGCTCCAAAGGTACAAGAAGAGACTGTTAAGACAAGAAGAGGACGAAAGAAGAAATAAGGGCTGAAATGTTTTTTGAAATCGCACTTATATATTAGATATAATTTGTATAATTAAGCATTCCTTTAAAAGAACATGTCTGTCAAACAGCTTTTTTATTTTTCATATATCATCAGTAACAATTTTAATTGAATATTAACCAAGGTTTAAAATGCGTCATATGAATTAATGGTAAGGTAATATTAAGCAAATATTAAAGCACACTCTGTATAAGGTAAAAATAGCTTAGAAAAGTAGCGATGTAGTAGTAGAAATAGATAAAATCAATAAAAATCTTTTTTTTAAAAAAAGAGAACCTATAGATCAGGGGTGGCCAACCTGTGGCTCGGGAGCCACATGCGGCTCTTTCACACATAATGTGCGGCTCCTGGCAGGGCAGCTGGGGAAGCAAAGGGGAGGCATGCTTTTTCTCTCTTTCTCCCTTCCTTCCTTCCTTCCCTCCTCCCTCCCATCTATTTGCTTTCCTAGTTTCTCTCTCTCTCTTTCTTTCCACTTCTTTAATTCTTTCTTTCCATCTTTCTCTCTCTCTCTCAATATCATTAGCAAACAAGTAATATCATTATCAATAACCGGTTTTCCTCGTTTGTTTTTATTTTTGGCAGTCCCATTTAATGTTAATAAAAAGCAAATTTGCATATTTTTAAAAATAAAAACGTGTGTGTGATATTAGTTCCTGTCTTGCGGCTCTCAGACATCTGACGTTTATTCTATGTGGCTCTTACGTTAAGCAAGGTTGGCCACCCCTGCTATCGATGGTCCGTTCTGTATCTCTAGCCACTAAGGGGTGCTATAGGAGTGGTCAATATTCAGATCTACCTGATGGTCAGGGCAGGATGTCGCTGCCAGCGGGATCTGGCGTTTGTCTTCTGGATCACAGGAGCGCTAGGCATGGGAACCGGTTCTCAGGAAGCATCCTGCTGTCTTCGCACCCAGGTGTGAAGTCCTTTGATGTAGTAAATGGAGATGAGGTCTTGCAGGAGGGGGCGTAAGCCTGTGTACGTGCCTGGAGTGTATACCTCTACGGAGTTGCTGATATAAGCCTGTAACCTCGTGGCCTTGTGTGAGAGAGTGTCTTTGTTCTCTGTGTTTACCTCCTGCCTGGAGGTGGCAACCTCAGAAAATGGTATTTTGACCCTATATTGTAGGCATCTATTCCCATCTTCCCACTGGTCACCTAATACACTGTCATAGCTCACGTAACTGATATCATAGTCCATTCACTGCTCTCACGAATCATTGAAAAGGTTCATAATAGCGCTGTGCGGGCTTACAAAAGTTAGCTCTGAATAATGGACGTGGAGAACCAGGCAGATCTTGGTAAATACTCCAACTTTAGAGTGCCTGAGCAAATTAGATACCGCCTGGCCCCAATGGACTACTTATCGCATTTAGACACCTATAAGTTTAGGAAAGTCTTTACGTTAGCCAGCCCAAAGCCGACTGACCCTCCTGGGCCTGCAAGACGGAGCTCTTCCGCCAGGCCTTCAACTAGGAGCCGCCCTCAACCACTACCACCAACAACTGTGGTTATGGGCCCCAGCACCAAGATCGACCTATATCATTGCGCGATTTAAGAAGACCACCAAGCTGGAAACTGGCTGTGTTTACATCCTATAGTACGCCACTTTGATTAGTGAAGGAATTACTAACACTTTATTTATTTATTTATTTATTTCGATTTCTAGGCCGCTCTCCCCGCTGTTGCAGGCCCAGAGCGGCTAACACGACTTGGTGACCCAAGATTCATAAAGTACAATAAAATTAAAGCAGTTAAAACATTATGAAATTCACAATTAGACATAATAATTACATGCAGTACAATACAGTAAAATTAGATGACGTACTATCTGTCCCAGCGATTTCAAGCCCCTGTGTCAGATAGCACTGGGGCTAGATATTCTTGTCTGAGGTCCCTCGTTGATGGTCAAACATGGGGGGGGGGGAGGAAGGCCGGCAGCCAGTGTTTCCTCTAAGCTGAGTTAGTGTGAGCTAGCTCACAGTTTTTTAGCCTCCGGCTCACACATTTTTGTCTTAGCTCAGGGAGGATGGCTCCAGAGCAAACTAATTTATGCAGTAGCCAAATCGCTCACTCACTGCTTTAATGCCAGTAGCTCACAAAGCAGGATTTTTGCTCACAAGACTCCACTGCTTATAGGGAACATTGGTGGCAGGCCCCTATTCGTACGCCTGGCGGAAGAGCTCCATCTTGCAGGCCCTGCGGAACTGCACTAGGTCCCGCAAGGCCCTGATCTCCTCCGGGAGCTCATTCCACCAGTGCGGGGCCGCCACCGAAAAGGCTCTCCCCCTAGTGGCAGTGAGCCTGGCCTCTCTGGGGCCAGGTGTGACCAGACGGTGTTGGGCCCCAGACCGTAGTGCTCTCTGGGATACATATGGGGAAAGGCGGTCCCTCAGGTAGGTCGGACCCAGGCCATTTAGGGCTTTAAAGGCAAGCACCAGCACCTTGAAGCGAATTCGGTATGCTAGAGGCAGTATGTTATATGTTATAGCATATATGTTATGTGTTATAGCAATTGACTGTTTTAAATGTTTTTACCTGGATTTTATGGTACTCTGTACCGATCGTGTAAGCTGCCCTTGTTGGTATCAGAGACTCTCAGTCCTCATGCACAGAAGCTGGCAGATCTGTAGGATCTAACTGACAGCCAGCAGGAGTCATGTGAATGGGACAGATGCAATTGAAACTCGTACAGACTAGTTCAGACTTGTTCTTCTGTGTGACAGTGATGTATGTTCACTCCATGACTCAGCACTAACCTGATTGGCTACTACAGTGTATGTATGTAATCAGTGTAAAGAACTATTCTCTCTTCTCTTTGTATGGTTGCCTGGCGAAGCAGTTTGTGGCTTGGATTAATAACTGCACTGTAAAAATAAACTGTAAATACACTACCGCTGGTGTGGTGCAGTTTAATGTGCAGAGGGGTCTGGTGGACTTGGGTCTCTTAACATTGGCGCAGTGTGGTATAGCACATAACAGACATCACGACAGCCCTGAGCCTGCTTGCGGGAAGGGTGGGGTATAAATTGAACAAACAAATAAATAAATAAATTTGAGCCTCTCCCCTCCGCAGTGCTTGAGGGCAGATATAGAAGGGTCCGGTTTGACCAGAGACTCTGCCAGTGTGATTCTGGGGAGGTAGAAACCATCGAACATACGATGTTTGGATGCAACTGGTACAATAAGATCCGAGATAAATGCATCGCAACTTTTGTAAAAGAAACAGACTTGGGAGTGTTGTAACCGATTGCTATCCGACGAAAATTGGACTTATTACCGAATCTGTGCCTAAATTTTGGGCCGACCTGCTATTGCGTTAGAAAGGTACGGCTACATTTATAAAATTGTATCTGCCTTCTATATTTCTTATTGCTGGATTTGTCAAACACTTTTATGGTTTTATAGCTATATATATTTACTGCATTCACCCAGATTTTTACAACAGTGTGTCTTAATGAGTTACGGTTATGTTGGCTCGATGCTGTAGTAAATGTACTACTGTTGTAGCCATCTGTGCCTTGCGTGTTGCTTCCGGCGTTTTGTGCAGAAGTCAAGGAAATCAGCAGCTCTGTTTTTCTCCTCTTCCCTTTCCTGCTGCAGAATCGCACCCTCATCGGACACGAGCGGTATAGTTCACGTAGGAAAGGGGAAAGTCTTCCTTGACAGAATCTGCACAGCTGAAGACCTCTCCGGATTCTCAGGTTCCAGTAAGGACCTCCAAGCTCCTAGCATGATACACGCCTTCTGGAAGCAGAAATCCTTCAGGAAACCACCCACGGTAAAGCCGCAGCCCCCTTCCCACCCGTCCCGTTAGTTTGTCAAAGTGCATGGTAAATAAGTTTCAAGAATGTGGAGAGAGTGGCTAGAAATGCTTCACTGTGTCTCATAACACTAGACCTTGGCGTTGTGGTGGACAGTAGGCCTGTCAGCAGCCATGAGCCCCAATAGCAAATGAGAACCTCCATCTTCAGAGGTAGTATACCTCTAAAGTCCAGGTGCTGGGGGAAAGATAAGAAGAAGAAGAGATTGGATTTATACCCCGCCCTCCACTCCCCAAGGGAGTCTCAGAGCGGTTTACAAACTCCTTTTCCCTTCCCCTCCCCACAACAGACACCCTGTGAGGTAGGTGGGGCTGAGAGAGCTCTTTCCCAAGCTGTCCTTGAGGGAACAGCTGGTACAGAGCTATGGCTTGCCCAAGGTCATCCAGCCAGGTGCAAGTGGAGGAGTGGGGAATCAAACCCAGTTCTCCCAGATTAGAGTCCGCGCACTTAACCACTACACCAAACTGGCTCTCAAGGGCTTTTACCTTCATGGCCCGCTCTGAACAGGTGAAAAAAGCAAGGGTCCAGCAGCACCTGAAAGACTAGCAAAATCTGTGACAGGGTAGGAGCTTTTGTGTGTCACTGCTCACTTCTTCAAATATGGCTAGAATGTGAGTCCATCTGTCCTTATATCTTGGAGAGTGATTTCAGATGCCGAATGACAATAGCAGGCGAATGACCATAGCGGGTGAATAACAATAGCAGGCCTGATTGGATTAGGTGTGATATGCAGAGAGGTAGGAGGTCTAGAGAAATCAGCATTTGTAATGAGACAGGAAACCTAGGTCTCGATTCAGTCCGGGAGGATGCATTGTCTTCAGCTTCATGATCAGTTGCCATTTAGCAGTCTCTCTTTCTCATCTCCATTTGAAAATGCTCTGAACAGGAAGCATCTGGGTAGGACCTTTGGAAACAGAATACTGGATTAGAGGGGCCCTTGGTCTAACCCAAGAGGGCTGGAAAACATGCAGAAAAAAAGTATCTAGAAAACCCAAGGGACTGTGCTAGATAGACCTGTAAATGTTGCTTAGATCCAGGACTGACTTCTTTCTTTTCTTCCCCCTCTAGTGGGTGGTTTTCAGCCTCCTGGTGTTCTGGAACACTCCGCTTTCCAGCTCCGAGCCCACTTACAAATGGCAAGATCCCATTACCAACGAGAGACTTGTCTGCCAGCAGTGCCCGCCAGGGACGTTCGTGGCACAGTATTGCACCAAGTATAAGCCAACCCAGTGTCAGCCGTGCCCCAGTCTCTACTACACCCAGTACTGGAACTACCTCAATGCTTGTCTGTATTGCAGCAATATCTGCAGCGGCCTAGAAGTGGAGGCTCTGCCATGTAATGCCACGCATGATCGGGTGTGCCAGTGCAAGCCAGGATACTACTTTGACCAATCCTCTGATTTCTGCCTGCCGCATTCCACTTGCCCTCTGGGGAGTGGAGTTGCTCAGCCTGGTATGTATGAGAGCTGAACTCTTTTCCCCAGGTCAGACAAAAGATCTGAAGCCTGCAGGGGCTGTCGGCTGATAAAAAAAAGGAACGTCTTAGCATTTACGCAGCGCTTTTTCAGAGTTCAAGTTGGTTTGTGCGGATTATCTTGTAATAACCCTTAGAACAGCCCTCGCTTATGAATTCCTGTTCTTCAGGGTTTTCTTTCCCTTTCTATATGGGTTTTGGCTCCCTCTAGTGGTCAGTTTGATATTATATCTGTTTACGTCCGGCATAAAAACCTGCAGTTTAAATCTGCGGGGAGATACACCTGACATAAACCAGATATAAGCTGGCACACTCCGTATAATGTACTTCCAATCCACTTCCATTGCACTTTAGCAAATGTATGCAAGTGGATTTTGCTGTTCCATGCAGTAAAATCCAGTTGCAAAGTGCACTGAAAGTTGCTTGAAAAGGGCATTATTCCATGGGTGTGAAATTGAGAAATCTTGGCCAAGGTGATATTTGTATGGGGTCTCTGGGAGCACAGGTGATGCTTTAGATGCTTTAGGCTGCTCCTGCATTGGGCAGGGGGTTGGACTAGATGGTCTGTATGGCCCCTTCCAGCTCTATGATTCTAGGTCAGTTTCCTAGCTGCTACAGTATAACAGATCTCTTGAATTATTTTGGTTAAATTTAAATAATAGCCGGTATATCAGTATAGAAGAAGAAGAAGAGACTGGATTTATATCCTGCTCTTCACTCACGTGGAGTCTCAGAGCGGCTTCCAAACTCCTTTCCCTCCCCCTCCCCACAACAGACCCCCTGTGAGGTAGATGGGGCTGAGAGAGCTCTGAGACAACTGTCCTTGAGAGAACAGCTGGTACAGAGCTATGGCTTGCCCAAGGTCATCATATAGGTGCCGTTCTGGGGTACAGCAGAAAGATGGCGTTAAAATCTACTAAGGCAGCCTAGAGCTCAGCCCCAGTACCAATTTTCAAAGCTGGGGTTTAACTGTCAAATTGAGAGTAGGAAGAATTCATGCTTGATTTGATCTAGAACCCACTAATTAGTCTTTTTGGAGGTCTGTGGTAAGAACATCTAAGAGCCCTGCTGGATCAGACCAAAGGTCCATCTAGTCTTGTCTCACACAGTGGCCAACCAGTTCCTCTGGAGGGCCAACAACAGGGCAGAGAGGCCGAGGCCTTCATAAGAACATCTAAGAGCCCTGCTGGATCAGACCAGTGGTCCCTCTAGTCCAGCATCCTGTCTCACACAGTGGCCAACCAGTTCCTCTGGAGGGCCAACAACAGGGCAGAGAGGCCGAGGCCTTCATAAGAACATCAGAAGAGCCCTGCTGGGTCAGACCAGGGGTCCCTCTAGTCCAGCATCCTGTCTCACACAGGGGCCAACCAGTTCCCCTGGAGGGCCAGCAACAGGGTAGAGAGGCTGAGGCATTCACAAGAACATAAGAAGATCCAGCCTTGCTGGATCAGACCAACAATCCATCTAGTCCAGCCTCCTGTCTCACACAGTGGCCAACCAGTTCTTCTGGAGGGCCAACAATAGGGCATGGAGGCTGAAGTCTTCATAAGGACATAAGAAGAGCCCTGCTGGTAGCCGTTGATAGATTTAAATTACAGATTACAAAGTGTTAAAAAACATACTATACTAGGTGCAGATTTTGGGCCGGTCTTGTGTCCTTACAGGCCCAAGTGCTCAGTGGTGGTAAAGGTAAAGGTTTCCAGTCGACTCCGACTCTAGGGTTGCGGTGCTCATCTTCGTTTCCAAGCCAAAGAGCCAGCGCTGTCCGAAGACATCTCCGTGGTCATGTGGCCGGCATGACTAGACACCGAGCTGCACAGAACGCTGTTACCTTCCCACCGAAGTGGTACCTATTTATCTACTTGCAATTTCTTGCTTTCGAACTGCAAGGTTGGCAGGAGCTGGGGCCAGAGACCGGAGCTCACTCCGTCGTGCGGCACTCGAGTCTCGAACTGCTGAACTACCGACCTCCCGGTCTGCAGCTCAGCATCTTAACCACTTGAGCCACTGCAGCCCCCTTCGGTGGTGGTACAAGAGCCAAATTCCTCCCCACCACCAAGATTCCCCTTGAACGAATCTGGCCAGATATCTTCCAGCGTTGTCCTGCAGTTCGAGGGTTAGAAAGAGTTTCTCCAGCTCTGAAACATCGGATCCCAAAGCTGTCGTCTCTCAAACTGAGTGGCATAGCCAGTCTGTCCCCTGCCTTGCTCTCAGGTTTTCTAGGGATGTGAAACTATTTCAAGCGGTTGTCAGAAACTGGGAAGCAACCAGGCAAATGCATGACTTGTTCAAATGCAGAGAACCATAATCTTGGAAGTGACCAGGGGTCCGTTGGAGCGGGAGCGCACAGGAGCACAGCTCCGGGAGTGAGGAGCCCAGGGGGCGGGCACATGACCAAGCCCCGCCCCCTCCTCGGCTTCCCCGAGCAGTGCAGAGGTGCAGCGCCCCGGGGAAAGCCCTGCTAGGGTCTTTATTGTTTTTAATGTTTTGTTTTAATATTGATAATTTTATCATTGTTCCTTTTATGACTGTGTGCTGCTTTTCCAGAGACTTTGCTCAAGGTGGCATATAAACTTTCTAAGTATACCATTTTTTATCTGGGCACATGTCACATAAGTACTGGAGAAATTTCACCAACCCTTCAGCAGCTTCCACCCCATCAGTTTGGTGTAGTGGTCAGGAGTTGGACTCTAATCTGGGAGAACTGGGTTTGATTCCCCACTCCTCCACATGCAGCTGCTGGTGTGACCTTGGGCCAGTCACAAGTTCTCTCAGAGCTGTTCTCTCATGAGCCGTTCTCAAAAGATTTCTCTCAGCCCCACCTACCTCACAGGGTGTCTTGTTGTGGGGAGGGGAAGGGAAAGGGATGGGTGGTGCACATGTCCTGGGTATCTCAAGTCTACTTGAAACCTGGTGGTTTCAAGGGAGCAGGAAGAGAATGAGGGTGTGTTCTTTACGCTTATTTTTATTGCACAAAGTATTGGATGGGGAAGGGAGTGGAGGAAGAGCAGGTCAGTTTCACTCACCTGTGGAGTGGAGCCTGAGGGGTGGGTGTTGCCTTCTGACACACTTCCGGTATGTGAGGGGGTGTGGCATATGCAAATGAGTTATGCTAATGAGCTCCTGCACCTCTTTTTCTACGAAATGACCCTTGGAAGTGACTCATCGGAGCTGGAATCTATAAATGGGATCACCTTAACACCTTAACGCGGGGGTTCGGTCAAGTCTGCTTGGTCAGACTGACCTGTGTGGTCGGCTTTTAGCCGGTAGCGGCTGCTCTTGGGACACATGACTCATCAAACGCTTCCAGACTTGGAGGAAGAGTGGAATATGGATAGAGACTGATTTCTCTGGACCGTAGAAGTCTGTGGGTTGTTAGCTTCTGAGTTGTCCCATTCCAGGAGGGCTTACCAACAGAGCTTTCCTTGCGGGCTGCAGAAAGGAACCTAAGGACCTTGACGGAAGCTCAGCGTCTCTTTCCCTTGTGGTGGGGGAAGATGCCATCAAGGCACTGACTTGTGGCCCTGTAGGTTTTTCGAGGCACGAGAAGTTCAGAGGTGGGCTTGCCATGGCCTGCCTCTGCGTAGCAACCCTGGAATTCCTTGGCAGTCTCCCGTCCAAACAATGACCAAGGCTCATCCTGCGTAGTTTCCAAGATCTGACAAAATCAGGCTAGCCTGGGCCAACCACGTCAGAGTCAGTTCGGTTTCAGCGGTGAGAAGAACATTCAAGATACAGCTGACTTACGGCGACCCCGCTTGGGGTTTTCAAGGCAAGAGACATTCAGAGGCTTTCACGCATGCTAAATAATGTAATTTCAGTCCAGCGACCATTTGCAACTGGATTTTACAGCGTGAAATGGCAAAATCCACTTCCTAACGGTCACTGAAATGAGAAGAGAAGAGATGGATTTATACCCTGCCCTTCACTACGCAAAGGAGTCTGAGCGGCTTACAATCTCCTTTCCCTTTCCCTTCCCCTCCCCACAACAGACACCCTGCGAGGCAGGTGGGGCTGAGAGAGCTCCGACAGAAGTTGCTCTTTTTTAAGAACAGCTGTGCCAGAACTATGGCTTGTCCAAGGTCATCCAGCGGCTGCAAGTGGAGGAGTGGGGAATCAAACCTGGTTCTCCCAGACTGGAGTCCGCGCACTTAACCACTACACCAAACCGGCTCTCTAATGAAATCGGGCCACAGAGCCCTCCAAACAGGTCACGGCTCTTCCTTTTGTAGCCTCTGGTATTCCAGCGCCGCTTCTTGGCATTCAGAACCGGTCCTCCGTACGTTCTTGCTGCATCGCAATGTCTGGCGGTGAGTGACCCCATCCGACAGACACTCCTGCCAGAGTGGCTTGCGGAGTCACATCCTTTCTCTTACTCGAGAGAACTGGCAGCAATTCTGCATTCTTCAAAAGGAAAGGACACCAAACAGACACACACACTTTCACTGTCGGGTTTTCCCTTTCCGGGCCGGGAATCCCCCATCCATTTGGCGCTGCAGCTAAAAAGGTAGTTTATATTTCGGTGGTTTGTTGTAGGGCCGGGGTGGGGGTGGGGGGACTGGATTCAGGTTCCTGCTAGATTGCAGATTTTCCCAAAAGGAAGCCCTGCCCTCGAAAGCAAAGCGGAAATCTGTCTGCTTAAAGAAAATCCAAAGAACTGTTCTGCCAGGAAGCTTTTGGCTCTGCGGTGCACCAAGTTTCTGGCTGTAGAATAATCACTTTTAATAAAGACGGGGGATTTAGGGTTGCCAGCTGGAAGGGAATTTCCCCTTTAAACCTAATGAAAATCCTCCCCCCCCTTACGCCAACCTCCAGGTGGTGGCTGGAGATCTCTTGGGAGTACAGCTGTAATAGTAGTAGAATTTATTGTATTTGAGAGAGCCAGTTTGGTGTAGTGGTTAAGTGCACAGACTCTAATCTCAGAGAACCGGGTTTGATCCCCCACTTCGCCACTTGCACCTGCTGGATGACCTTGAGCAAGCCATAGCTCTGGCACAGCTGTTCTTAAAAAAGAGTAGTTTCTGTCAGAGCTCTCTCAGCCCCACCTACCTCACAGGGTGTCTGTGGTGGGGAGAGGAAGGGAAAGGAGATTGTAAGCCTCTCTGAGACTCTTTCGGGTAGTGAAGGGTGAGGTATAAATCCAATCTCTTCTCTTCTTCTTCTATTTAGCCATTGGCCCTTACAAATTTTACAAAACCATAAAATACATGAACAAATAAAACTTTAAGGATTACATAAGAACTTAAGGGGGGCTAATGTTGGATCAGGCCAATGGCCCATCCAGTCCAACATTCTGTGTCACACAGTGGCCAAAAACACCAGGTGCCCTCAGGAGGTCCAGCAGTGGGGCCAGGACACTAGAAGCCCTCCCACTGTCCCCCCCCCCCCCCCAAGCACCAAGAATACAGAGCATCACTTGCCCCAGACCGAGAGTCCCTATCTATCCCTTGTAGCTAAGAGCCACTGATGGACCTCTGCTCCAGATGTTTATCTAACTCCGTCTTGAAGCCGTCCACGCTTGTAGCCACCACCATCTCCTGTGGCAGTGAGTTCCATGTGTTAATCACTCTTTGGGTGAAGAAGTACTTTCTTTTATCTGTTCTAACCCGACTGCTCAGCAATTTCATGGAGTGCCCACGAGTTCTTGTACTGTGAGAATGGGAGAAAACTACCTCTTTCTCGACCTGGTCTGTCCCACGCATAATCTTGTAAACCTCGATCATGTCACCCCTCAGCCGTCGTTTCTCCATGCTAAAGAGCCCCAAGCGCTTCAGCCTTTCTTCACAGGGAAAGTGTTCCAACCCTTTTATCATTCTAGTTGCCCTCCTCTGCACTTTTCCCAACGCTATAATATCTCCAGGCAACAGAGATCAGTTCACCGGGAGAAAATGGCCACTCTGGCTGGTTCTACGCCTGGCGTTTGCTCCACATTCTCTCAACACAGAGGAAAAGGTGCCACTCCAACCCACGTTCAGATACCCTGGGCCAATGGCATACTGACTGCGAAGTCACCGCTGAACGGCCATAAATCTATGCAGAAGGTTCCATAAAACCCGATGATCAAAGGAAGTGAAAGCGGCGTGCAATGCAGGGGGGGGAACTTCTGTTCCGATGTGGGTTTGCTAAAACAACGGAGGGAAAAGCCAAGGCAGAATCGCCCTCTGTGGCATTATACCACACTGAAGTCCCTCCCCTCCCCAAACCCCGCCCATCTCAGGGTCCACCTTCAAAATCTCCAGGTATTTCCCATCCCAGAGCTGGCAACCTCATGGAGGTACAGATCTAAGCGCGTGGCAGATGGCACTAGGTCAAAGCAATGACTGTCCAGCGCCCCAAAATGAGTTGCTGTGGCCATTCACTCCAGGGCCTCTGGGGTTGGCAGGCATGTGTGTGCCTACTCCAGATTTGACTCCGGATGACGGAGCCTTCTGTCCCACTCAATAGGAGACTATCCTCTTTGGTTCTCTAGCTGTGATTGGAGGCTGTCTCAACTGGCGATTGCCAGCTGCGACCTGGAGGTTGGCCACCCTGGCTTCTGAATGGCTGACAAAAATAAAATAATGCTGTTGAGAGCCAGTTTGGTGTAGCGGTTAAGTGCGCGGACTCTAATCTGGGAGAACCGGGTTTGATTCCCCACTCCTCCACTTGCACCTGCTGGATGACCTTGGGCAAGCCATAGCTCTGTACCAGCTGTTCCCTCAAGGACAGCTTGGGAAAGAGCTCTCTCAGCCCCACCTACCTCACAGGGTGTCTGTTGTGGGGAGGGGGAGGGAAAGGAGTTTGTAAGCCGCTCTGAGACTCTTAAGTGAGTGAAGGGTGGGATATAAATCCAATCTCTTCTTCTTCTCTTCTTCTTCTTCTTCTGTTTCCGTGGCAGTTTCCACCAGCGTTCCCTCTAAGATGAGTTAGCATGAGCTAGCTCATAGTTTTTTAGACTCCAGCTCACACATCTTGGTCTTCGCTCAGGGAGGATGGCTCCAGAGCAAACTAACTGACGCAGCAGCCAGATCGCTCGCTCACAACTTTAATGCCAGCAGCTCACAAAGTAGAATTTTTGCTCACAAGACTCCACAGCTTAGAGGGAACATCAGTTACCACCGCCTTGTTGGTTTTAGTTTTTCCTCTTGTTTCCCATTATAGTTTGTTGCCAACCCCCAGGTAGTCCCTGGAGATCTCCCACTATTACAGCTGGTCTCCAGACAATAAAGATCAGTTCCCTTGGAGAAAATGGCTCCTTTGGAGGGTGGACTCTGCTGAGGTCCCTCCCCTCCCCAAACCATGCCCTTCTCCTCAGGCTCCACCCCCCCCCCCCAAATCTCCAGGTTTTTCCCAACCCAGTGTTGGCTACCCTACCTTTCTGGCATTTAGGTTTCATCTGTTTGTGAGGCTCCTCTTCAGCCATTTTGTGGTTGGCCACAGCTTGCCGCCACCGCTATTTGTGCCCACTCCTGGGCTGCCGGAGCACTGCTCCGCCTCGCTCCGGCCCCAAATGACCCCTGGGTATTAGTATTAATATTTATTTTTTAAAAAATCTTTAAAAGAGTGCTATCCCCTTAGGAGATATATCATGGTTGTCGTTGACTATTCTCTGCCCACCTGGGTGTTGGCGGCCTGAGCCACCAATTGAGACTTTTCATGTGCCAACGCCATTCCCCCACCCTCCTGTCTTGCAGGCACCCCTCACGAAGACACCAAATGTGCTGACTGCCCTCCGGGAACCTTCTCCAACTCCAGCACGGGGATCTGCCAGCCACACACCAACTGTTCGGCGCACGGCCAGAGGCTCAACGTCCCCGGGAACCAGTTCCATGACACCCTCTGCACGGCTTGCAAACGCAACCAAACCAACGGGACCCTGGAATGGCTCAAGGGAGCGTCAGGTGGGCGGCTGCAGCCAGGGAGACTGGTTACAGGAGAGTGGTGGGCATCGCAAGTGGTTTGGTGGCAGCGGTGGCAAAGCGGTCTCCCGTAAAGAATTCTTGGTGGGGGAACGCGACATCAAGTCACAGCTGACTTACGGCGATCCTGCTGGGTTTTCCAGGCCAGGGAGGAACAGAAGCGGTTTTGCCTTTGCCTGCCTCTGTGTAGCAACCCTGGGCTTCCTTGGTGGTCTCCCATCCAAGTACTCACCCGGGCCAACCCTGCTTAGCTTGAGACCTGACGAGATCAGGCTAGCCTGGGCCATTCAGGTCAAGACAAGAGATGAGCAGAGGTGGTTTACCATTGCCTGCCTCTGCGTAGCAACTCTGGGCTTCCTTGGTGGCCGCCCACCCAAGTATTAACCTCGGCTGATCCCGCTTAGCTTCCAAGATGTTACAAGATCAGGCTAGCCATGGCCATCCGGGTCAGGGCAAAGAGCCCTCAGTGCTCCCATAAATTTACGACAGCCGGGGTGTTGAAGAAGGTCCCACCTGGAGGTTGGCTAGAAGACCTGAAAACCGGCTAGGAGACTGAGATCCAGTCCCTGTCCCATCAAGAGAGGCCGCCCCCGGCGTGTGTAGTGTAGCAACCATGTGTATGTACCTCCCTTAAGCCTGCTAAATTCAAATTTGTCGTGGAAGGCCCGGTTTCAGGTCAGTTGACCACACCGCAGAGGCCACACGTCTGTTGGACCGATTTATTTATTTGGAAAATTTCTTGGCCAGCTCTCCAGAGAACCTGCCTTGGGCCACTTCTCAGGCCAAACGAAAAGGGACAGTGGATGCAGGTCCATCCTCTGGCCACTGACCCCATTTGAGAAGGGGCCGGCGTCCTTTAGGCATTGCCACGAGGGAGTCAGCCATTGCAGGATAGACCCTGTGGCTACCGTCACTTTCAGTTTGACCCCTGGACACGCTGCTTCAGGTTCAGCCCAATTAGACAGGCCACTTCCCAAAAGAGCAAGCTGTGAACAAAAAAGGGAAACAAACTTAACCCTGAACCCTAGGATTGAGAACCTAGAAAGGTAAGTCAAACAGAGCAGAGGGCCGACAATTAAAACTTAATCTATATAATATATAGAAATGCTCCTCCACTTGCACCTGCTGGATGACCTTGGGCAAGCCATAGCTCTGTACCAGCTGTTCTCTCAAGGAAAGTTGTCTCAGAGCTCTCTCGGCCCCACCTACCTCGCAGGGTGTCTGTTGTGGGGAGGGGAAGGGAAAGGAGTTTGTAAGCCGCTCTGAGACTACAAGTGAGTGAAGGGCGGGATATAAATCCAATCTCTTCTTCTTCTATACCCCACCCTTCACTACCCAAGGGAGGCCTACAAACTCCTTTCCCCTCCCCACAACAGACACCCTGTGAGGTAGGTGGGGCTGAGAGAGCTCTGACAGAAACTGCTCTTTTTCAAGAACAGCTCTGACATAGCTATGGCTTGCCCAAGGTCATCCAGCAGGCGCAAGTGGAGAAGTGGGGAATCAAACCCGGTTCTCCCAGATTAGAGTCAGCGCACTTAACCACTACTCCAAACTGGCTCTCCTTTAGCGAAGAACTAAAGGGGCCACTTTCCACCTTAATATTAACCTCACCAAGGTTGGCTGGTGCCAGAGAAAGCATCAAGACGGTTTCGCCGGGGTTCTCCACGCCACGAGCCGGCCTGTGACCAATTTCCGTCTGATCTTTTCCAGAGAGCCCGGAGTGCGAGAATGCTTTTATCGACTTGGCGGTTTACCAGATTAACTCGCTCAAGAAGCTGTGGGTTCTGAAGCACGTGCTGGAGCAGGAGGCCCCACCAAAGGAGGGTGACCATGACCAGCTGAAGCTCCAGGCCGAGATCTACTCCTACCTCACCAGGATCCGGGACATTCCCATGCAAGTCTCAGTCGCCAAAGAGCTCCTGCTGGCCTTCCAGGACCATGCAAAGGTCCGGCGAAGGAGGCGTTTCCCTTCGAAATCCAGAAACCAGATGCAGGCCCCTTGATTTGAGCTGGGAAAGGCTTGCGTCTGCAAAAGACGAGCGATAACTTGGGATCTTTTCCAGCAGTTTTCAAACTTCCTTTTTGCTTTTTTCAAAAGCGTCTGTGGCCTGGCTTCACAGCAAGAATGGTTTTGGTTTAAAGTCTAGTAATGCATTTGATTTTTCTCTCTCGCCCCTCCCGTTTCGGAGCTTTTTGTTCGCAAATAGATTAAGAGGAAAGCAATCTGGATTTCCGGTAGCTGGTGCTTTAATGGCGGGCGCTTCTCTCCGCTGCTGCAGGAGAGGTGACCCGCTCTCGGCAGGATAGAAGGGGTCCTGGACTGGAGCCGGACCCCCAGGGACCCTAGACAAGGGACCCTCCCTGGGGTGCTTGAAGGTAGCTTCTCCCGGTGGTGGCGACTGCAGGATTGAGGCTCCTTCTTACCTCTATAGCAGGGGTCCAAACTTTTTAAACAGGGGGCCAGTTCACTGTCCCTCAGACCGTTGGAGGGCCGGCCTATAGTTTTAAAAAAAACCTATGAACAAATTCCTATGCACACTGCACATACCTTATTTTGAAGTAAAAAAACAAAATGGGGACAAATACAATATTTAAAATGAAGAACAAGTAAAGTTAAAAAGGCACCCTTGACGGGGCTGTTTTCTTTCCCTCTCCGAAGAAACAAAGAACTCGGCATCCTCACAAACTTTTTAAGGCAGCAAGCCCCCAGCTGCTTCTCCCTGAAACTCCACTACTGCAGGCATCATGATGGGAAAGAGAAACCTCTCTCTCTCTCCCCCCCCTCTGATTCCCAGCAGCACAAAAAGCCTCGAAAAAGACCCCCGCCCGGCTCTTGGGACTGGCGCAGGTCTTCTAGCCGGCCGAGAGGCCTCTCAGCCGGCTAGGAGACTTGGGGCCAGCCGGAGCGCCTGCCACCCCACACTTACCCTATTCCAGTCTTCCTTTTGCCTCCTCCTGGCTGACTGGAAGCAGGGGGGTGGGGCTTTGTCATGTGGCCCGGGACGAGTCGGCTGCAATTTTTCCACTGCTTTGTGTGCTGCTGGGAATTGGAGGACAGGCAGCAGCACACCTGGTGGGCCAGAAAAATGCCCTCAGTGGGCCGCATGTAGCCCACGGGCCGTAGTTTGAGGACCCCTGCCCTATAGGTTCACCTGCTGCAGAAGCCTTCGGGCTACTCAAAACGTAGCCGTGAAGCTGCAGAAAATGCAGAGCGGAGAAGCAATAGACTCTCAGATACACAATGGTTAAATTGTGAGTCTCAAATGAATCTCTAAAATTGAAGCGTTTGAGGGGTGGGTTGGAGGATCGGATTCCCCCCCCCCCCGTAACTTATGGCTTGAGACTTTCCCATGCTCCTGATGTTATTTTGGAAGCGTTGCTTCGGTGCTGGAGTGCTGGATCGCATAGAAGAAGAAGAAAGCTCCTTAAAGGCATTAGTGTGATAAAGCGATATTATTTTCTTTGGGATCTCTTATCTAACTGTAAACAACTGAGAAAAGAAAGGAAAAATGGTGGGGAGAAAACCCTCTCCGAGAGTCGGAAGTTCTGTTCCTAGTTCAAAGGGCGAAACTACTGAGCTGAATGTAGTTTTGTCAGTAGCACTGCGACCCCTGGTGGAACAGCTGGCTTCAGTCAATACTAAACTAGATGCCATGCAAAAAGAAATCATGGAGTCTGCCAAGAGATCAAAGAAGCTGCAACAAGACCTCCAGGAAGTGAAAACTGCAGTAGATAAAAATGACTCAAGACTGCAGAAATTGGAAAAAGAAAAAGCTGTTCAAAGAGACAATGTTTTAAAACTTCAAATGGACCGTTCAAACTTCTTCTTGAGATTTCAGAACGTTCCTGAACAAAAGGGGGAGAATCTTAAGAAAGTGTTAAGTGAAGCATTGGCACCTGTGACAGGTTGGGAAGTGGAGAAACTACAAAGTGATATGGATATGGCCTATAGGACCTATCCAGAATTTGTAAAGAAGAAAAACCTGCCAGGTGAGATCATGGTAAGATTCTTCAAGAGATCAACTAGAGATGTAGTGTTAAAAGCCACAAACAGAGCGATTCTGAAGATCCAAGAAGAGGAAATTAAAGTTTTAAAGGATATTCCATTTGAAATCAGGAAGAGAAGAAAAGCTTACAGGAGCTTGACTTTATGGTTGCAGTCAGAGACTATTTCCTATCGTTGGGACACCCCGGATGGCTTGATGTTCAGCTATAAAGATAAGAAATATAAAATTGACTCTATTGAAAAGGCGAAAATATTCCTGGAAAAGCACAAGAAGAAGAAGGTAGAGACTGATCCGGAAGATTCACTAGCACAGCAGGAGAGTATGTATGGATTTGATGGCTCAGAAAGTGGAGAGACTGAAGGAGAGGACTCGGACTCAGAGAAAGGGGCCGCCGCCCCTAAGTACCAGGAAGAAGGCAAGAAGAAAAGAAGAGAACCAAAGAAAAAATAATGTTATAAATGTTTATGTTGTTATAACACACTATATCCTGTAGTTTTCAAGTTTATGTTTTAGGTTGCTTCATCTTCTGTATGTGATTCAGATGTCTAGCCTTTAAAATTAATTGTAAACAGCAGGAAGGATCTAACAGCTAATACCAAGAAGTAATATTGCTTTTCAGTTATTAATAATGTTGGCATTTTCAATATTCATGACCGCATTTTCTGTATACCTTAGGGTAGTTTAGTTTGTAGTTTTTAGTTTACTCATGCTACTTAAATAAACAAACCCTGCCTCCCCCCCGCAAGCAATTCAAATTCGGTTTCCAAGAAAAAGGCTGTATTTTGTGACCCATATAGATCGTTCAATTTTTTTGAACACTACTTATTTTTGCTGTTTCTTTGTCATTCTGGTTTTGACAGTGGGGTGTGATGGTTCATGCACCAGAACGGGGCTAGGGTGACTCAGATTCGGGTCCCCTGCTCAGCCACCGCAAGCCGCTCTGTGGCCGGTTACTCTCTCTATGAGCTTAACCTACCTCGCAGGGTTGTAGTGACTATGCAGTGGAAGAGGGGAGGCGCATCTGTGCCCCCTGAGCCCTTGAGAAGGAGGGCGGGAGGAAATTTGGTAGACAAAAGGAGCAAGGAGACGTTGTGCCCCATATTGGGGAGAAAGCGTCGGACACTGTGTTTTAAAAATGAAAGAAATATGCTTATTCAAGCCTATTATTTGATAGCCCTTTCAAAAGATAGCGAGGGCTAGGAACTTGCTTTTTTCTCTCAAATGCACGCTGAAATTCTTAGTTCATGGGAGGCTAATCTGACAGAACATTATTTACACATCCGTTCCTAGTGGATCTAAGGAACATCTTTCAGGTAGCGCCATAATTGCATGGATCGCTTTCTAGCTGCATGTGATCGCAGACAGGGGTAGGAGAGATCAGCAGAGATCATGAAAGCTCAAACCCTGCCACATCTTTTGTTAGTCTTTAAGGTGCTGCTAGACTCCTGCTCTTTTCTATTTGCGTGGATAGTTTTGAAAAAAATATCTTCTCACGCGCATCATTTCCCTTTGGAGTGGGACGCTGTTAAGTTTTAAGTGCTTCATTATGGCTTCTGGTATATGCGCTTAAGATATTTTATCAAGCTATTTAAGCCAAAATAAGCTGGTTTTTATTTTATTTCATCAAGCTTGTTAAGCCAAAACAAGCGGAAGGGCATTAGGGTGTGAAACCCATTTTTCTTTTCAGACATTTACTTCAGTTATAGTTTGTCTTCCTCAAGAAGATGCAAAGCAGATTACCCAGGTTTTAAATGCAATTAAAACCATATCTCTCTGTATAATAATTCTCTGTTGGTGATGGCACGCTCCTGAACATTCCACACGCCATCCCAGCCTTTGGTCCCCTTTCCTGTCAATCAGAAGCTGTCCCTATCCAGTGGCTGTGAGTACTCACATGCCATTGGCTGGGTGCTGTGTCTGCTCCTCTTCCCCGCCAACTCCTTCAGCCTCTGTGCCCTGTCAGAATTTCTGTCAGGCAGCTTTCTCTCTTGACAAAGACACTTCTCCTGCTCCACTCCTGTGGGGGGATTAACTGTTACCTCAGTGGCTGTTGGTAGGTGAAATGAAATGGCAGTTACCTATGTCTAAAAGATGGCTGCTGTCTGTGGTTTGTTTAAAATGTTCCCCCATAAGGTTCAATTGAGCTGAAGTTTCAGAGAGGGGCCTGCAGGAGTATCACTCACTGGGTTGAATGGGACTTTCTCATCTGCTGGCCTACAGTTCCCAGCTGCCCAAGGTGAGGGGGAAATGGAAAGCTGAAGAGGGAGGGGGAAATTAAGATAGGTTGATACTTGGCTGGGGTGGAGATAGGGTTGCAAACTCCAGGTGGGGAATTCCTGGAGATTTGAGGGGTGGAGCCTGGAGAGGGTGAGGTTTGAGGAGAGGTGGGACCTCAGAAAGATACAATGCCATAGACTCCGCCCTCTTCGGGAACCACTACTGCCAATCTCCAGGTGAGGGCAGGAGATCACTCAGAATTACAAGTGTTCTTCAGGTAGCAGAGAGATCAGTTCCCCTGGAGAAAATGGTGGACTCTGTGTCCTTATACCCTGCTGAGGTTGCCACAGCAAATTGACGCTGAGTGCCCAAGGCCTTGGCACTCTCCCAGAGCCTCTTTCTAGAGCCCGTTGTATTTATTACCACCATGGGCCTACATAAAACGAACAATGCACCAAAAATGGGATTACAGAATCAGAGTACAGTGCACCAGAACAGTACCACATGAACCATGGAATCGAAATGGCCTACGATTCCACAGACGTTAACTGCAGCCTGTTCCCTCTGTACAGATCTCCTCCTGAACCATTTTGTTTTATACATTCAGTGGAATGTCTGTTGCATTGCATACAAAATAAAGAGAGATTCCATACTTCAGGATCGCCTCTCTGTTCTTACCATTTAAACACTCAAAACGCTTACAGTTCTGGTCACCACACCTCAGAAAGGATATTATAATAGCATGGGGAAAAGTGCAGAAAAGGGCAACTCGAATGATAAAAGGGCTGGAACACTTTCCCTACGAAAAAAGGTGGAAGCGCTTGGGGCTCTTTAGCTTGGAGAAACGACGGCTGCGGGGTGACATGATCGAGGTTTACAAGGTTATGCACGAGATAGAGCAGGTAGAGAAAGAAGTCCTTTTCTCCCTTTCTCACAATACAAGAACTCGGGGGCACTCCCTGAAACTGCTGAGCAGTCGGGTTAGAATGGATAAAAGGAAGTCCTTCTTCACCCAAAGAGTGGAATTCACCGCCACAGGAGGTGGTGGCGGCTACAAGCATGGACAGCTTCAAGTGGGAATTAGATAAACTTATGGAGCAGAGGTCCATCAGTGGCTATTAGCCACAAGGTATAGATAGGAGCTCTTGGTCTGGGGCAAGTGATGCTCTGTATTCTTGGTGCTGGGTGGGGGAACAACAGTGGGAGGGCTTCTAGTGTCCTGGCCCCACTGCTGGACCTTCTGAGGGCACCTGGTGTTTTTGGCCACTGTGTGACACAAGAGTGTTGGACTGGATGGGCCACTGGCCTGATCCAGCATTGGCTTCTCTTGTGTTCTTAACATGGGGTGTGATTTCTCCTCCACACCTTGGTTAGGACCTGGTAGGGGCAATGGCGGTGCCGTGAAACTGCAGTTGTGGAGGGCGGGGAGGCAGAAGGTCCGGGGTCCAATCCCCGACACCTCCAGTTAAAAGAATCAGCGGAGATATGTTAGCCGAATTGCTTTAATTTACGTTTAGCAATCAGCAAAATACACGGGTTCTTGCCAACTATACCAGGGTCCCACCCCTCCCGGGAGATCCCAAGGAAAGAGGCACGTGAGGCAGATTCCAAGTTCAATATTGTTTACTGGATCATGTAGTCAAGCATACAAAAATCGTAATCACACACACAATCTTACAGGCCTAATGAAGTAAAGAGAGAAAATAGCACTTTTGCATGAGCAGGTCTCGTTGGTGGGGAAAGCACGTTACCTTAGATGCGTTGTCCGATGTCAAGATGAATTGGATGTGGGGAAGAAAGGTATAAAAGCTATGGGGCCACGAGGCTTGAACCGGCAAGACCACGTGGTTCTCCTGGATCGCGAGTCCAGAGAGAGAAAAAGGGGTTCAAAGATGGAGGCAAGGATTGGGGACAGAGAGCTGGACTGAAGGGTCAATAGGTAAGATAGAGGGTGACGGCTCAAGAGGCCGAGTGACTCTCGGTTTGGGCTTTTATTGGGGGTCTTGGGGCGGGCTTTGCAGACCACAACCCACTAACACTCCTACTAGGCGGTCCGTCCCTTTTGGACCTTGCTATAGGTTGAAGGTGAACAAAGGGAGGAGGTCCAGGGGCTGGTCAGTGTTGCAAGAATATGACCTCACCAGGAAACAGACACTGAGTCTGGGGTCCGATGATTCACCTGGCCATATCTATTGTTAGTTGATGGTTTTAGCCAAGTATCTGATGGCTGGCACATTAGTTGCTAGTCAGTCTAGTTAGCATAACTATCCAGATGTGTAGTGGGGGAGTGGGGGTTAGCCAGCGGATGTCTGACAGAAGGAAACCTCGTGGCAAGAGGAATCCCTTGTCTTTGTCTTGGGTGAACTGCTTAGGGTGTCAGCCTCCTGGCTTGGGCTGGAGCTGGCTCCTATTTCAAGAAGAAAGCGCAAGACCCTACCACTGTTGGTGACACAGAGTTCAAACTTATGGATATGAAAATCCATAAGAGCACAGAAAAGTGCCTTGCTGGCTAACAGATATGAAAGACCTGAGGCCCTGGAGAGCAACTGCCAGCCAGAGCAGACAAGACTGACCTCGATGGACCAATGGTCGCATTCAGTATAAGGCAGCTTAATGAGTTCTGCTTTGCCTTTTGCCATGCCACCCAGTACTGAAGAGTCACCGCTGGGGGATAAGGGCTCGCCTGCCGCTTCCTCCTCCTCCAGTAGGGTTGCCAAGTCTTCGGAACTCACCGGCGGGAGGGAGTCCTCCTCCGGCTGGGAGTTCCTCCTGGTGCGTGCGCCCAGCAATGTCACCGGAAGTGATGTCAGCACATTGGGGGCGTTGCCAGGGCGATGCTCTGGCAATCACCCCCGAAATCTATGGTATCATAGAGTTTTGGGGTGATTGCCAGAGCGTCGCCCTGGCAACGCCCCCCAACATGCTGATGTCACTTCCGGTGACGTCATTACATCGTCCTCACTGGACGACGTCAGGGGTGGGGTTCCCCCCGCCGGCCAAATGCTGGCCGGCGGATCGGGAACCCCTTTAGCGGGGGATCCCCCGCCCCCCGAGCTGACTTGGCAGCCCTATCCTCCAGAGCTGCTCTGGCTTCAGCAGGCCCTGAGCTGTGGGGAATACTTCCCACCCACCCCTCGCAAGTATCGCGGGTCCCACTTCTTGTTCTGTTCTATTCTATTCTATTCTATTCTATTCTATTCTATTCTATTGTAACTTGTGGGTGGAAGAAACATTTCCTGGAGGCAAAGTCTATACATAGTACATCACTGGAAGACTTTGTGGAATCCTTGACGGAGTTCCGCTAGATGTGGGCAGGGAGTTTCCCTCTGTTACCTGTTGGATGCATTCTAACTTTTCTATATTTAGCTCTCTGACCAGCACCCAGCAGCTGAGATAAAAGTCTCTAACAATAGCACCAGTTTGTTAGCAAAGGGAGTCCTTGAATGGGCCACGAGGAACTGACGACATTGTTTCTGCTATCCGGGGGATCTGTCGCCCTAGGCGCCAGTCTGATCCAGGAAGAAGAAATCCTGTCATTTAAGATTACCGGAGGACAAGATCAATGGCCTTGAAAACCAAATGCATTATGAGGGGTGAGGGGAAACCCCCCCACCGCCTGAGTTCTCACTCAGAGTTTATAAAGTGTTCCTGGTTTATTTTTGTTCTCTCTGGAAGGGCAGAAAGGTCAGTCAGTTACCAGCTGTGGTTATGCAAACAGCATGACTCGCAAAGGAACATAAGAATGTAAGAGAAGCCAGTGTTGGATCGGGCCACAGTGGCCCATCCAGTCCAACACTCTGTCACACAGTGGCCAAAAATACCAGGTGACATCAGGAGGTCCAGCAGTGGGGCCAGGACACTAGAAGCCCTCCCACTGTTGCCCTCCCCAAGCACCAAGAATACAGAGCATCTCTTGCCCCAGACTGAGAGTTCCTATCTATACCTTGTGGCTAATAGCCACTGATGGACTTCTGCTCCAGATGGTTATCCAATTCCCTCTTGAAGCTATCCATGCTTGTAGCTGCCGCCACCTCCTGTGGCAGTGAATTCCATGTATTAATCACTCTTTGGGGTGAAGAAGGTCTTCCTTTTATCTGTTCTAACCCGACCGCTCAGCAGTTTCAGGGAGTGCCCACGAGTTCTTGTGTTGTGAGAAAGGGAGAAAAGGACTTCTTTCTCTACCCGCTCTATCTCATGCATCATCTTGTAAACCTCGATCATGTCACCCCTCAGCTGTTGTTTCTCCAAGCTGAGGGATTTGGTGTTAGGAAACTCCGGGTGACTCCTGAAGATTTCCTTGAATGCCTGCAAGGAGGGCTCCCAGGGTGCATCTAGGTGGCCCAGGGTCTATCTGTGTGACCGGGGCGGACCAGGTCAAAGGGGGTGTGATGGAGAGTGTGATGGAGAATGGGTGGGGCCAAAGGTTTAATAAAAGTGCTTGCTCCCAGGAGGGGGGGTCTCTTGGTGGTGGTCCTGGGAAAAGAATTATAGAATCGTGGAATCACAGAGTTGGAAGGGACCTCCAGCATCATCTAGTCCAACCCCTGACACAATCCAGGAAATTCACAAATACCTCCCCCCAGTGACCACAGTTCCATGCCCAGAAGATGACAAAAAACCTCCCGGATCCTTGGCCAAACGGGCCTGGAGAAAAATTCCTTCCTGACACTAAAGGGCCATGAGAACTAAGCCCTGATGCAACCCTTCCTGCCCTCCCTCTCATGATCTGCCTAAGTTAAGAACATAAAGACCACAAGAGAAGCCAATGTTCGATCTGTCACAGGTGTCTTTACAGGTGTTACATAGAAAGGGATTACAGGAGCAGCTTCTTGCAATAGGGTTTTCAAGAACGTGCGCTTGGGGGGGCGTGGCGTCAATGCCGAGTGTGATGGACGCCTGAGCAACGAGCTCCCGACCCCTTCTCCCGAAAAGCCTTTATTATAGCCAACTAATTCTACTTAATCGCCAACCAAGAGGTATGGGAAAGAAGACCGGACCCACTACTAAGCGTCAAGCCATTGTAAGTAATGCTGTAACAACATGTTTTCCCAAATCGGACTCTCCCGGGCCCGCGGTAATTGAGGCCTCTGACTCCTCTAAAATGGTGGTGGATACAGCAACAACGCAACAAGAGGGACTTGTTGTTTCCCATCAGGAGTTTCATGAAACTATAAAGTCACTCGAAAAGACTGTTATCTACAATTTCGGAACTATTGTCCCCGATAACAACTCAAATCACTGAACTGAAACAATCTGTAGCTCAGATTGTGCAAACCGCGGAAACAGCAGTAGAATCTACTATAACTTTGCAAGGAGACGCTAGGTTTTTTTACAAACGGGAAGAATGGACAACCAAAAAAATTATCATGCTTGAAAACCAATTAAAAGCAAATAATATAAAATTCCACGGAATCCCGGAGGACTTAGAACGGTCATCTAACCTCAAAGCAGTCATGAGAGAATGGCTCCTTGAGTTGCTAGAATTGGAATTGGACTCTTACCCGTTTATTGACTATGCTTTTCGTGTGGGACCCATAAGAGGACGTCAAAGCAATCTCCCTAGAGATGTAATCGTGAAGTTTACTGATTCCCACTTAAAACAGAACATTATTGCCAAAGCAAGACTACAAGGCTCATTACAATTTAAGGAAGCAAAAATCCAAGTACTCCAGGATTTGACCCCTGAGACTTTATCGAAGCGTAGGGCACTGAGACCGATCACGTCAGCCCTGACAACTGCAAAGATCCGCTATAGATGGATCGCATACTATAAACTTCAAGTGCAACATCAAGGCACTACGCTTCAAGCGGTGGACCTGGACTCTGGCCGGCAACTTTTGCAAGACCTTCAGCTCCCACTACCAGAAGATGCTCCAACAGACTCGGTTCCTAACTACAGAGATCAACAGCGATGGCAACAAGCCAAGGAGCGACGGGAACGACGCGGCAGAAACACCTGAATCACTGCAAGGGAGCTAGTTATTTCTTTTCATCAAGACCTTGCAGTTTTTACAACGGACAAAACCTTAACTCTACTCAGTGAAGTATTGTAGTAACAATAACATCGTGGAAGCATCTACCGTGGGTCGCTGTTGGTAAAACTTCGACAGCTTTTCTTCTATTTTGTTTTCCTTTAATTAATTCAAATGTTTACTCTCTAAAGTCCTTGTTAGCCACTACAATTTGAATGTTGTTGGTTACTGTGCCTTATATGGGAGGCTGGCGATGGGCCATCTTTTGGGGTTTATATCGCAATAGAATAGTTGGCTAAACACAGCACGTTAAAAACGTTATAGATATATCATTGCATGATTACTGTGCTGTTAAATCTTACAAAGGGGGAGGGGGGGAATGCTCAGCCTCTGAAGTCTTACAAATGAGGATATTATATTTGGTTTTGTACTTGTCCCTGGTGGGAAGGGAAGGCAAAGCCAGTTTTAAGGTTTCGTCAGTTTTTTCTTTTAAGTTTAAGGAAGACCGACTTGTTAATTATGACCTTGGGATAGCAGTCATTTTATTGCTATATTTTAATTTGTATGATAGAATAGTGAAAGTAGGATCTTATCATATATGTGGGACAGACTTAAGTGGGTATACAATAGCTTGGGATTTACCTTTTATATGCAGTGGTTTTTCAATTATTAAGCAGCTTAAACATTTGCAGAGGGATTGCAATAATTGTTTTCTTCCCTATTTTAGCCTTATACTTAGTAGGGATCTATGCAATAAATCGGTAGTAAAGCTTAATGTTTTATTTATATTATGATGACTCAACAACAGCTTAAATTTTTATCTTGGAACTGTAGGGATCTAAATTCACCTATTAAAAGGGCAAGGGTGACATCAGCGTTGTTGAAGCAGAACCCAGATGTCATATTCTTGCAGGAAACACACCTTAAAGGAAAGCAGGATATAGTAAAAACGTTATAGTCAAAACGTTTTTCGGCCCAATATCAAGCTCAGGGCACTTCAAACTCTAGGGGTGTTGCAATTATCATCTCTAAATCAGTTAGATTTCATCTCAAAAAATCAGATAAAGATCCAAATGGGCGCTTTCTATTTTTAAATGGCACCCTGAATGGCAGAGATTTGACCTTGGTATCTATGTATGCACCCAATAATGGTCAACTGGATTTTATCACAGAAACATTACACAAATTGTTAGCCTTTAGTACTGACCCTTGGATTATAGGCGGAGATTTAAACTATGTTTTAGACCCGTTATTAGACATTGCCAGACAAAACAAGAAAAAGGCTAAGAACAAAAGTATTTCAGTTCATGCATCTATTAATCCACCAAAATTGGCTTCAGTTTTGAAAGACTTTGACCTCGTAGACATACGGAGGCTCCAAAATCCGACAGTGAAAGACTATTCTTATTTTTCCTCGAGGTTTAAAACACATACCAGAATAGACTTCATTTTAGCCTCTGTGCAGTTAGCCTATACTTTTATAGATGCCTCAATAGGAGTCAAAGTGTGGTCTGACCATTCTTGGATTGATGCGTCAATGAATTTGCAGGAAGACACACCACGCCAATACTCATGGAGGTTAAACCCTAATTTATTATTGATGCAATCAGTTTCGGACTCTATAGAAACCGAATTAAAAGAGTATTTCAAACTTAATTCTAATTGTGGTGTTCCTCAGCACGTGGTCTGGGATGCGCATAAAGCGGTTATAAGGGGGAAATTCATTGCACTCTCAGCGTATTACAAAAAAACCAAAGCCCAACTTTTTCAGGAAATTTTTAATAGAATCAAAAAATTAGAAAGTGAATACAAAATATCAGGCCGAAAAAAACATATAAACAATTGCTATTGGAGAGGAAAAAATTGGAATCACTGGAAGTTTCTCAAATCCAAAAACGCCTAGCATTTTTAAAACAAAAATACTGGTTCAAAACACCACAATCCATCAAATTGTTGTCATGGAAATTTAAGAAAAAACTATCAGATAATACAATTCATACAATTCGGAGGGAATCAGGTGACCTGCAATATAGCAATAAAGATATATTAGAAACTTTTAAAGAATATTATAAAAAATTATATACATCTACATCCCCTTCAACAGCTAACATTGAACAATTTTTATTGAAATATCCTCTCTCCAAAATATTAAGCCCACAGCATAAAAACATGATGGAAGCACCAATCACGCCTCAAGAAATTGTAGATGTTATTAAATCCCTTAAGAAGCACAAATCTCCAGGGAAGGACGACCTCATAGCAGAGTATTATAAAAAGTTTGCAGGCATCCTAGCAGGACCTTTGGCAGATGTTTGTAATCGAATTTTGGAAGACGGTACAATACCTCAAACTTGGGAAATGGCCAAAATTATTTTATTATTAAAGCCAGATAGAGACAATACCTTACCAGCCTCATACCGTCCAATATCACTATTAAATCAAGATTATAAAATTTTTACTGCAGCATTGACAGCCCGTCTTAATAAAATAATTGAAAATTACATTCATATGGATCAATCAGGATTCATTCCTAACAGAGAAATCACAGATAACACAAGGAAAATTATCAACACTATTCAATACTGTAGATTCAATAATGTTAAGTCCTCCTTTATTTTATCGATAGATATCGAAAAGGCCTTCGATAGTGTGGAGCCGGAATATCTCTTTCATATTCTCACTGAGTTAAATTTTGGCCCAAAATTCCTTAGATCAATCAAGACAATTTATAAAGACTCTATGGCGGGCGTACAAGTTAATGGCATTGGCTCCGAAGATTTCCAGCTAGGACGGGGAACAAGGCAAGACTGTCCTATTTCGCCATTACTGTTTGCACTAGCCATCGAGCCTCTGGCAAATGCTATAAGAATGAATACTTTAATCCAGGGCGTCCAGATTGCGGAAAAACAAATAAAATTAAGCCTTTTTGCTGATGACTTGTCTCTAACATTAACACAACCACAAACTTCTCTGCCAGAATTAATGGCATTGCTTCGAATTTTTGGAGATATCTCTGGCTTGCAAGTAAATAGCTCTAAAACTATTTTGTATCCCATTTTATTATCCCAGGACCAAAGAACTTACATACAGCACAATTTTAATTTTAATTGGACCAAAAGTAATTGGAAGTTTTTAGGCATTAATATCCCGGTAAATATAGCAACTCTTCTACAGCATAATCATTTAATTTTTATAAAAACAGTAGAGGACCTTCCCAAAGCCTCATCGTCACCCTTGTTATCCTGGATAGAAAAAGTTCAAGTTTTGAAGACTTTTGTATTCCCTAAATTGCTATTCTTTTTTAGAGCTATCCCGATCTGGATTCCAAGATCATATATAAACCTTTGACAACAACTATTTTCAAAATACATATGGAATAAATCAATCCATAGAATTAATTTTGATACAATGAGAAGACCATCTAAACAAGGAGGACTAGCTGTACCTGACCTAAATATTTACTACCAAGCCACATCCTTGGTTGGGCTTTTAAAGCAATACAATTCCAATAATCAAGCTGACTGGAAATTATTGGAATCTAATTATATGGATGGTAAAACCTTTCCAGAACTCCTATGGGAACACCCAACAAGACGCCTGCCACACGTATTAAAAAATTTCTTTTTGGAAAATACACTCAAGACATGGGACAAACTGAAACCCATATTGACCACGACACCATCAATTTTAACTACCTTTTTAAGGCAATCATGGTTTATTCCAGCTCAGGCTCCAAATTCTTTAACCTTTGGAAAAAGCAAAGGAATTTCAAAATCCCTGGACATTAGTAAGAACTTTTGTTTATTGAGTAAAGAAGCTCTGGACAATCAATATCACTGCTCTTTCAACTGGTTTGAATACAAGCAGCTCAAGCATTTATGGGAAGCTAGCTTTAACTCAGCAGAAACCTCCAAATCACTCACCTTTTTTGAAAAACTACTTTTAAAGAATGGAGGGTCTACAAAAGGTCTGATCTCAACAATTTACTTGGAATTATTACAATCAACTATAAAACAGCCAATGAAGAGCCAGCGGTCCTGGAATAAAGACGGCAACATTCCATTGGAAGAATCATTTTGGAACACCATATGGAGTTCCCCAAGTATGTCCTCCAGATCTTTGAACATCAAAACTCAAGCCACTAAATTATTATTGCGTTGGTATTTAACGGCTTTGCAATTACACCACATAAATAATTCTTACTCACCGTTATGCTGGAGATCCTGCTGTGAGCGTGCTTCTTCTTATCACTGCTGGTGGACCTGTACAAAAGTAAAACAATTTTGGCATACAATTTTAGACTCTGTAAAAAAAAATAACAAATATAGACTTACCTTTTTCACCAACTATAATTTTACTGGACCAGTGGCAAGGGGTAGAAATTCCTCTAAAAATGCAAGAGCTAATCTCATCTATGTTTATGGCTACTAAATCAGTTATTACTTCTAATTGGAAAAGTAAAAATCCTTTAACCACTCACCAATGGTATGTTAAGATGTGGGAATACTATAGTATGGAAAAGATAGCACTATCAGTACCCCCTTACAATACAAGTAAAATGCATGCCTACTTTTACTCCAAATGGCTCCCTTTTGTGGAGGCAGCACTCAATGACCAAATCCCTCAAGGTACTATCCCAAAGAGATATTTTGAAATTATTTCATTGTTTTAAGGCTTTATAGAAGGTATTAGATTTATATATATATTGTCACTTATATTGAGTCGGTTTCCTGGTTATAGTTCAGTTAAGAAAAGTTAAATTTAATTAAGTTTTGTATAGTTGCTATTTAAAAAGTTTATACATTGTTGACCTATAGATATAAAGGCATTAAGTATATTTTTTGAATTGAATATGTAGTAATTGCATAACTATCTTACGGTTAAAACAGCTGAATTTATGATTGTAAAGTTTGTAAAAGTTATAAAAGTTACGTATAAATAAAATTTGGAAGAAAAAAAAAAAAAGAGAAGCCAATGTTTGATCAGGCCGATGGCCTAGCCAGTCCCACACTCTGTCACACCAGCGGCCAAAAATAGCAGGCGCCACCAGGAGGTCCAACAGTGGGGCCAGGACACTAGAAGCCTTCCCACTGTTGCCCCCCCCCCCAAGCACCAAGAATACAGAGCATCACTTGCCCCAGACCGAGCGTTCCCATCTATAGTTCACAGAATCTGCATTGCTGTCAGATGGCCATCTAGCCTCTGCTCCAAAACCTCCCCCAACCGCCTTAGACCATGCAACTTTAAGAGGGGACTCGCGGGAAGGGGGAAGGCAAGCAGTCAAGGCACTCATTGCCAATCCTCCAGGGAGCCCCCAAAGAAGGGATTCGGTCCCCGTGGTAAGCAGGCGCTGGGTAGCAGGAGCAGGGCCTCAGTTTGAGAAGGGGGGTCAGGAGTCTGTCCCGCCTGGCAGGAAGACCCCGACAGGACAGTGGTGGCAGCGTACCCTAGTGGGAGGAAGTGGAATAGCATCCTCCAGGAATTGGGGGCCTGTTTTGTCACAAGGGGATTTGCGCAGAGTCAGCGGAGAGTGAGCTCTCCTTAGATGGATGACCAAGCAAAGTTTCGCTCTCCATGTGTGAGTTTGTGGGAGGGTGCGTGCAAGCCCCATGCGACTACAGAGCAGTCCGAAAGTGAGTTCTACCCTTTCTAAACCCGTTGAATGCAGCGGACTCAGGAGGGGGTGACTCTACTTCGGAGCACACTGATCGCATGATGCTCATCTGATGCTGTGACCACTGCTCCCTCTAAGCTGTGGGGTCTTGTGAGCAACCATTCTACTTTGTGAGCTACTGGCGTTCAAGTTATGAGCAGGCGATTTGGCTGCTGCATAAATTAGTTTGCTCCGGAGCCCTCCTTCCTGAGTTAAGACGGAAAGGTGTGAGCCGGAGGCTAAAAAACTGTGAGCTAGCTCACACTAACTCAGCTTAGAGGGAACACTGTGTGAATGTATTGTACAGACCTGAATGTGGTTTGCTAATACCTTGAATGAATCATAAATTAATGGGGGGGGGGGACATGAAAATAGCTGGGTATGTAGAACCATAAAAAGGACTGTTTTATAGGAGCCTGGTCTGCCAAGTGCTAGTTTGGTGAAATTATTACCAGACTGCCTAGAACTGGGAAAGAACAGATCCATTCAGCCACGTGTTCCCTCTAAGCTGAGTTAGTGTGAGCTAGCTCGCAGTTTTTTAGCCTCCGGCTCAGACATTTTTGCCTTAGCTCAGGAAGGATGGCTCCAGAGCAAACTCATCGATGCAGTAGCCAAATCGCTCGCTTACAACTTTAATGCCAGTAGTTCACAAAGCCGAATTTTTGCTCACAAGACTCCGCAGCTTAGAGGGAGCATTGAATGGGACATCTTTAGAGCCGTGTGTAACTGTCTAAGTTTGTACATACTTGCGGTATTTCAGCATCTAGTAGGGGATGTTTTTAGAACCAGGGAAAGAAGGATGCGTTTGCAACCAACTTTTCTTTGCCCTTCTGGTTGCTGCTCTGGTGCTGCATTAAAAGTATGCTTGTAACCTTTTCCTCTTTTTAATAAATATTTTACTCTTTGAAGCGGGGAGTGTTCTCTGGACCACTTAGTTTCCCCAGCCACCTTAGACCACGCTACTTTAAGAGCGGAGTCCCGGGAAGGGGGGATGCAAGCAATCAAGGCACCCGTTGCCAGTCCTCCAGGGGGGGCCTAAAGAAGGAATTTGGTCCACAGTGGCAAGGAGGCGCTGGGTAGCAGGAGACCAGAGGCAGGGCCTCAGTTTGAGAAGGGGGGTCAGGAATCCGTCCCCCCTGGCAGGAAGACCCTGACAGGACAGTGGTGGTAGTGTACCCTAGTGGGAGGAAGTAGAATAGCACCCTCTGGGAACTGTGGGCCTCTTTTGTCACAAGGGGACTTGCGCAGTCAGCTAAGAGTGAGCTCTCCTTAGATGGATGAGCAAGCAAAGTTTCGCTCTCCATGTGTGAGTTTGTGGGAGGGTGCACGCAAGGCCCATGTGCCTACAGAGCAGCCCGAAAGCGAGTTATACCCTTTCTAAACTAGTTGAACTTCAGTGGACTCAGAAGGGGGTGACTCTGCTTTAGGAGCGCACGGATTGCATGATGCTCAGCTGACTCTGTGACTGTATAGTAAAGGTCTGAATGTGGTTTGCTAATGGCTGGGAATGAATCATAAATTAAGGGTGTGTGCGTGTCATGAAAATGGCTGAATATGTGGAACCAGTAAAAAGGGCTGTTTTATGGGCGCCTGGTCTGCCAAGAGCTAGTTTGATGAAATTATTACCAGACTGCCTAGAACTGGGAAAGAACAGATCCGTTCAGCCATGGCCAGTGTTCCCTCTAAGCTGAGTGAGTGTGAGCTAGCTCACATGTCTTTAGCCTCCAGCTCACACATTTTTGTCTTCGCTCAGGAAGGATTGGCTCCAGAGCAAATTAATTCATGCAGTAGCCAAATCGCTCTCTCACAACTGTAATGCCAGTAGCTCACAAAGTAGAATTTTTGGTCACAAGTTTCCTCAGCTTAGAGGAAGCATTACCCAGTTAGAGTCCTAGCTTAACCTACCTGGCAGGGTTGGTGTGCAGAGGGGAGGAACATCAAGAAGAAGAGGAGGAGGAGGAGATTAGATTTATACCCCCCCCCTTCACTTAGAGTGGCTTACAATCTCCCTTCCCTTCCTCACAACAGACACCTGTGAGGTAGGTGGGGGTGAGAGAGGCCTTTTGAGAACTGCCCTTGAGATAACAGCTCTGAGAGAACTTGTGACTGACCCAAGGTCACACCAGCAGCTGCACGCGGAGGAGTGGGGAATCAACGCTGGCTCTCCCAGATTAGAGTCACACTCCTAACCACTACACCAAACTGGCTCTCAGACCTCGAGGTCTTTGGGGAGATAGGCTGGGCCACGTGATAGATTTCCATTCAGTATTCGAATCACCGCTCTGCCTAACCTTACCGGGTAGTCATACAGCTAAAACGCAAGAGGGAAGAGCTGTGTAAACTGCCCTGAGGTCACTGGCAGAAAGGTGAGCTGGGGACTGAAAAAAAATGCACGTTATGTGGCATGTGGTTTTTATGCTGTGTGTCCCAAAGTTGTAGCATTGTAGAAGAGACACATGAACACATGAAACTGCCTTATACTGAATCAGACCATCAGGCCATCAAGGTCAATATTGTCTACTCAGACTGGCAGCCGCTCCCCAGGGACGGCCAGTTTGGTGTAGTGGTTAGGTGCGTGGGCCCTAATCTGGGAGAACCAGGTTTGATTCCCCACTCTTCCACATGCAGCTGCTGGAGTGACCTTGGGTCAGTCACAAGTTCTCCCAGAGCTGTTCTCTCAAGGACAGTTGTCTCAGAGCTCTCTCAGCCCTACCTGCCTCACCGGGTGTCTGTTGTGGGGAGGGGAAGGGAAAGGAGATTGTAAGCCGCTCTGAGACTCCTTCGGGTAGTGAAGGGCGGGGTATAAATCCAACCTCTTCTTCTTCGTGGTCTCAAGAAGAGGCCTGTCCCATCTCCTGCTGCCTGGTCCTTTCAACTGGAGATGCTGGGGATTGAACCTGGGACCTCCTGCATGCCAAGCAGAGGCTCTGCCGCTGAGCCACAGCTCCTCCCAAATCCATGGAGGTTGGTTTGGTCAGTACTTGGAGGTGTGGCCACTGTGAGGTCTAGGCAAGCTGTTCTTGGGAAGGGCCTGTGTTCTCAGTTGGTAGACCCTCTGCTTGGCATGCCGAAGTTCCCAGTTTCCATCTTTGGCATCTCCAGTTGAAGGATCTGGAAGTAGCTGTTGTAGCTAACCTCTGGCCTAAGCCCCTGGAAAGCTGCTTCCAGTCTGAGTAGACAATACTGACTTCGATGGACGAAGGGTCTGATCCGGTAGAAGCCAGTACAACGAGAGACAACAGAAACTGACAACACTGGCAAGCTTATGACTCATACTATGGGAATAATGATATTAAAGAAGAAGAAGAAGAAGAGATTGGATTTATATCCCGCCCTCCACTCCCCAAGGGAGTCTCAGAGCGGCTTACAAACTCCTTTCCCCTCCCCTCCCCACAACAGACACCCTGTGAGGTAGGTGGGGCTGAGAGAACTCTTTCCCAAGCTGTCCTTGAGGGAACAGCTGGTACAGAGCTACGGCTTGCCCAAGGTCATCCAGCCAGGTGCAAGTGGAGGAGTGGGGAATCAAACCCGGTTCTCCCAGATTAGAGTCCACGCACTTAACCACTACACCAAACTGGCTGTCCTACACCAAACTGGCTCTCTTAAAGGTATTGATTATAGTTTCAATATTTTATTCTGTATTCCACTAGTATTTAAATAATTTGAGTAATTTAGATAAACAATTAAGACAACATTGAGGTTTTTACAATGATTTAATTTTAGTGTAGAAGTTTGTTCAATTGTTAAAGATGTACGTTATCTTCCAGTTTGGTGTAACGGTAAAGTGCGCAGACTCTAATCTGGGAGAACCGGGTTTGATTCCCCACTCCTCCACTTGCACCTGCTGGATGACCTTGGGCAACCCATAGTTCTGTTAGAGCTGCTCTTGAAAAATAGCCGTTTCTGTCAGAGCTCCTACCTCACAGGGTGCCTGTTGTGGGGAGGGGAAGGAGATTGTAAGCCGCTCTGAGACTCCTTCGGGTAGTGAAGGGCAGGGTATAAATCCAATTTCTTCTTCTCGTCTTCTATTGGTAATAGATTATCTTAGGAACGTTCTTGTTTATTCTTTGTTCTTTAAAGAGAGAATCTATCCCAAAATTCTGTAATATTGATGTTTTATTGTCTGCTTCTATATTTGAAATATGTCATGCATTTGGTAATACATCTGATTTTACTTGTTCCACGTAACAACTCAATAATATTTGACCAAGCTGATGAATCTATATTGCCCCCCTATCCCTTTTTCCCTTCGGTATCCCACCTTTTTAAAGAGAAAATAATAAAAAACGGAATTGGGGAAAAAAGGAAGAAAAGAAACGGACTACACACAGTTGCAAATTCCAGTCAAGGAATAAGACTTTCCGCCCTCTCTTCCCTGAATGAATGAGTGGCACTCCTTTGTGGGAAACAGTTGGCATTTCACATAGGGCTGTACCAACCCAGAGTAAACACGAGGCATTTGCATGTTAGGATTGCACCGCAATTCACTCACCGGGAAAGGTCGCCGGCGAAAAAGGCATTTCCCTTCCACACTACCTCTGGGGCAATACAAATCAGCTTCCTCAAATCCACCCTTTTCACCACGCTTGAGACAGACCTAGATATTTTTAAAGGCATCTTTTTATAGCCTCTTCTCATAAAACGATTCCCCTCGGCGCCCGGCTTCTCCTCTTTTTACCACCACATCCCTTTTCTGAACGAGTATGACTGCAGGAACTGCAGCAATCACATCGGGCAGCATGGAATACTTGTGTAGTTCCTAATCAATGCTCAATTTGGATAGCTATTTAGGGCATTGACTCAGTCAGTCAGTCATCCCTTTTATCGGCATGCTCAAACCTAGCACAAAAATAGGAACAGGCAAAATATACAGTTCAAGATTAAGAAAAACAGGGCTGGGATCACATGGCAAGGAAATCTGCAATGTAGTCCTGCTATGCTACACTCGGGGGGGTGGGGGTGGGGGTTCCAGGTTGGGGATGACCAGGGGTCCGTTGGAGCAGGAGCGCACAGGAGCACAGCTCCGGGAGTGAGGAGCCCAGAGGGCGGGCACATGACCAAGCCCCGCCCCCTCCTCGGCTTCCCCGAGCAGTGCAGAGGCGCAGCGCCCCGGGGAAAGCCCTGCTAGGGTCTTGATTGTTTTTAATGCTTTGTTTAAATATTGATAATTTTATCATTGTTCCTCTTATGACTGTGTGCTGCTTTTCCAGAGACTTGCTCAAGGCGGCATATACATTTTCTAAGTATACCATTTTTTATCTGGGCACATGGCACAAAAGTACTGGAGAAATTTCACCAACCCTTCAGCGGCTTCCACCCCATCAGTTTGGTGTAGTGGTCAGGAGTTGGACTCTCATCTGGGAGAACCGGGTTTGATCCCCCACTCCTCCACATGCAGCTGCTGGTGTGACCTTGGGCCAGTCACAAGTTCTCTCAGAGCTGTTCTCTCATGAGCAGTTCTCCAAAGACCTCTCTCAGCCCCACCTACCTCACAGGGTGTCTTGTTGTGGGGAGGGGAAGGGAAAGGGATGGGTGGTGCACATGTCCTGGGTATCTCAAGTCTACTTGAAACCTGGTGGTTTCAAGAGAGCAGGAAGAGAATGAGGGCGTGTTCTTTACGCTTATTTTTATTGCACAAAGTATTGGATGGGGAAGGGAATGGAGGAAGAGCAGGTCAGTTTCACTCACCTGTGGAGTGGAGCCTGAGGGGTGGGTGTTGCCTTCTGACACACTTCCAATATGTTAGGGGGTGTGGCATATGCAAATGAGTTATGCAAATGAGTTATGCTAATGAGCTCCTGCACGTCTTTTTCTACGAAATGACCCCTGCGGATGATCACACATCCCACCCACCCTGAACCGCAACCATTGCGGGAGCTGCGTCCAGATAGCCGCACCACCGTTTGGGCGGCCCGTCACCACAATGGAGGGATCTGGGAAGACAGGAGCATTGTCATTCAGGTCCAGCACCACAACGCGTACCTCACTGGGGTCGCACCTCAAGGTCCATCACATCGCTCACCAAACTCTCACAGTCAGTGGTGGTGTGGATGTGCAGATCCCCCCAAAGTGGCATTGTTTATTGCAGCAACCCAGCATCGGCCTGGATTCTGACCACTTGATGCAGAAGCGCACCCCAGTTAATCACTCTTTGGGTGAAGAAGGACTTCCTTTTATCTGTTCTAACCCGACTGCTCAGTAATTTCAGGGAGGGCCCACAAGTTCTTGTACTGTGAGAAAGGGACAAAAGGACTTCTTTCTGCACCTGCTCTGTCCCATGCATAATCTTATAAACCTCGATCATGTCACCCCTCAGCCGTCGTCTCTCCAAGCTAAATCGCAGTTCTGCTTCCAGGAGGTCACCAGCCACCGCCTGGAGGTTGGCAAGCAAGCCTAACAAGACATCATTATTCTACAACCAGAAACTTGCTATGCAGTGGAATGCGTAGCTTTCCGGCAGAACTGATCTCTTCGACCCAGAGACCAGCTGTGATTCCAGCTGTGATCTCCACCGCCTGGAGACTGGCAACCCTAGTCAGACCACAATGAAATTGAATGGGTAGGGTTGAGGTGGGGGACGTCTACAAAACCTGATATAAGCGGTAGAATTTCCCTGACGCCATTTGCTACTTGCCTTCCCTGCAGAACTTCCCTTTGTGGCTTTTTCCCCCCCATGGCTATTTGAAGAGCTTTCTTTGTTTTGGCAGCAGCGTTGAAATTTATTGCAATATCTGCCTGACAGTAAAATTTATTGCCTTCTCAACACCGCTGAACATAACAGCCTTAGTCAGATGGGGCTGGGAATATCCTTTCAGGCTGTGGCGTCAGCAGTTAGGGGTTGCTTGCCTTTCAGAGAGCCAGTCTGGTGTAGTGGTTAAGTGCACGGACTCTAATCTGGGAGAACCGGGTTTGATTCCCCACTCCTCCACTTGCACCTGGCTGGATGACCTTGGGCAAGCCATAGCTCTGTACCAGCTGTTCCCTCAAGGACAGCTTGGGAAAGAGCTCTCTCAGCCCCGCCTACCTCACAGGGTGTCTGTTGTGGGGAGGGGAAGGGAAAGGAGTTTGTAAGCCGCTCTGAGACTCCCTTGGGGAGTGGAGGGCGGGGTATAAATCCAATCTCTTCTCTTCTTCTTCTTCTTCTTCTTCTAATGCAGATTAAAGGAACCAGAAATGCTGAGTCACAAGGGGCAACCAGATCTGGTACGGGGTTTTTTGTCCAATTAATTTTTTTTAATTAATTTCAAAATCTTAACAAATCCATTACAATTTTTTTACAGCAGGAAATGAAATTAAGATTCTTTAAACATTCTCTACAACAAATTGCCAACTCTATTCTGCTACTATTTCTTTTGTAAATTATAATCATTAATTAAGTCAGATTGATGTTGGCACGCCTAAAAAAATATTTCTGCCTCTCAGAATTACTCCAGTAATGTGGCTCTTTCACACAGTCTCATTTAATGGTAATTAAAAGCAAATTTGCATATTTTCCGATAAAAATATGTCATGTTGGTTCATGTCTTGCAGCTCTCAAACATCTGACGTCTATTCTGTGTGGCTGTTTGGCCACCCATGGTGTTGTGGTTAAGAGTGCAGACTCTAATCTGGGAGAACTGGGTTTGATTCCCTACTCCTCCACATGCAGCCAGCTGGATGACCTTGGGTCAGTCACAAGTTCTTCCAGAGCTGTTCTCTCAAGAGCAGTTCTCAGAAGAGCTCTCTCAGCCCCAACTACCTCACAGGGTGTCCATTGTGGGGAGGGGAAGGGAAAGGAGATCATAAGCTGCTCTGAGACTCCAAGTCAAGGGCGGGGTATAAATCCAATCTCTCCTCCTCCTCCTCCTCCTCCTCCTCTCCTGGAATTATGGACTGTATGGCATTATTCCCCTTGAGGTCCCTCCCCTCCCCAAACCCAGCACCCTCAAGCTCCACCCCCAAATCTCCAGGAATTTCCCAACCAGGACCTGGCAAACCAATGGACCACAGGACCTGGAAAGTGGCTGTCAGTCCAACCAGCATTGCTTAACTTGAGTGACCAAGGTTCTGACTCAGGGTGAGCCAGCAGTAGAAAGAAATGTGATCCTTTGCTCTCCTTTGTAACTTCCTTTTTGAATAATTCCCTTTGAGAAACTTCCTCTTTTGAAATCAAGTGATATCAAGTTTTACTGTGTGGGGGCAACATTCCACTCAAAAAGCACTGAGACTCTGGTCACTTTTCCTACAGGGTTCACCCACCCACATCTTGTGCCCTACCCTGAACACCAACCAGGAATAAGTCTGGGATAATTTCCTTCTGTGATTCAATGTTAAAAGGCAGAAATATTTGCATGTGTCTGGCCCTAAACAGGCAATTTACCTAATCAATGTAAGGGTAGTTGACGTCACCCATTATTACAATGTTTTCTGCTTTGGTTGCCTCCAATAGCATGTGTCAAGTTTTAAGCTATGTTTTGGGTAGAGAGGACAACCTCATATGCCATCCTGAGGTCCCCTGAAGAAGGGTGGGGTGAAAAATATTGCAGTCATCCAATTACATAGTAACTATAATGTGTAGCAAACCACAGACACTCTGATGAACAGAAGAGGAGGAGGAGTTGGATTTATACCCCGCCCTTCACTCAGAAGAATCATAGAATCATAGAGTTGGAAGGGACCCCCAGGGTCATCCAGTCCAACCTCCTGCACAATGCAAGAAATTCACAAATGCCTCCCCCTCCACACCCCCAGTGACTGATGTTCCGCACCCAGAAGAGGGCAAAAAACCTCCAAGATCTCCAGCCAAACTTGCCTGGAGAAAAATTGCTTCCTGACCCCAAAGTGGCGACCGCCATTTCTCTGGGCATGTCAGAAAGGGCCACGAGAACTAAGCACTGAGGCAACCCTCCCTGCCCTTTCTCTCATGATCTGCCCAAGTTCACAGGATCAACATTGCTGTCAGATGGCCATCTAGCCTCTGCTTAAAAACCTCCAAAGAAGGAGAGCCCACCACCTCCCGAGGAAGCCTGTTCCCCTGAGGAACCCCTCTAACTGTCAGGAAGTCCTTCCTCATGTTTAGCCAAAAATTCTTTTGATTTAATTTCAACCCATTGGTCCTGGACTTCTGGGGCAACAGAAAACAACTCCGCCCCATCCTTTCTATTCTCATGTTGCCTCTCAGTCATCTCCTCTCCAGGCTAAACAGACCCATCTCCTTCAACTTTTCCTCATAGGACTCCAGACCCCTCACAATCTCCGCTGCCCTTCTCTGGACACGTTCCAGCTTGTCTCTATCCTTTTTAAATTGTGGTGCCCAAAACTGAACACAATACTCCAGGCGAGGTCTAACCAGAGCAGAGTAAAGCGATACCATCACTTCGTGCGATCTAGACACTATACATCTGTTGATACAGCCCAAGGTCGCATTTGCCTTTTTAGCTGCCGCTCTGTAGCTGGTGACCAAAATCCCTTGCAGATAATGTGGTCCCCAACTGCATTTGCTGAGGTTCACAGGAAAGCTCTTTGATCAAAGGGCTGTTCTCAAAGAGCCGAGCGAATAAAATGCCAGGACGTTTAATTGCAGAATTAGACTGAAGTCTACAAAATCCGGGATCATCCTGTCAAATATCGATGGGTCGCTGTACACAGATTTCAACAGACCTTCGGTCTACCTAGTACATTTTAAAAAATCCTGCACTTTCTCCAAAGAACGCAGGGTGACATATGGGATCTGTCTTTCCTCAGTTTAACCGTCCAGCAACTTTTTAAGGCAAACAGATCCAGGTGGGGTAGCCGTGTTGGTCTGAAGCAACAGAACAAAGTTAGAGTCCAGGGGCAACAGTGTGAGCTTTCATGTGCACGTCACTTCTTCAGATACATTGAAATGGAATCGCAGATCATACTTGTATATATACAAGGCAGCTTGTTAAATTAGCATGCAACCTAGTGAATTGTTTCTAAACAGATTAAAAGAATGACAAGCTGGGTTTCTGGTTATCGTCTGTTTCAGTTCAGCTGGGGCTGGGGGGGACAACATAGGTAATAAATATGTCAGAACTGGAGATCGATGTACTCTAAATTGTGAGAATCCAGTCATTAGATCCCACCCATCTCCTTCCCAGCATGGAGGCAAACTTTAAAGTATCTTGGCGGTGTGTAGAGTATTTTTCTTGTCCCCCAGTACAGAGAATGACATTTAAATCTACCATTCCAAATTATATTACTTATCTATATACTAATTCCCAAGGCGCCCCCTCCATGCGGATATCTAAATCCGTACCTCGGAGGCACTTGGGGGGCAGGGAGATTTTCCGGCACACTTGGGGGACTTCCCATGTGCGCAGAAAAATCTGAAAACTTGAAAAAAAATTTGGGGGGATATTTAAATCCCCCCAAAGTATGCACAGGGGACACTCTGTGGCAGCCTGGTGGCTGAGAGGCGTTGAGGCCTCGCCGCCGGTGCCAGGGAGTGCGGGGTGGGGGAGAAGACTCACCTGTGGCGGCTGCCTCCCATCTGTGAAGCTCCTCCCCCCCCCCCCCGAGTATCACATGTCCCGCCTCTTGTTCAATTCTATTCTTGATTCTTCAATTATATTCTTACAGGAAGTTCTGTGATCCCAGAGGTGTGTACAACCCTCTCCCCTGTTGGCTTCTGCCAGGTGAGTCTGACTCATGATGACTCTAGGCTACAGACAACAAGCCTCACCTGGGCCAATGACTAGCTGGCGGAAATGTCGGAAGCGGGGCGAGGGGCCCCACTGGCCTCATTGATCACACATGATTCAGTGTTAAGGAGGCAAACGTGCAGATTACTCACTCAGATTTCAGGGCTGCTGCCAAGATTTCGTGGTTTGGGGGGGCAAATTTTTTTTTCCTTGCGGGGGCATGCGGGCACACACACTTCAGCCAGAATAAACGGTACGCCTTCCATTCCCAAACAGTTTGGCACGGCATAGGAAAGTCACAAGGCTTGCCAGCCATGAGAGAGAGGGGTGCGGAAAATAAAATTTAAAAAATGGGAAGTCAGGGGGCCTTGGCGTTAAGTCAGGGGGCCAGGCCCCGAGAGGCCCCGCTGTAGGTACGGGCCCATCAGATTTCCTTGCAGGCTAGTTGCCTTTTGGCCACATGTGCAAAATCCAGTGGGGCTCTGGAGATGAAGCGGAACACCCTCCCCACCCCTGGGGCAGCTCCCTGACCTTCCCATGATGTTATTCCTAGGCGATGGGGGGGCTCAAGGAACTGGGGAGGGCATCAAGTGTGCATGGGGGGATCTGGGATGGAGAGGAAGTGCGGAACTGGCAAAGACTGTCAATGCGTTTGCCTCCCTGAAGGGCTCTCACGCAGAAGAGGGTAAGGACTTGTTCTTGGCTGCTGCAGAAAGCCAGACTAGACCTAACAGGCTTATGTTATTGGAGGGTGGGGGTGCCAGCCTCCAGGTGGAACCTGGAGACACCTCCCCCCCCCCCAGAATTACAGCTGATCTCCAGACTACAGAGATCCGTGCCCCTTGAGACAATGAGTGCTTTGGAGGGTGATGTGGCACTCTGCCCCACTGAGTTCCCTGTCCCCCCCAGTCCCCAGCCCCAAATCTCCAGGAGTTTCCCAACCTGGATCCGGCAAGCCTACCCCCTCATCCCCTGCTGGTGTCTGGGGAAGCCCTGGCAACTCTACCGGAGCCAGTTTGGTGTAGTGGTTAGAAGCACAGACTCTTAATCTGGGAGATCTGGGTTTGGTTCCCCACTCCTCCATATGCAGCTGCTGCAGTGACCTTGGGTCAGTCACAAGTTCTCTCAGAGCTGTTCTCTCATGAGCAGTTCTCAAAAGACCTCTCTCAGCCCCACCTCCCTCCCTGGGTGTCTGTTGTGGGGTGGGAAAGGGGAAGGAGATTGTAAACCGCTCTGAGACTCCTTTGGGTAGTGACGGGCGGGGTATAAATCCAGTCTCCTCCTCCTCTTCTTTGAGGGGACACATGGTTTGATCATTAAGTGGTTTGATGACTGATACCTTACCTGAAGGGCAAGAGCTGACATAGGGTTGCCAACTCTGGGTTGGGAAATTCCTGGAGGTTTGGGGGTGAAGACTGGGAAATGTAGGGGTTAGGGGAGGCGAGGGACCTCAGTGTAGATTCCACACTTGCCTTTCTCATGCGTTGAGATTTCAGATGTAATCAGCGCCCCCCCCCCCTCTCTTTGGGTGCCCCGCTGCTTTTTGTAAATCGATAAATGTGTCTCGGCGGGCGTGGAGGAACCTGCTCACTTCCTTCAGGGCCGATTTGTCAGTGAAACAGAAGAGATTAAAAAATATGCTTTGTCATTTCTGGGGAGAGGAGGAAGCTTGAAGCCAACTGTGCCCCCCCAGATGGTATCTGAGTCACCGTGAACTCACATAGCCTGCAGATGACTCAAGGTTCGGGCTCGTGGCACTCAGGTGCCAACGCGACATTTGCCTTTGTCTCTTGCAGGGGTGGCCAACCTTGCTTAACATAAGAGCCACATAGAATAAACGTCAGATGTCTGAGAGCCGCAAGACAGGAACAAATATCACACACGTTTTTATTTTTTAAAATATGCAAATTTGCTTTTTATTAACGTTAAATGGGACTGCCAAAAATAAAAACAAACGAGGAAAACCGGTTATTTATAATGATATTACTTGTTTGCTAATGATATTGAGAGAGAGAGAGAGAAAAAGAGAGAGATGGAAAGAAAGAATTAAAGAAGTGGAAAGAAAGAGAGAGAGAGAGAAACTAGGAAAGCAAATATATGGGAGGGAGGAGGGAAGGAAGGAAGGGAGAAAGAGAGAAAAAGCATGCCTCCCCTTTGCTTCCCCAGCCGCCCTGCCAGGAGCCGCACAATATGTGTGAAAGAGCCGCATGTGGCTCCCGAGCCACAGGTTGGCCACCCCTGGTCTCTTGGATGAGCTGATCAAACATCCCTCCAAGAACTTCCACGTGTCTTTGTTGCATGGGATTCGGAGGGTTAGAATCCTGGAGTCACAGAGCTGGCAGGGGCCACACAGGCCACCCAGTCCAACTCCCTGCTCAGTGCAGGATCAGCCTAGAGCATCCCTGACAAGGGTTTGTCCAGCCGCTGCTCAAAGACTGCCAGGGAGGGGGAGTTCACCACCTCCCTGGACAGCCGATTCCTCTGTTGAATGGCTCTTACTGTTAAAAATAATAATAATAATCCTGATATCCAGCCAGTACCTTCCCGCCCGGAATCTAAACCCATTCTTGCGATTCCTCTCCTCTGATGCCAACAGGAACAGCTTCTTGCCCTCCTCTCAGTGACACAGCCCTTCACATACTTCAAGAGCGCAATCATGAGCATGTGAAATTGCCTTCTACTGAATCAGACCCTTTGAGCCATCAAAGTCAGTCTTATCTACTCAGACTGGCAGCAGCTCTCCACAGTTTCAGGCAGAGGTCTTTCCCATCACCTACTGCGAGATCTTCTAAGTGGAGATGCCGGGGATTGAACCTGGGACCTTCTGCATGCCAAGCAGATGCTCTGCCACTGAGCCACAGCCCCTCTTTACAGCTCTCCAGGGTCTCAGGCAGAGGTCTTTCCCATCCCCTCCTACCTGGTCCTTTTAACTGGAGATGCCGGGGATTGAACCTGGGACCTTCTGCCTGGCAAGCAAAGGCTCTTCTACTGAGCCACAGCCCCTCTTTACAGCTCTCCAGGGTCTCAGGCAGAGGTCTTTCCCATCCCCTCCTGCCTGGTCCTTTTAACTGGAGATGCCGGGGATTGAACCTGGGACCTTCTGCCTGCCAAGCAAAGGCTCTTCTACTGAGCCACAGCCCCTCTTTACAGCTCTCCAGGGTCTCAGGCAGAGGTCTTTCCCATCCCCTCCTGCCTGGTCCTTTTAACTGGAGATGCCGGGGATTGAACCTGGGACCTTCTGCCTGCCAAGCAGAGGCTCTGCCACTGAGCTACAACCCAGGCCCATGAACATTCCCAAATCCCTCAGCCTTTCCTCCTAAGGCTTGGTCTCCAGGCCCCCGATCATCCTCGTCGCTCTTCTCTGCACCTGCTCTGTTCTGCCCACGTCCTCCAGAAGTGCTCACAAGACTCCAGGTGTGGTCTGACCAATATGGTGTTTGTCAGGACTATGATTATTGCCTATGAATACAGAGGTTCCGTTTATTCCCCATGACTAGTGGAGCCAGTTTGGTGTAGCGGTTAAGAGCAGGGGGACTCTAATCTGGAGAACCAGGTTTGATTCCCCACTTCTCCACTCGAAGCCAGCTGGGTGACCTTGTGTCTGTCACAAGTTCTCTCAGCCCTCCCCCCCCCCAAATAAACCTAGCTCACCGCAAAAAGAGCTAGAGTTTCAGGCTGCCAGTCTCTGGATCTCCTGGCTGCACCCACCGCCATGCCGTAATTAATTAAATTAACCATGGCTAGTAGCCATTGGTGGACCTCTCCTCCATGAATCTGTCTCACCAACAAATGCAAGCATAAAAAATGTCCCGCGTCCACCCACAGCACCACCAGCAGCCATGTGAAACTGCCTTATACTGTGATAGATCCAGGTGGGGTAGCCATGTTGGTCTGAAGCAGCAGAACAAAGTTGGAGTCCAGTGACACTTTTAAGACCGACAAAGGTTGCGATCACACGTGTGAGATAAAAGCATGGGGGGGGGGGAAGAAAGGCTATTTCCTTCAGAGGAAATTGATCCACAGTTGAGCGATCACTCAGAGTTTTGTAGATGTGGGCACAGCCCACCACTGCGTGATCAGACGTAACTGCGGGTGAATCGGGGGTTGGGTTGCATTTCCCCCCGATTTGCTTAAACGGGGAATCAGTGAATCACATCTCCGTCCTGAGGGCTTCCTATGGCAGTATGCGATGATGCGCAAACTGAGAAGGGGAATAAAACAACGGCATGGCATCGAGATAGCCTGATCAGACTATCCTGACGCCATGAGTGCGCGCTGGTGCAATCAGACGCAGGAAAGTCCGTCCGTTGGCTGTAGCAACCTGTGTTTTTACTCCACTTGTGCAGCAGAGCAAAACGGGTTGCCGACGGCTGCGGTTCGCTTCCCAGATGTTGGCGTCTGCTAGCGCTCCTTTAATCTGCCCAGCATTCGCACCTATGTCGGGGCGAATTGTGTGTGTGATCGCAGCCATAGTTTTATTTATGGTATAAGCTTTTGTGTGTATCAGAGGAAGTGTGCTTGCACACAAAAGCTTATACCTTGAATAAAACTTTGTTGGTCTTAAAGATGCCACCAGACTTCAGCTTTGTTCTGCGTTATATTAAGTCACATCACTGATGTCTCCTTGCAGTAGAAACGAGGAAGAATCCAGTAGGACCTTAAGAACTAATGGAATTTATGGAAGAGTATGAGCTGTTGTGAGTCACTGTTCATTTCTTCTGGACTCCTAATCTTTTCCACGGCCACAGACAAACTAACATGGCTACCCATCTTGATCTATCTCCATGTTGTCTCCTTGGGCGGCCAGTGGCTCTCCAGGGTCTCAGGTAGAGGTCTCTCACATTCACTGTACGACCGAAAGTAAGCTCGGCAGAAGTATATGTGTCAGAATTCCTGAGGTGCTTGCCAGCTCAGAGAGATTGGGTGTCCCCGGGCAAGGCATTTATTGGTTCCTAGACACGTTTTAAAAGGAACATTTTGTTGCGTCTTTCAGAGCCAAGTTATCACAGTAAGAAGTGGATAAACTGCTGGTGAGGGAAAGAAACCCCCTTCAAAAGGAAAAAAAGGACTTGGCCACTAAATAATTGACTTTGTTCCATGGCTGTACGTGACTTTCCACGAATACCTAGCTGACGCATAACCACTGTCTCGTCGGACAGTTCAGTTCGGACGGGTCTTTCCCAGCCTGCAACAAGAGCCTTTCTGGCAGTCTCTGAAATATGTCGGGAACAGCTGACGTGCCAGGCTGTGGGTTTTGACAACAGAGCCCTTAGTATCGTACAGAAAGGTTGCCGGGAAAATATTTAATGGATCTTGGAAGCTATGCAGGGTGGGCCTTCAATGGTACTTGGATGGGCAACCACTGAGGGAGCCTGAGGTTGCTATGCCAGTCTGGTGTCGTGGTTAAGTGCGCGGACTCTAATCTGGGAGAACCGGGTTTGATTCCCCACTCCTCCACTTGCACCTGCTGGATGACCTTGGGCAAGCCATAGCTCTGGACCAGCTGTTCCCTCAAGGACAGCTTGGGAAAGAGCTCTCTCAGCCCCACCTACCTCACAGGGTGTCTGTTGTGGGGAGGGGAAGGGAAAGGAGTTTGTAAGCCGCTCTGAGACTCTTAAGTGAGTGAAGGGCGGGATATAAATCCAATCTCTTCTCTTCTTCTTCTTCTACTTGAGGGACCGCCTTTCCCCATATGTGCCCCAGAGGGCACTGAGGTCAAGCACCCAGCATCGCTTGACTATTCCCGGTCCGAGGGATGCGCGGCTGGCCTGTACCAGGGCTAGGGCTTTCTCGGTGGCGGCCCCATACTGGTGGAACGAGCTCCCGGATGACATCAGGGCCCTGCGAGATTTGTCGCAGTTCCGCAGGGCCTGCAAGACGGAGCTCTTCCGCCAGGCTTTCGAATAGGAGCCGCCACCGGGGAGATGGCAGGACAACATCGCCCTAGTTCCACAGGCCAAACCTTCTGTTGCCGCTACTCTCCAGGAGCACGTAAATGCCGCCAGTACGGCTGAGTCGTTTTATAATTGTTGTTTATTTATGCTTTTAAATTGTAAACCACTTCGGTGGTATGTCATGTTGTGAGCCGCCTGGAGCCAGTTCGCTGGAAAGGCAGGATAGAGATGCAAAAAATAAATAGATAGATAGATGATAGATAGATAGATAGATAGATAGATAGATAGATAGATAGATAGATAGATAGATAGATAGATCTCCCACTGAGCCACAGCCCCTCCCCCCAGGCAATGGCAAACCATCCCTGTTCATCTGCCCTGACATGGATAGACCAAGCTTAGCTTGATCTCGTCAGATCTCAGAAGCTAAGCAGGGTCGGCCCTGGTTAGTACTTGGATGGGAGACCAGAAAGGGAGTCCAGGGTTGCTATGCAAAGGCAGGCAAGGGCCAACCACCTCTGTTCATCTGTCCTTACCTGGATAGCCCAGGCTACCTTGATTTTGTCAGATCTCAGCAGCTAAGCAGGGTCATACCTGGTTCGTACTTGGGATGGGAGAACACCAAGGAAGCTCCGGGTCAGTACGAAGAACCAGTCAATGGCCAACCACCTCTAACGATGTCCTGCCTTGAAGACTCCACAGGTTGCCATATGTCTGCCGCCACTTTATGGCACTTCCTATCATCACAACAACCTGCCTGGTGGGCTTTATTTTATTTTTTTTGCAAAATTAAGAGAATGCACAAGAAAAACTGTATGATACATATAATGAGCTCTGAGCGGGATGCCCGGGCTAGCCTGATCTCATCAGATTTCAGAAGCTAAGCAGGGTCAGCCCTGGTTAGTTCTTGGATGGGAGACCACCAAGGAAGCCCAGGGTTGCTAGGCAGAGCCTGGCAATGTCATATGAACATAAGAACATAAGAGAAGCCATGTTGGATCAGGCCAATTGCCCATCCAGTCCAACGCTCTGTGTCACACAGTGGCCAAAACCCAGGGTCCATCAGGCGGTCCACCAGCGGGGCCAGAACTCCAGAAGCCCCTCCACTGTTGCCCCCCAAGCATAAGAACAAAGAGCATCACTGCCCCAGACAGAGTGTTCCATCTATACCTTGCGGCTAATAGCCACTGATGGACCTTCTCTCCATATGTTTCTCCAATCCCCTCTTGAAGCTGTCTACGCTTACAGCTGCCTCCACTTCCTGCAGCAGTGAATTCAACTTCAGTTGGTTAATGAGGAGTTGGACCACTGCAATCTGTGGAATTATTCAAGAGACCAAAGTGCAAAGCCAAGAGCTGCAGTTGCATTTTCTGCTTTTGGAATGGAATAGACTGATGTCAGCGTTGCTTCCAAGGTGCATGTGATAAAAACAGTATAGGTACTCTTTGCAAACCACCAGAGGTCCCAGTCACACGAGCAAGATAATCTGGGGGGGAGTGAGGCTATTTTCTCCAGAGTAATTTGACCTGCAGTTGCACAATCACACAGTTCTGCGAAGCTGCAGGCACAGCCCGCCACTGCGTGATCAGACGCAATCGTGGGTGAGTCGGGGGGTTTTGCAGTTTCCCCCCGATGCACTTAAATGGGGGATTGATAAATCACTTCTCTGCCCTGAGGGCTTCTGATGGCCGTATGCGATGATGAGCATACCGAGAAGGGGGGGGAAACAACAGCGTGGTGTCGGGATAGCCTGCTCAGACTATCCCCGATGCCATGAGTGCGCGCTGGAGCGATCACACAGGGAAAGTCCGTCTTTGGCCCGTAGCAAACCTGTTTGACACTGGACTTTCCCTAGTATCTTTTAACTCCGCTTCTTCGGCGGAGAGAATCGGGTTGCTGATGGGTGTGGGACAGTTGCCAGATGTTCTGGTATGATCGCGCCCTTAAAATCCGCATGGCATTCGTGCCTATCGCACGGCTAATTCTGTGTGTGATCGGGGCCGGAGACACAAGTGGCATTCACGTGCTTAAAGGAAGTATGTGGCATCCCCTAGTGACTGAAGAATGCATAGACTGCCAACACATTTGAGGTGTCTACAGGCTATTCTAGACCAAATCTTACAACTTGGGTTTCAATTTGATACTCACTCCTGGGACATCCCACCTCTCACATGATATTTATCTCTCTGCACAACCCTTACGATGGCGATTAAGCCCCCAAATCAATATAACATGGAAATATGAACACACATGAAGCTGCTGTCTACTGAGTCAGAGCCTTGGTCCATCAAAGTCAGTATTGTCACCTCAGACTGGCAGCTGCTCTCCCAGGTCTCTGGCAGAGGTGAGGAATGTTGGGGATATGGGAGCTGCTAGGATGAAGGAAAGAGGAAATAACTGTTGGGTATTGCAACTCTGCATGCAAGAGGGTCTGGGAGGGAAAGGATTCAGAGAATTCTCTGCTTGGGTGCACTTGGCAGTTGGCCCCAAACGCTTCTCTCTCTCGCCTGGGCTCGGAGCTGGGCTTGGAGCTGTCCCCACTGCTGGACCTCCTGAGCAGTGTTCCCTCTAAGCTGAGTTAGTGTGAGCCAGCTCACAGTTCTTTAGCCTCTGGCTCATACATTTTTGTCTTAACTCAGGAAGGATGGCTCCAGAGCAAACTAATTTATGCAGTGGCCAAATTGCTCACTCACAACTTTCATGCCAGTAGCTCACAAAGTAGAATTTTTGCTCACAAGACTCCACAGCTTAGAGGGAGCATTGCTCCTGAGGGCACCTGGTGTTTTTGGCCACTGTGTGACAGAGTGTTGGACTGGATGGGCCACTGGCCTGATCCAAGATTGGCTTCTCTTATGTTCTTATGTTCTTAAGTTAACCTTTCTGAAATTTATCTGTTCTCAGTAAGTAAATTGTCTCTCCATGACTATGTCATGTAAGATGTGCTTCAGTTTTTGGAAGCAAAATTTCTTTCTCTTATTGCCACTGGAGTGATTTGAACCGCATTTTCCCCTTAACTGGGAAACAAGAAGGAGCGGGGATTTTATTTTCTTTTGTTACATTTAACTCAATAGGTTATGGGCACAGAGAAGCCTGGATAAAGCTTAATGTTTAAAAATGTCCATCTGGTCCAGTATCCTGTCTCACACAGTGGCCAACCAGTTCCTCTGGAGGGCCAACAGCAGGGCACAGAGGCCGAGGCCTTCATAAGAACATTAGAACAGCCCTACTGGATCAGACCAGTGGTCCATTTAGTCCAGCATCCTGTTTCACACAGTGGCCAGCCAGTTCCTCTGGAGGGCCAACGACAGGGCAGAGAGGCCGAGGCCTTCATAAGAACATCAGAACAGCCCTATTGGATCAGACCAGTGGTCCATTTAGTCCAGCATCCTGTCTCACACAGTGGCCAACCGGTTTCTCTGGAGGGCCAACAACAGGGCAGAGAGGCTGAGGCCTTCATAAGAACATCAGAACAGCCCTACTGGATCAGACCAGTGGTCCATTTAGTCCAGCATCCTGTCTCACTCAGTGGCCAACCAGTTCTTCTGGAGGGCCAACGACAGGGCACAGAGGCTGAGTCCTTCATAAGAACATCAGAAGAGCCCTGCTGGATCAGACCAGTGGTCCATTTAGTCCAGCATCCTCCCTTACACAGTGGCCAGTCGGTTCCTATAGAGGGCCAACAGCAGGGCACAGAGGCCGAGGCCTTCATAAGAACATCAGAAGAGCCCTGCTGGATCAGACCAGTGGTCCATCTAGTCCAGCATCCTGTCTCACACAGTGGCCAACCAGTTCCTCCGAAGGGCCAACAACAGGGCATAGTGTCAGACCTTTGGACCAAATTACTCCCAACCACACACTTTGTTTATTGTTTATTGAGAAATAAAGATGTTCCAAGCTAAGACCACTTCTGTGTCAAGACCAAAGGTTTAGGCACGAAAACCCAAATTTATGCACAGTTCAAAGAAGACACCCCCACCCCCGGTGTTGTCCAATCACACATCAGCAATCAGCCCGCCTAATTTTCGTGTGCTTTGCACCCCACTTGTAAATTCTACCATTATGTTTATCTAAGACAGTGAGCAGACACAGATGGTAACCAAGGACAACCCTGAGAAGCGAGGATACTAGAGAAGAGATACATCGCCACTACAATAAAGCCATTCTCACACCCTCACATTCACACACACACCCCTCTGGAATATTCCCTCCTGTGTAGGTCCTAGGCCGCTCTCCCCTAAATTATGGCAGACTGAGGCCCAAGTTCGACACATAGAGGCTGAGGCCTTCATAAGAACATCAGAAGAAGTTAGATTTATACCCCACCCTTCACTCGGAGTCTCAGAGCAGCTTACAATCTCCTTTCCCTTCCCCTCCCCACAACAGACACCCTGTGAGGCAGGCGGGGCTGAGAGAGCTCTTTTGAGGACCGCTCATGAGAGAACGGCTCTGAGAGAACTTGTGACTGACCCAAGGTCACCCATCTGGCTGCACGTAGAGGAGTGGGGAATCAAACCCGGTTCTTCAGTTTTGAGTTCACTGCTCTTAAGCACTACACCAAACTGGCTCTGGATAGCCAACAACAGGGCATTGAGGCTGAGGCCTGCCCCTGACGTTGCCTCCTGGCATTGGGATTCAGAGGCTGACCACCTCTGAACATGGAGCTTGCCTGTAGTCACTATGGCTAGTAGCCACTGATAGACCTCTCCTCCACAAATCTATGTAAGCCCCTTTAAATGTTGTGGTGGCATTCTCCACCAGTTCAAGAACTTTCTGTGTCATGAGGCTACACGTTGATGGGGTCCGAACTGGCGGAGACTGACCAAGAGAGAGATCTTGGAGTCGTAGTAGATAACTTGATGAAAATGTCGAGACGGTGTGTGACTGCAATGAAAAAGGCCAACGCTATGCTGGGGGTTATTAGGAAGGGAATTGAAAACAAATCAGCCAGTATCAGAATGCCCCTGTATAAATCGATGGTGCGGCCTCATTTGGAGTACTGTGTATAGTTCTGGTCGCCACACCTCAAAAAGGATATTATAGTATTGGAAAAAGTGCAGAGGAGGGCAGCTAGAATGATAAAAGGGTTGGAACACTTTCCCTAGGAAGAAAGGTTGAAGCGCTTGGGGCTCTTTAGCTTGGAGAAATGATGGCTGAGGGGTGACATGATCGAGGTTTATAAGATTATGCTTGGGATAGAGCAGGTAGAGAAAGAAGTCCTTTTCTCCCTCTCTCACAATACAAGAACTCGGGGGCACTCCTCCATGAAATTGCTGAGCAGTCGGGTTAGAACAGATAAAAGGAAGTCCTTCTTCACCCAAAGCGTGATTAACGCATAGAATTCACTGCCACAGGAGGTGGTGGCGGCTACAAGCATGGACAGCTTCAAGAGGGCATTAGATAGACATATGGAGTAGGGGTCCATCAGTGGCTGTTAGCCACAAGGTGTAGGTAGGAACTCTCAGTCTGGGGCAAGTGATGCTCTGTATTTTTGGTGCTTGGGGGGAGGGCAACAGTGGGAGGGTTTCTCATGTCCTGGCCCCACTGCTGGACCTCCTGAGGACACCTGGTGTTTTTGGCCACTGTGTGACACAGAGTGTTGGATTGGATGGGCCACTGGCCTGATCCAACATTGGCTTCTCTTATGTTCTTACATCAGAGGGAAACTCCACGTGCCAGAAGAAAGCGTCACTGTCAGTAGAAACAATACATGTGGTTGAGCCCAAAGATCAGAGGATTTGGATTCTGGGCAAGTTCAATGGTTTCCTCCTAAGCAGCTGACCTTTTGTAGAAGGTGGGGAAAAGCTCAGAGGTAGGTTTCTTTTTCCTATCAAGGGAATCGGCTCTCGTTCTTGCTACTGGATATGCTTTCGTTTTCTGAGGCGTCAATAGACATGAGCTGCTTGCGACGGTCTCTGGACGTTTCCCGTAGGGCAAAAAGAATGCAAGAAGAAAAACCTGCCGGATGAGGATAAGAGTCTGTCTAATCCAATGGCCTGACTGAAACAGGGACTAGATGCCTGATTAACGGGGTTGCCAACTCCAAGCTGGGAAATTCCGGGGGATTCGGGAGCAGAGCCTGGGGAAGGTAGGGTTTGAGGAGGGGAGGGACCCCAGCAGGGCATAAGGCCAGAGACTCCACCCTCCAAAGTGGCCATTTTCTCTAAGGGAACTGATTTCTGTAGTCCAGAGGTCAGTTGGAATTCTGGAAATCTCCCGGCCCCACCTGTGTTAGACACAAATGGTGTCTCTGGTTCTGTTTCCCCAGCCCAATTTGAGAAAACACACGGCACGATTCCTGTAGAGTAGAAGAACCAAGAACTTTATTAATAACGGGGGAAGCACAGGTACCACAGGGCTTTGGACCTTCGAATACCACCGGCTCTCCCAAAGTTACAATGGGGGACATAGGATTTTATACTCAGTATGACACTTGCACATAAATCATAATTATTGGCTCCATCAAACTTTGTCATACGTACCTCATAACTTTCTGATTGGGCTCAAACCTGAGCGTTGGGCTTTAACAGGGCTTTCTCAAGTAAAGATGTTACCTTTTTAGCTGAACAATGGGCCTTCTTCTCCCCAGGCTGTGAAGCTCTAAAATGTATCTACTGTAAAAGATATAGGTACAGAGTTCTGACATTCTTCATTTAACTAAGCTAACTGACATCAGAAACATGCGCCGTTGTAGCTGGCCAGAACAAGGCCACAGGCCTTGGCTGAATAGCAACTTTGTCAGCATTTAGCCATTTCCCAGAATGCATTTAAGCAATGAACCAACGTTTACTTCTGAATATGCATTCGTGATTGATTTCTGTTTCTGTGGTTAGGATCATCAGTGGCACTTAGCTTGTGTATGTCTATCTATGCCAGAAAGATGCTAAGTGCGCTCACCAAGGTTAGTCTTGTCAAGTCAGTGGCAGAGTACAGAGTGTATAACAGTGTTTCATAAACTGTGCGAACAACATCTGGAACTTGGCAACAGGGAAACCCCCAGAGCCCGGTCCTCAGATTGACTCAAGGAGACAACACAAGGCCACACCAATCACTAAGAGATTAAAAAAAATAAGGCCAAGGCCACAGGTGCAAGTATAGAGGAACGCGGAAAAACAAGCCCATTGGCCAAACGCCTAGGGAATTTTTAGCTGAGTAATAAAATATCTATTTTTACTTTACTCGCCCTATTGGCCTTGGCCTGGCTTTTTATCTCTCGGGCTGATTCTGCACCAGCACTTTGCTCCCCTTTCCACCTGAACTGAATTGCCCCAACTCTGTTAGTATGGTTCCGCACTACAGAATTCTGCCCCACGTCTTCATTTCCGCATCTGCTCTTGCCCCAGCTCTTGATCCCCTGCCCCTCCTTTGCCCAATTTTTTTTAAAGTAGGCAGAGTTGCGTTGTAACGTTATAACGTCATGACGTTCTTGCAACCCACCCCTTCTCCTTTTAGGGAAACCTTCCAGGTATGATCAGGCATGCACAGATTTCCTTTTTTTTTTTTTTTTGCACATGCATGGTTTTATTATGATGTAACGACTTCACAACACTGTCGTGTCCATACCTCCAAGACGCCATTTACCTCATTGTCTAGTAGCTGCCGCTATTTGCATACTAAGTTGGGGGGGCAGGGAAATGGCCGCTGTGCCAACAGCACACATGTACTTCAGCATTGCAGCCAACTTGAGGTCATTGTTGCGTTGCAACGAAACCAAAACACTGATGTTTCATTTCATGCCAGCAACCGTGGAGGGGCGCGGGAGGGAGGCGGTTGAGGAAGGGAGAAGACAGTGGAACACCCTCCACTGCCCTCAGGGATTTACATTCCTGTGACTCAACTTAGAATAAAATAAAAAAACTCAAATTCATTGAGATGGAACAACAGCCCTACCAGTTCAACAGCACACTTGCAAGAGGGATCAGCAACCACCCTCTGGTTGTTTTACTTTTTACTCTTTCTGCCTCTTGACCGCAGGAGTGCCTATTTTTTTAAATGCACACGCTGCCAAAGCTAGAAAAATGTCAAGCGGGCATTGATGGCATTGTAACATTATGACATCGTTGCAACGAAACACAGGAGAAATCCGTCGACCAGTGGCGAGACTTTACATTGCATAATGTTAATGGAGGTTCTTGCTGCATTACATTGGAGTGTCGCTGTAACGCAACAAGGATCAGGGGACGAAAAAAAATGGAGAGGAGAGGGAAAGGAGAGGAGGAAAAGGGGAGGGGAAGAAGAAAGAGGGGCGTTGAAAGGGAGGAGCATTAAACCCCGACTCTGGAGTTCCCCACTGGAATGCCCCGACCTCACTCCCGTGGCAAAATAAAAAACCTGAAAATTCAGGAAACAGAAGATCCCGGGGGGGAATGAGGATTACGTTCGGGCCAAATGCAGACCCGGGGCAACAGGTGGGGAACTGTTACTCTGCCACGTGTTTTTTTCGGGGGTCCACGTCGGAGCAACCGCTGGTGCGGAATCGGCCTCAGGTTCACTCAAGCTGGAAATTCATGAAAGGTGGTGGGAAAGGTGTGCTTCCTTTTCTACCAGGCCGATTCAAGAACCGAAAGCGACTTGGGACCTGGAGATGATTTGAACATCCCGCAGGCTGGGGGACCGACTCCCCACAGCTGCCCCAAAAGGTCAGGGCTTCCTTCGATAATGCACACAGCCCTTTTCGGTTGCTAACATCCAGGTGGTTATGGAAAAAATATGTGACACTGTATATAATAGATGTATGCTTGAGGTACACCTATTTTGTGCTTTTTATTTTTAAATTTTTTCCCTATACTATTATATAAATATTGGTGTCAAGTATTACCAAACATAGGTTTCACCAAAACAATACATCAAAGTGCAGGTTTACACTGTGTTCAGACATTCAAACAGCACCTTGTCAGTTTTACAATCACTATTCCCCGGGGGACTCTAGTAATTTACTTGTTTTGAATATAACCTTTTTCAAGGACAGTGATGTACATACAGGACATAAGGTACAATAAATTCTCTTGGTGAGTATAAAACTCTTATAATAGCAGCCTATTTTCTAGGGTTCCATTGGAACCCTTGTGGCAGACATAATAACTTATCGAAGAAGAAGAAGAAGAAGAGGAGATTGGATTTATACCCCACCCTTCACTACACGAAGGAGTCTCAGAGCGGCTTACGATCGTCTTTCCCTTCCCCTCCCCACAACAGACACCCTGTGAGGGAGGTGGGGCTGAGAGAGCTCTTTGGTGAACTGCCCTTGAGAGAACAGCTCTGAAAAACAGCTCTGAAACAGCAGCTGCATGTGGAGGAGTGGGGAATCAAACCTGGTTCTCCCAGATTACAGTCCACGCTCTTGACCACTACACCAAACTCTCTCTCTCTCTCTGAGAACATATCTCTCAAGTTCTATCAGGCAGCCACACTACACCAGACTGGCTCTCGAGAGGGAAGCATGAAAGATTCCGACCCCTGCGTGCCTTCTCCTTATGGTTCATAGGATTCGTCTCTCTCTAGTTTGGTGTAGTGATTAAGTCAGTTTGGTGTAGTGGTTAAGCGCACGGACTCTAATCTGGGAGAACCGGGTTTGATTCCCCACTCCTCCACTTGCAGCTGCTGGATGACCTTGGGCAAGCCATAGCTCTGTACCAGCTGTTCTCTCAAGGACAGTTGTTTCAGAGCTCTCTCAGCCCCACCTACCTCACAGGGAGTCTGTTGTGGGGCGGGGAATGGAAAGGAGATTGTAAACTGCTCTGAGACTTTGAGTGAGTGAAGGTGTCAGGTTCCTGTCATGTTTTGTTTCCTTGTAACTTTCCCGGTTACAGATCCCAGCGGGAGCTCGGCATCAGTTCCTGCTCTGACGGCTCAGTCCCCCCTCCCATTTCCACTCCTCCCTCCTATGCGTGAGCTCATGTGTTTTGCTAGACTTCAGTTATCTATGTTGATTCCTCTTGTAACCTTGGGCAACTGGGCTCTGCTTTTCCAGGTGTCTTATGCAGGGGCCTGCAAGTAGCTTTCACACAGGGTCAGAGTGGGAATTTAGTTTCAGCTTGCGCGCCTTTTCTTCCCTGAGAAAGTAATGGTAGATTTTTGGTGCTTGATTATTCTCCTTCTGATTGGTACCTATGCTTTTGTTCCTGTTTGAATACAGTATATGAATCCCCTCCCTACTGCATGCGATATCACAAACAAAGCAAGTGTTCCTGAAAGACCATTAAGAAATAAAGACTTTGTTTTAAACCACAAGGCCTGACTTATTGGATCTATTCAGAAGCCTCACAGAAGGGCGGGATATAAATCCAATCTCTCTCTCTCTTCTCTCTCTCTCTCTTCCTCTCCCATTCTATTTTGTTTCTCCAGGAAATTCTTCTTTGCTAAGTCAAATGCCCCAGGTTCTTTCTGAAACAGGTCACCCTTCCACATAAAGCAAAGCCACCAAGCCAAACCAGCTGACCAAAAGCAGAAATGACTCCATCAAAACAGGATGGGGTTTGTCACAGTTAATTAAAGAGAGGACCTGATTTGGATAGGGATTATTTATTTGAGCGGTGTGAACTATGTTGACTGTGGACGGGAAATCTAGCTTGTTTCAAGAAACTGAAGGCCAGTCATAGCCGGTTCACTCGTCACAGGCTGTACTTGGACAACCAACTGAGGTGGAGACAGCTTTAAAAACAATCTATGGTGGTTTCACAAGACTATTTTTATAAAGGGGGGACAGGAAAGTGTCACCAGAGGCCATGGCTTGCACTTCAAGGATCAGCCCTGAGTTTATGTACTTCAACGGATGAAATAATCTGTTGTTGCTGCCTAGCTCAGAGTCTCCCAGCCTCCAAGGTAGCAGGGGCCACCACAAAATGGCAGCTTCTAGGATCAGGTTTCCAGCTCCAAGTTGGGAACTCTATAAACAAAATTACCCTGAAAACAGACCATCAAATGTTATATAGTTCTCTATTAAACACTTCTAAACATTAATTTAACATGAATTATACAATACAATAACTTTCATCACTTACCACGAGAGCCAGTTTGATGTTGTGGTTCGGAGCGCGGATTGTAATCTGGGAGAGCCGGGTTTGATTCCCCACTCCTCCATGTGCAGCTGCTGGATGACCATGGGCAAGCCCTAGTTCTCTCAGAGCTGTTCTTGAAAGAGAAACCCTGGAGAGCGGCTGCCAGTCTGAGTAGACAATACTGCTCTTGATGGACCAGCGGTCTGACTCAGGCGAAGGCAGCTCTTCGTGTGCTCATGAGTGTGCATGCTGCAATCGCAATTTCTCTCACAAAACACCAAGGTGTTTTAAATACCTGGAGATTTGGGGTAAAGCCTAAGGATTGTGGGGTTTGGGGAAGGGGGGGGACTTCAGTGGGGTAAAATGCCATAGAATCCACCATCCAAGGAGGCTATTTTCTCCAAGGGAACTGATCTCTGTCTCCCGAAGATCAATTGTAATCCCAGGAGATCTCCAGTCACCTCCTTGAGGTCATCAACCCTACTTGGGCCTCAAGGCCAGTGTTCACCAGTCCAAGGGAAGGCTTTGTCCAAAGAACCCTTCAGAGATTCTGAAGGGAATCCCCATAGCTGTTACACTTTTGGTGGGTGGGGCAATTCCAAGGGAACTGATTGGCTCCCTGGATTCGATCCAAACTGATAAGGAGAAAGGAAAGTTCTTGTGGAATTGTGGAATGAGGGGACTTCTGCTTGCCTCCCTTTCGTTTTGAGGCTGCCCATGACACACACGTTCTAACATCCCTACCCCACACCCTCTGCGACCGTCGCTTTCCCTTTCGGTTCCGCAACACCTGCCGGCCATGGAGACCACATCGTCGCTTTCTCTTCTGTCAGCTGCAAATTTCTCACGCCTCTTCTTTTCCACGGTCATCCAAATCCTAGAAGTTGGGAACAGACATCAACGTCTCGCTGTGTGGAAGTCAAACAATCTCTTGATTGTTTTTGGCCAGGACATGCGGCTCCCCCAGGGCGTGCACAGGCCGGGAAATCTCCCTTCCTAAGCTTGTCAGCTCTCAGAAGCGAAGCAGGGTCGGCCCTGGTTAGTACTTGGATGGGAGACAGGGCCGTATGAACCCATGGCCAGGTCCCTAGGCGTTCAGGTATTTTGGAGCCCCTCCCACACTTCAGTCTTTCACCCCACTACAGATGGCAGCCTGACACTGTTACAGTAAGTACTAGCCAACAGTGTTGTTGCCAGGGATCATTTCGTAGAAAAAGAGGTGCAGGAGCTCATTAGCATAACTCATTTGCATATGCCACACCCCCTAACATACCGGAAGTGTGTCAGAAGGCGACACCCACCCCTCAGGCTCCACTCCACAGGGGAGTGAAACTGACCTGCTCTTCCTCCAGTCCCTTCCCCATCCCATACTTTGTGCAGTAAAAATAAGCGTCAAGAACACACCCTCATTCTCTTCCTGCTCCCTCGAAACCACCAGGTTTCAAGCAGACTTGAGATACCCAGGACATGTGCACCACCCATCCCTTCCCCTTCCCCTCCCCGCAACAAGACACCCTGTGAGGTAGGTGGGGCTGAGAGAGGTCTTTTGAGAACTGCTCATGAGAGAACAGCTCTGAGAGAACTTGTGACTGGCCCAAGGTCACACCAGCAGCTGCATGTGGAGGAGTGGGGAATCAAACCCGGTTCTCCCAGATTAGAGTCCAACTCCTGACCACTACACCAGACTGATGGGGTGGAAGCTGCTGAAGGGTTGGTGGAATTTCTCCAGTACTTATGTGCCATGTGCCCAGATAAAAAATGGTATACTTAGAAAATTTATATGCCACCTTGAGCAAGTCTCTGGAAAAGCAGCACACAGTCATAAAAGGAACAATGATAAAATTATCAATATTAAAACAAAACATTAAAAACAATAAAGACCCTAGCAGGGCTTTCCCCGGGGCGTTGTGCCTCTGCACTGCTGGGGGAAGCCGAGGAGGGGGCGGGGCTTAGTTATGCGCCCGCCCCCTGGGCTCCTCACTCCCAGAGCTGCGCTCCTGTGCGCTCCCGCTCCAACGAACCCCTGTTGATAACACTGTCTAGCCATCTCATCCTTTGCCGTCCCCTTCTTCTTTGACCTTCAGTCTTTCCCAGCATCAGGGTCTTCTCCAGGGAGTGCTCCCTTCTCATTTGGGGGCCAAAGTATTGGAGCTTCAGCTTCAGGATCT